>OX638370.1:33519947-34719947 GCA_951812925.1 Calliopum simillimum
AAAGTGTAGAAAAATGTGTTGCCAAAAAAATATCGAGAAATATTTTGCCATAAATGTCGAAAAATGTGGCACCAAAAAAGTGTCGCCATAAAAGTGTCAAAAATTTGTCCCGAAAAAAGTGTCAAAAAATATGTTGCTAAAAAGAAAAAAGTGTCGTAAAACGTTTCACCAAAAATTGTCGCCAAAAAAGTGTCATAAAATGTGTGGCAAATTAAGTGTCAAGAAATGGTTTGCCAAAATATGTGTCGAAAAATGGGTTGCAAAAAATGTGTCGAAAAATGTGTAACTAAAAAAAATCGAAAAATGTGTCACCAAAAAAGTGTCAAAAAATGTGTGGCAAATTAAGTGTCAAGAAATGGTTTGCCAAAATATGTGTCGAAAAATGGGTTGCAAAAAATGTGTCGAAAATGTGTAACTAAAAACAATCGAAAAATGTGTCACCAAAAATGTGTAGAAAAATGTGTTGCCAAAAATGTCGAGAAATATTTTGCCAAAAAAAGTGTCGAAAAATGTGTTGCTAAAAATGTGTCGAAAAATGTGTCAACAAAAATTGTCGCCAACAAGGTGTCAAAAAATGTGTCACAAAAAATTACTCGAGAAATGTGGCGCCAAAAAAAAATCAGAAATTTGCCGTCAAAAAAGTGTCGAGTAATGTGTTGCCAAAAAGTTTTGCCAAAAAAAGTGTCGAGTAATGTGTTGCCAAAAAAGTTTTGAAAATGTGTAACCAAAAATTGTGTCACCAAAAAATTTTCGAAAAATATCTTACCAAAAAAGTGTCAAAATTGTGTCACCAAAAAAGTGTCAAAAAATGTGTTGCCAAAAATGTGTCGACAAATGTTTCACCAAAAAAGTGTATAAGAAATGTGCTGAAAAATATGACATCAAAAATATAGCGCCAAAAAATATTTCGCTGACAATTATTTCTGCAAAAAGTTCCTTGAAATTCTTCCCTAACGCGTACAAAGAAGTTTCACTTTAAAAAATTAGCTAAGCCATCCATTACAGTGGCATAACTCTTTCAATTTGTTTGATGGACTTTTCCCAACGCCATTACCTATTGTTACTTCAAAATCCATGTGGAGTAACTTTGTGTCATACAACAAACAACTACGTAGCATGAGAGAAAACGACAGTTGAAACTTTGCCATAAACATTTCTATCGCATGATATTTTCTCAATCTCCCAAGAAACTCGCTCAATCTTTCAGACCAAACAAACAGCTGAGCTGCACTCAGCAATAAGAAAAAAAGCAGAAATTCCTATGAGCAACACAGCACAAAGCGAAGTCCGCGAGAACAGCACTGACTTCAACATCGTATTGGAAAAATGAGCTGAGACCATGCATGCACGTTCAACCAACAGCAGCAGCAAACGAACGAAAGAACTAACGAACAGTTGTAATATGAACACGGCAGCGTGAAGATGTACGCAACGGTTTAACGGTTGGTCGATTAAAAGTGTAAAAGATTTTAAATTAAAAAATTAAGAAAAATTAATGATAATTAAAAAAATTAAATGATTTAAGACTTGTGAAAAAACATATAAATTTGTAAACTTAAGGCGGACAATAAATGTCGCGAAAATTTATGTGCAGTAAATAATATCTCATCACAAGTGAGTGTTGCCATATTGACAATGAAAGGTGGCGGTGCATGCATAGCGATAAAAATAACGGTAGCGACGGTGTGCGGTAATAAAAAGCAAATTATGCGTAAATAAAAATATATAAAAAAAAAGAATAAATTGAACTAAAGTGACAACAAACATGCAAATAAATAATTTTATGATCTGAAATAAAGTGCAATCATAAAAATTTCTGAATATTTGGGAGTTTTTGCTGACAACTTCAAAAAAAAAAAAAAAAAAAAAAAAATAGTGACAGCAGAGTGACATGCAAATGTGAAAAAAAAAAACACAAATAAATTGAGGTGAGAATATGGAAATTTTGAAAATTTTCAAGATACTCGAAAATTTACTTAAAGCGTTGGAGTAAATAAATATTTAGCTCTAGTCAATATACATAAATAAACTGACAGCTGTCAAAAATTTTATGTCAACAGCACAAACTTGAGTGCAAGTGTGAAAAGTCAACAAAAAAAAAAATGTTACAGCAAATAAACAGGAAATGAAAAAAACAAGTGAACAATAATTTGTTTAAGAAATTTGCTCCATTTTGAAAACAACAAGATGTAAACAATTGACAACTGTCAAAAAAAAAAAAAACATCAACTACACAAATAACAAAAAAACAGCAACACTTAAAATCAACTTAATTGCTGACGCCGTGTCTCAGCGCGTCAACTACAGAGTATCAGATTCTCAATAGCGGTGTTGTTTTGATTGTCATTTCCTTCGTAATCTTCGGTGTGACTTTTGATCATTGACATCGCCATCTACCTAACTAACAAACAAAACTACCCTGTGCGAGTGTTCATGTGTCCTGTGCATTATCCTTGCAGGATACACGCCGAGTAATTGTCAGCACTTGAGTTCTGCTGTTGGTTGCTGCTGCCATTGCAACGCATTGATTTGTAACGCGTACTCCAAAAATTTCTTTATTAAAAAAATATCCCACATTTACGCCCTTTTTAACAGTTTGCCCTATTGAGGGTAAATTTCGTTACGCTTGTTCTCGCGTCACATCAGAGTTTTCTCGTTATTGTTGTCATTTGAAAGCAACTTTGATTCAATTGTTGTGTTTTGTTTACATTTCTTTCTTTTTTGGCATTGTTCCCTAATTAAATGCAATTTTCACCGCCGCGTATAATTCGTAATATCTACTTGCATTAAGCGTTCATTCACTGCTCTAACGAACGTAGTATTCGTATTGTGTTTGTAGTATTTGTCATTATCATTGTTATCGAAAGCATTGTGTTATTATCGTCGTTATGTTGTTGTTTATGTGTGATTTGACGGTACAAATTAAGTGATTAACTCAACTCGTACGTATAACGTGAAATTGGCGTGCTAATGTCGTTTGCGCGTATTTAATCGTTTGGAAATTCTACGTTATTTAAAGCGACATATGTCATGAAATTAATATTGTAAACAAAAAATTTTAATTGTATAATTAAATCTTGTAAAAAAAATATTTGAAACAAATAGTTAATACAGAAAGGATTCAAAACTTGAGTAATAATTAAAACAACCAGAAAAGTGCTTGGAAAAAATCTATTGGACAACTTCCTTCGCTGCAGATCTTTGATAAAGGTAAGCCTTCATCATTAACAAAATAAATATTATAAGATAACATATGTTTCGGTTACCGCCATGTTGCCATCTTCAGACTAATTTATGTTTAATTTAATTTATGTTTAATATTATTTATTTTAAATTAAATGAAAAACGATTGAAAAATTTAACGTTTTTTCTGAGGTTGGCTTGAACCACGAACATTTGTAGTCAAACTATCTACATAGCGCATTTATCAACAGTCTGCGCTATGTGCCCTCATAGAAATTGGTCTTAGTTTTCATAATTTTCTAAGTTGAAAAATGCAAGAAATTTTCGATCCTTGCAAATAATGACTAAAGTTCATAAAATTAGTAAAGTTCTCATATAGGCAATATAAACCATTTTATTATAAGGTAATTTAAAGTTGTATGACAAATAAATTGCAGAAAATTTATTTGGAGTAATGCTGAAATTTAAAGTTTCAATTTCCAATTTTTAGTTTGAAATTTTGATTTTCAAATTCAAAAAAAAAATATTCATGTAGGTAAGAAAAAAAATTGTAAGACAAGCAACTAGCAGCAAGCTCTATTCAAAATTTTATGTTAACCCAAAAAACAAAAACGTTTGGAAAAAAATGTATTATACGCTTATTGAAGCAAACATTTCGTTTGGAAATTAACTTGCCAAATGTTTGGAAATTTTTGAATTTCCATTTTATATTTAATTAAAAATAAAAAATTAATGTTTACTGAGAAACCTATGACTTCCAAGTTATGAGGAGACAATCTTATCAACTGACCTAACGTGGTAGTTATGATTCAAAAGCCTTGTGTTTTACTTAGCTCGATAAGTCATTGAAAAAAAAAATAAAAATTTTTGCGAATGTTTGGTAAACGATAATTGAAATTTTTGCAAATAAACATTTTTCTGGCCGCTCAACTATTTCCAACTTGTTATTGTTTTCGGAGTATTGTTTATCAGCTTTTCAATTAGGTTACCAAGTAGATGTCATTTATACAGATTTTTCTAAAACTTTCGACAAAATTTCGCACTCTTTATTGTTGAAAAAATGTCAAGTATTGGGTCTACATTCGACCTTTTTGAAGTGGCTGGAATCGTACTTATTTAACCGTAAATGCTTTGTTGTATTTGATCAAGTTAAATCAGTAGCTTTTTATGCAACATCTGGCGTCCCACAAGGCAGTATTTTGGCCCCTTGTTGTTTATTATTTTTATAAATGATATCACGTCCATTTTTGTTCATTATAAGTGTCTTCTGTATGCTGATGACCTTAAGATCTTCCTTAAAATAAGGAATAGATATGATATAAATCTTCTTCAGGGTGAATTTAATAAACTCTATGATTGGTGTATTAAAAACCGTCTCTTTCTAAATCTGAATAAACGTGTTTTTATGTCTTTTTCACGATCAAACTCTCTATTTTCCTCTTCTTATTCCATTTCAAATACTACTTTACTGCCTGTTTCTCAGTTTAAAGATTTAGGTGTTGTATTTGATGTGAATTTTACTTTTCGTGCCCATTTGGATTATATTATACCTAAAGCTTATGCGATGTTGGGCTTTATAAGGCGTAACGGGTCCTCTTTCAGAGATCCATACACTCTTAAAGTTCTATTCACTAGTCTTGTTCGTTCGAGGCTAGAATATGCTTCGGTTATGTGGAATACATATTATGAGTGTCAT
The DNA here is from genome assembly GCA_951812925.1 of Calliopum simillimum. NCBI lineage: Eukaryota > Metazoa > Arthropoda > Insecta > Diptera > Lauxaniidae > Calliopum > Calliopum simillimum. The sequence goes on from OX638370.1 coordinate 33,524,827, forward strand.
AAGTTTCGACTTGAGAGAGTACAGAAATCATTTACAAGATTTGCGTTGCGTACTATTAATTTCCTTGAGATCGCGTCATATAATGCTCGTTGCCTTTTGATTGGTTTGAAAACGTTGGAAAACAGGAGAAATGTCTTGTCGTTACTTTTTTTGTTTGACATTGTGTCTGGTAGCGTTGATTGCCCAGAATTGCTTAATTTGATACATTTTAATGTTCCTCAAAGAGCTCTTAGGAATACAGAACCTTTTTATTTAAGTACTGTTCGCACAAATTATGCTGCCAATGCTCCTATTGTTAGATCACTAAGAATGTTTAATAATATAAGTCGTAACTGTAATTTAGATTTTTCTTTATCTAAGAATGAAATGAGATCCACTTTAAATCGTATATTTTAAATTGCATTGTAATTACTTTCTAGTCTGTAAGAATTTATGTTCATAGACTTAATAAAGAAAATAAAAAAATAATTGTTGATTTAACCTTTGGCGGGGGTTCTTTCTCCAATATGAATAGAATTCAGGTGATACAAAACCGAATGCTTAAAAACGTCTTTAATCTACACTATCGCTATCACACCGTGGATATATTCTCCAACTTTCGTATCTTACCAGTGAAGCAGATTTATAAATATCAATTAAGGTAAGTGTACCGAATTACGGTATATTAAGGTACTCATCACTTTTAGAATGGCTCCTAGCCATACAACTCAATCCTAAGACCGGAAATATGATTTCTCATCACAATTGATTTATCCGTAGTCGATTGTAAATCAATTTGAGCATTATAATGCTGATATTGTAGTAAATTTTTATATTTTCAGATACATTGCATTTGAACCTAATTCCGGACATAAATTTTGCGTTGAACCTAACTCCGTATTTTCGTGCACCATATTCCGTGCTAGCTTAAAATTTAATACATTTTCATTATACAACAATTAAAAACGTCAAATTTCTTAATTTTATACATGTTAACATTTATTTAACTTTAATTATGTTCAAATATACTTTTTTCCTTTAAGAAACATTTATGGGCATATCCGAAAATAATCTTCCCTTATAAGATCCAGATTTTAAGAAAATTTTTTTTTTCATGTTCAGTAACCAAATGTGGTGGAATATATTACTAGACGTATAAAATGAAATCTTCAATAGGTAAACAAAAAAATTTCGACCCGAGAGGGTGTCAGGAGGACCTTTTTTTGTCTGAAAATTTTTGGCAAATCGAAATTTCCGATAATATACGGGAGAGCACATAATTTATAAGTAGTAGATATGATACGGGGCAACTTTCCAAATATTCAATAATTTCACAAATTTATATTTAAACACTGTAATTATATGAAACCCTTATACATAAAGAAAACATAAGAGTTTAGGGTTTTGAAAGAAAAAACGTTGGGCCGTAATTACGTCACTACATTCACAAAAGTTTACTTATTTCATAACAAATGAATAATTAGTTAATTTAACACTGATTAATAACTAAATTTCGAAAACAAAATGTCTCTGAATTTTCCAAACTGCGTGATAGGCACGGAGTTACGTTCACTCAGACATATTTATGCACCTAATTACGTCCAAAAAAAAATCACCGTTTTTAGGTAAAATATTATTCGTTTTGTCTTAAACTAATTAGAGTCCTTTTCTTAAGGCAACACAAATTAACAACTTAACAAATTTTTATATTAAAAATACATACATGGAATCCTAGAAACGCTTACAAAAATTCTGATGTTACCTTATACTTTCACACAACACGCGCATTCAAAATGACGGTTCGACGTCAACTCATAATTTGAAGCATTACAATATAGTAATTAATGAATGTAAAAAATTCAATTTATACTTTTTGACATCATTTATAAGTATGGACTATATTTTGATTTAAAAATATTCGAAACCGTGCTTAGTTTTCCTATTTTTCAACAAAACTCAAAAACGTTAGGAATTAGGTACTAGCCCGAAATTCGGTACGCTTACGTTACTTTGCTAAAACTTAATCCCCAACACTGCAAATTGTAAGCTTTCAACACTCTTACAATACAAGAAACAGAGACAACCTGGTTGTCTTTTGGGCGATTGATGAGATACCATCTCAGAATATTTCCCACAATGGTGTAATTTATTATAATGAGCTTGATAGATCCGTAAAGTGCTTAGAAAATATGGTGATATTTAAAAATGACTGAGAGAATTTTAATTAGATAAAAACAGACTAATAGCTTTATTCTATTTTTTGAAAAAGGGAAGAGTAGTATGTTCTTGTGCACTTAATGAAATAGATCAGAAAACATCATTGTGTCCTGGAACCATAGTTTCTGTTTTTCTTATTAAGTATAAAATATTTTTTTCTTAATTTTTAAAATGAATCTAAACTTAAAACAACTAAAAATCTAATGAAATGTTTTCTTATTACAATTTTTTGCTCTCTCAAATGGTAGCAGCTCCATTTGTCTAGGTTTTCTCTTTTGCGAGATATACTCGTACACAAAACTGTTAAGAAGAGTACTCTTTTGTTAATGTTCAAAATGATCCCAAATTTTAAAAATTTAAAATTAATGAATTGGCATCTTTAGGAAAGAAAATTATTTAGAATTTTTGTATGAAAAATTGTGTATAAATGTCGTTCAAATAAATTTTCTCTCTCTCGAGCTATGCACAAGAGTGTTTACAAAAGTACTCTTTACCATACAACTGATTCTACTTAAAACAAAGATATAAAATGTGCCACCAGTAAATACATTAGTTTACAGCCAAAATTAACTTTGAATACTATTATTAATTTCTTATGTAAAATCGGATGCTGATTCCGAACATTATATTTTTTCACGCCGTTTTCGAGATATCAGTCCTCTTCGGTTTTTGGACTAGAAAAAAAGATGATTCCACTTAATTACAAATATCTCAAGAACCAATGTCTACATTTAAACGTTCTATATGTCAAACTATAGGTATTAAAATTTTCTATAAATAGCATTCATAAAGCTATCTTATTTTTTCCAATTTTCCAAATTTGGTTTTCTTTTTGTACCTCTGTTACACTAATCACGGAGAGAAAAAAATGTTCTAAAATCTAGCTCAAATCGTTTTTAAATTAAATATTCAGAATTAAGCACAATATAGCATAAAATCATCCCAAAATACGCCCAACTTGTTCGCAATTCAAGCTCAAATTTGGGCACAATATAAATTTTGATAATTAAGACCAATTGTACTCAATGCATGCCATTTTGTACTTGTTTATCAAAAAAATAAATAAGCCCATTTTTTGCTTAATTCAAGCTATTTTGTGATTGTTTATCAAAAAATAAATTTTCATTTGTGTTTATTCTGTGTGTTTATGATTCTCAATATGACTATGTCATCTACTGCTTAAATAATTCCTGCTCGACAGCCGAATTAGGTATTTATAATAGAGTAAATACTACTGACATCCCATAATAGGATGTTACGATGTACTGAGGTGTCTTTGGACATTTTGGTACATTGATTTTGGAAAATGAAATGATATTTCTTGCATTTGGCAAAAATGGTCATATTCATGTTTTGATATATAAGAAATTATTAAGAAAAAATGGGAATATTTATTTTTTTTATAAACAAGTACAAAAAAGAGCTGAAATTAAGCACAAATGCGTTCAATAAATTTTTGACGAACAATCCCAAATTGAATTGAATTGAGCTCAAATGGGCATATTCATTTTTTTGATAAACAATCACATTATTACTTGATATCAAGAAAATTATGGACAAGCTGAAAATCACACCCAAAATTGATTGGTTTGGGATTGTTTTTAGCTCAAAATTTTCTCCGTGATCAATTACTTTTGACAATTCCGTTTGTATCATTTTATTAAAAACTTACAATTTTCTTCCACTTACTGAGATTCATGTTAACGGTTATCTTGAAAAAAGAAATGTTTTGCAAAAAGTGGCTTTTACAACGTTATTTGCGGCTGTGCTTCAATTATTTGTAAAGTGAAAAGCCCAAGTTTTCTAGAAATTGATTTTTTATGTAGATTTTAAATCTGTAAAGAACCTTTTTCTTATATTTGTTATTTCACTGCTGACTTAAAAAAATACCATTCACAAAACAAAAAAAAATTATTAATTTGCTTAAATAATAAGTACGTCAAAAAGTGCGTACCTTACATGTTTTCTATCTGTTATTTTTAGAACTCATGTAATTTTTTTTTTTATAGAAGATAAGGTCCTTTTTCCTGTGGAACATCATACTATTTACCTTATCAGAACTTTCGAAGTTGGCTAATTTGTATAGTTTTCTAAAGTCAGAGAGTTTTTTGGTATGACTAAGATAACCGAGAACTGCATGAATCAATACTTTAACTTGAATTTTCAAATTGATAAAAAAATCAAACGGTATACTTAATTCTTACAGAATTTTCAAAAATAATCTTTGGTAACACTATCATTTAGTACACTAATGCTAAATATTTCCTTAATAAAATATGCACTTTCAGAGAAAACATAATGCTTGAAATTATTTAAGTGAAATAACTAAAGTGCAATAAACTTAAAATGCACAATATGTCAGCACAGAATCAAAACAACAAAAACACTAACGATTAGAGTACATTTTGAAGAACCCTTTTAAAGGCATAGAACATTTTAAATAAGCACGTTTTCTGGTCAAAAGCCATTTAAGCCGAAGTTAAAACCACATCAATTGTATAATTCTAACAATTAAATTAAATATGTAAATGAACAACAACAACATACAATATTTGCCTATACATACATACATACATAGATAGATATGATTTCAAGAAGAAGAAGTAGAAGAAAAAAACAAAACTTTTTTACCGACCAATCGACAGACGGACAGACATGAATTGCATTTCACACCAACTGTGAAATACAAATATAAACAAGCGACGCTGGCCACAATAATAACAACAAGAACAACAACAACACCAATAGCAACAACAAATACAATACAGCAGTAAACATAATAATTAGGCACGTATAGGCAAAACACAGCAACAATATGCATTTTAAAATGTAAATACTAATGCAAATATACACACGAATGCACAGCAAATACATACATACGTTGTAATGGCATAAAAAAAAAACAAAAATATTTTAATATGCAGGAATACCGCATTGAAGCGCAAAATGAATTTAATTAAATTCTAAACACATTCACAATACAACCAACACGTCCCTGATACAACAGCATGGCACTCAAAATTTGTTGTGTTCAGTTCACAATATAGGCAAATCACTCTCAGTTACTTACACTAAACGACAAATGAAAATTGATAGGTAATGCATTTTCTTGCATTTTACGCTATTTAGTTGTAAAAAGCATATTAAGTAATATTGGCTACCAAATGAGAAACTTAAATTAACAAGTTTATGCATATCTGTAGTTTTGATTTTTCACTCCAATTGAACATTCCAATTGACATTTCGTTTCATGATACATTCTGTTTTGTATCCGCTTTGTACTTTTCAAATACTTCAGTTCAGTGTCGTGCGCAAACATCTTGGCAGTACTTGTATGAAAGAAGAAAAAACAGATACTGCATATGCCTGTCTTGTTTGATATGCTTCAGTTCACTTTGAAGCCTGATAGGCTTATACTTAAATAAGCACGAGTCGCTTACATTGTCCTTTAACTGGACCACTTCGTAGACTTTGATTCTCTGACTTTCATTATACTTGTACTACTTTCTCCAACTACGTTTTTAGTTGATTTTTGATCTACCACCTCCAATAATTTTTTGTGGATTCAACTTTTAGACTTGTTGACAAGCCTCGATAAGTCGTTTTCGAAGGGTGTGCCCTATACACTCTTATTGGCGGTGGTGGATTTAATTTACTTTGGACATCGGTTGCATCTTATGTGTAAGCCCGCGTTCGAGATCGTGTAACGCCACTATGCGTCTTGAACATTTGCTGGGAACTTCTTCATATGCTGGTCAGTAACAAACATTTGAAACATAAAGCAAACTTTTGTGTTGTTGAAAAAACCGAAGTCTTCCATTTTTATTTAGTTGAGCAAACACGCCTTTTGCTTTTGAGATTCATGTGTCCTGTCGTCTTACAAAGTTGGGGTATAATTTTTGCACTGTGCTGTATGATACTTTGAAAAATCATTACTGAAAATATGCAGAACATATTGCCAAACGGATTGCAGCACCACATTTCCGATGTTTCACTGTTGATTTGGTAGTCTTTCAAGGGCTCTTCCATTTTTCCGAGATGCGATCTAGCATACCTGAGAAATGAACTAGTAAGGGTGTTACCTTCGGCTTGGCCAAACATTTAATACCATACACTGCAGTATTTCAAAAATTTTGCTTATATGGGAGGTGCCACGCCCTCTTCGCCGAGTTCATTCAGTTTTTGCTCAGAGCTTACATTTATAACCCTTAGTGTTTGGGTGAAATTTAGTTGGATTATCTCAAAAACTCTTTCAGTAACTATAGCATTTTGAATATATTTTTTGTATGGGCGGAAGGCGTGGCCGTTGGCCGATTTTGCTGATTTTTAACTAAACTTATTGTTAATAAAAATATAGTTTTAAAATTTCTTTTGGTTTTTCAGAGCTCTTACTAAATGCGACAAACTGAAAAAAGAACTCTGTCCGTTTCTTGTATCAACTGAACCTTTTAAGCTCTAGCTTCATATCCTTCAAATAGAATTTTGCATGGGCTGCTAGTTCTTCTATATAATAGACTGGGAAGATCTTTATACTATACTGATATCGGAGGTTTATGAGGTGTTTTGCGGCTGTTTCGAGACTAAGCTCTAAATCGCGTTGTAAATCACTTGATTTACCATACAAATATAAATCTACTTCTGACGAGATTTATTTTAAATCTTCGCATAAATCATAAAACCACTGCCGATTTTGGCTATTTTCGACCACTTGTTTTATTGTTACTATTTTTGTGATACAATTAATTCAATACAGATACAAATACCATGACTCAACTTTCACAAATACCATTAAAAAATTTGAATATATGTAATATATATATTAAGAATAAAAGGAAGAACAACTTTCATTTTCCTATCTATGACGGGTAGGATTTGATGACTAGATTTACAAATCTCATCACAGCTTAATTCTCCAGTGAAAACATAGTATTAAATTGGCATTCTGGTTGATTTTGCTTTGCAAACACGTCTTGAATTTATAGCGTTCGGAACTTTACAGAGGCTTTTAAATTTCGCTATTAAGTAGCTTTATTATACTTGAACAAGATGGCGCTTCATGTCGTTCAAAATTGGTATCAACTTTATCAGCTAACAATCTCTTTAAAATGTTCAAAACTTCAGAATGCACAAACTCTGTCACCTAGTGTTTTTTAACTCTTTGTACACATGCTAATTGAATAGCAAATGTTGCCAATTGCTATAAAATAAAAAATTCAAATAAAAAAATAAAATTCTATTTATTTAAGTATTTTTTAGTTTTTGTTAACTTTATTTTTTTTAGTTACAATAATATCAAAAGTTTTGATGTTGGCGTATGCGCTGCGTGCAAATTATTTTTTTTTTTGCAAGTGCAGTAATAAATCATACAAAATGACTTGAATTTTTATGCAAAACCTCATGATATTTATTTTTCCTAACAGCGATTTGTATGCATTCGAATTTATTGCATTGCATTCAATATGCAAAATTTTAAATTATTTGTGCGCTCATTTGTTAAAATTTAGTTTATTCAACCGTTTATGTATTTGCATACACGACTGTGTTATTTGTTGGTTTTCGACATTTTTCTCACGTTTCGGTGGTATGTACTTAAAATTTTGAGTTATAGCTTAGCATAAATAACTGGGTTAATAAAGCAAAAAATCAAAATAAACAAAAAATATCTCAAGACATTTGTAGTGCTTTTGTAGTATTTCATTGACATTTGTAGTGTTCAAAAAAAAAAAATATAACTCAACTATCACTTTGTGTAATTGCGAAAACTTGTAAGTCGTTCCATCCCAAGGGGAAGAGAAGTGCTTCAAAAATTCTTCTGAAGTGCATCTTTTTTACCAATAAGCACTCCATAAGAACTATTCTTTTTTTTAACATTGCATGTCATAGGATGTAAGCGCGCTTAAGCTTACCACAGCCTTACTGTAAAAGGCCCTTTGAAGCGCTTATTTGTAATGCTGCGGTAAACATTTTTTCAATAAAATTTAAAAAAAAGGAAAAACTGGCCGTTCCAGTATTTGAATCCACGACCGTCCGTGCGACCGTCCGTGCGATAGATGGAAACAGATTTTTTTTTTACCTACATTTGCCAACTCGTTAGACCGCTACACCAAGGCCCGATGATGTGAAGAGGTATGGAATTTGTATATTAAGCAACTATTGTCTAAACAGAATTTGACATTCGAATACTCCTACAGCCTTACATAGAATTATTGTGCAATCAGTTTCAATTCAATTAAGCAAAAGTAAATAAATAAGAGAAAGGAAAATAGAAAAGTGAAATACTTAAAAGATGATAAATAAAAAAATATTTTAATAAAAAAAAGCAAAAAAAATAAAAAAAAAAAAACACCAGGGTTGGGTTCGTACCCACGTTGTTCTTACTGCAGCCTTACATGGAATCATTGTGTAATCAGTATCAATTCAATTAAACAAAAGTAAATAAATAAGAGAAAGGAAAATAGAAAAGTGAAAAAAAAGATGTTGAATAAAAAATATTTTAATCAAAAAAAATACCGCAAGCAAAAACCAGTACAAAAAAAATCAACCGGGCTATGTTCGAACCCATGTTGTTCTTACAGCAGCCTTATAAAAATCATTGTGAAAGTGCTTCTAAACTTCTATGGGGACAAGCACTTTTGAAGTGCTTGGATCGGAAGCGCTAGAAATTTTCCCTCTTGGGACTATAAAGGTTTAAAGATGTTTTGAACAGAGGTTTTCTCGATTCAAAGTTGTAATGTTGTGCGTGAATCGATATCAATATATTTAATATATCAAAAAATAGCTCTACATGGAGAAAAATTAGTATTATAACATTTACTTCACTCGATTAGTTAAAAAAATTAAAGTAACTTACACAGAATTTCAAACATAAATATATACAAAGTATAAAAATGTGTCTTGAGAGAGTGATCGAAGTTAGCTCAAATAGCTAAAAATATTTCCAAGCCATGCCCATTTAAAGCCTCTTACTGTTTGCACTTTGACCTTTGGCTCCAGTAGCAGATAACGCAGGGCAACAGTGATTTTTAGACGTGGAGTTTAAAGATTTGAGTAATCACGATCTACTGACTTCAAAAAGTATGCAGGACTCACTTATGTTTTCAAGATATCCTTGCTTAATTATGCAAAAACTGTTGTTTTGAAACGTTTTTGAAGTTATATTGCACTCAAAATAAATTGCGTAATCCATTGCTTCCAATGATATGGGATAGCCACAAGCATTAACTTTGACTTTTTCAATGTCTACTATAAGTATTATATAACTTCAAATATGCCTAAAAACAGCAATTTTTGAACCTTTAAGCAATAATAACTTGAGAGGTAGAAATTAATTCATACAAATAAATTATTCCCTGGGCACTTAAAAACTAGCTAGTCAGGATTCACTGAAAAACAAAGGTGGCTGGAAAATATGTTCCTTTCGTCGCTCTGTGTAATCTAAAAGAGATTTTTTTGTTAAACTTATAATACTTTTCCACCAAAGATTTGGCCGTGATGAGATTTATAAAACCCGTCTTTAAATCCTTCCCGTTTCTACCTGCCGAAAGATATTACTTTTGACAGTAAATGTCATAAGCGGGAAAATTAAAGTTGTTTTTCCTTTTCTTCTTAATATTTATCTCTCATTTGCTTTCATTTGACATTTAATGTCAATTGTCAAAGCTTAAATGTGCCACTTTGTCGAAACTAGCCAAAATCGGTAGCCCTGCTTGGATTTATACGCATTATTCATATAAATCTCGTCACAATTAGATTTATTTTTGTATGATAAAACCTTTGATTTACGACGAGATTTATAGCTAAATCTCGAAACAGACGTAAATCACCTCATAACTTTCCGGTTGAAACGTAGTATTATGATGTATTTCTGCAAATATATAAGTTATCAGATATATGCCGCTGCTTAGTAAATTTCGTTTCGGGAAAAACTTTACATTGCCTTACACATTATAATAAAATATTATATTACAACAATAATAAACAAGAAGATTTTGTTCTACTGTATCTCAAAGATTAAATACTTTAAAACATAAGCTCAGTAATAGATTACTGTTATATGTAACTAAGCCATTTGATTTCAATTAAGTGAAATTTTTTAATAAATCGCATTAAAAACCAACACCCTTAGAGGTTAAAAACTTCAGAGTAAGAAGTAGGTAACGTGCTTAAGATAAGAACATACATATAACATAATGCCCACCCTTAATAACCCACTTCATATGTTAACATCTCCATTAAAAGAAACCGCTATAGCATGATTTATGCGTTTTTAATACCACCCAGCTGAAGTTATTTAAAAATTTTTTATGCCGCTCATGCTGATTAACGCAGGAATAAAAATGCGTATACTTGAAAATTGCTAAAAGGAAAAAAAAAAACATTCGACTAATACTGAACCCGCATAACAATGCTTTGAAGGGGGGGAGAGACTGACTGGTAAATGCGCTCGCTACCTTGGCAACACACACACATACACATCATGATAACAGGCAATACATATAAAAATGAAAAGGTTACCGCAACTCATTTTGAACGCAGATGGGTTACAATGATTAATCAAAAAATTGCTATAAAAAATTGAAAAAAAAAATAAAAGAAATCCTTTAAAATCCTTGCTGTACACAATGTAAAAAGTCTGTCTGTCTCGGAATAACAAAAAAATGCTACAGTCATAATACTTTGATCAGGGTTGCCAACAGTTAGAGTATGATAAGGCATTTATGTCATAAAAAATAGAAATTATTATTTTTTTTTAAATTTTTTTCTTTTTACTTAAGCGCAACAACACATGCTAATGACTGGCTCTTGTGCATATTAAACACAGCTTTGCGTATATGGCATTATGTTTGGGCTATGTTTAATGTCAAAAGTAGACGTTATAAAAAATAAAAATAATGAAAAGTGATATGACGAGGGTTAATTTATATGCGATTAGTTATGATAAGGCAAGATTTTTATCACAAATTAAAAAGTTTTTCGTTTTTATTTTTTTATTTTTGCGGTTGTGATGCTGACGAATTTGTGGTTTGATGCAGTACCATCAGTGATGTGGGTTTTGTATTTTGAAGTTTTGTGACAATTTTTATTAACAATGCAGACGCTCTTTTGAGCATTAATCTCTTGTCATTTTTGTAGACAGAAAGGAATTTATTAATTACACATCTCGAATTCATAGAACAATGAAAGAAGGTACCCCTCAAATAATAAATAACCCTAGCGCTACAAATTTGGCCACATTAGACAAAAAATACTTTCATGAGCTGAATTGTAGCGATATTTAAGTTCGTAGAAACCGCATACATCACAAATAACAGGTCATTCAATAAGTCCGTGAAAAAAGTGAATTTCGAGTTTTGATAAAGCATCGCTTTTTGATGAAAAAAAAAAAAAAAAAAAAAAATACAGTGGAAACCAAACAATGGATTGATAAGCATTATCCGAACCCTCCTCCATCGATACAAATGGATTGCTGAATTTAAGCATGGTCGTACCAGCACAAATGATGCAGAGCGCTGTGGACGCCCAAATTAGGCTGTTATTCCAGAAAACATAAAAAAAATCCACAAATTGGTTATGAACGACTGCAAATTGAAGGTGCTCGAGCTTGCTGACATTGTAAAGATATCAGATGGTAGTGCTTTTACCATTTTATACGAACATTTAGGTATGCAAAAGCTCTGTGCAAAGTGGGTGCCGCGTGAGCCGACCAAAAACAACAACGAATTGATGCTTCAGAGGAGTGTTTGGCGCTGTTAAACCGCAATAAAATCGAATTCTATCGTCGATATGTGACAATGGATGAATGATGGATTCAAAAGGAAAATCCATCGCATGGATTTCTGAAAATTCTATAAATAATATTGATATGCATTAACGAAAAAGTAACCGTTTAGTAAATATTCTTAAAAAACCGCAAAAAATTGAAAAATTCGATTTTATCAAATATTTCCTATTTACTTTCTCTTTAATAAAAATCAATATTATTTGTAGAATCTGCAATTCTCCGCAAAAGGGATTCTAATACTTTTTATCGTTCAACTCACCGTTTTCATTAAAAAGCTTCTGAAATGAAAAGTAATTGAAGCCACACGGATTACCAGTGCCGGACTAAGCCAAATGTGAGCCGTAGGCCATTAAAATTTTGGGGCCCTCTTTTTTTAAATAATTATAAAATTTATGTTTATTTATTCCTTTATCGAGTTTAAACCGCTTATTCATATCATTTAAAGGTTGTAAACACAATAAAACAATCAAAATAGTTTTCTTTTCCGACAAATTATATTATATTTGATTTTACATAATTTACAGTATCGTAATTTATAAAATAATCTTTGGACATCTCTTTTAAATATTAAAACGAAGTTCATCTTTAAAAAACTTTTCTCTTACATATCAGATCATTAGTGACATCATCAATGAAATCATTAGTGACATCATAAAAATAAATTTGACGAAGAACATCCGATTCAATGGACATCAGACTTGGCATGTCCAATCGTTCTTGACCCATAACACTTCTTTGCTCGTTTTTTATGCGTTTAAACTTTAAAAAAGTGCGCTCTGTTGTACAATTTGTAATCATAAGAGTTTAGAAAGTGCGAAGAGCAATGTCCACGTTTGGGAAAACAGTTTTAAGATTATCACGAATCAAACTTTCGTAGAGTTCAGAGTGAGTGAACTTAGGTTTTGATGGAAATCTTGATTTGATAGAATCGTGAAACTGTTTGAGTTCAGGATAAAAATCTTCCAAATCGTCAGGGTAGAAGTTCTCAGATTTTCGTGGGGGCCCTAGGCCATGGCCTAGTACGGCCTAATGGGTAATCCAGCACTGCGGATTACGGAACAGGGCTGATAATAAAATTTTCCAACTTCATATGTTTTAAAAAAATGTTGAATTAAAACTGTAATTTAATTTAAACTGAAACACGCAAGGTCAGTTTTGGAGGTTTTGCTTCTCTTTTCCAAATTTGGAATTTATTTAAAGGATGTCCCATAATTCACGCAAGGTTTGAATTTGCCGTCATTTGTGCGGTGAAGGTTGCCACTCGAAAAAGGAAACAAATTGACAAAAAACAGTTTAAGGTTAGTAAAAATGGATTGAAAGAAATTCAGCTACATTCAAGCAAAATGGTCATTGAAAGAGTTTGGAAAAGAGTGCGCATGTGGCTGTTAAGCCGTGAAGGTCATCTGCCCGATGTGCTATTTAATACAAAACTTTGTACTATGTTCTTAACATTTAAATGAAAAATAAAATACAATTGATAAAAATGTGTCTCTATATAATTCAAATCTTGCGTGAACTATAGGACACCCCTTAATATCATTTTGTTAACCATTTGAACGTATTTAAAGAAACCAATATGCATCATATCGAAAACTTTAATATTTTAAGTTCAATTTAAAACTAATTGTAAAAGTACAAAAAAAACTATGGAGAAGACTGTAGAGTTTCAGAATTTTAAACAGCCTTCAAATTGTCATCAGAACCTTATACATATCCCTAAATAGGCAAACGAAATCGGTTCAGTCCCTATTTCTATAACTAAATCTCAAACGCTTTGATTGATTTTTTTTTTATGGAAAGGTTTTGAGGAGGAGTAGTGCGTAAGAATATATGTTTTTTTACAAGTGGGTGGTGCCATGCCCCTAAATGGAAAAAAACGCTCTCACGGCTAAACCACTACATCGATTTTTACGAAATTATGTGCGGAAATAGGGCTAGCACTAAGGAACGAAAAAATTACCATTTTGTTTTTAGTAGGCGGTACCACGCCCTAACAATAATATTTTTTAGTAGGTGGTGTCACGCCCCTTAAGTTCTCAAAAAAGGCAGTAGGGACTTTGCATATCGATTAAGCATACTTGGCCACATATTATATTGGAAAATAATGAAAATCAGAAAATAAATTTTTTTTTTTTTAATGTCAAAGTTTGTACAATTTATCGATTTTGGCTTTTTGAGCTTAAATTTTCGAAAAATCACCATAATTCACCTATCATACATAAAAACTCAAACAAAAGTTTTTTTAAAAGCTAAATGCTTGTACTTTTTGACAAAATGCTATCTTGATATATTTCGATGCAAACGAATTAAAAATAGCGTTCCAAAAAAGTCAACTTATTTTGTCCCGTCAAAAACCACAATATGAAAAAGTGTATAAAAAAAAAAGTTCTCAAAAAAGGCAGTAGGGACTTTGCATATCGATTAAGCATACTTGGCCACATATTATATTGAAAAATAATGAAAATCAGAAAATGTATTTTTTTTTTTTTTAATGTCAAAGTTTGCAATTTTTCCATTTTTACCATTTTTTTGTAAATATTTGAAAAACCACTATAACTCACATAAAATCGGCAAAAAAAAATAAAAATATTTTTAACAAAGCAGGAACAATATACTTTCGAACGATATGCTACATTAGTGGATCGGGCTTAAAACAAACTAACTAGAGCGTTTATCCAGCAGTTCCTAATTTTAAAAGTTCTGTAGAGCATTTTTTCTGTTTAAAGTCAAACTTTGGGCTCACTGTGTTGCTAAGCCAAAACAAAATTTTAAACTTTTATAGTTTTTTTTTCCGTCCCTAAGTATTATCTGACGATTGGCGTAAACATTTTTTTAATCCATAGCACTTTCAAATTTTACCTATTTATGGCCACAATCTCCCATTGTGTATGGGTGCGAAACATGGCTTGTTACTGAACAACTAAAGAACAAGCTGCAAGTATTCGTCAACAAATGCTTAAGGCGTATACTAAAGGTTTGGTGGCCTCGCACTATATCAAATGCCGAGCTACATCAAAAATGCAATCAGAGGGCTATAGCAATCGAGGTAAAGCTGCGCAAATGGAGATGGATTGGTCACACTCTCCGGAAACCACACAGCGAAGTTTGTCGCCAGGCTCTTGAGTGGAATCCACAAGGCAGTAGAGCACGTGGTAGACCCAAAACCAACTGGAAAAGGAAATCCAAGAATCGGGAAAGTCGTAGCAAGATATCGAAGTCATCGCAAGGGATTGCGACGAATGGAGATGTTTCATATTGGGCCTATGCTCCTCCTAGGAGTTAAAGAAGAATACATACATACAAGCAGTTCCACGCTTCTAAAAAGAAAATATGCAATTATTGTTAGTAATTACACAGAAAAAAAAACTGACGGTAAAATTAACTATAAATTTTGTATTCTATAGTTTTTCAAATTTTCTATAGGAAACAAAAACAAAAATTCAAAATTTCAGAATCAGCTTTACTTTTCTATAGTTGAATTCAACTGTACATTTTGTATTCCATACATTTTTTTTTTCATATGAATAACATTTTGAATTGAGTTTTTAACAGGTTCATAAAATTCTCACATTGTTTAAGAATATATCAACATAAGTTTGCTAGAGTTGTACTGATATTTTGCCATTTGAAATGGTGTCGCCGTAGAAGTTGTTTGCTACAATTTCTACGAGTTTTTGGAAACGGCTAGTTACAGCCCTTCTGGGGTGCTAACTATTAAACCGTTCCAAAACAGTTTTAACTGTTTGGAACAGTTTATATTGTTAACTGACCTTTTAAGAAGGTTATTTTTACTGTAACTGTGATTGATAGTTTCTAAACCGAGTAAACTGTAAATTTACAGAGTTCTACGGTTAAAATACAAAAACTCCGGGTTCGTGCAATTTCTATCGAAAATCTAGGTTAAATTAACTGTTTTCACAGTACCTAAACATTTTAACAGCAACTGTACAGTACTATTTTTACAGTAATTTTACTGGACTGCACAGTCAATTTAACCTTTACTGCGGGTTGGTGCAATTTCTATCGTTGAAATCGGTTGGATTGACCGATATTTTTTTTTCTGTGTAGAGTTCCATAGTTATTTTAAAGACAAATTAAAGTGGTCGAATTTCGGCCGCGAAGCGAACTCTAGTTATTTTAAATTTTTTTTTAAATTTGTGTAGATTTTAAACTGTCTGAATTACACTAACTGAACTTCTATGTCTGGTTTATTTTATATTCCTTAAGAAATTGTTGTTTAATATATATGTATATTCTGCTAGACCTGAATGTTAAGGAGAATTTTGTATGGTTCTTTAACTATTTCTTTCAGGTGTGTTATAGAGTCTATGCCTTCGTTTGATTAACGGATGATTTTTTATACCGTGGAGTTGAAGATAACAGCTTTCTCAATTTTGATGCTTTCCAAGTCACAGTCTGCTTGCATATTCTCAATACTTAGTTAAAATATTTAACCTTACTGTCGAATCTCAAACCTATCATTAATTCATAAGAAGGTAATATTTGTACCAACATAACCTCCAGCAATAAATCTACAATGTCAAGCTAAGATGCCGCACTTAAAAGTAGGTACCTACCACATACAAAACTAAGCGCATTGAATTGAAACGTGAGTTATCATCATCTTGTCTGTCACTGCTGTTTAGCCTTTAAAGTGCTGCCAACCCCCATATGTAGATATTTAGCACCACAATTTAACGATTTTCACCTACTCATGTTGTGTGCTCAGTCAGTCCTGCTCAAGTTAAGATTACAACCAACGATACGGACTATATAGAATTTCATAAGCAATAATAATAAATTAAAAATTGTAAATTAGTATATTGCCCAGAGACAGAGAAAGAGAGGGATTGCGAGAGAGGGAAACAAGCATTTAAGACTGGAAACTGCTGTTAATTTATGTTAAATATTATTACCACTAAAATGGCGCAACAAATTGTGTGGTAACGCTGACGCTGCTGCCTAATTTCATTCAGTTAGTGATATCGATTTCGACATTATGGTGTTGGTCACAACAGTGATTAGAGATAATCTTAAAATATAATTAAATGTTGCAGCATGCTGTGATAATACAAGTTTATAGAAATTTAGTATGACATTTGTGAAGGAAAAAAATCGATATTTATAGCATGCTTTTGGGTCGAAATGAAAAATTACAGTGATATTTTATAGATAATTAGTAGTTATTGATTTTGTGCATTTGACCTATTAAATATGGTTAGAATGTGGGTTTTTAAAAGAGTTTAAAAGTTAATAGTGCTTTTTAGCCTCGGTCGTGTGAGATCTGAAAGAATTTTTGATTTATTCAAGAAACAAAAAGCTGCTTTAGCATTTTTGTAACAAGTTGGGCGGGCTAGCACAAGTGACTCTTATTGGCTATAGAGCATTTTTTAAGCACAAAGCGTATATTCCAAAATTTAATACTTAATTAAAGACTATCAACTGTTTTCGACGAATGTAAATAGTTTTTCAGAAAATATTACATCCAGTCCGATTTTTTTTTACCCTCACACCTGTCTTAACGTGTTTTAAACAAAAAGTGCTTGCACCCAAAATGTTTTTTCGGGAAAATGTTAGCCCTTTTGAACGACACTTTTTCAATCTAGGGCCAAAAAACCCATTTTTTTAGCCCTGGGCTCTGTATCAGAACCAAAAAAAAAGTTCGACGAAAACGGATACAAAAACGTGGTATGCAGAAAGTTTTCTGCCTGTCTGTATATCAAAACACCGCTGTTTATGCGGTCACGTAAGCATGAAATAGGCCCCAAGTATTTGTAAGCGCACCCTCATAAACTTTAAGAAATTTCCAAGTTAGTCTCTAAAAAACGGCAATTTTACCCATTAAACTGCGGCGAATTCATACTCGCTTGTCTTAGCCTACGAAATTCTAAATTCATGATACGCGAAACTATTGCCGTTTTACTCTTTCCAGTGCAATTCTCAGTGTAAATAGTCATTCTGGGTGAGACTTTGAAAAATTGAGTTTTCGAGGACACTTGGATTTTTTGACTACACCGGAATAGAACGTGTAAAACTAAATTAAGAATAAAAATTAAAACCAACTTAGAATAAATAAAAGTAAAATCCCTAAAGTAAACCTAATCTAAGGACCTGTCATTTTCCTTTGACAAGAAGTACGAGTTTTTCCAAATAAAGCCTACAGGGTTTGCTTGGAGTTAACCTGCAGCTCTACCGCAATGCACCATCCAAAGGATACAGCCAGTAGCATAAACGGGATCACCGCGTACATTTACCCAGATGCTACCCGTGCCAGAACATTATAAATATTAAACAAATGACACCAAACTTGTCAAAATCGGCTCAGTAGCTTAGAATTCAAATTTTGCAGTTAGTACAAAGTGGACGTGTTTAAAGTATTTTACTTATATGGGAGGTGCCACGTCCACTTGTGTTATTTCGTCCACTTTTAGTTTAGGGTTGTTTTATAGCAAGTAGACTCCGTATAATTAATTCTAGAAAGATTGCTTACGAAGTTTAATTTTTATAGCATAATAAAATTTTGTGGGCGGTGCCACGCCCTTTTTCGAATTTTCCCAATATAATGACATACCATATGTTATTCCTAATTTTTAGAACTAAAACCTCCTAGATTTTCATCAAAATCGTTAGAGTCGTTTTAAGGAAATATCAAATTGAAATTTTTAGTTGTTGAAAAGTAGGCGTGGCACTCCTTTAATGCCACCCACTTTCTGTCCATTTGATGATATTGACGCTTGGAACCTGTGTATCAAATTTCATCAAAATGCATTATATAGTTTAGGGCGGCACCACGCCTCCTTGTGAACCTCTACAAGATCAAAGCATAGAATGATCTTTATTTGGTTACCGGACATAATCCCAACGGACATAACCCCACTTCGTCAGAAAATTTTTCGGTCAAAATCCCCATTTTGGTATTGGGGGTTATGTCCGCAAATTAAGATTCAACAAAATTTTTGCAATAATCCATAAAAAAAATTTATATAACTGGTGTCGGATATCATAGACTGATTCGCGGCCGAAGGCCACCGCGAAGCCGGTATTGGATTTTTGGGAGTTTTAAATCCTGAGCTGCGGCCGCAGGCCGCCCACTTACCTCTACCCTTATGTAAAATTACTGTGGCTAGCTAACTGGGCCTTCAGCCGCCGCGGAAACGGTATTGGAATTTTTGGGAGTTGGAAATCCTGAGCTGCGGCTATTGTCAATAACAAAATAAGGCGTTAGGAAATATCTTTATAGGGACTATGTCCGTTTTTTCCTGGAGATTATGTCCGAAAAACTTGCGAATTATTGGCGGACATAATCTCTATTTCGTGAATGGGGATTATTGCTTTCGTCGTTTTCGAGAAAAAGTTTAGCCACATACCGATATAGACAGGGTGGTTGGTAATCGGTAGAACACCGGAAAATGGAAGATTCCTGGGACTATTCTGGACAACTTTTCTTAGTTTCGTTTTCCAGAATTCGCAAAGCTGACGGAGATATAGCCATCGGAAGATCGGGATATAGCTGTATGAAAACCGAACTGGAAAATCGAAACCCCTTAATGAATTTTAATAATGTTGGTTTCATATGAAAGGTATTTTTATTGGATACAAAATTAGTTTACAAAAATTAAAAATCCGATTCATTGTTTTCGATATCTGATAAATTTACGAAAATTTTGACAAGATTTTTTTAAACACTATTTTTTCAAAAACTGTATTATTATTATAACATATGATTTTATTATGAAAGCGCAATTTGTTTCCTTTCATTTGGTATATTATTTGTGCCTGATTTCCTTCATTAGCATATTTCTCTATAAGAAAGCAAAAAAGTAAGCCAAAGAAATTTTCATGCAATTAACCAAAACATTACAATAGCACCAAAAATTTTAAACGTTTGCACAAGTTTTGTAGATAGTTAAAATACCTTTCATATGACACCATTATTATTAATATCCATCAAGGGCTTCCGAACTTATACCGGTTTTTATAAAGCTATATGTATATAATGGAACTATGAAAAGTTGTTCAGAATAGTCTCAGAAATCCTACATTTTCCGGTGTAGAGAAGATACGCATGAACTACTTGTATTAAAATAGAGTGAAATAATAAAGTAATGTTTACTCTTAATTGCCTACTTTTCCTATACTTTTCCTATATATGTATTTATAAATATATAACTATTTTTACTTTATAATTCTAGTAAAAATGTTAATGCTTAATATACAAATTGTATACCTCTTCATCATATAGGGCAGTGGTGATGAGGTCTTACAAGTTTATAATTGTATTGTTCTATCTATCACACGGACGGAGCTCGGTTTGAATCCTAGTGCGTTCAGTTCGCTTCTTTTTTTGTGTTGAACTTTAAATTAAGCTAAATACGTAGTCGACCGTGTGGGTCTTCGAAGACGAGCCAAATCTAACGAAAGTTGTTCGTGGAAGAAGCACTTCGAAGCAAATGGTCGCCTGTTTCTTCGGCAAAACTGGTCATGTGGCGACTGTTCCTCTTGAGCAACGTAGGACGGTCAACTCTGAATGGTACGTCGAATTGATGGGTCATCCGCCGTACAGCCCTGACTTGGCACCCAATGACTTCTTTTATTCCCGCACATCAAGAAAAAAATGCGTGGTCAACGATTTTCGTCGCCAGAAGATGCTGTTGAAGCGTTCAAAAACCATGTTTTGGAGGTGTCTCAATCGGAGTGGAAAAAGTGCTTCGACAATTGGTTTGAGCGCATGCAAAAGTGTATAAATCATGCTGGAGAATACTTTGAAAATCAATAAAACCATTTTTGATGATAAATATTCTCATTTTCATTATTAGGCCAGAAATATATCGAGCAGCCCACGTATAACTATTTTTACTTTATAATTCTAGTAAAAATGTGCATCATATAGGGCAGTGATGATGAGGTCTTACAAGTTTATAATTGTATTTTACTATCTACATATCACACGGATGGACCTCGGTTTGAATCCTTGTGTGGTCAGGTTAGGTTAGGTTAGGGTGGCGGCAATATTGCCACACATTGACCGCAAGGGTCCATAGTGATACCACAAACTCTCTTATTATCGTCTATTCATAAACTCTGGTCCTTTCAATATGGTGTTTGTCCAAACTGAAGGATCCTGTAAGCACAGCGAATCTTTTAATGTCACTTAGGTGAATTTTAGTGAGTTCTTTTAAGGAATTAAAAAATGGCTGACCAAAGCATTTCAGTCTAGTTCTTGCAAGAGCAGGACAAAGACAAAAGGTGTTCAATTGTTTCTTCTTCCTTAGGTTCGTGACAGTTTCTGCACCAGTTGTTGGAGACTATGCCCAGTCTAAAGGCATGATGACCAATTAGACAATGAACAGTCACAACTCTAGTCAGCAGGCTGCACTCACTCCTCGTCAGAGATAGTAAATATTTGGAAAAATCTGCTTTGTGAAAACAAGGCCAAAAATACTTTGATATAGCGCTAGTGGGGGATTGTTCCCAGCGTCTATTCGCTACTGAGAACATTTGAGCGTTCTTTAAAGAGAAGAAATGTTGAAGCGGTGCTGAAATTTTAATGTGTTGATCTTCTAAAAGAGCTTCCGTTTTTGCTGATAGATCTGCCTTTTCATTTCCTAAAATTTCACAATGCGAGGGCACCCATAGAAGGGATACCTGGTTGTTTTCACTAAGGGAAGTTAAAGCGGTAAAACAGTCAAAAACTGTCTTTGATTTAATAAAGTTTGATTTTAAAGCTTTTAAAGCAGCTTGACTATCGACGTATAAAGCAATTTCCTTCTCGCTTACACTTTTTTTAAGGTAATCGACCGCTTTGTCAATCGCGAAAACTTCCGCTTGGAAAATGCTGCACTCATCTGGCAATTTAAATGAGTATTCTTCGTTTGAGTTGGAGACAAAGACACCTGCTCCAACCCCATTATCTGATTTAGAGCCATCTGTGTATACGTTTATTACTTCGGTTGGATCTTAACCTCGTGTGTTCCAGAATTCTCTAGACGGGAATGTGACCAAGAATTTTTTCTCCATAGAAAGCTTAGGAATCATGTAGTCAGTAGTAATACTATCAATATTACCTACATTACTGTGTCCGTAAGGCCTTAGCTTGAGGCCCCCCGATTCTTTAAGCCTTGTGTGGTCAGGTCTTTTCTTTTTTTTTTGTTGAACTTTACATTAAGCTAAATATCACTTCAATTTTTCTTTTAAAAATATTGCTATACTGTAAGGTTATTCGACAATTCTGAATTTACTAACGTCAGGTAAAATTTATTTTGTTGGGGAGTTTGTCACTATATTGACTAGAAATTCTAATGAAATTTACTAGAAATAAAGTAGTACGAACTATTCTTTTTTCACCGTGCACTTTCTCAAATTGCTTACAAATCTCGTAGCAAAACAGCAAGAAATTCGCTTAAATAAACTTAAGTTAAAATACGTTTGCTAACCAATACCGCTATCTTAAAACTTTCACCCAAAATTAAGCGCATTTATCACCTGGTAACCACACTAATTACAAACCACCATATGTGCACAATTAGCGGGCGACTTTGTTCAAAAAGGAACAACAAAACCTCAATATCTCTAGTGCTAACCAAGATGCATTTGCCACAAATAAATAAACAAATGAAATTGTAAATGCATTAACAACAGCAACAACAATTTCGGCCAACTTAATAAATGAAGTTGATGCCGTACAGATTGCGAAATGATGTTGTGGCCAAATTTGCAGCTCGTTAGCAGCCGGCAGCAACATCCAATGCAGCAAGCACTTTCAAATTCAATTAAGAGACAAAGCAAAGCTTTGGGTTGTTGTTGTTGTTTGTCATTGCAATTTTTGTTGTTGTTGTTTGCAAAATTTTCCTTTTGCCATTTAATTAATAAATTTGTGCCACAAATGAATTAATTGGCACAAAGATTGCAGCGCAATTTAAATATCAAAGATAAATCTTTAGTCAATATGTCATATGTGGCATTTGCTTTATAGCAGCAATTACACTGTACAACAGTGAATGCTGTGAGTGCTGTTAATAATTTTTATGATCAATATCTGCTGTGAGCAACAATGGTTGCGCCAGTTTATAAAAAGCATTTTAAAAATAGATAAGACAATGTTGCAACCATACATGCAGCAAATGTTGCACATATTTTTTTTTAATGCAGTTTGCGCTTGCAGACAAAGTCAAGAAATCACAATCAAATAACAGCAAAAAACTAAAGATTTCTGTATTTTTTTTTTTTTTGTATTCGAAATGCTGCTGCTGCTGTTCACTTTTTTTGTGCTGTTTCTCTAAATTGGCACCACAACAATGTTGATTAGTTTATTGCAATTGCAGCAACGACAGCCAGCAACAATAACAAGAGAAGAATGAACTACAAAAACAACAACATCTCGCATAGAAAATTGCATTGCAATTTAGAAGATAAAAAATCTCAACGATTATTGCAGCACAAAACATACACAAAACACAAAATTGCGCTGCAACAGCTGCGCATGCGCCGTGCGCGCGTACACCGCATACATTTGGTTGGCTGAAGATTTTCCCTCTTGTTTTTCTATGTCACAAATAAATGCGCAAAATTAAATTGCAAAACTATGCGTTATTAATAAACAACAAAAACAACATACCTACTACAAAATGCAACTTTTTGCAACGCAACTTCAACAAAAAAAAAAAAAACAAAATTTACGTCTAATAAGCAAATTTATCGCATTGCTGTAAGTTGTATTCAGTTGTTGCTGTTGATATGGTGATTTTGTTTTTTTTTTTTGCCCGACCTTATCTGAAATCTAAAAATACATATTTCTTTCTAGCTGTATCTTTTTAAATGGCGTTTGCATATGGTTGTTTTTGTTTGAAGGCTCTGCTTTTGCTGCGGAACTTTTTTTTTTTTTTGAATTAAGCACAAGCGACAAGAAGACTTATGTTGCGCAGTTTTGTTTAATGTTTGCTTATAGCAATTTTATTGTGCAATATATTAAAGGTAAAGTTGAAGCAAACATTTTCTTATATAATTGAATTTAAAGCTTTAAATTGCAATCCGCCTGAAATTATTATGCTATATGGGTGATTCTCCAAAAAATGTACCATTCATTGTCCCGGGGCGCAAAATCATGTTTAAATTTAAAATTTTATATTTTAACTATTTAATGCATATACGCAACCAGAGCTTCTATACGAATAGCTTAAAACAAATAATAATTTTGAATATTCTACTATGAAATTATAACATAAAGTGTTAAAAGTCATTCTCCGTCCTGTCCCTAACCGCTTCTTAGTGCACTTAATTTGCCCGTTTCGCATATTACGTTATTTTCTAAAATAAACTTATACGACATTGTTTGTATGTAAAGGGTTTTTCAATAAAAGCGCAACAAAAGTTTTTTTAAAATAAAACAAAAACGACTTTGGATATCAATGAAATTCTTGTTTCCTGTGAAAGTACATTCGATGCCATTATGTATGGAATTCGATTTCTTTTGCATGGCCACCACGGGCACGCTTGCAGAAGTCCAGACGCTGAAACCAATTTTCGACGATTTTCAAGCATAAATCGGCCGATACTGCTGCAAATTTCACGATCGATATTCGTACGAAGTTCATCAATCGTCGCTGGCTTGTTGGCATAGACCATAGACTTGAGGTAGCCCTACAGGAAACAGTCTAACGAAGTCAAATCGCACGACCGAGGCGGCCAATCGACTGGGCTTTTTCGTGAGATAATACGTTCACCAAACTTGGTTTTCAATAAATTGATTGTGACATTCGCTGTGTGGCTTGTGGCGCCGTCCTGTTGAAACCACATATTGTCCAAGTCCATATCATTCAATTCGGGCCAAAAATATTCGGTTATCATTGAACGGTAGCGATTCCCATTCACAGTGTCGTGCCGGTCTTGATCATCACGGAAGAAGTACGGCCCAATGACGCCGCCGGCCCATAAACCGCACCAAACCGTAATTTATTCGGGATGCAATGGTGTCTCATGGAGTACGTGTGAATTGCTGCCTGACCAATAACGCATATTTTTTTTTTATTGACGAAGCCATTCAGCCAGAAATGAGCCTCATCGCTGAAGATGATTTTTGCGATGAAAATCCGAATAATTTTCAAGTTGTTGCTCAGCCCAATTCACGAACATACGACGCTTCTGGTGGTCAAGCGGCTTCAGTTCTTGCGTCAATTTGATCTGGTAAGGATGTAGGCCAAGATCTTTTCGCAAAATTCGCCACAACGACGTTGCAGAGATGCCCAACGCATGAGAATGACGTGTGAGAGACACATTTGGGCTTTCTTGAACTGAAGCCTCAGCGGCAGCAATATTTTCGACACCACGGGCACTTCTTTGTCTCGCTGGCACGGGAAAATTTTGTACTGTGCCTGTGGATTAAAATTCTTTCACTAGACGCTCAATTTTTGATCTGGTAGGACGATTATGATGACCATAAATTGGACGTAGCTCTCTTAAAGTTGAGGCCACTGACTCCGAATTTCGGTAGTAAATTTTAATAATTTCTACTCGTTGTTGGCTTATATATCTTTCCATGATGAAATGGCAAACTTTACTGAAGAGAAATGTCAAGAGAACGGAAAAAAATATGGCGTCGTTTGCTGTCCCTATCGATCTACTTTTATAGCGTCTCTATTGAAAAACCCTTTATATATATTTTAGCTATTGTTTTTCTGTATTAACTCTTCGAAAAATTTTTTTATATAGAATTGACATACATAAAAGTTGGTCCCGCATTTTAGACTATCTCCGCTCAGTTCTTCTTATTCTAATTGTAAATTTTTTAAGTATTGAGTAAATAGAAAACTGAAAGTAGAGAGAAAGAGGAGATTCAGTGTATTTTCAGCTCAATCAGTTTTGGTCTTACGATAGCGAGTGATCGTGTTTTAAAATTTTGTAAAGAACGCAAGTGCGCATCATTCTCCTCGTTGGTTTTTTTTTTTTTTTTTTTTTTTTTTTCATATTACTAAACATATTATTTTGTCTTTATATAATTAAATCAATAAACAATTAAAAAGGCTATCCACCAGCTTCAAGTTTTTAAAAAAAATTTATATTTTCATTGTGATTTTACTATTTTTGCAGTGTTTCGTCATTCTCCGTCGTTTTTTGCTACATTTCATCATTCTCCGTTTAGTAACCATCCACCTGGTTGTTTTTTTTGTTAGTTTGGCTTACACTATTTATTTAAAAACTACAAATTTAAGTGTAGACTTAAAATACTTAAATAAACTTTTCAAAAACCAACATAAATTTTTAGGGTTGCCACCTCGTTATTTTCGAAAATCTTATTTAATTCTTTTGGTTTATGACTGAATTAAAATTTTTGGTTTCAAAACCGCTCAGATAAACTTTTTTGAAATAGTACAAAAAATTTCAGGGTTGCCATTTTTTAGTGAGAAATGTTAATGGCGAATATAAAACAAACGAAGACTTAAAATAAATTTTTGAAAGCAACCATCTGGCAACCCTAATAAAAATTTATGTTGGATTTTTCTTAAGTTTATTTAAGGGTTTTGACACTAAAATTTTATTTTACTTTTTTAAATATATAATCTAAGCAAAAGCTTAAAAAATAAAACATATGACAACCCTGAAAGTTTATGTTCATTTTTAAAAAAATTTTCCAGAACTTAAGGTTATCATATCCTATAGGGTGACCCAAGAACATTTTTTTTTTTTTGTAAAACAAACTCTTTAACAGTGGTACATTTGAGACCAAAGGTGCAATTTTTCGTGAGTTTAGGCCTACTCTATCACCTCCCAGTAACTTTATTGGTCACATCCTACATAAAGTTTAAATTCCAATTATACAACTTATTTTGTTTTAGCGTTAAATATTTCTTCCTCTCGGTGCTTCTCAGTATTTAAGGCAATTTTATATAACAGTTTACTTAAATAAGTTAATGCAGCTAGATATGTTGCTATGCAGCAAAGATAAAAGTGATTTTAATCCCAAGTGTTTTCATATTTAATTTTCCAAGGTTTTTCCATTTCCCTGGCAACATGTAATGCACAAACACACAGCATAATACTGATGTTGCATTTCAAGAACCACATGAAAAACCAAGCAAATAAGGTGTACAATTTCTACTTAAAAGGAATTTCGAAAAAAAAAAATTATGTAAAAAACACTTTGAGTTCAAGCAAAACTGGTTCAAGTGCGGTGAAAGTAATTAGTGAGTGTGTGAGGAAAAATTAAATAAAATGAAAAAATATCTCTGTATGTGTCTGTATGAGTCTATTTAGAAACACAGTATGTGAAAAATCTCAGAAAAAACATATATGCATTAAGATTACAAAGTCAATGTTCGTGGAAAAATCTAACATATTGCATGAAATATGAAAGAAAATTACGGCTACAAACTAAGCAAAAATGAAGAAATATCCACTTGAGAAGAGAGTTTCTTTGAAAACAGAAAAGAATCTATGGAAAACAAAACAGAATATACAGTTTCTCGAAATGTTTTTCAAGAGTAGACGAAATAAAAATAATATTGCTGAAAGTTGATATTTTTCCTCCTAAATTAATAGGAAAAAAATAATGACTAAGAATTATACCTACAATGGAAATTATAAAAATCTAATATTATGATATAAAAATTAGAAAATAATTTGCACAAAATATATCAGGAAATATAAAATTTTATTTCATTTCAAATTAAGTTCAATAGCCAATGGTGTTAACATTGTCAGTTTCGAAAATTTTGAAGTAAATTTCAACCATATTTCCACATTTTTAAAGCATTGGTTCCCCTTTTACTCTATACTGCCGTATTTAGTATACTTAACCCTAAAGTAGGGTATACACAAAAAAAATTCAAGCAAAGAAAATACATAACGACATTACCATGGTGTCGAACGTGACCGTCAAACAAATTTATAGTAAAAAAAGATCAAAATACAACGGATTTTTTTTTTTTTTTGACTAAAGGCTTAACTTATAGCCCTTAATTAGCCCTATAATTAGTGATAAGGTTTATTTTGGGCAATTTTTCGTTTTAAGATACATTGCAAAAAACCAAAGCGTTCGCACGGGACAAAACAAAAGTGGTTTTCGCGGCCAACAATTCAAACGCTGATTTCAGGAAAACCTGAGGCAACATTTTAATGTGAATAATTTAAGAATGTTGTGCATTAATGTCTCATGAAAATGGTTTTGATTTTACCCAAAAATGATTTATCGTTTTTTTTTAATTTAATTTTAAACACGATCGTACGGGACGTATCGCATGTGACATTTTTTGCTACAATTTTAAATAAAAAATCTTACATTAAAACAACGATTTCCCGATGTACGTTGCTTCACCCTACCTTGCGAAGTTAACGTGGTATCACCAATTTTTCAAAAGGATGCTATTTGTCCTGATCCATTTCACATATGCACCAAAACTCATTAGTGATGATTTTTTTTTACTGGTGTGGCATCGCCTATGTTCCCAGCGAACACTATTTATCTCGGCACTCTGTATACATTTATCGAATTGCAGTCATGTGCGCTAAATGTTTTCTGAGATATGATGAATTGATTTTTGTGAGGGTGTAGTACCGCTTTTTTTCACAGTACACATAATTTTTCTTTGTACTTTATACATTTGTACCAAATCTCATCTATGTGCGTTTAATAGTTTCAGAGACATTATGATTTAATTTTTTCGCTCACGGTTTACTTTTTTGTGGAAATACCCATATGCATGTACAAAACTTGTTAATTTTAAGTAATAACCACTTGAGATTTTTCTAGCACTTTTTACTAATTTGTGTATTTAGACACTTGCATAGATTTTTCTACCTAAAAAGAACATTATCTAAGTGCTTCCTTTTAGTTATTTCCAAAAACTACAAATAAAGGAGCAAACTCAATGTCTTTTTCCTGTGATTTCTATTTAAAGATAAGAACAAAATACTTAAAATGCATACACTTAAGACTCTGTACGTGTACTGACTGTGATGTTAAAGGAAAACAAACAAAATGAGAATATGACATGTCAAAAAAAATTACTTGACAGCAACTGTCAGCGTTTAAAAATTCTTCCCACATGCAAAAATCTGTGAAGAAAAAAAAACTACATACAAACATGCATTATTTTTTAATTTATTTATGGAATCTAATATGGAAAAAATAAGTAGTTGTGGAGTAATACATAAGTGAAAAGGCTATTAACAGTCATGCGGTAGAAATAAAAACTGTAATTTTTAGAAAACATATCAAGACTTAAGCCTTACAATTTTTAAAATTTCTTTTTCATGATATAATTTACATACATTTTTTGTTAAATTGCAACCTAAACAACATTTAATTTCTATTATAATTTTATCTCATGACATATTTTTTCTATAAAGTTTCTTTCATAATATTTTCATATGTTTTTGCAGTTTGAGAAAAAACTTTCACTTTAGTTTAAATTATTTGTTTCTTTTGGCATGTTACATGACATATTTTGATATTATGTTTTAAATGTTAATCAAAATTAAATTTTATCGTATGACACTTTTTATAAAAATGTCAGAAAAGCGACAATGTAAAATAATTTATTGATATAACTTGTTCCATACACCATATTATATCTTTCTGTCAACGTAAATTTGTAGAATAACCATTATATTTATACAATTAGAGTGTCCAGAAGGAAAATTACGCAGCAGATAATTGTGGAAGGACTGTGACACTAAGTAGAAGACAATACGATTTAATGTTTCATGACATACTGTAGAAGATATTTGCGCTTTCAGTTTTATTTTAGTTACTGGCATATTATTTTTAACAAAATTTTATCTCATGACACTTTTTTTTATAATTTTTCTTTGATGGCGATATAACTTTGCTCTTTAAATTTTATTTCACGAAACTTTTCTGTAATTTACCTTTGACGATATTCTTCACCTTAATGAACTTTTGTTCCTTCATGTTTCCAACATATAATTTGCAAACAATCATCAATCCTTTTGTTTCACGACATAAAATTATTTACAAACTAAAAAATTGTTAGCGTGTTTCTTCAAAAACTTTTATCATATATTTCTTTTAAATGTTTGTCTGAGATTTTGCGGTTAAAATAATTTTTAGTTTTTTATTTTGGTTCATGATATAAAAGTATAGCTGATAGTAATATCTTCATGAAATTTTTCATAAATTTTTAAGTGTAGATACTTGCAAATTTTTAGAAAAAAGTTTTATCTCATGATATATTTTTATATTTTTTCTTTATTGGTGACATGATTTTGCTCTTTTGATTTTATTTCACATTTTTTGCAATTTGCCTTCGACGATATTCTTCACCTTAATGAACTTTTGTTCATTCATATCTCCAACACATAATTTGCTAACAATCCTCAGTCTATTTGTGTCATGATACAAAATTGTTTACAACCTAAAAATTTTATAAACTTTTCGATTTTATTTCATGACATATATTTTTTGGTTGCTAAATTTTATTATATTTTTTTTTTTGTTTCTTGGCTAAACGTTACAAAAATTGAATATTCCGAGATTATTTATGTCTTCATACTTAGAACGGAGTTTGTTAACTTTTCTCTTTGTTGACATGTTTTGATTGGTCATTTCAAAACTACTAACATCTAGTAGATTTATTTCATGACATAAATTTGTTAGCATTTTTCCGCAATGTTAACTTAAATATCGTGAAAACGATCACTGGAACAAGATTTGCATTTATTGGAAAAGAAGAGTTTCTCTTCGAGAAGTGATAAGTCACACTGAAGAAAATTCAATTAGGTTACATGAATTTTGTGCAAAAATTGTAATGGTATAACAAACATTGATCCTCAGTTTGGATTTTGTCATTATATGTACCAATAGAATTATGAAAAACTTCAAATTGTACGCCCGATTTGTTGAGAAAGAGCTGATAAGACCCATTCAGAGTCATGCATTGTATTCGCAAAGCATAGCCTATTGCTTGCAAGAGGAGCTATCTTAACATTTTTCTATATTCTTAAGTTGTGATGATCCTCAAAGTCTCATGAAAATGCAAAAGGGATTTTTATAAAGGAATTTCAAAGTATGATCCAGGCTACTTTTTGTTGAAAACTATTGATAAAATGTAAATTTATCATTTTTGAGTAATTCAAAATTTTGAAAATTATAACATTAAGATAGCCATTCCTGCATATTATGATTTTTTAATAATTTTTAATATTCACATTAATGTTTCACTTAAGAAAAGATAGTAAATTTAACACGTGCACAGTAATTTTATTTTCTTTTTCTTTCTCAATGAAGACTCAAGCGGTTTTGCATATGGGCTTATCAGCGCTATTAAATCTTGCGTTTAATTTTATTTCCTTTTGCATTTGCATTACATGCTATAAATTTCAGCAGTTTAATGGCAAATGCATACTATATTTTAACTCTTTAAATGGAAATCAACTTAAGTAGACTTTTTTATGATATCCTGTTACTGAGTTTTTTTTGTATCTTTAAGTATCTGTGTTGAAGTTTTAAACGTGATGAAAGACTACGCAGACCGATAAAATTTAACAAAACTTTAGACACTGTTAACATACTATATATATCTCGTCAATGGTGTGCTAAAATCAGAAATTCTTCACTAACAATGTTTTTATATATAGACAAAACCCTGTTTCTCTCACACTAAGCTTAAGATGTCTTGAAAACCTGTTGGGTTGGAGCAATCTTGAGGTAACATAAAATCGTTAAATCCTACCCGTTTCCACAAGGAGATTTACTTTTGACAGTAAACGTCATAAACAGCAGAGTTAAAGTTGTTTTTCTTGTCTTCTAGATATTTATCTTCCATTTACTTTGTGTTGAATGACATTAAGTGTCAACTAGATTTTGCTTTATGGCTGAAATTCGACCATTTCGATTTGACTTCAGAAAGACCACCCAACTGTTTACTTAACCCTTTCGATACTGACGGGATATATGTGTCCCACTGAGTGTTCTCATTTTACTAGCACTGTTATTCATATCTATGAAATGACATATATGTCCCACGTACATTTACTGATGGGATATCCTTGGCCCACGTTTATTTACTGATGGGACATTTTTCTGTTCTATTGATCCTTTTCCTAAACCTACCCTATGGTACATTATTTGAGCAAGAATCCACCAGTTCACTACAAAGGTTAAGTGCATTTTCTCTTTAGGGGCGTGGTAAAGCGACTTAAATACAAAGGTCATATTATCGTTCCTTATTGTTAACCCTATTTCCATACCAAATTTCATAAAAATCGATGCAGTAGTTTAGCCGTGAGAGCGTTTTTAACTTTTTAAGGCGTGGCACCGCCCACTTTAAAAAAAAAGAAAATCCTATGCACTGGTCTTTCTCACAACCTTTTCCACAAAATAAAAAAAATCAAGCGAATGTAATGAGACTTAGGCATAGAAACAGGGAGCGAACCGATTTCGTTTGCCTATTTATATATAGTATACAAAGTTAAGAGGTGCCACTTGGACGAAAATAGACATATCGGTAGCCCTGTTGAGATTCATACAAAGATTTAAAATGAATATCGTAGTATAAAAGACTGCTCCGAAAACTGTTCGTTTTTCTTTATACTCGTATGTATTTTATATAAAGTTTCTTCTCCAATTCCACTTTTGTTTTTAATATTAAAGAAGAGTCAACAGTTTCTCTCACACTCATACAATTTCGATTTATAACTCAGCACATTTACTTAGAGTGTTCAACTGTCACTTGTCACTTTGACAGCTGTGTGTATCTATTTAACGAAATATTCCTATGTTGACTGACAGTGCCATTACATTTGAGCATTAATGTGTAAGATGTTAAAGCAACAGCAGAACAACAGAAATCTCTTCAAATCAAAATCAAAAAAAAAAAAACATTAAGGGAATACTAACTGTTCCCCTTTAATTTGCACGCATGATGTCAATGGAAATGTTTTATATTTGCTACTTGTGCTGTTGGAAAATCTACGTTTAAGGGGTTATCTCTTGATGCAGATTCAAGTTACACTACGCTAGAGATGGTACACAATTCGCAGTACTCTTACTGGTTGAGCTTGGAATTTTATTCAACTGTCCCACATACGTGATCTGGTTTGTTTCGAAACTTGGGTGAATTTTTTAAAGGACAGTGACAGTAATGACGTTTCTGCTTTTTTTGTTTTGTATCTCAAGAAAAAAGGAACATCTATTGAATCCATATTAACATAACTATAAATTATTGCTGATTTTGAATATTTGATTCAAAGAATATTAAAGTTCACAAAAAAACCTTTTTCCAAAGTCGTTAAGCAAAATAAGCCTGTGTCATTTCAATAGGGACAGTAATGACATTGGGGCCGGAACAGTTATGCCATATTTACCTGTATTTAGGCATTTTTATTTTCAAAAATGTTGAATCTAGTTAGATGCAATTTTTCAATAGTTTTGAAAAATTCCAAAATTTTTCCAAAAATGTTTTTGAATATATATTTCGTATTATGTCCAGGGACAACAAAGGAATCTTTTGAACGAAATCACCCATATATGAGCAAACTGCTTTCTCTTGCACAAGTCGGTTTCAAAATTTTCCAATGGAGAATCGTAGACATTTAATGGTCAATCGAATGGACTGCAACATTTCTTTACATTGATGCTATCACATCAATCCTATTAAGGGGTGTCATAGATTTTTGGTTTTTGTTTTTTTTTTGTCATCTCTTGATTTCAATTCTTTGTACAACAAATCAGCATAATGGACAATTTGCCCTTTGGTTAAACATACATAAATACACTTTTATCTACCACACACACTTCACAATGCCCTCACACACAGTTTTGACATTAACATATGTCAAAGCATTTGCGGGGGGAGTGCAGCGGAAGACGTGAGGGCGAGAGAAAAAATTAAAAGAGTGCTAGCTGTCAGTTTGTTATGACAAACACTAAGTGTTTTCTTAAAGTTATGCTAAAAATCTGCGGGATTCACTGCATTCATATTTAAAAAAAAGAGAAAAATATTTGACATTTTCTTGAATAAGTAAAGTGCCCACATCTTTTTTTTTACATAATTATTACTAACACTTTCCTCTTTCATCGCTATTTATAAATTTTGTAAAATATTTATAACACTGAACAACAAATTACATATTTTTATTTTGGTTTTTGTTTGAGATCTGACTATTAAACAATTTATGTTTTTATGATAAGCTAGGATAAGTCAAATGCTTGTATTCTAAATGAAAACAATTTTTTTTTTGTAGCTTAGTGTAAATTTACAAATAATTTTTTTTTTTTTCCCTTAAGGCTTAGGCTTATTTTTGCCCCCCATAAGATAATAAGTATTTTTGATTCAAATACATTTTCTCTCATATACCAATTTTAATGTTAACCATTGTAATGTACTTATCTGTACAGCTGTTTTGAGTAAGCAATACATTAAATTATTAAAATACACACATCATATATGTAATTTAATTCCATATATACATATATAATTTGTGTTGATTTGTGCACACACATTTAATGCCCCCGTTTTGTCAATATGAACTTTCAGTAGTTGTGTTACCCCCTTCCATTCCATTCCATTCCACATTTAAAACACAACTTTTCATTAAATTTCCCTTTTTTCTCTCTATTTGCGCGTAAAAAGTGCAACATTTTTGATTATTTTTATGTATTTAGTCATCATTTCATTTATTTGTATGAATGGATTTTCGAATTTTTATGCTATGGGTCTTCATGGGAATCTCAACAACTGCTGCAATTTTCAAAGTATAGAGGGTCACATCCTATGATTTAAACTTCTTCTGTGTAATTTTGTATTTTTTTTTTTTTGCTCTTCATACTCGTAGTTTTTCTTTTATATTTTTGTTTAATGTATTGACTTAGTCATTAAGTGGGTGTATTGGTGTAGAAGATATGATTTATAAAATGTATAGAAAATAGATTCATTGTTCTGTTTTAAAAATTTTGAAGCTTAACTTTTCATTATACTAATAACCTATATTATTGAGTATGTATGCTATTATTTTAGTACTTTCTTTGTTCTATATCATGGTTTAGTCAATAATAATAGCAATTGGAAAAAATTGTTTTTTATATAAAGAAATTAAAATGCGACGTATTGAGTAAATCCAGTGTTGTTCCGAAAGAGTTAAAAAATTACACAGTGGTTTTCCATTACAGAATTATAAAGCTGATTATAAAAGTGAAAGATAACCTTTTTACATAACTCAACTTGAAATTTTTCTATTACGTCAAGTTTCTAAAATGTTCTTCCCCAAAGTGCAGAAATTGCTGTTTCGAGGTGATTATAAAGCTATATCAAACCACCATCGGATGGCTATAATCCTACTCATAAAACATTTTCCTCCACGTTTTCCAATTAGATCAACTAGAGTTTGCTTTGTGGCCGAATTCGACTATTTCAATTTGACTTTAAAAAGACCACCCAACTGTTAACTGAAACAAACAAACTCTCATCAGTTACCATGTCATTGCATTTTCTCATTGGGGGCGTGGCAAAGCCGACTTTAAAATATAAAGGTCATATAATCGTTCTTTAGTATTAACCTTATCTCCATACCAAATTTCATAAAAATCGATGCAGTGGTTTAGCCGTGAGAGAGTTTTTTCCATATACATAGTGGCGTGGCAACGCCCACTCAAAAAAAAAAAAAAATGCCTATGCTCTGCTCCTCCTCACAACCTTTCCAACAGAATCAAGAGAATATAGTGAGTGCTAATCTTAGAAACAGGGACTGAACCGATTTCGTTTGCGTATGTATTTATATATAGATACTTTTTCAGTTATCATCCATTGAAATAAAGGTTTTTCAACTCCTTATGAAGAACTATATTTTATTTACATATGTATGTATATAACTAAAAACGCAAGTATCCAATTGGAAAAGTTGAATTGTGAATTTCCAGGCCTGTGCTTTAGACAAAATAATGAGGATCATCCTTAAAGACATCAGCATAAATTTAAGGCCGCCCTCTGGTTTTTCAATTTCGACAGAACTAAACTTCCTCCCCCTTTTAATGACGTCCACTAAGGAGAATTCCACTGCTATTTTATTACCTTTTCGTTTTTATACCCTACACCCAGGGTATATTCACTTTGTCCTTCCGTTTATAACGCAGAGAAGGAGGCGTGGCAGATATAGAAAAGAATATATATTCTTGATCAGCGTCACCTCCTGAGTCGATATAGCCATGTCCGTCTGTCTGGCTGGCTGGCTGGCTGGCTGTGTGTGGAAAAACACTTTTTGGGAAAACTTAGGACGATAATTCAATAAAATTTGGTGCACAGCCTTCGGCGTCAAAGTTAGCTCGGGGGATTGAAAATAAGCGAAATCAGTCAACCACCCATACAAAAAATATATTCAAAATGCAGCTTTTTGAGTTTTTTTCACGATAATGCAACCAAAATACACATAAATACTACGAATTGTAAGCGCAAGCTCTGAACAAAAACCAGGAGAACTCGGACAAGAGGGCGTGGCACCTCCCATATAAGCAAAAGCTTCAAAACGCTATACTGAAAGCGTTTTTTGAGATAATCAAACTAAATTTTACTCAAATGCTAAGAACTATAAATTCAAACTCTGAGAAAAAACTGGGTGGATTCGGACAAGAGGGCGTGGCACCTCTCATATAAGCAAAAGGTTCAAAACGCTATACTGAAAACCTTTTTTTTAGATAATCCAATCAAATTTCACTCAAATGCTAAGAGCTATAAATTTAAACTCAGAGAAAAAACTGGGTGAATTTGGACAAGAGGGCGTGGCACCTCTCATATAAGCAAAACTTTCAAAATACTGCTGTGTAGGGTATTTAATGTTTGGCCAGGCCAAAGGTAACGCCCTTACTAGTTATTTTTGAAACACTTATAAAATTGTGTCTGAAAGGGTCCTGGTGCTATCTTTATCTATACTAGAATCACCCAGTGGTCAAAATTCGACCACAAATGTATTAAATTATTTTGGTACGTTTTGGACACTTTAAGTACTTTTTTTTTGCTTTTTTGTACGAAATAGAAAAGCTCATTTATCATTCCTGTTACAATTCAAGCGGAATATAAACAAAACAAAAAACATGAAATCAGTATTTTGTTGTTAATGATTTTAAGAATTTTTAAGTGTGTTACTTAATGACATTTTATATATAGAAAATTGATTTTTTAATTGAACTTTTAGTCATATATTTGCAAAGATCGATTTACATATAAATCTATCAATGCATTTTTCTAACACATAATTATGACAAATCAAGGAACGGATTAAAAACACGGCTATAGTGACATATGTTTCGTCTTTCGCCACAAAGACTCATCAGACTATTTTTGTTGTAATTATAATTATATTTATTTTACTAATGATATTTAAAAATTTGTAGATAATTTTTCCTGCCTTAAAGTCAAAATTTTAAAATAATTTAAACTTTGTGCACATCTACACACAAATATCTTTCTAATGGTGTATAATTTAAAGTCATACTCTATTACTAACATAGTCAAAAAAGATGGACAAGTTTTTGTATTGCGAATTAATATATAGATTTGGCCGACTACTTATACGGTTCCCACAGCTGTGAATGTCTTTTACCTACAAAATCTTATTAAAAAACGATATAAGCAAGGTTTGGGAGAACTTTTCCAGGATTTGTGCGTTTATACAAGATATCTGTTGAAATTTAAAAAAACTTGGTTGTAGGCTTCGTTTTAAACTTATAGAGTTTAAAAGTACGTATATAAGCCAATGAGTGGGTTAATTGAAATTTCTATTTACTTTTGTTTGCTTTATCTAAAATTATATATCTACCATACAAGTTCATAACACTGCTGACACATTATTTTAACAAAATTATTTGTATACTTAACATAAATGTCAGCTATAAGTGATAACGTTGAATTATATGAAAACTTAAATGATTATGAATACAATGATTTCTTCAAGCATTTCTATGAATAGAAAATAAATTACTTTTTCATTCAAATTCTATGCAACAGAACTGCAGAAAGCAAATGCATTTATTAAAAAACAATTTCCGAACACAAATGCCACATCAGATATTTAATTGAAAAATGTGTTAAATTAGACGCGCGCGCAAATGTTTCGCGCCTAAAAGCATTGGCGGCAGACAAAAATTATCAAATATGGCGTCAACAACTATGGTGGCAACTCCAAAAAAAAAAAACTTATTATTATGAATCAAAAACGACAGGTGATAGTGTAATGCGCTATTTGTTCAATTTTATGTAAATTTTACTTTTTTGGATAATTTCGATATTTTTATTTTGGGTCATCCTCCAACATGACGCATCTTTATTTTCATTATTTTGTTTATGTAAATAAACGCACGCGCTTATCTTAATTTGATTTTGTATTCACAAAAAGCAAAAAAAACCAACTTTGTTGCGTTAAATTTATTAATTTGTAAATGCAGTTTTTGTTGGACTTTTAGTTGTATGCGATATCTGAAAAATGAATCGTGTTGCATTTAAATGTGGGTCGTTTATTTTTTAAAATTTTCATGATTTTTTGACACTTTCTCTCTTTCAGCTGTGAAATATGGCGCTTAGCTAATTGATTTCATTATTTTGTTTTTTGTGTTTTTGTTGTAGGTGCTTACACCACATGCTGCGTGTGGCTTTTTTTTTTCGAATAAAAAAAAAAAAATTATCCATTAAAAATTCATATGATTTAGATTTCAGTCTTAATTATGCCTGAGAAAAATTTTTTTGTGAAATGATTGCAACATCAAGTTATCAATGTTTGGACATTTTTGAAACTAACATTGGTCATGTTGGAATTTCAATTATTTTTTTTCGTTTCATTTCGTTTTACTTCACTTTACTTCACTTCACTTCACTTCACTTCACTTCACTTCACTTCACTTCACTTCACTTCACTTCACTTCACTTCACTTCACTTCACTTCACTTCACTTCACTTCACTTCACTTCACTTCACTTCACTTCACTTCACTTCACTTCACTTCACTTCACTTCACTTCACTTCACTTCACTTCACTTCACTTCACTTCACTTCACTTCACTTCACTTCACTTCACTTCACTTCACTTCACTTCACTTCACTTCACTTCACTTCACTTCACTTCACTTCACTTCACTTCACTTCACTTCACTTCACTTCACTTCACTTCACTTCACTTCGCTTCACTTCACTTCACTTCACTTCACTTCACTTCACTTCACTTCACATCACTTCACTTCACTTCACTTCACTTCACTTCACTTCACTTCACTTCACTTCACTTCACTTCACTTGACTCTTGACTCTTGACTCTTGACTCTTGACTCTTGACTCTTGACTCTTGACTCTTGACTCTTGACTCTTGACTCTTGACTCTTGACTCTTGACTCTTGACTCTTAATTCTTAATTCTTGACTCTTGACTCTTCATTGTTTACTCTTCATTGTTCACTCTTCATTGTTCACTGTTCACTCTTTACTATGTACTATTAACTCATCACTTTTCACTATTCATTATTTACAATTCAATATTCACTATCCATTCTTCACTTTTCACTATTCATTATTCACTCTTTACTATTCAGTATTCACTATCCACTCTTCACTATTGA
The DNA here is from genome assembly GCA_951812925.1 of Calliopum simillimum. Taxonomy (NCBI): domain Eukaryota; kingdom Metazoa; phylum Arthropoda; class Insecta; order Diptera; family Lauxaniidae; genus Calliopum; species Calliopum simillimum. The sequence goes on from OX638370.1 coordinate 33,564,350, forward strand.
CTATTTACCCTTCATTGTCCACTCCTCACTATTCACTATCCACTTTTTACTTTTCGCTCTTCACTATTACTATTCACTATTCACACTTTCTCTTCAGTCTTTACTCCTGACTCTTCACTATTCCCCAGCAGCCAAGTATAGAATTTATTACTTTGAGAATATATTATATAATACGTTATTTTTGGTTATAAATATAATGTATTCCAAAGAATGTACGCGGTAATCTCTTTTGCCAATATTTGCTTATTGATTGATTTGCAGAAGATGGAATGTATTTTTTTCGTGTTCTTTTGTTCGTGTTATTGTTTCGTGTGAGAATTCTTTACGCAACAGTTATCTGACGCCGCCTTCATGTCACCTACGATAAATATTTCAGTTTTGTGTTGTAACGCGTAGCTGGTGGTAGTAAAATATTACAAAAAAAAATATAATATGTATTCTAAAAGGCATTGACGACGCATTTTATCAAAAAAAAAAGAAATTGTGCAAGGGAACCGTTACAAGAAAATATTAATAGTGTTGTTGATAGTGCAGAAGTGAATTATATTGCACAGGAAAATATAGAAAATGCTAAAACTGAAGAAAGTTTTATTGATAAGATAAGAAAATGGGCAGTGAAGCATAATGTTTCAAGAAGTTGTTACGAAGACTTATCAAAAATATTATCAACAGAAAATATTAATGTTTTTATGTGAATAAATAAATGAATTTTGAATCGAAAACTAATAAATTTTTTAATTTATGTCTCAGGAATAAATTATTTAATGCACTACGAAGGAATAAGTAAGGTAATATATTACATAGAATGAATTATAGGATGTATTCCCCGAACACTTAAAAAGAATCATTCTTTTCCTAGGACATGTAGCGTGTTACGAATAATGAATTCTGGAATCAATGTTCCATAAAAGCGATTGATTACACGTTCGATTCCTATAGATTCCTTTTGGCTGCTGGGTCACTATTCACTATTCACTATCCACTATCCACTATCCACTATCCACTATCCACTATCCACTATCCACTATCCACTATCCACTATCCACTATCCACTCTTCACTATCCACTTCTCACTCTTCACTATGCAGTATGCACTCTTCACTTTTCGCTATTCACTCTTTACTCTTCACTTTACTTCATTTTGTTTCCTTTCACTTCTTAAAATTTTTTCTTTTTGTGTCTAAGGCAGCTATTCTCCTTATTCTTCAAACAAATTCGTACTTACTTACTTAAAAGAAGACTGGAACAAACTTCACCTTATATGCTTTGCTTCACCTTTCAAAAATTTACCATACCAAATTAAATTTATATTTTTCTTGATGTCGAAAAGATAAAAACTACCTACTTCAAACATGTTTGTTTAACTTACCGCAGCCAATAAGATGACTTGTCATATTTTATTTACTACAAAGAATTTAATTTTCTTTTAATGTTTTAGGCGTTCGGCCACGACTTTACTGAATTATCTGACTCTTTTTTTCAAAGAATTGTATATTCTTTTGTGCATTTGTAGTTTTGTTATTTTTGTTCCCATATGTACATTTGTACCCATAATGAGTAAACATGTGTTTATGTTTGTTTAAACATGACTGAGCTGCGTTTCATAAACTGACAGATCATGCACTCAGGCGTTTGTGTCAAAAATAAACCGAAAATATGAAAATTAATTTTCGATTAAATTTACTATGGATAGTTTTGATGTATGGAAACTCAAACTCGACAAGAATTAAATCTGGTAACTAAAAACTACTACCAAAATTAATTACGTTTGTTAGTTTATAAAAATATAATGAGTAACAGGAATATAAATAATATTTTACTGGTATCGAATGAAATTCGTGTTCGTTTTGGTTTCGGAATAAGTACTTCTAGCTAAAAATAGAGATTCCGGGCATGTTTTTCTGAAGAAAGTCTTCTACTTAAAAAAATTTGTTTTTCAGTTCGTAACTGAGCGTAAGTCTCCATCCAAGAGCCTCTATGATTGCTTCGGTATCGAGTCCTTGCTTTGCCGTATTTTCTATCAATCGTCTATTTTCCATAGGTGATGGATCCACTGTTCCGAATCTGAACTAAGAGACGTTGGAAACGATGCTTTAACTTATTTTTTCTGGTTATGCAACAGATTTGTAAGCCTTGAAAGAGTCTGTAATAAGGGCATCCAGAGTAGAGATCTTATGCAAAGGTATTAGTATTTGTAGTAGCAGCTGCAATAGTAATAGTAGAAATGTATAATTATACGTACTTATTATTTTTTGGATGTTTTATGTTCCAATATATTGCATTGACAACGATTATTCCTTCAATTGCTTCATTCAAAACTGTTGTTCATTCATCATTAAACCCATTAACACTTGTAATCCTTTTTGTTAATTGCCTATTTAAATCATTAATTAAAAGTATAAGGGGGTCGCCAAGGCAAAATTAAGAATTACATACAAAAATACATATGTACATGTGCATGTAGTTCTAACATGTCAACAATGACATGTGTATATTTGTACATACATATCATTATTGTAATACATGTTGTTATTCTGTTGTATTGTTGCATTGTAACATTTGACTCCAATAAAAATTTACAGCAAATGTCAAAAGTTTTGTTGTTTTCCTTTTTAATTGAAATCGTGTCTTTTAGCTGGAATAAGTAATTAACACGTCATAGTAAATCAACGTAGAAAATTTTCAAAAGGGATATTGTGGTGAAAGTATTTATGGTTGAAAGTATTAAGTATAGAAATGAAAAAAGATTTTAAAAATTAATTTAAAAACAACTTGTGGTGACAGCTTTAATTACTTGCGTTTACTTAAAAATGAAAGGCGCTAATTAAAGGGAGAGGTTCGTGGATTGTTTGTTTGATAGGAAATAATAAATGTTCAAAAATGATAAAGAGACATAAAGGAATTCTACTGTAACTCTTCTAATTTACTTTCCTGATTATATGAATTCCTTTTTCTCGTTTTCATGTTGAATTTTGAATACCAATCTTCACAACTGGTTTCCGAATAGTATGTTTTTTTTTTTATAGCATACACCCAGGGTATATTGACTTTGTCTTTCCGTTTGTAACGCAGAGAAAGAGACGTGGCTTGTTTGGAAAATTATGGATGTATATTCTTAATCAGCGTCACCTCTTGAGGTGTGGAATGGGAAGGAACCAGCCTAATCGACCACTGGAAAAAGGATATATCAATTATCACCTAAAAAATATGGGTTTGGTAAACGATGATTCCTGAAGATTCTGCTTGGAGGACTTGGAGGACTTGGATTCAGCGGAACATATGCTATGTACTTGCCACGCTGTGGTGAGATGCAGAACTGAGTACCTAAGTGCCGAGATTTCAGATCCAAATGACATAGGAAAAATTCATCCCACGGCAGTGACAATATTTATAGATTGTATAGAACTGTTCTGAAAAGGAAAGAGGCTATACAAAACATCTTTCAGGTCCCAGTGCAATCCAGTGCTTTCAAATAATAATTATAACTAAAATTGGCCAATGATCATAATTTGATCACAAATGTATTAAATAATTTTGGTACTTTTTGAGCAGTTTTAGTACTTTTTTTGCTATTTGGTACAAAATAGAGAAACGCATTTATCATCCCTAGTACAATGGTGAATATGAAAGGAAAAGAAAATAAAAAACAGTGTCAGTCAGCTTTTTGTCTTTCTCTTTGTGTTGTATCCTCTTTTCAGCTCTGTGTGACGCGTATATTGCCGCTGTTAATATTGAAAAATTTTCATTTAATTTTACCTGGCTTAATGGCAAAATATTAACACAATTTTAACTTTGTGCACATTTACACACAAATACCTTTCTAATGGTGTATAATTCAAAGTCGTGCTTCATTTCTAACATAGAAAGAAAGGTAGGACAAATTTTTGTCTTGCGTTATAATATATAGATAACAAAATGGCAAGCTACAAATTAACGCGGATTGTGTATAACTATGGGAGTGGGCTATAATTCAGTTTGTGCATAACTATGCAAAATGCAAAAGATAACTAAATCGCCTGAACCAAGTAAGTAATATTGAGCTATAAAACTTTGCCATTTTCGAAGCTTGAATTGGTTTGCTATTGCTAGGCGTTGCATTTGAGGTGTAATGCCATCAACATTTAATGTTAAGATTGGCGTCAGAACTTTGAGCAATGGAATAAAATTTATATAAAATGTTAATACTCACATCAGGCATTGAAATAATATGCAGTTGTTACCTGTTTCTGTAGTTGTGACTTCAAATTTGTATAAATGATTCCAGATTGTCAAAAAAAAACGTAGTAATGACTTTCAAATTCATATAATGGTGAAGAATATAATGCAATTCAAGAAAATTTTACTATTAGTTGTAAATTATGACTAGGACTCAGTGTTTGCCGTTATAATAAATATTATTTTATTCAATGAATTTTTGCTTAAATCTGTTATTTAATACTAAATGGTGTCTGTCCCATAATTCACGCAAGATTTAAATTTGCCGTCACTTGCGCGGTAAAGTGTTTTTTAAACAAAATACAAAGCAGTACGTGAGTGTCATCCACCTGATGTCTTATTCCATACATAGTTCTATTCTATGTCCTTCATGTTTTATTAATATCTAACCAAATACAGTTAAGAAAAATGTGTTTTCTATTTAATTCAAATTTTGCGTAAATTATGAGACACTTTTTATTAATCGCTTGAAGTATCTTATTAATAAATGCAGTAATGACTTTTTCTTATTTGAACTCCTGGTTCACATACTTATTAATTCAAAAAAATAAATTTTAACTTAATGTGCTAATGCTTTCTGTTTTGTTCTCTTTACAGGTACTTATGTGTGTTTTGTTGGGACTTTTGACTCAAGTTTTTTCATAGAAAAGGTAAATTTAATATTAACCTACATCCAGCATTATACAAAGAAATCTCACTATGTTATTTCAATAAAAAAAATTTTTAATTTTGTAAAAATCTAAATAACATTCATTAGCACACAAAGATACTTGGCTAAAAACTCGAGAAAAAAATTTTATCATCAAAAGTAAAGTGTCCCAAAGCAAATTGTTTCCACTTTCATACTGGTGGCGGCACATTAACAGCAGCAACACCGACTTTTTAGGTTAATTGACAACAAGGGGGTAGGATAAATACATAACACACAAAAAATAAATAAAAAACGGCAACACTTAAATTAAATAGAGCAAATAACAACAATAAAGGAAAAAAACGGAAAACTCCACTAAAAGCATTTTATATGTAAAAACCTTAAAGTAACAAATGAAATTTTATAAAATTAGCCAACTGAAATGCAAAAAGCGTTGGTAAAAGAAAGAAAAAAAAAAGTGAAAACTTTTACTGAGCACGCAAAAGCCGTCAACTCAGTGCGCCGCCATTAAAACTGAGAGCAACCTTCAATAAAAGGCCGTTTGTTTAAACAGCTGCATTTTCTTGCTGCTTTTACTTTTAACTTTGATGTAAAAAAGTTAAAAAAAGAACAAAACAAAAACAATTGCCAAGCCTATACTTGAATTAAACTTAAACTGTTTGAAAATTAAGTGAGGGCGCTTTTTATTTAATTTTTGTTTTTTTTTTTTAATTTTAATTGTAGTCAACACAAGGGGTTAAAATCAAAGCTTCAATTAGCTTTACAATTGAAAGAGTTGGGGCGAAAAAAAAACTTTGTGTTAATTTAAAGTAAACAATCTGCGAACGATAAAGTGTGAGGGTTTATTTTTGTCTTTGGAGCCAAAAGGTTATGGGGTTGCATTGTTTAGTAGGTATTTGAAGAAACGGAAACTTTATCTTTCCAACTGCAAGCGCTAGGCTTATATTATACACAGTATACACAGTGAAACTTTTTTAAAAACGATGGCAGTTGACGAATGAAAGTTTTTGTCCGCTTACTTAAATGAAGATATTGTATGTATGACCTTGGCGCAAAATATACTGTATCGATTTTAATAATTTAGTGGTGCTTAGTTAGAAATTGGCATATTTATTATTTTGATTTTTTTGAATGTAAATAAACTTTTTTCAAATCAAAATTTTGCCAATTCACCAATTCATCAATTCACTAATTCACCAATGAAATATTTCGTTCACTTTTCGTTATTAATGCTTATGCTGCTAGGTAGAAAATAGAGACATCAATTTAGCTATCGAATGCCGATCTCTAGATTAGTCATTCCCGAAGAGAAAATACACTGACTCACAAAAGTTTGTGAATTTTGCAATGCTATGAAAAGAAACGGAGTTTTGTACATGGTTTTTAAGGAAAACAGACATATTTATTAGCTATTATACTAGTAAACTTAAACGTTCAAATCCCATTTCAAAAAACTAAATAAAAATCAACATATTTGATATAATTATGCATTTTATGAAACATCTAAAGAAATTTACTTCACAAAAGTATATGAATTTTCAAAATCATATCATTAATAACAAGCTTATAACTATAATTGTAAAGAACTTAGTAATTTGAACTGCTGCTAATCGTTGGGGCATCGATTCAACTAGTTTACTTCAAAATTCTGGTGTTATTTTAACCCGTTCTTGTTGCAAAGTATTTTGAAGGCTTGTTTTGGACGATATATGGTGTGTTCTTATACGATCTTCAAGATGCGACCACAGATTCTCTATAGGGTTCAAATCTAGTCTTTGTGGTGGCGTTATAAGTTGTTTTGTATTATGCAATATCCACGTTTTGACGTCCCAGGGCGTGTGTTTAGGATAGTTATCTTGTTGAAATAAGAATGATCGAGGAGCTAAATCTATTTTAGTAGTGGTAGTTTCTAAATTCTCCTTCAAGTTTGACAAGTACACTTTCTTATCCATTATACCATCTATAAATTTTAAATTTCCAACACCATGGGCGGACATGCAGCCCCAAACCATAACGGAACCTCCGCCGCAAGGCTTCTCCAGACTTTCGCAACACCATACGTCGGCCGTCTGAGCCAAAAATATTAAATTTACTTTCGCCACTGAATGTTGCGCTCTCCCAGAAGTCAATTGTTTTCATTTTATAAGTAGTGGCGAAATTAAGGCACATAGTAGCATTTACTTTTGAAATCAGTGGCTTTTTTCTTGCCACTCGACAGTGCAAATTATTTTTTCTAAGCACTCTACGCACTATTTCATCAGAAACATTTGAATGTAGTGCTGTCTTTAGATCGTTATTGATCTTTGGAGCTGAAAAATGCGGGTTCTGCCAGTTTTTTTTTTCAAGATTTCCCTCTCCTCTCGTATTGATAATACTTTTGGGCGGCTGGTACGCGGCAAATTTTCGAGAGAATTTCGTTCTTTCATGCGTTTTATGTCATTGCGGAAGTGAATCGATTAAATATCTCTGCAATATATTTGTTTGGTCGACCTTCATTATGCAGATACAAAATTATTTTCTTTTCGGATTCTGTAAATTCTTTGCCTCTAGGCATTTTTATAAACAGGATGAACGGTACTATTTGTGCATAGATTCATATCACATACTTTTGCGAGATAGGAAAATCGTTGAAAAAAAGTTGTATTGCTGTAGCTGGATAACCAAACATAATTTTTTGATCCTGTTTTTACAAAATTACTATGGAAATACGACATTACTTAAATTAGTGAATACTTATATTAGCCATAATATTTTTTCACCAAAAAGTTAGAAGATTCCTTAAGAACAACAAAATTCATAAACTTTTGAGAGTCAGTGTATACAATATATTGTTAAGAAAACCATTTCATTCCCAAAAAGCTATATATTTATACACCCGGGCAATGCCGAATAAAGCAGCTAGTCACAAATACAGTTATAAAGCTCCATACTATCTTGGCATGTTGGATCATGAGTTTTCGTAGTGACCATTACATATTGGTTTTCATATATGAATGAAATGCTCCATTAATTTTGGAGTCTCTCACTATCGTGTCCTATCACTGGCATTATTCTTTCACCGATTCTGAAACCATCCGGCATTTTTCATTTATTTTGTTTCGGAAAGTATCGAACTATTTGGATGTTAAAAAAAAAGATGGTGTATAAATTACTCACTACTAAGCTGCTGTATAAAAGTAATCTATATATTAATTCGCAAGACAAAAATGTGTCCTACCTTTTTTTCTATGTAATAAACGAGCACGACTTTGAATTATACACCATAAGAAAGGTATTTGTGTGTAAATGTGCACAAAGTTAGATTTTTTTAAAAGTACTTTAAATTAAAGCAAAATCTCTAAGCTTTAAAATGATGTATGAGTCAAGATGGGATTCAGACGCTACAAGGGAGTTTTTGGCTTTTGAACGCCCGCGGCAGGCAAAAATCTTTCTTTACTCAAGAGGAAAGCATCTTACGAAAAAAGTGCTGCAGGCAAAAAATGCTTAGAATCGTCCAAACAATACGTGTGATTTTTTTTTGATTTTTTTTGAATAATTTTTGAAAAAATTTTTTTTAAAAGTATTTTTTTTTTTAATTTTTTTTTAATTTTTTAAAAAATTAATCAAAGAAAAAATTGATTTTTTTTTTTAACTTTCCAAAAAATTTCACACTTATTTCCTTGATGATTCTAAGCATTTTATGCCCAGTACACTTTTTTCGTAAGATGCTTTCCTCATGAGTAAAAAAAGATCTTTGGCTGCCGCGGGCCTTCAAAAACCAAAAACTGTCATGTAGCGTCCGAATCCCATCTTGAGTCATACATCATTTTAAAGCTTATAAATTATGCTTTAATTTAAAGTACTTTTTAAAAAATCCATGTGGGATTTTTTAAAAAAAAATTCAAAAGTATTTTAAAGTGTAAAAAATTTTTGGAAAAAAAATTCACCAAGAAAATGAATGGGACCAGTAAATTAGATTTATCAATTAACAAACTTCACTGTAAGCTATCAATTTTTGAAAAAACACCCTTTTCATGAAAATGACAAAAAACGCCAACTTCAACACACTGTATTTTAACAACAAATGGTACTAAGACCAACCGGATTGTTGTTCTTATACACCGGATCTAACATATTGCCAAATTTGAGCGAAATCGGAGACATAAAAATTTTGAGCTGGTACATTTGGCATGTTTTGCTTTATATATAAAATTAAATTTTATCATAATATGATATTAAATATTCCGACATTTGAACCAGAGTCATCAAACCTTTTTGGCGGATGGAATAAAAGTTTTGAATACTGTCCATTCGGAGAAGTTTCAGTGTACATATTTTACTGAAACATCAAAAACTCTCTTATTTATTGATTTTTTTTTTTACTGATTTATGAACTGCTCAAAAGAAAGGTCCAATAGAATTTTTTGTGTAGAAGCAAATTAAAAGCAAACAAAAGAGCACAACAAGTTAAACAAAAAGTTGCAAAGTTATTCATTATCTCAAAAATGTGTTGTGCCCACCTTTGCCAAAGAATTTTCTCAAACTTTGTATCCTTTTCTTCTTAAACAATTCAAAATTTTGTTTTATAGCATAACAGAAAGGTCTTCAAAAACACCTGAACATTATGAAATCTTAAAGACACGTTTGAATGTATGTATACTTGTAGCATAATTTCATAACTTTACATTGCAAAAGTATGTACAGAGTATATCTACTCCATCCTCAAATCGATTTACATTGTTTACACCATTTAAGCTGCTCAGAATTTCAAGCATACATGCGCCTTCTACCCCACTCCCAACCCCCTCTAAAAAAGTGTTTGCATATTTGACAAGCCAGCATGTTGTAAGCGTAAGTAAGGACAACCCTTTTTTTTCTTTTCTGTACAAGATTTCATGCCCACATCTTTAGAAATACCCGTATGTACTGTGCTGTGATGAATACCAAATAATAATGCAAGCAAACGTTTGTTACTTGGTGAAATTGCTCTGTGGAAGCTCAAGAGAATATCTGTAAACAGAGTACCTTTATTTACCGCGTTGTTGCAAAATTTTGGCAACGCAGTCGGATGGTGCGGGAAAAAGAAAGTGCGGTCTTTTCAAATTGTACTTCGAAACTGTATGATTGATCACATCCCATGCGTCTTGAGCTTACAACGAAGTTAACTTTGCGGCAGACGTTATGTGAAATATATTGTTCGCGATGGTGCTTACCCTTTACCTTTGAAATTTTACACTGATAAAAAGAAAGTGTTAATTTGAGCAAAAATCGTTATATAATTACATAAAAATTAAATTTCATTTTCTTTTAACATTTCTATGTAACTGCACTGTTAGTAAAATATTGCTTAAATTTATGTCTTGACCGTCATGAATATCTAACATACTTATTTAAAAAGAACCAAATGTTATTTAAATTTTCATAGCTCTGCTAGCACTCTGTTAATACGATCTGTCTGCTAATGGTAACATTGCTCTCTTAAAAATCTGTAAACATTTTCTTCGAATATGAAGTTAGTTTATTGACTGTTTTTTTGCTTGTATAGTACTAATGAAAGTACCAACGCGCTTTTTCTAAATTGAAGTATGATAATTTTATATTGAACTAGTTAAACAGTCATTTTTGCAATTTTTCAACAACAGACGAAAGCAAGTGTTAACATGGAAATTGATTACATATGTTTCGGCTACTTCCACATACATATTTATATATTTTTCATATATAAACATGTATATAGCCTCATCAGATCAGTTTTAGTTAAATCTTGCCAGAAACCGTACTCGAACCCGTGACTCCGGTTTCTAATGAAAGAAACGCGGTGCTTAAGCGATTGCGCTATAGGTCACGAGTAAACTCTCTGAACAGGATCGCCATTATGGATAAATGATAAGGCTCACTAGCGCCGTCTGTTGTGAAAAATTGCCAAATTGTTAGTTGGTAACACACTCTGGTTTTGAGACATGCTACGCTAGCTACAATTAAAGCCTACAAGGGCGGATTTGTTTTCCACATACAATGCAGGCTCTCGAAATTACGAGAATTTTAATGATAGATAGGCAGGTTCCCCTAGATAAATTATGAAATTAGTTTATTGACTGTTTTTTTGCTTGTATAGTACTAATGAAAGTACCAACGCGCTTTTTCTAAATTGAAGTATGATAATTTTATATTGAACTAATTAAACAGTCATTTTTGCAATTTTCAACAACAGACGCAAGCAAGTATTTTCTTCGAATTTTTAGAATTTGTTTTTAATTCAAAATTGTTTTCACAATGTCCTGTTCATTCTCTGTTTAAGTTCTGTAAGCCCACTGTTACGATAACTAAATTAGTCATACTCTAATAATATTCTATTAATGCCCTGTTAGGAATATTGGCTCTATATTTTTTAATGACTGAAATTGTTAGCTTCATATTGCCTGTACAAGATTTGTTCTGTTAATGCCATTAAGTCCACTGGACTTATGTTAACTTGTAGAATGTTATACATAAATTTCAGCAAAATACATGACTGTTAAATTATTATTGCATTGATTTGTATATTTGCCTGGTTAATCCTCTGTTAAAAAATAATTTTCTTAATACTCATATATGGAAAGTAATGCGCATCATACGCATTTCTTACATTCTTTTGTTTTCAATTAATTTAACATTAGCCTGTTAACGTAAATATTATTCTTTTAATGTTGATAATTAGCTATGTAGCAATCAAACATTCCTCTGTTACAGCTCTGTTAATACTTCGAAAGTCAATGTAAGCTTCCCAAGAGGAAAAATTTCTAGCGCATCTGATCCAAGCAATTTAGAAGCGCTTGTCACCATAGAAGTTTAGAAGCACTTTCACAACGATTTTTTATAAGGCTGCAGTAAGAACAACATGGGTTCGAACCCAGCCCGGGTGATTTTTTTTACTTTTTTTTTTTTTTTTTTTAATTGAAATATTTTTTATTCAACACCTTTTATTTCACTTTTCTATTTTCCTTTCTCTTATTTATTTATTTTTTTTTTTTTTAATTGAATTGAAACTGATTACACAATGATTCTATGTAAGGCTGTCTGTCAAATTCTGTTTGAACAACATTTACTTTATATACAAATTTAATACCTCTTCATATCATCAGGCATTGGTGTAGCGGTCCAAAGAGTTGGTAAATGTAATAATCTGTTTCTATGTATCACACGGACGGTCGTGGATTCAAATCCTAGTGCGGTCAGTGGTTTTCTTTTTTGTTTAATTTTATTGAAAAAACGCTTACTGCAGCATTACAAATAAGCGCTTCACAAGCCTTTTAAAGTAAGGCTGCAGTAAACTGGAGCGCGCTTGCATCCTATGACATGCAATGTTAAAAGTAAGAATAGTTCTTACGGAGTGGAAGCATTTACTGGCGAAAAAGATACACTTCAGAAGATTTTTTAAAGCCATTCTTTTCCCCTTGGGTTGTGTTAATCTCTGAAGTGTTTTTTTCTTCGCCTAAAGTATACATACGAATATTTCATACACACACAGTTAAAATTTTAGTTTAATTTTAAAACCAAAAAGTTTATGTAGAACAACTCCGAAAAAACTAATAATTTTAAACTATTTTGGAATAAATTTTATACTTTTTTGGAATAAATTTCAAATTTTTTTGGAAAAAAAATCGAATTTAATACCAAAAAAGTTTAAAATCAATACTAAAGGGAATCAAAGTAAGTAACGTAAACTATCATTTTTTAGTGTGTTTGTACTTAATGCATATCTAAACTAATCTGGCTATTTCATTAAGCTATGCATAAGGAGTGCTGAGTTTCATCAGAAATTTTTGCATAAGTAAAATTTGTTAAATTTGTTGAATATTGCTCTGTTAATGAAACTTTGGTTTATAATAATGTCTAAAATGTTATGAGTTTATAAAAAACTATTAATTCTTTTGTGATTTTGCTCAATTAGGTTGTTTGAGCCTATCTGTATCATATTAAATATCATTGTTCAAATTTTTTAATATCAGTTGTAAGATTAAATGCACTTCTTTGTTAACATTCTCTTAACCATCTGCTGAAGTTGCAGAGCAAATTTTCGAGTTTTTACTCTATTTCGGTTCTCTGTTAATGCTCTGTTAAGGTAGTAGTTAAATCTTATTCTATCTGCTCTTGAAAGTTGAAACGAAAAGGAAAATATTTCAAAGTGTAAATTTTTCTTTGTAAGTCACTTTTCATTGCTTAAATTTTGACACCCTGTTTTTGTGTTATTTTTTTTATTTGCTTTCTCCTGTTTAAAGTTACTTCTTTTGTTGCAACAAAATTTTTACTTTTTCTCTTGACATGGACCCAAACTTTATTGTTTGTCATCAAAGTCTTGCTGCTGCATCATGTTACCGCAGTAAAAGCCAAGTAAAATACGGAGGCTTAAAAAAGCCCAAATGATATGCCACAAAAAAGGGTGCTTTTTTTTTCATTTGACTCGGATTGTTGTCTTGCAAAACTTATCTGCTGTTTATTCAGGCAGAAGGTCGTAAATTAAAAATAGCTTAATATGTAAATCCGCAGACAATGCTTAGATTTACAAAAGGCAACATTCACAAGATGCAATGATAATGCTGCTTAGTTACATGTATAGTTTATTGTCTGCTACTATTGTTGGCAAAAAAAGGATGTAAAGTGTGTTAGAAGAATTGCAAGCAATATAGCAAAGAATAAGGGAAAAAAAGAAGAATATTGGGCATATGTCAGGAGTAAAATATTAAAGGGTTGATGTCCTTTTCTGGGACTATAAAGCAATAATACATAAATACAGCCACAAATGATTTCAAATCTGGCTTATATTTTTAAGACATACACTCGTTCAATATATGCTTACAACTGCATTAATGATAAGATTCTATTGTAAGTTTATCCACTTAATCAGGTTCATTCTTAAGTCGATTCTTCAATCTAGTTCTAGTGTACTTTCAAGGTAATACTGAATAGACATAGAAAATAGAATGCCAAGACTGCTACCTTTAAAATATAATAACAACATCATATACATATAGTTATAATATTTCAATCAAAACTCTACAAATGCACCAAAACTTTACAAATGCGTGAAACTCTACAAATGTTCAAGGTGACATCATTCTCAACCGTTGAAATTATAAATTAACATGAATTTTATCAGCAATACATAAACATACAAACAAACTTTTCAAGTTTTCTTAAGGGTAATAAAATTAAAAAGAGCCAAAGATAACACCGGAATGCAAAGAACTTACAAAAAAATGACAAATTTACTGACAAATTAATCACTGTCCAGCGGAAATTAATAATATGTCTATGTGTGCTGTTTGTTGTCCAATGGTGCTAATATTTATTTTGATGATGACGACAAAAGCACTAGTGATGGTAATGCTGCTGATGATGATGAAAATGATAATCAAGACAGAGAAGAAAAAAAAAAAAAACAAATACAAATTACTTATATAAAGAAGGCCCTGCCCGCATCAAAAAAAAGTAGTAAGACATTACATCAAAGTGTCAACAAAGTAACAACGTTGAAAGCAACAACAACAATCAAAACTACTATGAACAACACTTGACAGCTAAATGACAGCACTGTGACACCATACACTCAGAAAATGTCAGACAAAGACATAAAATGCTATGTAATATATTGAAAATAGAAAAAGACAGCAATAGAGCATGAGTAAAAGCAAATGTAATTTTGCGCTATGCGTGATCAGTGATAATAAACATGTGAAAATCAAATTTATCATTTGCACAACAACAACAACAACAACAATGACAATAGCAATGATATGAAGATTTATATCATTGTTAGAGTGAAAGAGATAACTTGATATGCTACTGAAGTAAGAAATACAATTTATAAGCATTTTCATGCCATGACATTAAATTGTAGTGAAATTCTATTTCTCGTAACTTTGTGTAATTTATCATGTGTCATTTGAAGATGAATAAGCACAACTACTATTTATACAAAGCACACACACACAGAAGTCGCAGTAGATTTAGTCTTTAGATACTCGTCGAGAATATAATTTATCTCAAGAGTTTAGATGAAACTTAATCAAGCCGTTTGTGACAGCAGAAGCAGCAACAGCGGAATGCGAAACTGTGATAGCAAAAGCGCGCGTACGTACATCAAGTGGTCAATGGTTATATTAGAAATGGAAGCAGAAGAAGGAATGGAATAGATGGTATTCAAGTGAAATGAATGACAAATTCATTTTGACGTCTTTGCACCAAGTAAACATTCCTTCCGAAATAATAGTGATTCTTAAGCTGAGTAAAGCGACCCAGAGATATTGTAAAAATAGCGTTAGTAACAAGCATAATACACACTTTTTTACATCTTTTGTTGTACATTTTTTTGAGAAAAGATCAATCTCTTTTTTCCAGACAAAAAATTTCATATACACCGCAAAAAAATACTTTACTAACTTCCGAAACTATTCTTCCGTAAAACTCTACTTAAAAACATTTGATTCAATTCTCATCTCAAGTCAGTTTCATATTCAGTGTCAAGAAAAAAGAAGCCATTTTTAGTTTCCATTTCAAGACTTTATAATATCCTAGCTCAAATTAAGCTTATATTTATTCTACAATCTGTGTATTAACTTCTCCAAGGCAATATCGGATGCCTAGACCTTATAATTTATTTTTTTAAGTTCTCTTTGTAAGTTAAACTCAGACCTTTAGCTTCTTCATTCTAACGACAAAGCTTAAAAAACCTTAAGTACCCTACACTGCAGTATTTTGAAAATTTTGCTTGTACGGGGGGTGCCACAACCTCTTGTTCGAATTTACAAAAAATTTGCTCAGAACTTGCACTTAAAGTTTTTAGTATCTGCATGAAATTTAGTTGGATTATCTCAAAAAAAAAACTTTCTGTACAGCATTTTGAAACTTTTGCTTATATGGGAGGTGCCACGCCCTCTTGTCCGACTTTGCCTAGTTTCTTCTTTGAGCTTGCGAATAATATTCTTAAGGTTTGAGTGAAATTTGGTTGGGTTATCTAAGAAAAACCCATTCTAGACAGCATTTTGAAATTTCCCTTATATGGGAGGCGTCACACCCTCTTGGCCGAGTTCACCTTGTTTTTCTTTTCAGAGCTTGCATTTGTTGATCTGAGTACTTGAGTGCAATTTGGTTGGGTTACCTCGAAAAACGCTTTCAGTGTAACATTTTGAAACATTTGTTTACATGGGAGATGCCACGCCCTCTTATCCGAATTCGCCTAGTTATTGCTCGGAGCTTGTACTAACTATCCCTGGTATTTATTGTATGTCTATTTTGCTTCTGTTATTGCAAACATTGCTCTTATTTTTGCATTTTGAATATATTTTTTGTATCAATCCCTCGAGCTAACTTTTATGACAAAGCCCCTGTATCAAATTTCATCGAATTATCTTGCCTAGTTTTTCCATTAAAAATATTTCCACAGATAGCCTGCCAGCCAGCCAGACAGACAGACGGATCGACTCAGGAGGCGACGCTGATCAAGAATATATGCACTTTTCGGAAGGAAAAAGTGGATATACCCTGGGTGTAGGGTATAAAAACTTTTAAAAATAAAAGTAAAAAAAAAAATTAACTTTTCAAAAATACTTTAAAATAAAAGTTTTTATAAGAAATGTTTTTTTAAAACTGAAATACAAAACAGTTTTCGAAAACTTTTATTTGTCTAACTCAAAATCAAACTTATCAATTTCGTACACTACTATATCCAGCAAATTTCAAAATTTAGCCGCAAGTTAATCTCAATTTCAGTTTCAAATCAATTTTTAGCTGAATCAGTTTCAGTTTAAATTGATTCAATTCAATTTGAATTTCAGTCTCAAGTCAATCTTGACACTCTTTCAGTTGGATCATTATTTTCTGAGATATCGTCCATTGAAGAAAAGGTATATCAACTTTATAGAATAGTCGTTTACATGTATTTTTGATAACTCTATTAATACTAGAATCGCCCAATAGGTAAAATTTGACCACAAATGTATTAAATAATTTTGATACTTTTTGGACAGTTTTAGTACTTTTTTGCTATTTGGTACAAAATAGAAAAGTTAATTTATCATGCCTGGCACAATGACAAATGTGAATCAAAAAGAAAACAAAAAACATGAAGTCAGTGTCAGTCAGCTTTTTGTCTTTCACTTTGTGTTGGAGGATACAACGCGACCGCGTATTTTGTCGTTGTTTATATTGAAAATTTGGCTAAATGGCAATAGGACAATTATCCAATTGAAAAAGTTAAAGGTATGGTTTAAGAAGAAAGCTTAGGGCTACTTGATGCCGTTGGCAAAAGTGAACAACACTGCTTCCTGAACTACTCTGACTTATAATGAAAAAGTTTGTGAAACACTACCACATATTCCATTGTATCTCAGTTGTAGCAACATTGATAGTTGGTAGACAAAGTACTCGTAACATCAAGATTTCGCATTTCAGCTAAGTGTTCAAATGCAACACATTATTGATGAGTAAACATTTTTATATGCGAATTTTCTATATCAATCAGACTTGTATTAAGATGGTGGTGGGTTAATGCGAAAAATTGTAATTGTAGAGTTTGTCTTATCTCTTACAGAACAGATTTTTTATATTTGTTTTTTTGGCAATTTTGTACCCCAAAATGCAACTGCATTGATATTCTTGTCGAAATTTAAGGGTGAGCATTGATGACAGTTTTTGATAAGAGCAGTAAACTACCCTTCTGGAATGATTTAAGTTGTTTCTTAAGAATTTCTAATATAAAAGAATTGCAGGACATTAGTTTCAAGAACTTAAAAAATAAAAACATAAATAGTTCCTCCCTTTTTGTTCAAACAAACTAAGGCTGAAAAGTAATGTTTATGCAAAATATGAGTGCACATAAAAATCATTACATAAAACCTACCAGAAATAGAAAACTCTTCACCGCTACTTAGCTAAGATAAGTTTAATAAACAACACTGCAATACGAAACATGAAAACTATCTAATAAAGCACCTTCATTACATGCCACTGCACAAAGTATACCGAAGTTTACATCAGGACTTGTGTACAAAAAATTTTCGGTTTAAAGAAAATACATACACATATGTACATTTACAAGAGTTCCTTATGCAACTATTACACCTAGCTTAAAAACTAGCGCTATTGTAAGGTTGCTAGCAAACATATAAAAAAAGGATGTTAAATTTTGTATGTGTGGTAACTAGTTTGCCTTGTGAAGTATATTTATTTATGAAAAAACATATTCATTCATATACTTATACTAACAGTATAGCAGGATATGTGGGTAAAAGCAATGATTTGCCAACACATAAACACAAGCCGAAACAAAGAGACAGACAACACTTGTTAGCACACTTTCAAAAGTTTTTGCAGTTTTCTTGTAAAGTATGCTAGTAGGGAATTTACAGCGCGGTGATAAAAGTTAAAATAATTTTTGGTATTAAGCTCAGTATTTATCACTCAACTCTATTAAAATACTTACCAGATACTAAGCTTCTTATCACTTATTATAACACTTCTTATAATACTTATCACGTTACATGCTACTTTTCACTTATCAAATTACATACCAATTATTTTATAACTTATCAGTTTCCAAGCAACTTGTTAGCTACTTAATGAACTACTTTCACTTATAAAACTACTAATCACTTAAATTCCCAATAAATTATTGAATCATCTAACACTTATCTAATTACATATTAGTTTAAAAAGTACTTATCGTTCTTTATTTCATATTTCTGTAATGAAACTAATTACCTCATATTAAAACGTTAGTCAGTAACTTTTTTATTTATCACACATATCCCATTATTAGCTAATTATTATTTATTCAATTTCTTACCAATCATTTAAATAAGTAATTTTCAGTTACTAAACTTCTTGTCAATCATAAAATTACTTATCACCTTATAAACTAAAAATCACTCACATATAAAAAGTTTATTTGCTTAAAAAATCAAGTGTCCTGAGCATTAATCAACTAATCAATAATTAATTTGATTAGCTACAAAACCACTTATCATTGCTTAGACAACT
The DNA here is from genome assembly GCA_951812925.1 of Calliopum simillimum. Lineage (NCBI taxonomy): Eukaryota > Metazoa > Arthropoda > Insecta > Diptera > Lauxaniidae > Calliopum > Calliopum simillimum. The sequence continues at coordinate 33,583,212 of OX638370.1, forward strand.
TATCAAACTACTTATCACATACTAAATATTTTTCAGTTACTATTCCATCTATTAGACTATATAAGTATAATATTATGTATATACTACTTATTTCTTATGGAATTTCCTATCATTTAATTACTTGTCAATTACTTAATTAATTGTAAATTGATAAAATATAAGATAAAAACAAAAACAATTTTTCATGTGTGTTGTAATTCCGAGAAATTTTGAAAATTATTGAAGCATTGTGTTTTGTTGGAGACGAACCAAAAAACAACAAAAAGAATTTTTCATGGGTATTGTAGTTCCCAGAAACTTAGAAAATATTGAGATATTGTGTTTGTTGTAGGCTATTTAACTACTCAAACTCAGAGTTTCTTTTGTGTAGCAGTTATTCAAAAATTTTAACTTAACACATTTATTTAATTTAATTATTGAACTTATCAAAATAATACCAAATTATACAAGCATATCCTGAACTTATCAAAATTATACCAAAAATTATAAGCACTAATGCATATTTTGCTTTTTTAGACAATAATCGTGTTAAAATTTGCTAAGTACAAAGTTAAGACTGAATTATCGAACTTATCAAAATAATTTCATGACCTATTTAATTGTAAAACTTGCAAAGTTTTCAGTTTAAATTGACCAATGACATCGTACCCGGACGTTGTTGCTGGAGATTTTAATGTCCATAACGCCAATTGGCTGCGCCATTCCGGTCGTACAACTGCTGAAGGCCTTTATATTGAGCTCTTTGCTGAGTAAAACCAACTTACTCAACTAGTGTTGGGGGGCATAGCCTTAGTATTCTAGACCTTTTCTGACGTCGCATCATGAGAAATATGATGTGTCTGTCTTTGCACCTCTTAGAAATTCGGACCATTGTACCATTTCCGCTGCTTTTTCATATACTAGTTTACTCCCTGTTTCGCTCAAATCCCCGAAGCGGACGGTATGGCTTTATGATAAAGCAAATTGGGGTGCGTTAAATTATTTTTATCGCAGTTTCAATTGGAAATTGTGTTTCGCTGACAGAAACATAAATGCCGCGGCTTTCATGGTGCAGGAAATTATTTTATTGGGTATGAGGTCCTTCATACCCAATAAAAAAGTTAGCCTTAAACCTAAGGGCCATTCTTGGTTTAATGAGACTTGCAGGATTGCAGTCAGGTGCAAAAAGGAAGCATTCCAGAATTGGCGTTTCAACAGGAATACCGATACTGAAATAATTCGTAATGAGGCTAGAAATCACTGCAATGCCACGATTCAGCACGAAAAGCCTCTTCACGAGCTTGACATGCGCAAAAGAATCCTTTTACTACTTTTGGTCGTTTGATAAGCGAGTGAAGAATCAGTCTTCATCGTCTATTCCAACTCTTTTAACGAACGACCAAATCTTCACAGATCCCGTTGATAAAGTTAATCTTTTGGCTAGCATCTTTTCTAAGAATGGTTATAGATGACTCGGTGCCCTTATTTTCAAATAAATTCCTACAGGGCTCACAGCGTAGGTGCAATACATAGGATGGCATACGTAGCATGTTAAATTGCGCCTCTTTAACATTTTTGAGGTTACTTCCTTTTCTAGGTTAAACACGTTTCCTCTACACATTCTTGTTTTTGTTGTTCTTCCACTTTTGTTGATTCATATCTAAGAAGCTAACATGAATTGAAAGAAAGATATGCTGCTTCCGTTTTGTTGGTGGCTTACTAATGGTTACATGTTTAACGCCAAAGTGTTGTGCCCCGACTACTAAAAGAATTTATATTTTTTTTTTTTTTCAGCCATTCAATATTTGTATGTTGGCAGTAGTGCATGCACTCTTTGTGTGTGTGTATGGGGGTGTTAAAACACGCTTAAACTGCTGTTCAAACAACCGAAGAAAAAGCACTGTGTTGAAGTAGATAGAAGCTAAAGCTGATGATGTTGAGAAAACAAAACATTGAAAAAATCCACCAAACAAAGTGTTACTGAGTGCTGAGTGCTGGCTGAGTTCAGCAGAGTATCTACCAAAGAAGACCAAGAAATTGTGTCTAAAACCCCAATGAATGTTTGCATAAGAAATGTGCTCCACAGATAAAAATGCAAACACTTTTAAATGCACTGAATGAAAGACAAAGACAAAAAGAGTTGGCAAATAAAAAAAAAATAAAAAAATGAGACAAGAAAAAAAAAAGAGTGAGCGAACCCTGTATCCTATAAAAGGGGCAATTCGAGTGGCTGCGGCACTACTTGACATTTTAGATTATGTGTACATAACCTCACTTTGTTGTGAGTACTCCATTTATTTGCTATCTCTTTCGTTTCGGTTTTTTTCCTACTTCACACTTAGGTACGTACTATTATGGTTGCCACGTACGTATATGCGCCACTGTAAATTCTGTAGAGTTTTTGTGTGGTTTTGAAAGAAAATATAATTTTTTTTTATTTATTCTTTTTTATAAAAAAAAAACCGAATGAAAAAAGTTAAAAAATTATAAAACAGAAGAAGAAGCAGAGAAAATGCCAAAACAAAACATTGCAAAGTGTGAAAAGCTTAGTTTTCAATGGGTTCAAAGTTGATATTCTATGAAACGTAGCACTATGTGTGTGTGATGGAAATGTCTGCTCTGAAAGAAAAACAATTTTTCTTTGTTCTTTTTCGTAAAGTGGATAAAATATTGAAAGAATCGCCCGGGTAAAGTTGATAAATGCATCAAGTGTTGAGTGAGTGGATTTGAAAGACACTACAACAAAATCATTATTGATGGATTATTTGAGTAGTCAATATTGAATTTTATAAAATTCTTTTATAAATATTTTTGATTGATAAGTTTTTTCTGTCATAAGGAACATTCTACTGGAAAATGTACAATTCAAATATGATCACCAAAATGGTATGCAAAAATGTAATTATACAACAAATTTAGCAACGGATATAAGCGATCTAGATTAAAATTTAAATTTCCGCTGTAATTTAAAACAACAAATTAAATCCCTTTTTATAAAAAAAATCGTTCAGTAATACTCGACATAGTTCATTGAGCAGCATTCACATTCAAAGGGAAATTATTGTTATATTGATAAAAATCAAATGATTTTTGGCACTGGTAATTACAACCATATGCTTAAGCGAACACAGAAAAAATGATTTTTTAATTTAAGATAATTCCCTTTTTTTTTTCAAAACATGTCGACTAAATTATGTAACGGGTGATCCAATAAGAGCCTCCTACTTTGTTTTCTAAACAAAATACATAATAATCAATGTATTGATGCAAAATCGGTTCCTACAACTCAATGTTTAAAAATTATTTCGTTCAAATATTTCCCACGACAAGCTCTAGTTTTTTCTGTGGGTCTTATATTCGAAAACTTTTTCGAGCATATCGGCCGGTATTCCTTGAAAAACACGAATTATGTTGGTTTCCAAGGCGTCAATAGTTTCGTGTCTGTCGACATAAACAAGTGATTTAACATATCCCCAAAGAAAGTAATCACAGGAACATTTCTTGAGATGATGTTCTCATCGAACGTGTCCCTCAATAAAGCTGTATGGCATGTTGCGCCATCCTGTTGAAACCAGAGTTCGGTTAGACTAATATCCTGAATTTTTGGCAACAAAAATTCATTGATCATTGTTCTGTAGCGAGCACGATTGACCGTAGCACGGGCTACATTTTGCTCAGAACTTTCTTATGTGTATTTTGGCTGCATTGTCGTTAAAATACTCCCAAAGTTGCTCTTGGAATATATTTTTTGTTGACGGATTTCGCTCATTTTCAATCGGACGAGCTTACTTTGATGTCGGAGGCAGCCTACCAAATTTGATTGAATTACTTTGCCCAGTTTTTCCAAAAAATGGCGCTGATCAAGAATATATAAATACTTTTCTATATCTGCCACGCCTTCTCTATGTTACAAGCGGAAGGACAAAGTGAATATACCCTGGGTGTAGGGTATAATAATGAAAAGTTCGTGATATCATGAAAAAAAAAGAAGAAAATTCGAAGGATGTTGAAAATAAGTCGAGCATTGTTGAAGAAATCAAAAAATTTTAAAACATTGAAAAGTTTGAATTAAATTTGAAAGTAATGAAAAAGTCGAGATATGATTAAAAAGTTGAAAAATTACAAAAAAAAAAGTTGTGATATGGTATAAAAGTTGTAAAATTTTGATTAAGCGGAAAAATGCTTGCGTAATGAGAAGGCGAAAAATTATCGAAAAGTCGAAATTTTTTTAAAAATGGCGAAAAATGTTTCGAGACATAATGGAAGGTTCAAATATCGAACTACTTAATCGAAAAATGTGAAACAAGTCAATAAATAACGAAAAAATTCAAATATCATAAAAAATATCTGAAATCTTGAATAAAATGCAAAATATTGGAAAAGCTCAGAAAAGGCGACTAAGACCTGGATTTACAGTTATTAGTTAACCAATTAGTTAAATAAAATGGTGACAAGAGTTTAACTAATGTTTCATATTTACAGTGTTTTGGTTAACTAAAAGAATGAACAAAAAAAAATATGGATAAATTTGTGAATTTTGCGAAAACATAGGTATGTTTTTTATTTGGAAAATGCAACAAATTAACATATAGTGAAAAATTTAAGGACTTATAAAAATATTGAAAAATGGGTTTAAAGTCGAAATGTGTTGGAGAGATAGAGAAATGTTGAAAAAAATTTAAAAATTTCGAAAAATGTGCAATATGTGCTGTGAAATTTTGGAAAAGTCGAAAAATCTGGAAAGAATGAATGAGTTAAAAATTGAGTACGTTTTTGAGTTATGTACCATTAGTATTTATATGTAAATTTACAAAAAGGTAGAATACAAATTTCTCAATATTAACAACAACAAAATACGCAATCACACAACACTGGAAATAGGATGAAACACAAAGAGAACTACAAAAAGCAAACCAGTGACTTCACGTTTTTTGTATTGTTTACGTTTCGCTTTACCTCACAACAGAGATGATAAATGAGCAAAACTAAGTGCTAAAAGTACCTACAGAGTACCAAAATAATTTTTTTGTGGTCAAAGAAGAAGTTTAATTTAACTTAATTTCATATTGTTCATTTAAACAGATTTCAAAATATGCAATTTCCAGGTTGAATTAACCTAAAAATTGTAATCTTTGCTTCCCAGTACACAAAAAACATAAACTATGACAAATCTTTGATTCTAAAAATTAATTTCTCCTACTGAATATTTGCTTTGCTAACTAACATGTGGATACACAAATGATCTCTGGCACAATTGACATGAAATGCTGAGGCTAATGCGCATTGTAGTAGCAATTATAAGATTAATTTAAATTGTTGCTCCAGAAAATCTTATCTCTCAATGCCTTAGTTAGTGGCGACAATCATTGTATTTTTTTTACACCATTATACATTTTTTATTATTATATTTTTCTTACATCAAGAACAATAAACAAAAGCTTGTGTGTAGTAACATTTACAAAATAAACTATATAGTATGCATACATATATGTGAGTACAAATAATGTTTCTAGAACAAAAAAAGATAAACAGAACTGTTCCAGAATCCATGTGGTTTCAACTACTTTTCATTTAGGAAGCTTTTTGATGAAAACGGTGAGTCGAACGATGAAAAGTATTAGAATCTTATTTTTTTTTGGGGAAATTATAGGTTCTTTAAATAATTTTGATTTGCACTAACGAATATGTAACCGATTAGGAAATATTCTAAAAAAAAAAAACCCAAAAAAGTCGAGAAATTCGATTTTATCAAATATTTCTAAGTGGTTACTTTCTCGTAAAAACAAATCAGTATTATGTGTAGAGCATGTAATTTTCCAAAAAAAACGATTCTAATACTTTTATCGAGTGACTCAACACTCTCATCAAAAAGCTTCCGATATGAAAAGTAACTTAAACCACACGGATTACGGAACAAGCCAGATAATAACTATAATACCTCTATCACTTAAGACAAAAAGATCACAATTTGCATCGTTTTGAACACTTTCACCTAAATCTTCTCGATCTTTAGGAACATACCACCTTTCGAAGCCAATATGAAATTTTTCATATCAATTTCAAGTGGTATTTGCGTTTCGGGTGCTGGTGAAAAACGGAAATTTTTCAGTAGCATTGCCAAACCAACAATAACTTGCATTTCACCAAAACGTGCACCGATGCAGTTACGTGGTCCCTCTCCAAATGGCAGCCAAGCGACTGAGCTACGTTTTTCAACTTCGGCTGGTGTAAAACGTTCGGGATCAAAACGCTCTGGATCTGGATAAATATCTGGATCATGATGTATACCATCAATTGGTATAATCACTACGGTGCCACGCTCAATGATGTGCTTACTATTTGGTACTGGATAATCATCGATGGCCTTGCGTATGCTTAACGATGCAATGGAGTACTTGCGTAATGTTTCTGCAAAGAGAAGAAAAAGAGTGTGACTTAAATGTTAAATAAAAGTAAGCAAAAGATGTAGACATTCAAGTTTTTTAAAGAACTAAACAAGAAATGTAAAACAAATACAGAAATAAACAAAAACAACTACCAAAAGCGTCGAGAGATTTGTGATTGCTACTAGAAATCGTTGAAGTTTTGAAGCTGTTGCTAGAACCATAGTGAAGATTGTAACTAGGACAGGTTTTATTTCACCACGTTGTATTTAGTAAAGAAACAACGTAGACGCTTAATGAATACAAAGGTGAAATCAAACGCAACTATTAGAAGCGCCGGGAAGGTTCCTGAAAAGCACAAGCCAACTTCCACGTAGCTGCTAGAAATCGAGGAGGTTCTTGTAGCTGTTGACATAGCCAACGAGAAGGTTTTAATTTGACTAGAGTGCAGTAAAGAAATATGAACAATTCGGAAAGACTAGAATTATTTGTGATTTTTTTTCTTTGCCCTTATAGAGGTAGAACTTTCCGAAAGCGACAGCGTTATAAGTAGTAGAAATATTGAATATGCCAATATTCTGCGAAAATACAAATTAGTACTTCCACTTCCTTACCATGCATTATCTGTCGTAGATATTTCAGTCCACGGACGCATTCATAGTTTAATTCACCATTATATATCTCTAACTCCGCTGTGATCTCAGCTCTTGCGCGTTCTTGTATGTCCGTATGTATGGCCAACTCATAGAGGCAAAAGCCCATTGTAGTCGAACTGGTCTCAAAACCCGCCAAAAAGAAGATTAAAACTTGTGCAGCAATTTCTTCCAGAGTCAAACGCTCCAATTCATTTTGTTGCTTCAACTCTAGCAAAATATTCATAAAATCATAACGTTTCACACGCTCACATTCACGATATTCCACTGTTTCGCGTACAATGCGCATAAAAAAATCTTCGACATCATTTGCGACCATTTTCATGCCCAACATACGCGCGCAATTTGGAAATGCCTGCATAAGCGCAAAAACCCAAGTTCTATGGCGACGTTCTGAAAATGACTTTTTGCCCATGTGACGAAATTCCGTATTTGAATCTCTGAGGCTGTTACATTCCAAGCCGAAGGCACAATTACCAATAACATCGGTGGTGAAGCGCGCCAAAAGTTCTTTAATTTCAATGCCACCGTATTCGGAATTATCTGCAGATTGGATTTCCCTATCTCTCGCGTTCTTTGTCTGAAGCTCCAATATATCAACCAGCACGGCTACAAATTGTTCAGCTACTTGCACCACAGTTGGTAGCATAAAACGCATCTTCCCTGAGCTGAATGTCGGCGAGAGTTTGGTGCGCATTGCGCGCCACTTGGGACCATCTAAATTGAAGAGATGCGCCGAAAGTGGATCATCTTTTTCATTGTAGTAATTACCGCGATGTGCAAAATTTGCAAAGTCTTTAATTAGCACACATTTAACTAGTTCAAGGTCAAGCACAAATACCGCAGGCCGCATCCATAGATAAAACCCGGCAAATGGCGCTTGACCACGATATTTCAAATAGAAATCACGTAATATTTTATAAATCGGTTGTGTACGTCCTACTTCGCTGAGATTGCCATAGAATAGAGCAGGCTTATCATGTAGGATACCACGATCAGCCCAGTAAGAGAAGCGTTTACGTAGCACTAGATATATTAATGTACCGATACTAAGCACGATGTATACAATTAAATGGAGTGCATCCATATTGGATAAGATTGCATCCCCGTTGCAAGCACAAAGTTGACTAAAGTTGCTTTTTTAACTTTTGCATTTTAAATTCTCATAACTTAATTCGTATTTACACGCTTTTCAACTTTTTCGCTTGGTTTTGTATAAAATTTAACCGGTTAATGCCCCAAAGAAAAATAAAGTAAAAGTTAAGTAAAACAAAGGTTTTTGGCCTTAGTTAGTAGCCTGATTAGAAATGTTGCATTAAGAATATCATACAATTTATTATTTTATTGTCTTTCAATGTACTTTATGTCTTGTACCCACTTTTTATTTACAAAATACTTCAGTTCAGTGTCATGTGCAAGTGTCTTGGCAGTACTTGAATTTTAAAGAAGAAACCCAGATACTGAACAGTGCATATGCTGTTCATGTAGAGTACTCTATCAAATGTCCTCTTGTGCATATTTACACTCTCTAATACTCTCTCTCTCTCTCTAGCGAAAATGTTTGAAAGCTACTAAAGCCCAGACTCACTAATGCATTGAAGCTTGCAAGTGTTACCATATACTAAATTTAACTGAAGCTTTTCTACTAGCACGTTTGATACTGACCTGAAGTATTTGTTTGCGTAAAATACATTAAACTGAAGTATTTGTTAGAATCATGTCATTGATCAAACGCTTCAGTGTCAAAATTAAATCAGTAAAGATTTGTATCTTGCATTTTTTGGTTCAAATACTTCAGTTCAGTGTTAAATGTGCGAGTATAATATAGCACACTCTATTTCAAGATGTCATGTGCAGGCACCCATGTGAAGTTAGCTCCAGTGTTTACGAAAGCCGCGCAAATTTTTATAGTTCTGACTACCATGGATATATTTCAGGGGTGATGGGATTCTTTCTTTTTTTTTTGACTTTTCAAATATTAAGGAGAGTTTCGGGTAGCTTTTAAAGAGATATTTGCCGATTTCATGTAAATCGCAAAAACAAAAATGTTTCTACGCCTATTAAGGATAAAAAGAAAATAAAAAATATGTCGTATGAAGTTCTGATTAGAGTTCTGAGCAGCTCTCAAAGAAATCTGAAGGAAATATTGCTACCACTTTTGCAAAACATTGACATTTCAAAGGAAGAATTCTTCAGTAATCTATATATTAATACGCAAGACAAAAATTTGTCCTACCTTTTTTACTAAGTTAGGAATGTAGCACGACTTTGAGTAATACACCATTAGAAAGGTATTTGTGTGTAAATGTGCACAATGTTAAAATTATATGCAAAATTTTTCAGTATTACCAACGACAGAATACTCGGTCACACATAGCGGTCACGAAGAGAAAGGCAAAAAGTATAGCACTGATTTCATGTTTGTTTTATTTATATTTCGCCAGGGATGATAAATGAGCTTTTCTATTTCATACCAAATAGCAAAAAAAAAAAAATTCTAAAAGTGTCCAAAAAGTACCAAAATTATTTAGTACATTCGTGGTCAAATTTTGACCACTGGACGATTCTAGTAATGTTAAATATTTCAATATATCTTGTAACGCATTAAAACTTAATACTTTTATTTTCTTACCTTGCATTATCTGCTGTAGATATTTCAACTCGCGCAAACATTCATAGTTAAATTCACCATTATGTCTCTCTAGCGCCTTAGTGACCTCAGCTCTCGCGCGATCCTGTATTTCCGGATGTATGGCCAACTCATAGAGACAAAAACTCATTGTACTCGAACTGGTCTCAAAACCTGCCAAAAAGAAGACAAAAGCTTGCGCCGCAATTTCTTCCAAAGTCAAACCCTCCAGCTCATTTTGGTGCTTCAGCTCTAGCAAAATATTCATAAAATCATTACGTTTCACATGTTCACGTTCACGGTATTCCACTGTTTCACGTACAATGCGCATAAAAAAATCATTGACATCAGTCAGCACCGTCTTCATGCCCAATTTACGCGCCCAATTTGGGAATGCTTGTATCAACGCAAAAACCCAACCCTTATGGCGACGTGTGGAGAATGCCTTTTTACCCATGAGACGAAATTCCGTATTTGGATCCCTGAGGCTGTTACATTCCAAACCGAATGCACAATTACCAATAACATCGGTGGTGAAGCGTGCCAAAAGTTCTTTAATTTCAATGCCACCATATTCGGTAGTTTCTGTAGTTGCTGAAGATTCGATTTTCTTTTCGGCAGCATCCGTATCACACCTTTTGTCCAATATATCACCCAGCACGGCAACAAATTGTTCAGCTACTTGCACCATTGATGGTAACATAAAACGCATCTTCCCTGAGGTAAATGTCGGTGAGAGTTTGGTGCGCATTGCGCGCCACTTGGGACCATCCAAATTGAAGAGATGCGCCGAAAGTGGATCATCTTTTTCATTGTAGTAATTACCGCGATGTGCAAAGTTTGCAAAGTCTTTAATTAGCACACACTTGACAAGTTCAAGATCAAGCAATATCACTGCACGTCGCATAAACAAATAAAATCCGCCAAATGGCGCTTGACCCCGGTATTTCAAGTAGAAATCACGAAATGGTTTATACAACGCTTGCGTACGTCCTACTGCATGTAGATTGCCATAGAATAGAACGGGTTTATCATGTAGTATGCCGCGATCAGCCCAGTAGGAGAAGCGTTTGCGCAGCACTAGATATATCAGCGTACCGATACTTAGCACAATATACACAATTAATTGGATTAAATCCATGTTGGTTTCGTTTGCGATTGTTCTATTGCATCCACTGGATTCACACAATTTTATTATTGATGCGCTCACGTTGCAAGCAAAAAGTTGACTAAAGTTGCTTTTATATTTCGTTTTATGTTTTTCATGTTCTCATAAATAAATTCGTATTATCGCGCTCTTTATGTCTTTCGCTTGCTTTTGTATAAAATTTAACCGGTTAGTGCCCCATGGAAAAATATATTATATAATTATAGGTTTTGGTTAGGCATTAGCCTGATTAAAAATGCTGCATTAAGAAAGTTATGCAATTTATTATTTCATTTCCAATAAGATGCATTTTGCTGTCGATTATCACTTTCACTAAAATGTTAGCCTTGATGGTCTCTTTAAATAATTACTAAAATATATGCAGTTTTTTGGACATGGCTATAAAAAGCACAGCTTGATGTGCTTTTCTTTGTTTGAGTTTCATCAAAATGATTTTCAGCAATATATATGGATATATATGAACATACATAGGTACTCATGCGGATATGGCGCCGGAATTTTTGAAAGCTGGGAAGGACTCAAAGAGTTCTGAGAAGAAATTATATTTTTGAAATACTATAAAATACGACCTGGAGCCAAACAAGCGAAACACAGATAGGGTTTAACTAGTAACATCATGTGCTTTCAGGAATAGTATTCAAAAAGTTTTTTTGGATTTTTTTTTTTTTTTTGTTGTGCTGTGTAATATGAGTGCACTTTTCCGGACCTATCTTTTTTTTAATATAAACACTAGAAAACTTAATCCGAAGTTAATTTTTTGATATCTACAATGGTCTAGGCTTCGGTCTCAAGGGGTTAAAGAAAACAAAGAGGATTAGTCGTACAAAAATTTTGATAAGAGTTTTGTATAGCTCGCTCTCAAAAGAGTTCTTAAGAAAATCGTTCTTCTGCTTTCGCAATATATTCGTAGCTTTCATGCTGATAGCAAAAGACAATTTATCACTATCATTAACAAAGATTAAAAATTTGTCGGGCAAGGGTTTTGGTAAAAATTTTGGGTAGTTCTTTAAGAGATCTAAAGATAATATTTCTATCGTTTTAAAATACTTTATATTAAACACAAAAAATTATCGGGGCAGACCTCAAATGTATATATTTGTATTTCTGATATAAATCGCAGAATAATATTCTACTTTTATCACTACTTTGTCCGAATCAATCCATTTTCTAATCTGAGTTTTGTGTCTGACTGAAATTTGGTTGGATTATATTGAACAAAAGTTTCTTGTGTGGAAGGTGCCACGCTCTTTTGTCTGAACTAACCGAATTTTTTCTCAGAGCTTGCTCCAAATACAGGAGTGCCGCGTAAGAGAAAATTATTCACCGACTACTATTATTTTTTCATTTCTAATATTTTTCTGGAACATATCTTCCCCTTATTTCCACTATTTAAGGAGCCCATCAAATAACCTAGTCAAAATTACTTGTAAAGATTGATTTAAGAATACTTTGATTAAAACACATTCATAGTCAAAAAAAAAAAAATAAAAATTCAGTTGGAAAAAAGGTGTTTCTTGAACATTTCCCAAAAAATAGCAAACACACAAAACATGAAAAGATGGAAAACACGATTTTTGAGGTTATAAAAGGGAGCAGCGAAATTGTTTTGCTCTTTTATTTTATATATAGCACTAATTTTCGTCTTCAAAAAAATTGAGTTGGTCTTGCATGATACCTCCTTAAAAAGTTACGACCACTTTAAAATGATACATTTAAGTTAAAAATCGTATGTTAACTCTCATATGATTTTCCACTCCTTGACGTGAATTTCAAACGGTCATTACTTCTTTAAGAAAAATCATTCTAGACCGATTTATAGCTTATTTTGAAAACGAAAAATAATACAATACTAAGTGATGCATTTAGTAGAAAAGAGCAAAACAATTTCGCGCCTTCTTTGTATAACCTCAAAAATCGTGTTTCTGAACTTTTAGGTTAGAATATCTCAAAAACCATACTTGACAGAGCAATTCCAAGATCAGATTCGAATTCAACACCGACGATTACATCGAATATGAGCATTTTGGTTTTGGTTCGTTTTTCCTTTATCGTCTATATTCCATACACCCATTCACTTTATCCTTCCGTTTGTAACGCAGAGAAAGAGGCGTGGCAGGTATGAAAAAGCATATATATTCTTGATCAGCGTCATCTCCAGAGTCGATATAGCCATGTCCGTCTGTCCGGCTGACTGGCTGTCTGTGCGAGGAAATACATTTTTGAAAAAACTGAGCAAGATAGTTCAATGAATTCAATGGTATACGTACTCTGCCTTCGTCGTCAAAGTTAGAATGAGGGATTGAAAATGAGCGAAATTGGTCAACGGACACGCCTACCGCCCATACAAATAATATGTTCAAAAAGCAGTATTAAGAGCATTATTTGCAGCAACGCAAGCAAAATAGCAAATACAAACTCTTAGCGAAAGCTAGACGAATTCGAACGATAGCGCATGGCACCTCCCATACAAGAAAAAGTTTGAAAATGCTATACTGAAAGCGTTGTTTGAAATAATCCAAACCAAATTTCACTAAAGCACTTAAAACAATAAATGCAAGCTCTGAGCAAAAACTAAACAAACTCGGACAAGAGGGCGTGGAACCTCCCATATAAGTAAAAGATCCAAAATGCTATACTGAAAGAGTTTATCGACATAATAAATACTGCAGTGTAGGGTATTTAATGTTTTTCCAGGCCAGAGGTTGCACCCATAATAGTTTAACCTCATTTTAAAAAACGATTAGCTAAGGTTTGATTCGGAACAGATTTTGAAACTATGAAATAGCTGGAAAAAAATGCGTTGAACCGTTTCATTAGCCATTTTCATGAAATTATTTGTGATTAAGAATAGATGTGTTCAATTGAAAAAAGCTAAAACAGTTTTTTCAAATTTTGAAATATTTGAAGTAAAATGATTGTTCTTGTTTTTTTTTTTTTTTTGTAAGAAATTCGTTTTCCTTATTTTTTATGACTAAAATAACCACATTTCAACAGAGCTCAATGAGTTTCATCAGTTTAAAGACCATAATATTTTAGATCAGAAAAATACTGAATAACTACCAAAACAAGAACTAACTAACGTAAGTGTTTTTCACTTGCATACAGACGATATAGAATTCCAAAGAAAAAAAATTGGGTTGAACAACCCGATCATTCGAACACATTCAGTTTTTTTATTTTTGTGTCGGCCACACATACTCCATATTATCTTTGCAAATTTGGGCTAAAACAGGTTAATGTATTTTATTGTTTTGTTCTGTTTTTGTTGTGGTTTTTTGCATTTTTGTTTTGTTTTCATAACACCTGATTATTTGAATTTTATCTTATGTTTCAGCTTAGTTGTTTGTTCATAAAAAACAACAATACTGACTCATAACAGTGCTGCTTTTTATCCTGTCGATAGATAAAAACTAAACTTTAAGTGCAAAATTTCGTCAAATGAGATCATGTATAGTTAATATGTCATATTTGAGTACTTGGATGTAAAACTATATAATTTCAATTCAAATCATTAATTCATTAATAATTTAAATAACATTTTTTTGTTACGAAAAATTTAGCAATATTTTTCAAACAAACTACTTAGATAAGCATTTTTATTTTAAAGAAATATTTTGGTTACCTTATCTCTATAACAAATAGAACTACATACAAACTACTACAAATCTTGAAACAATTTTTAATTAAGAAATAAACTCAAATTTCTATAAACGTAGCGTATATCTTTAATACGGTTGACCGCTTATAATATCGACACTTTGTTTTTTATTTTATTTTTAGAGAATGTTTTTAAAATAAACATTTATTTTGATTTGCTCATTTGGTGATTAAAAAAAGTGCCTAGTCACTATTATATTACAAAAATTTGTATATTCCTAATTGTCTAGATATAATGTTTTTTTACGCAATATGAAAAAAGATAAAATGAACTATAAAAATAATATTTGTTTTCTTTTTAATTACAGGTACATATAGACATGCATACATATATAGCTTATATCAATTATCATGAAAACAATGCAATAAAAGGTGAGTTCTACCTACCTCAACTGATTGCGAACTTAACTTTTAGATATGAAGAAAATTCATACTAAAATCCAATAAGAAATTTCCCAGCTGAAATGTTTTCGCAAGGAAATGTAGAATAACATATAGGGTGTATCGCATAAGGTTACGAAGCTTAAGGGACGTTATAGGGCAGGCCTAGACGAACAAAAAATTGTACCTAAGGAGGGGGTCTTAATTGTTCTTCTAAGGAGTTATAGGGTTAAAACTGATGTTCTGGCATGTTTCAGAAAAAAAATTTTCTTGGGTCACCCTAGCGTTTTAGAGATGTTTTTTTTACTAGAAACTTTTAGCTAATTACATTCGATTTTTAAGAATTTAGTTGTTTTTTAGGGTTTAAAAGGATTTCGCAAACTTCTGGATACATTAAAGTTGATACATTAAACTTTCAAATTTTTGACTTTGGCGGTGATTTTAGTATGAAAAAGTTCGTATTAACATACCCTTTTATATTTTTTTGGAATTCTCGTTAAATTTCCTTTAATTCGCTAGTACGTTTGTCACACCAACTTTTTAATATGAGGTCGCAAAAAATACTTTTTCTACGAAACACACGAGCTACTCGCATGCGTTGCGCTGCATATAATGTGGGCGCTATACGCGCTGCTCTTTATCTACTGGAGCCATCGAATGGATTGTTCTTGAAAAGTATTTTTTTTCTGACCTCAATTAAAAAAAATTGGTATGACAAATGTGCCACCGAGTTAAAGGAAATTTAACGAGGATTCCGAAAAAAATAATAAATAGGTATTTTAATTTGACCTTTTACGTACTGACATGGCCGCCAAATTCAAAAAAAAAAAAAGGAAAAATTCAAAATATCAACTTTGAAGATCCAGTACTTCGTTTTAAACCTTATAACACAAATATACTTTTAGAAATCTCATTATTTTATTATTATTACTATTTAAAAGGCTCTACATTGTACTGCGACCTAAAAGATCTTTTGTACAGCCTCTTTCCTTAGTCAAAACAGTCCCAGACTATCTATAAATCTTGTTACTGCCATGGGATTAATTTTACCTATGTCATCTGGATCTAAAATCTCAGCTCCTAGGTACTTAATACCGCGTCTAAACGCAGCAGGGCATGCACATAGCACATGCTCTGCTGTTTCCAAGTCCTCTAAGCAGAGTCTACAGGAGTCATCGTCTACCAAACCCATCTTTTTTAGGTGATAATTAAGTTTAAAGTGACCTGTCATTATCTCACTGTACGTTTTTATATCTTTCCTGCTGAGACTTAGAACAGCTTCAGCCTTAACATGTTTTGGATCGATCAGCCTCTTCGCCTGTCGCATACCTTCTTTAGCTCTCCAGTGATCGGAGAGGCTTTCCTTTTCCCATTCCCGTATTAAGTTATTTTTAAAACTGTTGTTTACTCCGCAGAAGGGTTCTGGGCCTATGAAAGTATTGAGTGCGCCCCTCTTGGCCAAGCAGTCTGCCCTTTCGTTGCCTTCATGCCCCTCGTGCCCTGGTATCCAAACTAGAGTAACTTCATTCCTCCTGGCTCCCAGACAAGCTTGGAGTGCATTGAAGAAGCCATTAGTGATTTTAGAGTTGCTTGGCTGTCCGAGTAAATGTATATGTCGGTGCCGGAAGTGCCCCTTCTTAGACATTCTCTAGCACACAACTCTAAGGCGTGGACCTCCGCCTGAAAAATAGAAGCTGTTTTTCCCATTGCAACTGCTTTCTGGAATCTTGGTCCCACAACTCCAGCTCCCGCGCTGCCATCTTCCATTTTGGACCCGTCAGTGAACCATACCTGTGAGCCCTGTTTTACAATTATGTCATACCTCTTCCGTTCAGCGCGGTCATTGATTACCACTTTGAATGCTCTAGAGAAAACAAATTTTTTACTTATCTTGTCGGAGACCGAACGGCATGGTGTGTCCCAGAATATATCCAGGATCTTGACATGCCCTGTTAGATTGCTTTCTTTAAGTTGTTGTAAATGAGGTAGTCTGAGGGCCGCACAGGCTGCTTCTTTCTTAACCATAAGGTGAAGAGGGGTGAGACCCGTAAGCATGCATCTTATACAATTATCTAGGTTTCTAATAAAAAAATTTTCTCTAAAACGCTACACGGCCCGCTTGAAAAAATTTATCTGAAAGGTTCGAGGACGACGAAGTTTTTTATTGGGTTCTTTTCAAGACATCATCCGAAGTCAATCCTGACAAGAATCCAAATCGTAACAAGTGCCGATTTTGAAAACGAACAGTTTTTGCAATTTTTAAACGAACATTTTCATATGTTTGCACTAAATACCGTTTATTTGTGCATACTTATATCGAACCTCGACTACACCCCTATGTAAAAGCTCATTCAATTCTATGAATATTTGTCCCAGAAACCATACCTCTGCGTGCAACTTTAGTTCGGCGCATTTTCGATCGAAAATTTTACCTTGCATTCAATATTTTTTTTTATTTTCATACTTAATTTTGAAAATTCTTATAGAGACAAAAGTAATGTCATAATATGATTTGGCTGGTATTCTCCCAGTAATCAATTAGATTGGGTTCTGTTTACATAAAAAGTTCACTTGATGGTGTTGAATTGATGATATTTATTCCAAAAAATTATATAGGTCAAATAACCAATTTATAATAAACGATTCATATTTTTGCATGGGTCCTGTGGAATTAAAAAAAATCGGCCAATTTATATCCTAAAATGTGCCGAACTAAAGTTGAACGCAGAGGTATGGTTTTTTGGGAAAATCTTCATTAAATTGAGTAAGCTTTCACATAGGAGTGTAGCCGAGGACGATATATGCACAAATAAACGGTATTTAGTGCAATCATTTGAAAATATTCGTTTAAAAATAGCAAAAACTGTCCGTTTTCAAAATCGGCATGTGTTACGATTTGGATTCTTGTCAGGATTGACTTCGGATGACGTCCTGAAAAGAACCCAACAAAAAACTCCGTCATCCTCAAACCTATCAGTTAAATTTTTTGAAGTGGTCCGTGGCTAGGGTGACCAAAAAAAAATTTTTTTTTCTTTAATAAGTCAGAAAATCAGTTTAAATCTCATAACTCCCAAGCCTTCTCTTTCTTGTCCCAGAAGCTTCACAACCTAATGCCATACACCCTGTATACCTACTATAGATATCTCTTATAGAAATTAACTCGAAATAAGAAAATTAATTCATTTCTTTTGTGCGAAATTAGACTATTTTTTCTAATAAACCACTTCTCAATCGAAATAAAGTCTTAAAAATTAATAAGATCTATCAGCCGCAATGCAAAGATAATATCTTTTTTTTGAATCTAGCTATGTTTGGGTTCATACAGCTGTTATAGAAAGAAAATCCATTTTTGTCCAAGAGATAGTAAATAAAGAAATAATAGTAAATACTTCACTTTTTACACAATTTATTACTATGAATTTCTGTCCCAGCGTACACGACATAATCAGACATTCGCCTCGAAAGCTATGACATCTGAATTGCACTTACGCTTTTTAATGTCAGCGCTGACTCATAATTTGCACAATTTATTACAGACTATAGTGTAGAAAATCTACATTATGATGACTCAACTAAGTAAAAAAAAGAGTCATATGAATGCAATCACGAATTGATAAAATAAAGTAGATCTCACACTTTGTACGCACCCACTACAATCAGCAAATGTGGCTTTTTGACATTTTAAAAAGTGTCAACGACAATAACAACCATAAATGTAGCAATATAAGAAACTGCGTGTGCAGCTGGACAAATCCATATTTGACTTACGTCATATTTAAAAAAAAAGCTAAAATAGTTCTCTAGTGAAATGTTTGGTTTAAAATTTATAATGTAAATTATAAAGTTTTCTGTCCAGAGATGTAAGACTTTCCAACTAAAAAAAAATTAGATCTTCTTTTCTCGGAATCGCTTTATTTTGTTGTTTTAAAATAATTTCTAAAAAACGGCAACATTGCCGCATTAAAAGTTGTGCAAGCTCAAAGGTCGCGAAAATCAGTCTTTTTGCAAATTTGTCGGACACATTTTTGTAGCTCAGGAAATTTCCGGTATAAAATTTGTACTAAAACTTTGGCGTATATAAAGTAGTAAGGATCATGGCATACCAGAAATCACCTAGAAAATTTTGTTGCAGACGGCAATTCAAGGATAAGAAAAGTTACACAATGAGATTACAGCTTTCGCAATTTATCGCATTTTGAGACTAAGACTTTTTTGCACAATACTCTGTCTTTGACGATATGGGTCATTGTACCCATCTCTATGCAATGAAATTTGAACTAAGGGCACAATGTCAATATTTCGAAATAACGTAAGATCATTGGATCATATCTCAGAAAGTTATGATTTAATTGAAAAAAGTTACGGTTTAAGGAAGAAGCTTAGTGCTTTTCGATACCGTTTTCTGCACTACATATCAAGAATAACTCGAATCTCAGACCTTATAGAAAAAAACTGTTTCATAGTCAGCGACCAATAACATATTTAGTGATGAGCAAAATTAGTCTTGGTCTTGATCACGATAATCGTCAAGACCAAGACCGTTTTTTAGTCTTGGTAATTTATAGTTAATAGGTGTTTCACGCCTCTTTTGAAGATAAAATCATGCCTCAATTCGAAACTTGGCATCTTAAAAACCAAACTGCTAACTAAACTAAGGTTTCCAACATTTATTTACTCAACAATCTTTAGAAATTTTTTTCAGGACCAAGTCCAAGATCGAGACAAAGACTT
This sequence comes from Calliopum simillimum, assembly GCA_951812925.1. Taxonomy (NCBI): domain Eukaryota; kingdom Metazoa; phylum Arthropoda; class Insecta; order Diptera; family Lauxaniidae; genus Calliopum; species Calliopum simillimum. The sequence goes on from OX638370.1 coordinate 33,602,793, forward strand.
TATGCCCAAGACCAAGTCTTAATACAGTCTTGGTATTGGTTTTCTCATCCATATCGATGTTCTATTCAGAATCGAGGTAACACCTTTTTTATGGACTTGGTGGGAAACCTTAGTAAAGCGAGAGAACACACGCACTGATGGCACCAAGCCTTTTATATCTCTTGAGAAACGTTCATGGCCTTGGAAAAATAAGGTTTAGAAATTTTGAATTTTCAACAATCTTTAAAATTTTTTTTTCAAGACCACGATCGAGGCCAAAACCTAATGACCAAGATCAAGACCAACACCAAGACACAATATCAAAACCAAGACCAATACTCAATGTCCAAGAACATAGCAGTCTTGGTCTTGGTTTGCTCATCACTAATCATATTCAAATTATTGTGTTGAATAGTGTAAGAAATTTTTTAATTTACAAGACCACTTATACGATGAATTTTTATAGTTAACAACAAACATCTGCATGAAGTCACCTCTGGTCATGTTCAAATACCATTTTCAAGCTTTCCCCATAGATTGGTGCATTTTTTTGCAATAACGTGCCCAAAGCGGTCATTTATGGCACCTGTAGACACCTCTAGTCATGTCTAAAATATATTTTTGAGCTCTCCACATCGATTATTGCAATAAAATTTTTTTTTAAAGTGGACCCAAACTGGTGAAAACGGAGGACCTGGAAATACCTCTGCTCATGTTTAAAATATATATGGTGAGTTTCAACTTTTTACAAAAATAGACCCAAAACGGTCACTTGACAGCTCAGCCTGGCGACAGTTCTAGTTAGGTCCAAAATTAATTTTCGACCTTACTCCTTCGATTGGTGCAATAAATTTGCTCACAAAAATGGGCTCAAAACGGTCATTTGAGGATCTGTAGATACCTTTAGTCATGTTCAAAATATATTTCCCCATCGATTGGTCCGATAAATTTTTTTTTTACAAAAATGGGTCCAAAACAGAATTTTAGAAACCCGAGACACTTTTGGTCATGTCCATAAATTATTCGACCTTCGATTTGAGGAATTTCTTTGGGCCGTTTTCAAACATCGTTTGGTGTAATAATTTTTTTATTTTTTTTTTTTTTTAAATTGCCCCTGGTCATGTCCGAAATAAATGTTCGACCTTTTTCCCCATCTATTGTTGTAAATGATATACATGTGCGGCACGACTCTTTTTTGGATATTTTAAGACGTTGCACGTTTTTGAAGCTTTTTGGCTTTATTCGGTGTCTTCATGTTTTATATTTTTTGGAATTTCATATAACATTTTTCAATGTCTTTCAATACTACTCGGTACCCTTTACTACATATATAACTTTTTTTTCGATATTTCACAATAATTTTCTATTTTTAGAACGTCTTTCTATTCTATCAGATAGAAATTCTACAAATTTGTCGGTCTTGCTTGTGACTCTAGCTAAACACTAAAAAATTATGGTTTACTTTTCTTACTTTCGATTCTCTTTTGTATTGATTTTAAACTTTTATGGAATCAAACTCCGATTTTTTTCCAAAAAAAATTAAAATTTATTCCAAAAAAGTATAAAATTTATACCAAAATAGTTTAACATTAATACTTTTTTTGGCATTGTTCTATATAACTACTTTTTGAATTTAATATTAAACTAAAATTTTTACTGTAGTTATGTATGTTTTGTCCCATAAAAAGCGTGTCGATTTTTTTAAACTTTTTATTTAATTAACGATGACATCGTTTGTTCATAAGCAAAAAGTGCATGAAGTTTTTCTCTAAATTTACTGCTGCTTTTGAATATGCAATTTTGTTGCGATTGAATATCTTCTTCCTGCAAGACAGATAACAAAATTTCAAATAAAATGCACTTTTATATATTCCACTGGCACACCTTCTACTCCACTCATTCCATAGATACGTGAACAGGCAATATCTTCGTCGCTGCCGTGGGAGCTTTCAAGAAGGAGCTGCTCGTTAATAATTTTGCAAGATAATCGTTTTTATTGAGTGCACGAACATATTGATTGCAATAAAATCAGCTAATTTTGGGTCACGGGGGGCATGCAACGTTATAAGAGGGAAGAATGATTGGTTGAGTTTCTGTCTTTATGGTTTAAGTGCAGTAAATAAATTGATTGCATTTGTGCGAAGATGAAATGAATTTGCTGTGTCTGCTCATACTTTGTTATGGCGGTATTAAAATATTCAGATGAGAGTTAAAAAGTTTGATAAATGTTTTCTTTAATTATATAAAAGACAAAGCTTTTGAAAACAAAAAACAGCTAAATTGGTGAAAATGTGATGTTTTCTCTATTTCTAATACTAAAAATTCGGTAAAGGCTTCATTACTCCAAGAACTTTTTCTGTATAGTAATCTTATAATGTGACTTAGCCTCTAATTTATTAGAAATTAAATAATTTGACTTTACATTAGGGTGTAAAATTGATGATATCAGATTTAAAAATAAGTATGATATTGGTCAAATGACTACCTGTGCACTGTTTCAAACAATCTAGACGTGAAAAATTCAAAATGCATTTTTTAGTAAGCAGAACTGTTAAAATATGTCCATTGACCTCTCGAAATAGAGTGAAGTTATTTTTGGCGCTGGTGTAGGGGTAACCCCCATACGAATAAAATCAACAAAACTCGATACCTCTGCACTTGCAGTAGCTATTATTACAAAACTCTGTAAACAGCAGTATACTGCGTTCACCAAACACTCTGCAAAAACTGGAGGAAATTTAAGAAAGGGGCGTTACACCCCCATACAAAAAACACATCAATAACTATATATCTGCACATGTAGCAGCTATTATTACAAATCTTTGTACACAAGAGTATACTGCGTTCATCAAATGCATAACGAAAATTGTAGGAATTTGAACAAGGGGCGTTGAACCCCCTTAGACAAAAAACACATGAATTGATATATTTTTGCACCTGTAGCAGTTGTTACTAGAAAACTTTGTACAATGGAGTATACTGGATTCATCAAATGCCTTGAAAAAATTTGAGGAATTTGTACAAGGGGGCGTTGCAACCCCCATACAAAAAAACATATGAATTGCTATATTTTTGCATCTGTAGCAGTTATAACTACAAAATTGTGTACACAAGAGTATACTGCGTTCATTGAAGGCCTTGCAAAATTTGGAGTGTAGCTATTATTATAAAATCTGGTACAATTTTCATATTATGGCGAAAGTTTTTTTCGACAAAGTGCGAGGATTTAAACCTCACGTGTCATCAATAAAAAACTTCATATCTTCTTAAGAGGAACTTAAACAAGGGAGCGTTAAGCCCCCTTATACACAAAACACATATCAATTGCTATATTTTTGCACCTGTAGCAGTTATTACTACAAAACTTTTTACACAGGAGTATACTGCTTTCATCAAATGCCTTGCAAAAATTTGAGGAATTTGAACAAAATACTATACAAATAGAGAGGGGGTTAAAATATGGGGACTGTGCACCCCTACAAATAAATACTTGAAATGCTTTATTTATGTACCTTTATCATTATAAAATTTGGTACATGGATGTACGTGATATCCTTTAAGCAACATGGAAAAAATTTAAAAGAGGGGGCGCTGCATCCCCCACACAAAAAAACATTTGCACAAATCTGGTGCAATTTTCATAGTATGGCGAAAATTTTTTGCGAGAAAGTGCGAGAATTCAAACCTCACGTATCATCAACAAAAACCACATATCTTCTTAGAATGTCCATCTCTCTACCTGGTGTGGAGCGGTGCTCGTTTCGATTATGTTTTTGAAAATATTATATGACCTTGAGCTATTAAGGTTTTAAGTTTCAAGTCAATTTTTAAAGCAAAAAATAAAAGTCCTGTTTGCATACGTACAAACCGATATATCTTATTAAACAATTTTCTACTAAATTTAACAACAAAATCAATCGAGCATAAAATGAAAAAATGTTAAGCAGATCAGCTGACATATGTTTTGGGGGTATGGTAATACAAAAATATCACGAAAAAACACGCAGCAGCAACTTAAGTAGCAGCTTTTGAAGAAGAGGGTGATGCCTGACAACAGCCGTGAGTGCAATGTGTATTTAAAAAGTCAAAAAAGTTAAAAAAAAAAAAAATGTTGTAATCTTTAAAATTAGATTTTATCCAACACATCCTTTATACACATACATATAAAGCAGCAACAACAACACCAAGGCATTATAAATGCAACAACTACAACAACAACAATGCCAGCATATACTTATATTACATACAACACAGTAGTAAGTAATTCCAATATCAGCGTAGCACAACACACAGCAACAAGGATGAGGCACAATTTGTAATCCTTAAAAATGGAAAAGAAAAAATAAAAAAAATGTGTAAAGGCAGATTGTTAGAGTAGAGCCTCTGCTCGTCAACGTACTAAATATGACTCACTCACCTGGAAATGCCTTTGTGAGCTTAAGCTTCGTGTAGCTTGTGTAGAGCGCTCTAAAGTATGCAATGAAAAAAGATGGAACAAAAATATGTTGGGATGGATTTAGATATGTATAACTTGTAGGTATGTTAAGGGATGTTTTACAATAAATTTAATTTAATGTTGGGCTTATTATAGTTGATGTTATTTTTGTTTTTTCTGTCGTTTTTCTGTTGTTGTTTTTGGAGTTATTAGGATACATGTTCATTTTTCATAATACATTAAGTTTCATGTGGTTTTCTGGTGCTTGAGTTCATGTGAATTTAGTGCAACATATTGGTTAAGCCTTGACATTGAATAATTTGAGAAAGAAAAGTAAATTAAGTTGAATTTCAATATGGTGAAAAATTTTCAAAAAATTTTATGCAGATGTCTTTTAATTGAATATAAAAAAGTATATAAAACTGTGGAAAACTCCAGTATATTTTGTTGATTAAAATAGTTTTGCTCTAAACGGTCCCACCATTTTGTACTTCGAAAATAGATTTCAGTTTCGTTATAAGCAACATAAGAAACTTCCTTATACCGACTTTGGTGGGAACAGATGTAGTTTAGCAGTATTAAGCCCTCCATTTTAGATCCGCCATATTGTTTTTTGAAAAATACTACATTTAAAATTTTGGCCAGTTTTTCGATTTTCTGACCATTTTGTGGCGGCACATTAAAATATTTGAAATTGCATGTCAAAAATACTTTGGGTGCCTCGATAGCCTCTCAGAGCGAACCGGTGTGCCGGGCAACATAGTTTGAGAAAAATTGCCCTAAGCAATGTATGGGTCTATGAGTCTCCAAAAAATGTACTATTCAATGTCCCGGGGCTTAAAACCATGTTTCAATTTAAAATTTGATATTTTAACTATTTAAAGCAGATACTTGACCAGAGCTTCTATACGAATGGCTTGGAAAAAAAAAATTATAAATATTTTTTTTTTTTTATGAAATTATAACATACAGTGTCAAAATGTCATTCTCCGTCCTGTCCGTAACCGCTTCTTAGTGCACTTAATTTGCCCGTTTCGTATATAACGTTATTTTCTAAAAAAAAACATGACATTGTTTGTATATGTGACCGTCCATTGGAAAATGAACCTTATCTTCACTCACAAAATTTAGCAGTACAGCAAAAAATAAGAGAAGCTATCAATTTTACCGGTTTTCAGCTTAAGGTGGAATTCAATGCTTAGACATGTACTGAACATATTACAACTGATTTGTGGTCGATTATCAAATTGCAGATACCAAAAAAAGCAGTCTTACCGAACCTCTACCCTGCAAAAAATGATAATTGACATACTTTAAACATCGATATTTACAGACTTGAGTTTTTCATTTTAAGATTTCAAAATGCCATTACTCAGTCAATTTTTAGAATTTTCCAGTGATCGAGGTGTCATTTTATTCAAAACTGTATGTATTTTTAGAAAATGCAAAAAAAATGTTTTTTAGTTTTGTGAAGATAAGGTACCTTTTCCACTGGACGGTCACATATATATTCAGCTACTGTTTTTCTGTGTTAACTCTTCGAAAGTTTTTGTTTTTTTATATACAATTGACAACCTATCAGACTATCTCCGCTCAGTTGTTCTTATTGCAACTGTCAATTTTTTAAATGTTTAGTAAATAGAGAATTAAAATGAAGAGAAAGAGGAGATTCATTGTATTTTCAGCTCAGTCAGTTTTGGTTTTTCGACAGTGAGTGTTCGTGTTTTTTTTTTTTTTAAAGTTTAAAAAATTTGCAAAGAACGCAAGTGTGCATCATTCTCCGCGTAAGTTTTTTTTTTATATTACTAAACATATTATTTTATCTCTATATAAGTAAAACAATAAACAATTGAAGGAGCTTTCCACCAGTTTCAACTTTTAAAAAAAAAAAAATTTCATTGTGATATGTGTTACTGATTTTGCAACATTTCGTCATTCTTCGTTTCATCACTCTCCGTAATTTTTTGCAACTTTTCATCATTTTCCGTTTATAAACCCTGTAACTGGTTTTTTTCGTTGTTGTTTTGCGTAAACTACATATTTATTTGAAAAAAAAAAATTTTGTGTTAAAACACTTCACGGTGCTCTTGAACAGTCGATAGGTTTTTTGGCTATGTAGAGAAAATCTATGAATGGGGTTTCATTTGTATTAGTTTAGTAGTCTGGAAAATGCAAACCCCGAAATCGTAGCTGATCATCCCCGCGAAATATCGCAAAAATACATATCCCATATAAAAAAAAAAAAATCCGAAAAAAAACGCAACACACAAATATAAAAATAGTTATATTCAATGTATTTTGTAATGCTGAATCTGAATCCGGCCTTAAAATTGCTATATCTCATACGGTTTTTGAGATATCTTAGCCTAAACAAGGAAAAACTACCGTTTTTGCTATATTTTGAAGCTATATAACTAGAATATAGAACATTCATACGCAAAATTCGATACACTATCTGAAAGCTCCAATCTTTTTCTTTAAAACCGCATTTAAATTATGTCAATAGCTTTATTTGTCTCCAAAATATCGTAGTCTGAAATAATGACAAAACACGTTTTTTGCACTTTTTTAACTTTTTAGGTTAGGATATCTCCGAGAAAAATAAAGATATCGACATTATTTGAATTAGGTTTAGAAGATTGATTAGAGCTTTCCATTTCTGCATCAGAATTCACGGATATACGCCCTGTTATATAGTTCCAAAACACAGCAATGAAACATAGCATAAACGGTATTTTTTCCTTGTTTAGGCTAAGATATCTCAAAAACCGTATAAGATATAGCAATTTTAAGGCCGGATTCAGATTCAGCATTGCAAAATACATTACATATAACTATTTTTATATTTGTTTGTTGCGTTTTTTTTTTCCGATTTTTTTTTTTTTATATTGGATTTGTATTTTTGCGATATTTCGCGGGGATGATCAGCTACGATTTTGGGGTTTGCATTTTTCAGACCACTAAGCTAATACAAATGAAACCCCATTCACAGATTTTCTCCACATAGCCAAAAAACCTATCGACTGTTTAAGAGCACCGTGACTTAAATAAACTTTTTTAAAATCCAATATAAATTTTTAGGGTTGCCAACTTATTTTCGAAAATCTTATATAATTCTTACTTTTTTTGACTCAATTGAAATTTTTCGTTTCAGAAACGCTCAGATAAACTTTTTTAAAATTTTAAAAAACTTTCGGTGCTGCCACCCGGTTTTTTTGTTACTATTTTATTTAAGAAATAAAAAATTAAATTTGTTCTTAAGACGTTTAAAAAAACTTCAAAAATAAAAAAATATTTTTAGGGTTGCCACATGGTTATTGGGTGTACAACTTAAAAACCGGAATTTGACGGTGGATGTCCGTACTAACAAATATCGTGAAAGCTCGAACTTTATATATAAGTATGTCATTTTGAAGGTACATTTGACAGCTGTCAAAATCAGTCAACAAAACAATTTTATCTTGTGTGCATCATTATTATTTTTCACGATGAATAACTTCGAAAATTGGAGAAAAAGACACCATTTTCCGGGGGGTTCTAGTGGGTCATTTTTTTGCAAAGAAAACAGCTGCCGAAAGTCATCGCATTCTTGTAGAAGTTTATGGGGACTATGCTCCAGCTGAATCAAGCTGTCGTGAGTGGATTAAAACTGGTTATTTTGATGTCGAAGACAAACAACGTCCTGGTCAGGACCAGCTAGGTGTGATCCATTATGAGCTGTTGCCAGGTGGCCAAACCATTAATGCTCAATTCTATCGTCAACAATTGATCCAATTGAAGCAGAAAATCCAGGCAGAGCGGCCAACGTATGCGACCAGACATGAGTCAATCATTTTCCACCACGATATCGCTCGGCCACATATTGCTGCCCCAGTCAAAAATTACCTGGAAAACAACGGAAAACAACGGATGGGAAATTTTGCCTCACCCGCTTTATAGCCCAGATTTTGCACCATCATTTGTTCCGATCGATGCAGAATGCCCTATCAGGAATACGGTTCACTTAAGTTCAAGATATCGAAAATTGGCTCGACTAATTTTTGGCCGCCAAGCCGGCGCAATTTTTTTGGGATGGAATTCATAAATTTTCTGAAAGATGGGAAAATGTTGTAGCTTCCAATAGACAATACTTTGAATAAAATATATTGTAACATTTTTCCACAATAAAGCATCAAATTTCGCTAAAAAATTCCGGTTTTTAAGTTGTACACCCAATATTTTCGAACATCTTACAAAATCCTTACTTTTTTGAGTAAATTAAAATTTTTGGTTTCAGAACCGCTTATATAAACTTTTCTGAAATTGTACAAAAATGTTCAGGGTTGCCAAACGGTTTTTTTCTTTGTTAGTTTTACTTACACCAAATTTCGGTTCGATGAGTTTCTAGCGATTTAAGCGTCGATCAATTTTTAACAATTTAAACTAATTTTTTTTAGTGTGTAATTATAATAGCGAACGTAAAAAATGGATGATTAAATAAATTTTCGAAAGCAACCATGTGGCAACCATTAAATTTTATGTTGAATTTTTCTACAGTTTATTTAAGCGTTCTGAGACTAAAATTTTATTTTAATTTTTTAAATATACTTTAGAAAAAAGATATATGCCAACCCTGAAAGTTGAAATTTCAACTTGTCATTAGTTCTCTGTGAATAAGTTGGGAAATAAATTCCTAGAAAAAATATCAGAATATTCTCTCCCGAATTATTGCCACACAGTAAAAATGTTAGTTTAATTTTAAAACCAAAAAGTATTTATATATGACAATGCCAAAAAAAAAGAATTAATTTTAAACTATTTTAGAATAAATTTCATTCTTTTTTGGAATAAAGTTCAAAATTTTGTGAAAAAATTCGGAATTTAATACCAAACAAGTTTAAAATCAATAGGGTAAGGGAGGGAAATATGGACCACCAATCTTTCTTTTTTAAATAAAACTCAAAAAACATAAAATAAAATAATTAATTTTATGCTATTCATTAAAGGAAACAATTTACCTTTATTCTGATTCACTTTTAGATAAATATCTCATCAGGATAAAGAAAAAAAATTAAAAATCTGAAAATACTCAAAATGAAGATAAAAACGAGTAGTGTTATGTGGACTATATAGTCCATATTGCCCCACATGTTTATTTGGTACAGAAGTTGCATATAAAAATATTACTTCCACTTCCGGCACATTTTTCATGACTTCAAGAACGTAAGATTACACATTCAACCAAAAATTCGCCACGGCGATCTTCTGAGTAAAGGGTATTGCATTTTATGCATTTTTCATCTTCCCTATCTGGAAAAGATGATAAATACATTTGTTTTTGGGGCTTTTTTCTTTGGTGGTCCATATTACCCACAGCATGTGTTGGTGAAATAAGTGGTTTTTTATCAAAAAGTCTTGTGGTTAATGAACTAATTTGTGCTCACAAATAATAAATAGTATTCACTGACTTTATATAATTAACCATTTATTTAAAAACGCGATGTCTTTAAAGTGAAATAATGAAATTCACTCACTAGAAAAAAGTTATCACTGATCTTTTTTTTTAGAAAAAACAACTTTACAGAGACATGCGACTTCACCGAACGCTAAAATTGCACGTTTATAAGCTTTAAGTATCAGCGTTAAGTTTGAACATGAATAACGGTAAATCCTATGTACGCAATGGAAAATAACCGTGTGGTCCATGTTACCCACGTAGTCCATATTTCCCTCCCTCACCCTACTAAAGGGAATCAAGAGTAAGAAAAGTAAACTAAATATAATTTTTTAGTGTGAAACATTTAAACAAAAACATTTATAATGAAGTTAGTTTATTGACTGTTTTTTATTGCTTGTATAGTACTAATGAAAGTACCAACGCGCTTTTTTCTAAATTGAAGTATGATAATTTTATATTGTTTAATTAGTTCAATATAAAATTAACATTTCTAATATGCGCAAATTTCATTGAAATTAGAAAAAGTCGATAATTTTTCGTAGCAATACAACTGCGAATTCCGATCCCCCACTCCGCTCCTGACGGCATTTATTTGCTGCTGCTGTTGTTATTTCTTGTTCTATTTTGCAAGCATTCAATTAAAATACAATGAATAATAATTTCCCAATCCCTTAGCTCCCCTCCCACCTCCCTGCGTTAGAAAAAAAAGTGTGAGTGATTAATTTTCATTGTTTAGTCCTTTTTCCCAATTCACATGAGAATTGAATATGCAATCAGTTTACATGCAAGCAGCACACACACACACAACATTGCACACGCATATGACGCACACACACGCAATTACATTAAAAAAATTGTTGCAGCTTTTGTGGCGCGTAAGCAAAGGAAATATTAAAACAAACGAAAAAAATTATATATATGGTATATATTGAAGCATGTTAATTGAAATTTATCAAAGCGCCACAAATTTCGTGGTATTCATGGTTTTGCACAACGATGCGGCATAAAATTATGCCCACGGCGGCTGTTTACGGTAAAAAAAATCAACTCATATCACAGTAGGGTGGATCAATTTGTGAAATTAATAATTTATTTGAATTGGAACTTTTTGAAAAGACCATGTTCAAGAGCAAATTTCTGCATTTTAGAAACTTTTTTGGAAATTTTATACTGAACGCTTTGTGTAAGTCATTATGTCGCGTAACAATTCGGCATGAACAGATAAACTCTTAAAGCTTGAATCTAAAAAAAAATCTAAACTATCGAAAAATCACGTCCACCCTAATTTATGCGTATACCCAACCACATGTGAAAAATCCAGTTCCAGACACAAATACAAAATGCAACTTTGATTTCAATTATTTACGCATAAAGTAGATGTAATAAATTTTAAATGAATTTCATATATGAAAAATGCAGGCTTGTTGTTGTTGCTGCAATTGCTGTTGTTGTTGACGTTACAGCTTGTTTTGTTGTTTTTGTAAAGGCGCAATAAAACAAAGCTTAAAAATTGATATCATAATCAATTCAATTTTAAGCTCTCTACAAAGTTTTTAACAGGGTGCGGCAATCAAATGAAAATACAAAAAATTGATTTTTATGCACAAAGCTGTTGCACAGTGGGATAATACCAACAAAAAAAAAAACCTTAACTGAATTAAATTTTTTGATTTATAGTCAAGTAATTATGTCAAGTTTACAATGCGGACAAGAGTTTATCACAAATTGTATTTAAGTTAATATAGTGAGTTGACGAATTAGTATACTTAGTTTTCCGTCTTGAACTTTTGGATGACAAACCTTAAATTTTATTTTGGGCACTGGGCCACGGACTACTAGGCGTTGCCTCCATTAAAGCACTTGTAAATTTTCAAGACATCTTGAATTTTTTTCAGAAATGATACTAAATTTTGGCTGAAAATCCTTCACCTTTTTGTGTTGTAACAAACCTTTCCTTCGTTAGCCGGGGTGTTACCGTTGGCGTCCAGGGTTCACCACAAAATTTATGTTTCCCAAGAAAACACAAGTTTTCCAAACGTTATAATTCACTTTATTCACTAAAACCTATGCGGCGACCACCAAGAGAAAGCACTTAAATAAATGTTAACTTACTTCGTTAATAATATAATGAGGGGATTCTTGAAAACGAGTAAAAGCCTCGAAAACCTCATAAACTCGTAAATGTTGTCAAAATCAATACAAAATTTGACAGTTTTACAAGTTCACGAGGTTTTCAAGGCTTTTGCACGTTTCCAGGAATCCACTCAATATAAATATAATCTAAATTTACTACATAAAAAGTTATCACATTATTTAAATTCTAATTTCCCTATTAGCGGGCATGGTTCCAGGATGTGCGTCCACCGTCTTACCTATGCGACGACCACCAAGAGAAAGAAAGTATCTCCGACAGGAAATACTTTCATTGCCTTTATTAAATGGCGGCCGCCCGCCCCCTTGAGTGAGTTTCTAGAGTAACATTCGTTGGGGTGCGTTTGGAATTCTCTGCTGGCACGATATTAAGTTGGTTGTAAACTTGATTGGCCGATAGTTTGATTATCCGTGTTTTTTTTGCATCTTCGCTTAGTTACAGAAACTTTTGTTGATGTCTTCAGATTTAGCTGGCTCAGGGTGAAATATTTATGCCTAACCATGGAAATGAGGGTTGCATCTGTGAATACCAACAAGTTTTCCCATGTGTTTGTTCTATGTCGGTTGTCGGTTAGACGTAAGTTGCACGTTTTTTGTCGGATGTCGCTTGACTGTTGGACAATCGTTGCATGTTTGCTTGGTTGCTAGGTAAGCTGTTTGTAGGACTGTTGGGCAACCGTTGCATGTTTACTTGGCTGGCTGGTTGATTGTTTGGTTGGTTGCATAGTTGAATGGTTGGTTCTTAAGTTGGCTGTTGGATAAATATTGCATGTGAGGGCAAATAAACGGCGAAGAGCGCCAGCCGTTAGCGGTGGTAAGCCTTTTTTGTCTAAAACAAAATTAATGGTGGCGTGCGATATGCGTTCTTCCATCCTTTTTTAAAAAATGCAGTTCCATGAAATTTGCAATATTCTGGAAAACGCTTGGTTTTAAAAAAGATTGCAAAATACCGCAAAAAGATGCTTTGCGCTTCCAACAGAGGAAAAACCTGCCTTTCAAATTTTATGCGCTTCCAGATTATATCTTATGGTACCACCTTTGAAATTCTTCAAGAAAATTGAAAATGTAAATTCTACCCACTTTTTTAAAGCATTTTTTTCACGAACAAACTCCACACGAGCAAGGAAACATTTGGAGACTGTTAAAATGACAATCTTTGACAATTTTATCAAAAAATTAATGAAGAAAAATACATGGCAAGCCAGTACCGTTTGTATGTACCACCCTATTAACTCCAACAAATCGAAATGCTTTCTATAGGCAAAAAGATTATTTGAATAAGTAATACAATATTCAGATTCAAATATTCAATATTTTTCAATATTGAACAAAGTTCCGCTAAACTTCCCAAATTTTGCACTGTGTAACCAAAGTAAGTTTCAGATTTATGTATATAGTGGTCTTTGCTATAAAGGAGACATAAGTTACTTTAATACTCTAACGCTTAAATATGCAAAATAATGCAGAAACTTGACCACGTTGATACTCTTAGCCTGGAGCACTAACTATATTTATTGTACGATTACCATAATGTTAGTCGATTCGACTAACACATATAAAAAGTTATTACCAACCAACCAGTAGTTTGTCAAATGTAGTGAAAGTTATTTAAAATTCGATAGATATCATCTTTTTTGACAAATACTATATGATAGTCGAAACGACTAACACTATTTGGACAGTGTTATGCAATAACGAGTCAACCCACTCGAAATTAGTTTTGAGATATTTATGTTTTTGTGTAGATGTCGTAGAACAAATGATATGAAAATGTCAAATAAATTTTGTTGTTTTCAACCTCTTACTAACAATATTTAGGTTCGGTTTTTTAAAAATAGGTGCTTCTTCATATTTAGAATCGAACTGCATTCATAAGTCGAAAAAAATTTGTTTGAGGGTTGACTCGTTATTGCATAACAGTGTCCATTTAATGTATAAAACCCATAATAAATACAGTCCTAAAATTACAAAAATAAAATCTTACTTAAACTAATGTTAGTCGTTTGGACGAACATATAAATACACAAGCCATCTCAAAGAAACTTCTTACGTAGCCGCACTTCTCCTAACAAGTAAGAAGCTAATGCAGTTTCTATGACGTGTAAGCAGAGAATGAGCAACTGAGAGAGAAAAAAGTGGTAAGCAAAATAATGAGTAATAGTAGTCGAAACGACTAAGATTTGCTTTCTAGGGTGAGGCCAAAACTTGACTGCTAACATAGCGACTCCTTTATTCTACTAATATAGCATCTTGACTATATTTAAAGTTTATAAACGATACGACATAACCAAGCGATTTCATTATGAGATTTTTATATAGTGGCTTTTATTAGAGTTCTAAGAGACATGAGTTACAACTGCGATTTTGTAATACAATTTAACATAGCGACTTCACTGTATGAGTTAGCAAACCAACTTTATTCGATAACTGTCTATATGGCTTAAATAAATAATATAATACCTTTTAGATAATTCTTTTAAACTTTTTAAACTTTTATAATTTTTTTAAATATAAATATTTTACCAACGTAACTTCTCCTTTTAGTTTTACTGTATGGAAACTTTACTTTCAATTTATTCTACCACACATTGGTGCCATTAGTATTTATCAGAGATTTTGTGTGCAATTTGTGGTTCTTTTTATTTATATATTTGTTTGGTTTATTTAGCGTTGTCATTGATCAAATGGAAACACACATAGAGGGTGTTTCCAATTTACCAAATGCTTAATGCAAATTTTAGTATCTCTCGCGAACATTTGCTAGTGCTAACTTTAAGCTCATGTGTTTTGAGTATGGGTATGAGTTCTGCTTTAATTAATGTGCAAATTTTAATATAATTTAATTAATATTTATTACTGTTGACTAGAAATGTAGTAAAAAATGCTTTTGGCTATTAAAATGTATTTTAATTAGGTGAAAATAATTTTTTTTTTTTTTACACAAATTAATTAAATATATTGTATTTACTTTTTTTAGCGTTAGAAAATTGCTGTAACGGGGTAATAAATATTATTTAATAAATTCAGTATTTATATTTTTAATAATGAAGTTTTGATCTTTGACTTTTAAAGACTAAAGTCAAGTGACTACGTATAATTCATTACAAATGAACTCATAGTCAAGTTTCTTTGTTAGCTCGTATATTCAAAACAATAGATTTAGTCACACTAGTATCGACGGTGTTCAAATTTTGGCTATTCAACTAAAGACAGATACTATTTTAACGAGTGCCGTTTTGTACATTGGAAAGCCAATGCAGAACTGCAGTCCAAAAGTATCGAAAAATATTGAAATAAATCCAAGAAATCGGTAAAAGATCAACAGTATCGAAAAACACTTAAAATATATGTAGCAGTCCAAAAAAAGTCGAGAACATAAAATATAAAGTAACAGTAGAAATCCAGAAGTATGGAACAACATTAAAAATATCGGATAAATTTCAAAAGCATCGAAAAATATTGAATTACAGAGAAAACATTAGACATTGGGTCTAGTTTTGCCTTTCAATGGCGGTACTAATATATGTACTAATTTTTTGTCATTGAAAGTTATTGCATTTTAAGGGGCGTCAAAAATTATATTAAATTCGATTTGTTAAAGTGAACAGCAGTCAGGTTAGGTTAGGTTAGGTTAGGTTAGGTTAGGTTAGGTTAGGTTAGGTTAGGTTAGGTTAGGTTAGGTTAGGTTAGGTTAGGTTAGGTTAGGTTAGGTTAGGTTAGGTTAGGTTAGGTTAGGTTAGGTTAGGTTAGGTTAGGTTAGGTTAGGTTAGGTTAGGTTAGGTTAGGTTAGGTTAGGTTAGGTTAGGTTAGGTTAGGTTAGGTTAGGTTAGGTTAGGTTAGGTTAGGTTAGGTTAGGTTAGGTTAGGTTAGGTTAGGTTAGGTTAGGTTAGGTTAGGTTAGGTTAGGTTAGGTTAGGTTAGGTTAGGTTAGGTTAGGTTAGGTTAGGTTAGGTTAGGGTTAGGTTAGGTTAGGTTAGGTTAGGTTAGGTTAGGTTAGGTTAGGTTAGGTTAGGTTAGGTTAGGTTAGGTTAGGTTAGGTTAGGTTAGGTTAGGTTAGGTTAGGTTAGGTTAGGCTAGGTTAGGTTAGGTTAGGTTAGGTTAGGTTAGGTTAGGTTAGGTTAGGTTAGGTTAGGTTAGGTTAGGTTAGGTTAGGTTAGGTTAGTGTTCGAGCAAACTCGTTTATGTAGCCGAACATAGCCTGCCCAAGAGTGGCCATTTTGCGTCTGGAACAGCAGTTAGTATAAATAATTTTTTTATTACAGCACTTGCGGGAATGTTTCAAATTTTAAAAAAAGGCAACAGAAGCTCATCAATTGCTTACGGAAGCTTATGTTGAATATGCTCCAGAGGTTAGAGTGTGTCAGAAATTGTTTGCATGATTTAAAAGTGGTGATTTTGACATTGAAGACAAAGAACGTCCAGGGTGGCTTAAAAATTTTGAAGACGAAAAAGTGGAAACATTACACGATCTTTGATGGACAATACTTTGAATAATAAATTAATTCATTTTGTTATCAAATTAAATGCATATTTTCAGTAAAAAAAAAATCTAACTTTTTAAGTTGTAGATCCAATACTTAATGTGTAAAAACATTGAAGAAATCGGTAACAATAAAAAATCTTAACAATCTTTGAAGGTTCAAAAGTATCGAAAAACATCTAAATAATCAGTCCGAAACGTCGACAGAGTGCAACGATACAAGTTTTTTGAAAACAAACGAAAACCACAAGAAAAAATTTTCTCACTCCATTGTCTTATTCATTTCCTTAACAAAATAGCATAACTAGCACCCAACGTGGGGCGCAAATAAAAGATGAAAATTATATTTTTTGATGGCAAGGTGCGACGCATATATTCATGTCACCACATTAATTTTTATAATAATTTTTCATACCTATTGAGAATATTGAAAAGCATTAAACTGAAAATATAATTCCTTAAGATTTTTAATTTACGGACTGTTAGGCCAAGTACAGTAAATAAATCATTGCCATTTAAATCTGTGCTTATGTCGAATTCTTGGCAAATGCGTTGATACAAGCAATATTGTAGCTCGACATTAAAGATCATCGAAGCGGCTATTGAAATCTGTTTGGAGGTCCTGTATTTCAGTCGTACTGCAAGTATGCTAAAGATGCAAGAGTTACAGTGAAGTCTAAAAGTCTAGCTCTAAAGTTAAATCACGTAGTAAAATAAAAATGTCAAATCACCAAGAAAAAATTAGGATTTGCAAACAGCTTTGTTAACCAAGTATTAAAGTTAAATCATATTTTATGACAAAAGCAGTTATCTGACAGTTGACTGTTTAAGTCAAGTTCTGTAAATGAGTCATATGGAACAGTAACACAGAATCAAGCCATAGATAGTCAAGTCTCAATGTTATACCAAACGGGGTGAGTTACAGAGTCAAAAATATGCGTAGTCATGTCATACTATTAATGTTAAAAAATAAAAGACACAATTTATAGTAAAATCACAAAGTCATCATCATTACGATGATCATCAACGAAAATCGAAATATTAGAAAATAAACGATTTTTATGTTTTTAAATAATTGATGTAAAAATTATTTGACCTGTAGTTCGTTAAAATTTGCAGAATAATTAATATAAAAAAAGGTCGTTAAAAACTAACTACATTATATACAAAATTTCTTGAGAGCTTTATTTTTGTAATCATATTAAGTTTAATTAGAAAAAACATAAATTTATTATAAACTTCAAGAAATTTTACTCCTACGTTTCCACATATTCTATTGAGCATAGTTGCCATTTATTAATTCTCAACAAAAAAGTCACTTTTCAGACTTCACTTTTATAATCTGAAGAAAATGTGTTTCTAAACCACAAGCAAATTAAAAAATAAAATGCGAAATATTTTAAAGAAAAGAAATGCTTACTTGTGAAAGACATACATGCACAGTACCAACACATACACATGTTAAACGTTGCCACACTTATGCAACAAAAAGTCATTGAGCCTTGACAATGAACAGCATTGAATTTGCATACCTTCTACAATAAAGCATGAATTGATGATGATGATGATGATGATGATGATGATGATGATGATGATGATGATGATGATGATGATGATGATGATGATGATGATGAAACGAACTATGATGATGAAAATAAATGATGTTTTTATTGACAACATGTCACCGCACCACAAATTCCTTTGAATAGAAAGAATTTTTTGTTTGGGAAAAAAATGATTGGAGAAGGTGGAAGATTCTTAAATTAAAAAATATCGTCGCCCTCATGGAATGACATTTAGCTTTTGTTAAAAATTAAATGCTTGTTCTATGTGCACAAACCACAATTTTCATGTAGTACATAATTCAATTGAGTAAAGTGCAGATGAAGCCATTGATTTTGATAGGAATTTCGGTTTTATTAAAATTCAATAACAATTTGGAAAACGTAGACGATAAAGAGAAGAATTTTTTTATGAATTTTGTTAAGAATTTTATTAATTAAATCAAAACTTTTATGATGAAATGGAAGAAATTTTATTGCATAAAATAATATAAGCTGTATTTTTTATGAAACAAAATACATGATATTTTAAGAAACCACAAATCTTTGTAAATATCATTAAATTGTGTCCCATAAGTCATGCAAGATTTGAATTAAATAGAAAACAATTTTTTTTTTTCAATTGTGGTTTTATTTTGATTGATACATTAAGGTTATGTATGAAATAGCACATTAGGCAGATGACCTGCACAGCTTAGCTGGAAAATATGCACTCTTTTGTCGAAATGGGGCTGAATTTCCTTGACGCAGCGCTGAATCTAATCTTTCGGTAAATTTTTATCACACTTTAATTGATGGAAGTCAAACGGTTTTCATTCCTTGGTTAGAGACATTTAACCGCACAAATGGCGGCAAATTTATATCTTGCGTAAATTATGGGACACGCTTGAAAAGGATATTTTTTACTGTATGTAACTTTTACCATAAAATTGTTAATTTTACCAAGTTTACTTAATAACAAAAAAAAAAAAAAAACAAAGGCGCTGAAAACTTAAATGGCTGCGAAATGGCCAATAATTTGTCAGCCATGTCTTTGAAGCATTAATATAGCTGTCGCTACTCCTTTTGTTGTGCGCCCAAAAGCATGCAACATAAATACGAAATAACGCTATAGTTATTATTATGATATTACTGAATACTCGTATGATGGCAAGGTAATAATTAAGTCATAATAAATAAGAAAAAAAGAATATTAAGTTGTTAAAATTTTGGCGCAAATAACTTCATTTTAATTGGCTTCATAAATTTGTGCGCATTTCTTTTCTTCTTTTTAATGGCAAACGCTTTTGTTGTGCGCCAACCAACATTCAAAAGGTAACTTGGTAGCAGCTTAATAATAATTAAATTTTATTTGGCATTAAAATCGAATGTATAGGGCTTTCACCTTGAAGTATGGGTATTTTGGCGTGTGATATAATAACATATGTTATGAATTTTTATTCTTTGTTCAGTTCATATAAGTTCTTATTTATTGCGTGCGAAACTGAAAAAAAGAAAAATAAATAAAATAAAACATAATGGTTAAAATAATTAAATTTCTAAGGGCTTTATTGATTTTGTAATAAAGTGATTACCTTACAATTACCTTCAAATTCCGCTGTGCTATATAGCACTTTGAATTGATTGCATCTTTTCTTTTAGTATTTAGTCTCAACATTAAAGTTCGTCACGCAATTTGCTAAAAGAAAAGACTCCAAAAATAGTGTTTGCAATGTCAGCGAGTGTATTGTAAATAAAAAGTATCAGAACATGTTTCAATAACGACGATAAATAGCAATGAAACCTGCAAGAGTGGATATATTGCACCGCTAATCTCTTATGGACTCAGCAGGATATTCAGTTAAGTGTTTTAAAGAAACACGAAAAAGACAGTCAAGTGCAACAAGATCTAGTCAAAATTATCAAAAGTAATTCAAGAATTCATTGAAGTCTATTAAATACTATGTTCTACCAATGGAGGCCTTAGGAATAGAAATAAGCATAGTAATTGAGGCAGATTATGTACATAGGTATACACATGGAAAGACATATCAAATCCTTCCATATCTCAAAGGTTTTTTCTTACAGACTTCTACTGAAAATCTTATAGACTTCTGCTGAAAATCTTGACGGTTTTTGATAATAAGTATTTGAAATCCTTTAAATTTGTTATATGTTAACTTTCATCTTTATTGGTAAAATATAGTTGATATTTTGCAAGCTTTCTTGATATTTTTTGAAACTATTCAATACTTGTCGATTTTTGATACTGGCAGATAGTTATCGACTCCAGTGGCGGATCCAGGATTCGATTATGGGGGGGCTAAAGTCGAAAGAAAGGACGATTTTGTGATCTAATTGATCATTTTCCTTTGGCGGGTTATCTGTAACGGTGCAGCAGCTTAGTTGCTTGCAATAGAGTGCTTTTCATTTAGAGAAGTGTAACTCCTACTAAAGAGCACACAGTTTTTGATATCCCAGTGTGCCAGACGGTTCAAATCTCCGCTTTTTTATCCGTTACGGATCCGTTACTGATCCGTTTGCGGGAGAAATTCCAAACAAAAAAAAAAAAAAACGATTCGATCCGTAACGAGTAAAAAAGCGAAGATATGAACCGTCTGGCACACAAGGATCTTTCTGTCCCGTTCATTCTATGCCCATTTTATCGTTTCTTAGAGCGTTTTTTCAATTTAGGGGCGTGGCATCACCTACTTAAATACTGGTCATTCTATCGTTCTTTAGTGCTGACTCTATCTCCATACCAAATTTCATAAAAATCGTTACAGTGGCTTAGCCGTGAGAGCATTTTTTCCATTTGGGGCCGAGGCACCGCCCACAAAAAAACATAATGGTCATTTTATCGTGCCTATATCCATACTAAATTTCAATGCAGTGGTTTAGCCGTGAGAGCGTTTTTTCCATTTAGGGGTGTGGCACCGCCTATTTTAAAATATAATTCTATGCACTGCTCCTGCTCACAGCCTTTCAAACAAAAAAAAAATCAAGCAAATCGGTTAAAATATGGGTATAGAAACAGGGACTGAACTGATTTCGTTTGCCAATTTATATATAGATTTCAGATTTTTTTTTATAGAAAAATCGTTAAACTTCTCAAGGGTTTTATTTTGCAATATTTTCTGGATTACATCTCAATAATAACCGACAAGTATAGAATTTTTCAATCATTTTTTTGGCGCTTTTGATGCTTGATGTTATATACATATCGATTTTATCGCAAACCTACCGGGGAGGTAGGCACAACCTCGAAGTTTTATCACTGAAGATTTTTTGATGTGGTTTTTTTTTAGTTAATTTCTCCCACGTCGGAATATATGAAAATGAAAATCCAAACATCTCCTTCTTGCGAATAAAGCGAGCTTAAGTGCCTCTTTTCTGTGTATGTTTAAATTCTTAACATTATAACAACCTCGAAATATTGACACTAAAAATTTTCGATGGTGTTTTGTTAGTTAATTTGTTGGAAAAGGTGAAAAAGTACATCCAAATAAATCCTTTGAGATTACCGTAATACATGTTATTCAATTATGCACCTAAAAAGGGACTTAAACCCAGTTTATTCGCAAGAATTATCATTTTCATATTTTTTGCCACAGAAGAAGTTAACGTAAAACATCAGTGCAAAAACTTCCTGGGAGGTTGGATCGCTGCATTGCATAACGATGATTTAATAAGGGGATTCCTTTAATCTCGTAAAGCATGAAAAAAAGTTTACGAGCTTGTTTTCGGGAATACACATTTCCAGAAACGTGTAAGCAATGTATTTTTAAAAAATATTCCATTCAAATTCAATTTTCAAAATAAAAAATATTTTCTCAATTCATTTATTTGACAAAAATCGCTCTCGTACTTTTTCGAAGCTATTTACGCATCGAATTTGCCTCGAAAGGCCTGCGTAAACTTTTTTTTCAAACAAATTTTTAAATTTTGTTTACGAGACTCGAAAGTTTTCCCGGCTTACGTGCTTTTCGAGGATTTTACATGTTTAAAGGAATCCTCTTAATGTTTTCCCATATTACAGCCTGTTCGATGCTGTACAAGGTTTTCTGTTTTTTTTAACAATTTTTTGATGTCCTTCAGTGCTATTTCTGGCTCATTCTGCTTTGTTTTGCCATCTTATTTACTTTATGCTTGCAAATGAAGTTTCACTGGAAGTGCTGTTTTTTGTTCTTGCAAATTGCTTAAATAATTCATGGTAACTCCCATATCATGTAATTTGCAGGCTATCAACACCTGACTTCATCATATATTCCATATATTGACGTGTAGGCAAAAGTGACGGTAAATCAACATGGATTTTATTTTCTTTAAATTTGCATAACATGAAAGAAAAACAATTAATTTTGGAAAAAATAAAAAATAAAAAAAAAAAACATGACAAGTTCTTCATACCCAGCAAAAAATGCACAAAATTTGATGTGAAAAGTGTGTGTGTTGCGACTACAAGTAGGTCAATGGGTTCAACGCCGGCAACAGAAAATACACAGTCATATGCAAATTTTCTAGTAATTCCATACAATATTATTTTATATTTTACATATATTATATAAATATATTTTTTTTATATTTTTACTTCGTTAATTATAGCAGCAAAACATAGTGCAAGCAACAAAGTGGGTGTTGCACTTGTTATGCTAAATTATACATAGGTAAGGTGTACCGTTACATCATGGTTTTTTTATGGTTTTTTCCAGTGTGACAAGTTTATGTGTGGCAGGTTATTTTTTTGGTCAATGTAAAGATTTAGGTGCAAATATATAAAACTTTTATTAAAATAAACTTCAGAATTGTTAGGGATCAATATAAAGATGTGTTTAGAAAGATGTTTCACGCAATGTGGAAAACTCAATTCGAAACATGACTTTTTCTGCGTTTTTGTACTTTGGTATACGAATGCATGTTGCATCCCCAATTAGAAAATACTTCAAACATCTAAAACTGTATTACAGAGGAGGATAAGTTAAGGTAAATACGAGTATATATGTATGTGAAGTTAATCTGGAACGGTCGAACGAAGTCGCTCCCGGGGCAACTAATATTATATATTATATTAAAGAAAATGTGTTTCTTCACAAAAGAAAATAAATAATGTCGGCTCTTTTTTTTTTCAATTTATGAGTCAATAGTAGGGGTAAGTGGGGTAAAGTGGGAAGTGGAATAAAGTGGGAAATGCCCTTTTTCGGGCAAACTAGCAAAGTATAGCTGCCCGGCGCTTCTGACATGTACTTGCAATGACCGTAAGCAAATCTTTATGGTATAGCGATGCGTGCATACGTATTTTTGTGATCTCTGGAATCATGTAAAGTTTTTAAGTGATTTTGAAATTTCTTTTTGAAATTTTTAAGCATCAATATTTTTATTTTTTCTAGAGATAAACCGATTGTAAGTACACAAAAATATTCTTTGTAGTCTTAATTTTGATAACGCAAAAGGGTTCCGTGTAATTCATAGATTGAAAGAATGAAGCTCACATTTTTTGTAAAATGTGTTATCGGGGTAAAGTGGGAAATTTTTTATGGGGTAAAGTGGGAAATGTTATTTCACGATTGCTAGTCCCCACTTGTCAACGTATTATACTATTTCATGATCCAAATAAGTGTTGTACATTTGTATTGTGAGTAAACACTTTGGAAAAGCTAAGCGAGTTGCAAAAAGCAGCTGAGAAACGTTTAGCAAATAAACGGAAGAAAGAAGAAAACGAATCAAAAAAAATAGAGTACCAGGAGCAAAAAAGCACCACCAGCAAAGAAAGCGTCAAAGAAGAAACAAAGAAGTTCTAGCTCAGATGAAGATCGTGATTTTTGCACCATTTGCATGGAACTCATGCCCGAAATCATGACCAGACACAATACCATCAAATGCAACCTAAAGAATTGTCAACGCCCATTTAACTTGAAATACGTTAATCTCACTACAAGCTTCTTTTATTACTAACACTGTGACTCGGAATTTGATGTTTCATCAGAGAACGACGAATAAGCTACTATTTCACAAATTTTTTTAAACACATTTTTTCATATAGTTTTTTCCAGCAAAATCATTATTTCTTTTCATATTTACTCCTTTGGGTGTGTTCCTTGAACCTTTTTTGACTTACAATAAAGATATTTGTATTAGTTTTTATGAGTTTTGAAAGTTTCCCACTTTACCCCACGATTTTTAATTTTTGCTATTTTGGGCATCCTCGATCAAAGCGTCGCGACGCGTCGTACTCAACAGAAAATCCATATTTTCGGTTCGTTTCTTCGGCAAAAATATAGCTCATTTAATTTTCTTTATTATAGGAAGTTGAAACATGAAAAAATAAGAAGTTTTGTTCATTTTATGGAACTTTGAAAAAAAATTTCCCACTTTACACTATCAATATTTCATAAAAGTTTTCATAAACTCTGAACTTATAGTATTTATTTTTTTCTTTCTTTACAGGTATGTTCACAATTATTCTTCTATGCTTACGAGTATTATATGATCTTAAACATATAAATGTATATAATATATGCATTCATTAATATGATAATAAGGAAACCTTTGGTGAGTTAAACAAAATATTTCAACTATTAAAACTAAATTAACTGTGTTTAAGTAAAAACATAATACATCATCCCAAAAATTATGAAAACATTAGGAAAAACTATTTATATTTTCGGCCATCACAGCAATGTGTTGCCATTTAAAAAAAGATAAAATAGTAAAATTCATCAAAGCAAAAAAAAAACCCTAATCACCAAAACAATCAATACAACATTAAAATCAAATGCAATTAACCAAAATTGATGTTGGTGCTTATTAAACGTTGCCTAAGGGTTGTTTCAATAAATACGTACATATGTATGTATAAAGCAAAGCTTAATTTTGTTTTAATTATGAAAAAATACTTATGTTTGATTTCATAATGCCCAGAAACTTTAGTAATATAAATAAAACAAAAATAGATGACCGAGGCAAATGAAAGGGGAAAATGCTGTATGGAAAATCTTTAATATTTAATCAGGCATGTTCTGAAAGTCGATTCACTTCGGAATCGGAATGAAAGCACTTTTCAAGAGCTCCGAATTTCAATAATTAACACCAAATCAGATTTATGTTTCGGTTAATCGAATAAGAACCATTAGCAAATTTTATTTGCTGAAAAACAAATCCGATACCATCTTATTTATCGCCATGCAGAGCTATTGAAGATTGCTTTCATTCCGATTTCGATCGGATTTCAGAACATGCCTGAATTTTCGAATTAAATGACACTCTTTGATTTTTCTTTGACTTTTATATGCTTTTCCGAATAAACTCAACAGTTTTTAGATTTTTCGATACTATCGAAACTTTTGACTTTTTCAAAGATTTTCAGATTCAAAAAGACTTTTTAAACCAGTGCCTATAGTCTTTTTCCCGAAATATTTTGGCTTTCCTTATTTTGTTTTTTTACATATGGCAATGCCTCAGTAGATTTTGTTGCCAGTTTGAAATATATGTATTTATATAGAGCTTTAAAACTAAAAAGTTTATAAAAAACCTAATTTTTTTAATGCGAAAATCACTAAAATATTAAAAAGATTTCTCTTACGTGCAGACAAAGAAATAATTTTTACATAATTCTAATTAAACCCATATTGCCGACCCACAAAAGGTCTTTTTATTTTTTACAAAATATTTCTACCTAGTTATAATTTTTATAAAACGTTGTTGGCATAGAAAAATATGAATTCTCTTTCTGAAGACCATTTTAATGTCAGTTATGATCCATAAGAAATTGCGATTTTTTCCGCATTTATCGCACAGGATATAGAAACATAAGTTTCAGGAAGAAAAAAAATGAAGAAATGCCTGAACCTAATCTATGACCATCTAAATGCATGTAATTACCGGCGAATGCCTGCACATTATATTGCAGCCATTTAACCCACACTTAACATCCCAGTCAAGCGTATCTTATTTGAAACCTTTATTTCTTGCTACTTTTGGCTGTGAAACGCGCGCGGCGCATTCCCTTCAATTAGGTGCGGTACTCAAACTTTCGCTAAATGGAAATTCTTTTACCAGCTCACTTTTCATATATGTGTGCATATATGTATGTATCAATGTATGGATGAAAATGTTATGTCTCGCTACTACCAAAAATTTAATGGTATATTTAGCCGAGAACAATGGTAATAACAAATACGTGTTTGTAAAAGCCATAACACGCTTTAGTTGCAGACGACGTCTAACACCGAATAGTCGTTGTACGATGGGGTAGTATGTGTAGATCATTTGGCAAACAAATTAAAAATGCCACAGCAACAACAACAATAAAAAAAAAAGAAAAAACAAACAAAATTCTTTACAACAAAAACAACAGAAGAACATACATCACTTATTACGTATACATTAACTGAAGCCGCAGACTTTTACACTGCCTTGGTTTTTCTTTTATCCTGCTCTTTTAGAGGTGGTCCGAAAAATCAGAATTTTTGGGTTTCATTCAGCTTTGATTCATTTAGAGCTAATGCCCTTTCTAGTTTCAAAGCTATGAAGAATTTTTAGATATTCGCTCCGATATCTTTCACATATGTAACAAACCTTATCCTTTTACCTTGAATAGTTTCAGAGATATGACGAATAACGATATATTGAATTACACCGATAATTTTTTCAGTAGCTGTTATTTTTCGCAGTGCCTCCTCTATATTTGTCAAATCTCTCTACTTTTTCAGTGCATGGTATTAATTTCGGTGCCCATTACATAGATATTTTTCTTTTCAGCGATCTTTCTTTTAAAAATTTCATGTCTTAGGATAAAGGAATTTTTAAGTCTTATTTGTAATGCGGCAGTAAGCGTTCTCTCATTTTTAAAAAAACGAACTGACCGTGCTGGTGTTCGACCAGAGTCCATATGATAGAATACATTATTATTACATTACAATTACAAGCTCGTTAGAGCTCTAGACCACTGATCTATATGATGTGGAGGCATAAAATTTGTGTATTAAGAAAATTTTGAAACAATAATAGCCGTATTTCTTTTGACGCGTGTATGAGCATATCCGAAATAATCTCCTCTTATAAGTATGACCCAGGTCTTAAGAATTTTTTTTTTTCCAAGTAAAAAAGGTAAAACCCTAAGGTTTGGGTAAAAAACTTTTTTTTTGGCGGAATGCGAAATTTTATAGTTTTTTCGTTTTTTGTTCATCACGGGGGGCTTAAATCAAAAAAACATCATAAACAATGTCGATTTATTTTTTGTCAAGGAATTTGCATGAATTTTTTCAGAGTTTTAGGACCTGTTATGTTTGCGTAAAGAGCGACTTAGACTTTTTAACCCATTCTGTCGCCACGACCCATTGAAATTTTTCACCTTCGGTATGTATAAGATGACAAACTCTATTCTCTGTGCGTGAAAAACGATACAAAGAACTATTATACGACAGGAGCATTTTTGCGGCGAACTGAGAATACTCAAATGACTTCCTTAGGCAAACTATTTCAAATCCTTTTAAAAAGTTCACTTCGAATACGACATCCTTTTCGATACAACCTAATAGATATGGCGCTTAATGGTGTCTCTTGTTCTTGTTGTTGTTTTTGTTATTGTAATATATGCTCTAATTAAATTATGACAATGTTAATGTACCGTTAGCTACAATGTCGCAATTTTCATTTCATTCTAGCGCCCCCCTCATGCCAAAAGTCACCCACTCATTCACATGCAATCAGTCCGACAACACCCACAACATACATGCATACATGGATATATGAATATGCCATCCTACACGTACACATATGAACACATTCGCATAACGTCACGTGATCCCTTTTATATGTTGCATGACGAATCTCATCAGACATTGTTTACATGAACTTCAGAATATTGTAGCCTAGTGAGTGAGTGCGGTTTGGTTCTGGTTCCTTTCTGGTTCATTCCCTTTCCACATCCAAATGTACCCAACAACTATTGTAGTCTACGTTTTTGACACACAGTCTGCTGCTGTTAATTTACAGTAAGAGCTTTTTCATTTTTTTTTTTTTTTGTTTTTTTTGTAACTCCCCTTTTTAGTGATGAATGTGTTCTTGAACAGTGAGAGGGAAAAAGAGAGAGAGAGTGTGTGAATTGCAATTGTATGAGATGACCAGGTGTTGGCAAAGATATGATATCTATTTGATTTTTTAAAAGATATTGCTTGTTTTCACCACTATTAGACTTTTCCTGGGCAATATTCCTTTGTGGCTCAATGATGACTTAATAGTTTTCTTTAACGAACTTTTCAATTCTTTTGTTTTGAGTTAATTCTTAAAAACTATTTTTCGGGTGATGTACATTTTTTCTGAAAATATTGAGTTCAATTTCTTTATTGTGTATAAAAAGTTTTGCTTTTTATTTTTACATTAATTACGCTGTACAACAATTTCCGCACGGAAAAACAAAACGATAAAATTTCATTGAAAATCCCAGTAATTTTTACATTTTTTCACAGTAACTGTGCGCTCGTACAGAAAAACTGTAATCTTTTTGGTTAACAAACAGTAAAAATTTCTAAATATATTTGTCAAAAAAAATACTATGTTCACGGAGCGTGTATCGAACCTAAGAATTTTGAGTTTGTAGGTGGTGCTATAAGCACTTAGCTATCCTGGCACTTTCATTTTTAAATTTATAGTTTAAGTTAAAACATTTTTTAAGACGTAATATTTTTTACAATGTTAATCAACACAAAATAAAGGGTATTCAAGGAAAATAATGAAGAGCTCACTGGTATTTTTTTTTAGTTTTTGCCCAGAGCTTGCGCCAGCCATTTCTAGTATTTATGTGTATTGTGGTTGCATTTTCGTGAAAAATACTCTTAAAGTTTCATTTTGATAATATATTTTTTGTATGGGTGGTAGGCGTGTCCGTTGACCAAATTCATTCATTTTCAATCCCTCGAGCTAATTTTTACGGCAAATCCACTGTTCTAAGTTTCATCCGTTTATTTTGCGTAGTGAGGTGACGCTGATCAAGAAAATATATAATTTTCTATACCTGTCTTTCTCTTTGTGCTTTATCCTCTTTTCAGCCCTGTGTGACCGCGTATTTTGTCGTTGTTAACATTGAAAAATAATCATTTAATTTTACCTGGCTTAATTTTATAATATTAAATTAAAATAATTTTAACTTTGTACACATTTTCACAAAAAAACCTTTCTAATGGTGTATAATTCAAAGTTGTGCTTTATTTCTAACGTAGTAAAAAAGGTAGGCCAAATTTTGTCTTGCGTATTTAATGTAGATTTTTGCGCATTTTTCTTAAGTTTCGAATATTTCTAGTCAAAATCAACTTTCTGACTATAATAACACTAGTTTACAAATGATTAAAAATTGTTTTCTCATTGAATGTCATTATTCATTTTATATGTAAAATGAGCTGCTGATTCCGAAAATCGGATATTTTTTCTTTCGTGTCGTTTTCGAGATATCGAACATTTTCGGTTTTTGGACCAAAAAAACAAAATAGTTCCACTTAAATACAAATATCTCAAGAACCAATGCTTGTATTTTAACGTATTAAATGTTATATTACAGGTAATTAAATTACCTAAAAATGACTTTCACATCACATTTTAGCTGGTTTGTTAGTTTCGGAGGAATAAATTGATTAAAAAAAAAAATTATTTTATCCGAAAAAATTAAAAAAAAAGTCAAAATCAACTGCAGATTTATACAAGAAAAAAAAATCCAAAAATCATTTTGTTTTTTTTTATCATAGCCTATATATTTGTAAAGCAAATAAGATACTATTTATGAAAATCGATGGAAAAATGTAAAAGTTGTATAGAATTCATTGATAAATTACTAAAATGCGTTTTTGCCAATTTATTTCGATAATTTGAAACATTTTGTAAAACAAATGAGAAAATCAAAAAAATTCTTAAAGTAGGCGTTAAAAAAAAATATCCGTGTCTCGTCGTTTTTCTCCAGCACGCCAGATTTTTAATCGATTTTTGACGCTTTTTAATCCACTGTACATGAAAAAAAAACAAAAGTAACGCATTCTTGTGTTAAATCGATGAATCTAACTATATGATCCTTACATCTGAGATGAATCATGAGTTCAGTAAACTTATGCAAGATATTACGAGGAATTTTTTTGTAGAAAATTTTAACCCTCTAAAACCCTCATATGTGGGTCATTTTGCCCCCACATCCATATATAGATAAATTAAACTGAAAAAAAAAAAAAATAGTAAGAACTAGAGCCGAAGTTACGATTTTATAAAGACTTCTTCCAAAAAAGTTTGAAATTTATTCCAGAAAAGTTTAGAATTTATTACAAATTAGTTTAAAATTAATACTTCTTTGGTCATTGTTCCATAAATACTTTTTATGTATTAAGTTGCAACTAAAATTTTTACTGTGCTTAAATAAAAATTAATCGCAACACTCAAAATTTAAAGGTCGATAAAGTGAGCTATGCAGGTGTGACGAATTTCGATGTTTTTTGGTTGGGAATTTCGAGCTATTTTCGAGCTTTTCAACAGTAATTTCGAGCTGTCTGGGAAATTTTCCATTTTCCGGAAAAGCGGAAAAATTATTCTGCATAGCTTAGTTTATTTTTCCAGCCAGACGAATCCGCGGGAAGAGTAAGCGATGAAATCTTTTAACGCAGGAATTTCGAGCTACTTTCGAGCTAATTTTGAGCTAAAAGCATTTCCCGGAAAACTCCCAATTTTCCCGGAAAATCCCACAAAATATTTTTTTATGGCTAACTTTATTTTTTTCAGCCAGGCGAATCCGCGGGAATAGTAAGCGATGAAATCATTTAACACAGGAATTTCGAGCTACTTTCGAGCTGACCTTGAATGAAGTGTTTTCTTAAATTTCCCCGGAAAATCCCAAAAAATTTTTTAAGAGCCTTCTTTATTTTGTCAACCAGATGAACCCATGAGAATATTTGGCGGTCATATCATTTGACACACGAATTTGGAGCTAGTTTCGAGCTCATTAAAAACGAAAAGTGTTTTCTGGAAAACCCCAAACTTTCCCGGAAAATCCCAAAAAACCTTTTTTTACGGCGGTGCCATGAAATAATCCCCACGGACATAACACCCATTTACGAAATGGGGATCCCCATTTCGTAAATGGGTGTTATGTCCGTAAATTATTGGATATATTAGCGACTGATCCGCGGCCAAAGGCCGCCGCGAAGCCAGTGTTGAATTTTTGGGAGTTTTAAATCCTGAGCTTACTTACTCCTGCTCTTATGTAAAATTACTGTGGCTAGCAAACTAGGTGTTGGGTTTATTATAGGCTGATCCGCAAAAAACATTCAGTCATAATCCCCATTTACGAAATGGGGATTAAGTCCGAATAATTTGCGGATATAACATAGGGGAAAAATTTTTTTTTTAAATTTTTGGGATTTTCCGGAGAAATTTAAGGAAAACGCTTCATTCTAGGTCAGCTCGAAAGTAGCTCGAAATTCCTGTGTTAAAAGATTTCATCGCTTACTAATCCCGCGGATTCGTCTGGCTGAAAAAATAAAGTTAGCCATAAAAAAAGTTTTTGTGGGATTTTCCGGGAAAATTGAGAGTTTTCCGGAAAATGCTTTTAGCTTAAAATTAGCTCGAAAGTAGCTCGAAATTCCTGCGTTAAAATATTTCATCGCTTACTCTTCCCGCGGATTCGTCTGGCTGAAAAATTAAACTAAGCTATGCAGAACAATTTTTCCGCTTTTCCGGAAAATGGAAAACTTCCCAGACAGCTCGAAATTACTGTTGAAAAGCTCGAAAATAGCTCGAAATTCCCAACCAAAAAACATCGAAATTCGTCACACATAGCTCACTTTATGCACCTAAAATTTAATACTAAGTCGAAGCCCTAAAATGTTTTAAAATTGGACTACGAGAAATGAACATAAGCCTGATGGAAATAAAAGTTAAACATTTCATTCGGCCAGTGGCAAAATA
Source organism: Calliopum simillimum (assembly GCA_951812925.1). Lineage (NCBI taxonomy): Eukaryota > Metazoa > Arthropoda > Insecta > Diptera > Lauxaniidae > Calliopum > Calliopum simillimum. The sequence goes on from OX638370.1 coordinate 33,634,750, forward strand.
CTTAACCCTTAGTCATGGTAAAATCATTCATTAACCATGGTTAAAACTAACCATGATTATGTTCATGAACCATATAAGATCCACTATGCATTTTAGGGTTAAATGATGTTAAAAGTTGTTTCGGCTGGTCACCTTTTATCAAAGGTTAGACATGATGTTACCATATGTAAATAAAGTAATTAACGTTAAGCTTTTTTGCACAATTTCATGATGTGGTCCCGAGCATTGCTGGTTGGTTTTTCTTTCTTTCCTTCTTTTATTTAAATGTTTTTCCTCAAGTCACTTTTCTCACTTTGAAGTGTGCGGAAAGGACATTCTTTCTAGCATTAGTGATGACCTCTCTCGCTTGCACTAACACAGTCAAATAGGTGATAATTACCGTTATTTAATCTTATTTATTCGCACCATGTTTTCGTTCATATTTCATAGTTTGTTTTGATTAATTTTTGTTTGTCATGAAATCATAATTTTTTTTTTTTGTTTTTGGTCACAAAAACTGTTTGTTGTTGTAATAATTGCTGCTGTAATTGCAACATATTTTTGACAGCTGACAGTTGACATATTACAGATGCGGTGTTGTATTTTTTTTCTGTTTTATATTTTAAGGTTTTTTTTTTTGTTTTTTGTTTAATTAATTACGAGAGTACAAAAGTAAATGTTGTGACATTTTTACATAAAAATGCAATTAAATAGAGGGTGTGTTCCATCCAGGCGTAGGTACATTATTGCATGAAAAATTTCGTAAAATTGAATATCTTGTGGTAAAAGTGTAGAAAAAGTTGATATTTTTAAATTTGCTTTTTAACTCGAATAGAGATTTTACCTTCCTTTTGTAAGAAATGTTTAATTCATAAAATAAATTCTGAAAATTTTTTTTATTAAAATTTCAACAAACAAAAAAAAAACCTTGCTTTTCAAAAACTTTACAATATACCATTAAAAAAAGCAAAAAAAAAAAAGCCAATAACCTTTTTTTTTTATTCCTCTTCATTGGCCTTATCATAAATGCATTAAAGTAAATAATAAATGAACTCAATATTTGATATTCAAAAATATGTGCTTGTGCCAAGAAAAAAAGGCGGCAAAAAACCCTACAAAGAAAAACAGTCCCAAAAGTAATAAATCATCTAAGGAATCATCATCATCAGCAGCAGCAGCAGTAGAAAACAAAACAAAACTGCCAATACCAGCCAGAAAAGTCAACAGAATGTGGTGGCAACATCATGTAGAGTGAGAGCAAAAAAGAGTAGGAGTGAAAAGTAAAGTACATTTTGTTTATATTATGACTTGCAGAATCCTAAATATATTGCTATTCCTTTCTTCTACTTTTTTTTTTTTGCAAGTAAAATGATATTGTATAAAAAAATATGCCTTGCAGACAAAGTCCTGGCAAGAGGAAAAGAAAAATATTAACTTCAAAGCGTAGTATATGCTACTACTAAATAGAAAAAAAAAAGTAAAGTTGAAAAGCAAAAAGTAAAAAAAAATCGTTTATTCAAGACTTTTATTTTTTGTTCATGGTCAATATACCCTGAATATTTCATCAATTTATAACTTTTACCTTTATAAAAGTAATCAAACACAAAAAAATAATAATTTAATGGATTGAGGTTCTTTTATTTTCTTTGCTTTGTCCGGGTAAATACATATACTTGTTTTAGGTCTAATTAGAAAAATATTAATTAGTGTTTTTATTAAGTAAATATGTTTTTTTGTTTTAAGCAAAATGTACTGTTTGTTGTTCTTCAATTCAATTTATTTTTCATTAATTTTTTTATCAGAGCAAAAGAAGAGGCTGGGAAAAAGAAATTACTTTTCAAAATGAGTGAAATTTTTCACAAACAGAACATATCATCTAATTTATGTTATTTTAAATTGGAAAAGATAAAATTACTTATGATAATGATAAGTATATACTAGGGTGGGCCAAATTGTATGGACGAAATTTTATCGACCTCGGCTACCCCCCTACGTAAAAGCTCATTCAATTCTATGAATATTTGCCCAAGGAACCATACCTCTGCGTTCGGCGCATTTGTGATCGAAAATTTTACCTTGCATTTAATATTTTTTTTTATTTTCATACTAAATTTTAAAAATTCTTATAGAGACAAAAGTAATGTCATAATATGATTTGGTTGGTTTTAGTGAAATAAGACCATTTCGATTTTCATAGAAAACACAGATTGTTTTTTAAATTTTTGTTGAAAAAATTAATTTTTCCTATGAAACACGAAATGGTCTTATTTCACTAAAACCTTAATAACTTTTTAAAAAATGATCCGATTTTGATAAAATTGAACTCCAGATATTTGCAATTAAATACACTATTGAACTAAAGTTTAAAAAATATATATTTGTATCAGCTACTGGCAAAAAAACCGTGTTTAATTTGGCTTAAACACGAAAAAGTGTAAAAAACTACTATAAAAATGAATTTACATTGCTATAACTCATCCAATTTGAATCGGATCTTAGATATTGGAACACTTGTAGGAAGTTTAGGAATTTTTCTCTATAATAGTGTAAAAACATATTCGATCGAAATTGGGTTTCTCAAAATATGTTCGAAAAAATGTAGCTATAACCTCAAAATTCGAAAAGGTCGATTATCTCGAGAACAGCCCCTAGGAAAATAAAATAAATGCGATTTTCGGACTCAGCGATCTCAAATTAGTTTAGAAAATATGGTCTGCAAAATGTTACATTTTGGCTGTTTTCTAGTGTATTCTGCCAGTAATCAATAAAATTAGGTTCTGTTTACAAGAAAAGTTTATATGACCGATATAATTTTTTGGAATAAATATCATCAATTTCACGCTATCAAGTAAACTTTTCGTAAAAACAAAACCCAATTTTATTGATTACTGACAGAATACCAGCCAAAATATATTATGATATTACTTTTGTCTCTATTAGAATTTTGAAAACTAAGCACAAAAATAAATATTAAACGCAAGGTAAAATTTTCAATCGAAAATGCGCCGAACTAAAGTTGAACGCAGAGGTATAGTTCCTTGGGCAAATATTCATAGAATTGAATGAACTTTCACATAGGGGGGTGGCCGAGATCAGTTTTCAAATCGGCCCACCCTAGTATGTACTCAACCCTATGAAAGAGAGAACGTTCCAAATTTCAGATCGGAAAACACCGATCACTCTGACTTTTTGGAATGGTACTATACTTGATTCGAATCGACATTTTTTTTTTTTTTTTATTTTGCCAAAAACCGATTTTCTTGTTCTGAGGGCCATATGGCATTGTTGTGTTTTTGGGACGAGGTCAGCATAATTTTCATAACATCGGTTCTTGTGGACCAATTATAACCATAGAGGTTTATGGAAAACTAGTGAAAATCGTTTTTTTTTATTTAAATAGAAAAAGTAATCAACTGTAGTCTTGTGTCCTGTAAAAAATATTAAATTTGAAGAAAAAAACGGCGATTTTTGAAATATTTCAGTTTAATTGTTTTTTTTTTTTTTACTTTTTTCAGAATTTCCTAAGCTTTCTCCTTGCTATACAAGACAATGAAATAGACCTTAAAGCGTTAGAAACCTGATTAATTTTTGCGTACCCTAAATAATTATAACTTTCCCACAAGAACCAAAGTTATGAACAGTTTTTATTGTAAGCTCGAAAATATGAAAGTCCTATGTCTTTTGTCATAAGACCCATAGGTCAAAAAAAAACCGGTTCCGGACAAAATAAAAAAACTACTTGTCTAGTCCAATCAAGCAGAGTATACGAGTATAATATCATTTGTGTAATCTTTGACCTATAGTGTCTTGCTGCAAGTGCTTGAAAAGTGATGATATACAAAAAACCATTCACCACAAATATTCTAAAGATCCAACTCTGGCACAAATGCAATTCTCAGTCTGTATAAAAATGAAATATAAAGAAAAGAGACTTTAGTAGGCAGTAAGGTGGAGATAAATGCAGTTGCTTCCAAGACGACGATTTTAAGAAACTTTTTGAGAAATGGATTTTTCCTAAGTATTAGGGCATTTTTTAAAATTAATGGAAGTTATTAGAGAAAATAAAAAAATTTTGAATCATTTCAACTACTGGCTTTGTCAGCATAACGTTTTGAAAATTATGTTTGAAAGGTGCCAAATATCCAACCAGAGCTTTTCCGAAGATCGTACTTAAAACCACTAACTCAAATAACTGCACATGTAAAATCAGCGTTTTGGAGGAAAGAAAATCTTGTCTAAATTCACGCTCTTTTTTAGAATTTACCTGAACCAATAATTTGTAGTATTTGTGTGATTGTAAACCATAATTTGACCAAGTCAATACCGCACAGTGGTCTATAGGAGAGCACTAGCCGGTCATAACTCCGAAAATTTGTGTATTAAAAGTTATATTTTTTTTGCACAAATTTAAAGTTAAATATCTAGATAACATATTTCCAGTTCCAGAATACCAAGAAATAATGCCATTTCTGAGTTTTCGCGTCTTAAACTTGATGAATTTAGAAAATGGTAATTTTTTCCAAAAATCTCTTAAAGAACTTGAAAGTTTATATAAGTGTATCTTTTAAACAAAATGGTCTTACCTTCTGAAATTTATTATTACATTTGATCTATTTTCTGAAGATTTGCCATCATAGATGTTATTTTTTTTTTTTAATATAAAAAGGACATCCGGATCATCAGAAAAAATCTCTTATTTCATTTACCAAAATTTACGAAATTTGCACTCTGTGAATTATAACTAAAAAGTTTTATAAAGTTGCAATGGCTCAATCGTTTTAGTGTGTAATATGAGGTTCTCTGAAGGTTCTGTGCAATTATCCACCACCCCCTTCACATCGCTTTTTGGACTGCGATGTGATTTTCTTCAGCGACTTTTCTGAATTCTTGTAACGCTCCATTTTCGTAAAACTAATAACAGCCAAACTGTTTGACGTAAAGCAATAAAACTCGAAATCTGAAATAGTGTTGGTAAAATCTATTCGTTTGTTGAAAATAGACGTGATCAGGTCAAGGACACGCCCACCTCCCATATAACCAAAAATTTGAAATCGCCATAACTTCGTAAATATTTGAAGTATAAAAATAATATCATTTATATCTGAGATAGTATTGATAGCATTAAATTACTTCGTGAAAATGAGCGTAGTCGGGTCATGTAGTCGGGTCATCTAAAGATAGATACACTTTTCCGAGTGCCGTCTTGTATAAAGGAAAGCAAGAATATGAGTATGATAGAATTCAATGCTAGTTAAAAGGTTTTTTTTTGGTGTAAAAGTTAAGCAGTGGTAGTAGCCTGGGAGCGAGGCACCTCTACAAAAAAAAAAAATAAAAAAAAATTGATACTCTTCCCCGAAATTCAATCCATCTTCATTTCGCATTTCATAAAAATCGATTTTGTGACTTAGCCGTGAAAACCTTTTGTCTCTTCAGGGATATGATATCCCTTATATATAAATTTTTCTTAAGTTTTCTTCCTCAGGGCTAAGTCCACCTCTAAACAAAATTTCATAAGAACCAGAGTCACATTTCAGCCGTGACTGAGTATTTTCCAAAACATATCCCACTGAAAAAATTGCCATAAGCCGTTTTAAAAACAAACCCAAGAAACTCCATAGTAATAGGCAAAAGCACTTTGCGGCAGCGCACAGTGCGAAATTTGGGGGTTTAGCGGAACTTTATTCAATTTTTGAAATGCATAAAACGCATAAGATTATTCATTATTTCGGTAGCTTAATATCCCTCTTCAAAAACATTATACTCAGTTTGGTGAATAACCCTGCGAAACAACTGCAAAATGCACCTGAAACTTGCATTACTTATTCATTCATACTTTCTGACTAAAGAAAACTTTTCGATTTGTTTTAGTTTATAGATTGGTGCATAAAAACGGTTAGTCGGTAGGACGCGAAAATTTTTTCATTTAAGTATTTTTTAATAAAATTGTCACTCATTGACATTCAAATAATTGCAGAATCTTTTCTTACTGGTGTGTGATTTGTTTGTGAAAATTGTGCTTTTTAAGAAGTTCATAAGATTTACATTTTCAACTTCATTGGATACTTTAAAAGGTGTTACCACAAATTGCCATTTTGAAACGTACAATATTTGAAAGGTAGGTTTATCCTCTACTGGAGACATAAAACATCTTCCGCGATATTTTGCGATCCTCTTTTAAACTAAACCTTTTCCAGAATGTCTTTGGAAATTTCATATAACACCGAAATTTCATGAAAAACCGACATCGGACGCCGTCGTTGGTTTTGTTTTAAGAAAAATAGGCTCACCAACACTAACATCTGACACTCTCCATAGTTTAAAGGTAACTATTCGTACGCTAGTTTATAATATACAAAAAAATCTGGGGAAGCCTCTCGAAATTTAGAAGCATTTCTGAATAAAAATGCAATAAACAGCAAATACCCCTTTGGTTGCCCCCTTCATTTTTTATGGTGTTTTGATAAGAAAATGGTTATATCTATCAAGTTTCATAGCGATATCTGGTATGGGAGCAGAAATACAACGTTTTAAGCATTTCCATATATGGGGGGTATAATAATTCCTTGTCTGATCCCCCTTAATTTTTGCATAGTGTTTTGCCAATTAAGTATATATCCAAGTATTAAGTTTCATATCTATAACTGCTATATGTGCTGAGATATGAATTAAGTTCCGCTAGACTGAAAATTTCACGCTGTGCAGCGTGAAAAAACTCCGCCAAAAGCATCGAAAAATATTGAAAAAATCCGGTTGGACTCCAAAAGTATCGAAAAATGTCTAAAATACCGGTAAAAGTCCACAAGTATAGAAAAACATCTAAAATGTCGGTAAATGTCCTAAAATATCAATAAACATCTAAAATATCGACAAAAGGCCAAAAGTGTCGAAAACCTTTAAATTTTCGATAAATCGAAAAGCATCTAATATACCGGTAAAATCCGAAAGTTTCGAAAAAGACCTGAAATATCGTAAATGTCGAAGAGTATCGAAAAATTTCTAAACCACGAGTAAAAGTTCTAAAGCATCGCAGAACATCTAAAATATCGGTGAAAGTCCAAAAGTAACGAAAATTTCGGTAAAAGTAAGTTTTTCATCTCTATATTATATACTTTCACCGCTTAATAAATTTTGTTCACGCCTCATTAAAGTAATTGCTAAAAATAACATAACCTGCTTAATTTAACATCTACTCTACACGTATTTCCAATGTTTTTCGCTAATGCAGCAAATTGGCCAGAACCATTGAAAACCAAATTACACAGTTTTATCTCTACCAATAGTTATTTAGGTACCTACCATGTTGTCAAAATCTATAATGTTAGGTTTTTGTCGAAATTCTATGAAATTTGTGCGTAATTTTCTGCATGACTTGTATAGAATAAATTATGTCATTAGGTCACCAAAAAAATGATAGTCGGTCAGACATAAAAATAGATTCAAATGCACTTTCTGGCATACTTCAATTTGTATAAAGGGAATTGTTAAAACATTTAAACAAATTGTCAAATTTATAAAATTACAAAACACAAAAGGGAAGTCAACACATACACAAACACACTCACATAATACGCAAAATTAGACCACAAAATTACACAACAAGTGGAGGGAGGGAGCGATGGATGGCGCATTCTCGAGAAAACAAAGAGAAAATAAAATTAAATTTGTATGACCCATCCGCATATACAAAAGCAACTACGAAATTGTGAGGTTTTCATTGTATCCGTAGTTTTGAAATTGAAAATTGCGTATTTCTCTCGTAAATAAATGCGTAAGGATAAAAAGGTTTTTTGTTTTCTCATTTTGTGGTTTCCCTATACGAATTAGCATTTAAAATGTGTGTGTGTGTGTCCTTTCGATTGTATTTCTTCCATTGTATTGTGGGGAATTTCGAATTCCAAATTTATGCAGTCCTTTAAAAAAGGACTGTTTTTTTTCCCTTATTCAAGACTTAATGGTTTGAGGATTTTACTTCTTTTTTTTTTGTTTATATTGTGGTCCTTTAAGGGATAATTAGATGCGTGTCGTGTATACTGAAAAGTATGAGTTTTGGGACAAAAGTGTGCTGGCAATATTGAAATTGTCATCTAAATAGCAGGAACAAAAAAATAAAGTTACAATTTATGCAATTCAAGTATTAAATTCAATTCTTATTTTGACTTTAATGGGACTTTCGAGGACAGAAGTAGAAAAAAAAAAAAATATTGTACATGAAACTCTTGCCTACGTTTTGAATAAAGTGTTTTGTATACAATTCGTTTTGGTTTGTTCACATTGGTTCAAGATTTTTATTTTTATTTCCACACAAAAGTTCCAAACTCAATCATTAGATAGTTGTTATTCTTTAACAATAAAAACCTAAGCTTATCTGAATATTTTAGAGATGCTTTGTATTCCCAATGAAAAAATAAAAAATTATTAGAAAAGGCATGACTCACTATCATTTTAGGTTATTGGTACTTATTCTAGAATTACTTCGATAGTAATTAAGTACGTTACGAAATAGCACCATTACCATTAGCTACAATTTGAGGTAGTACTTAGCAATATTATTCTCTACTTAAAATTTTTAAATATTTAAACCTTTTGCTAAATTTTATGGGAGAGTACTTATTATCAAACTTTTTATAAAAACATTTCTTCCAAAACAAGAGTTCTGATGATAGATCTGTAGGGCGGTGAAAGAGTTCTAAAGAAAACGCTTAAAACCTTTTTCGAAAATGTTCATTCTTTTCATTTCAATGGAAAAATCAAAACAATTTCGAAAAATTAAAACTATTTGTGAAAGAACTCGAGAACTATTCGCAATGGACCCAGAACTCTAAAAAACCCTTAAGCCTTCGAAAACTCCGGAGCACACTTCACATGAGTAAAATTATCTTCACAAATAGATCTTTAAAGTTAAACAATTTTCGATTGCTTTGACTCTTAAGTCAATTTTATCTACTATAACGTCGCAATTAGATAAAAAGCTAAATATGGGCATTTCACAAGTGACGAACGTGACCGTCGCACAGTGTGAGATTTTGCGAATCTAGGACGTCAAAATGAAAAAAAAACAATGTGCTTGAAAATCGATCATATTTTGTAATTTGCTAGAAAAGACGCCAATTGTTACGAAAATAAGCATAAAAGAGAATAAAAGAAATGTCATTGGCATGATAACAGCTATCAAACACGTACTATTGAACAGCATGCAAAAACAAATTTTCAAGCTTGCGTCGATAACAAAACTTTGAGCGATCAAATTGAAGTTGTGCGCGTTTGTTTTTTGGCAAAAAGTTTTTTGTATGAAAGGTCAATACTTACACTAAAAATTTTTGCTTTACACAACCCTTACATTTGCACTTAAGTATTTTAATGAAATTATTTTATAATCAGTTAAAAGGTAAGACAAATTTCAAAAATCTTGAATCTTTCATAGACTATAACTTACAAGTTGGGCGTGTTTAGGCTATGAAAAAGCATACAGGATTAGCATGAGTACTCATTAAATAGACTTATAAAATAAAATCTTGCCCATTTTTTGCCCAAAGACTACTTTTTTTACAATGACTGCAGTATTATAAAGAACAATTGCACTGAAATCATAAAAAAAAAAATGTATATTTTCTTTTTTAATCACTTCCATTTTGTGACAGTAGTATTCAGTTACCACTGAAATGTATGTATGTATGTATGTATTCTCCTTTAACTCCTAGGAGGAGCATAGGGCCAATATGATATCTCTCCATTTGTCACGATCCCTTGCGATGACTTTGATCTCTTGCCACGATTTTCCCGATTCTTGGATTTCCTTTTCCAACGACCTTTTCCAGTTGGTTTTGGGTCTACCACGTCCTCTACTGCCTTGTGGATTCCACTCAAGGGCCTGGCGACAAACTTCGCTGTGTGGTTTCCGGAGAGTGTGACCAATCCATCCCCATTTGCGCAGCTTGATCTCGTTTGCTATAGCCTTCTGTTTGCATTTTTGATGTAGCTCGGCATTTGATATAGTGCGAGGCCACCAAACCTTTAGTATTCGCTTTAAGCATTTGTTGACGAATACTTGCCACTGAAATGGTACATACAAATTTTCAAGTTGATATCTTCATTACATCCAATTTTTTTTACAAAAAAAGGCACATTTGTATGGGAGGTGCAAGTACATTTTGTCCGATTTTTTTCATCTCTGAACCAAATCTCCGCATAAAGAATTAAGAGAAGAAAAAAATCGGACAAAATCTACTTGCGCCTCCTTTACAAATGTGCCTTTTTTTGTAAAAATAAATTTAAAAAAATTGGTTGTGATGAAGATATCAACTTGAAAATTTGAATTTACCATTTCAGTGGTAACTGAATACTACTGTCAAAAAATGGGAGTGATTAAAAAAGGTAACATACATTTTTTTTTTCTGATTTCAGTGCAATTATTCATTATAACACTGAAGTCATTGAAAAAAAAGTAGCCTTTGGGCAAAAAATGGGCAAGATTTTATTTTTTAAGTCTATTCTATGAGTATGTATGCTCATCTTCTATGCTTTGTCATAGCCTAACTACGCCCAAATTGTAAGTTATAGTCTATGAAAGATTCAAGATTTTTGAAATTTGTTTTGCCTTTTAGCTGATTATAAAATAATTTGATTAAAATACTTAAGTGCAAATGTAAGGGTTGTGTATAGCAAAAACTTTTAGTGAAAGTATTGATCTTTAATGCAAAAAAATTCTTTGCTAAAAAACAAAAGCGCACAACTCTAATTTGATCGCTCAAAGTTTTGTCTTCGATTTAAGTTTAAAAACTTGTTTTTGCATGCTGTTCAATAGTACGTGTTTGATAGCTGTTATCATGCCAATGACATATTTTTTATTCTCTTTTATGCTTATTTTCGTAACAAACAATTGGGGGTATTTTCTAACAAATAACAAAATATGGTCGATTTTCTAGAACATTTTTTTTTTCCATTTTGACGTCCTAGATTGGCAAAATCTCACACTGTGCGTCGCACACATTTTAAGTTCAAAAAATGTTGAAGTGAAACATATTTTGATTTTAGTTTATATTTTACATTATTGCCCTTAGGTAGCACTATAATTAATACCAACATTGATCGCAGGGAATGTTCTGGTTCCAAGATACACGCAAAAAAAGACACAAAACGAACGTGACAAAAATAGAAGTAGTTGTAGTGCCTATTCAAAGAAAGTCTGAATTCAGCGAAACAAGTCATAATTTTTTAGTGGGACTAATTTTAGAATCTTGTGCAATAATGTTACTTTATTATGCATTTTGTTTGATTCAAATATCTTCTGTACTTTTCTTTGTTTTGATCATAATCTGAATCGATATGTTACAATATGAACGGGACATTTTTTCCATTATGATTCAATCGGGTAATGATTTGCATATTTACGTATTTTAAATTTATTTATTAAAGCTTATTGAAGCCAAATTCTTTTTAGGGAGCTAAAAAATCTTGCACGCTATTCTGGTGGCAATTGTGAAATTTGCTGCAACACTTTTATTACTTTTTTTACGCATTATTCTTTCGTGTCCCTTATTGAAATTTTATGTAGAATATTCTTTTTTTTTAATCTTAAAATAAATTTACGTAGAATTTTTGGTAGAATACTTTAACCCATTAAAACTAAGTCTTTTTGAAAAGGTATCAAAAGGACGGTAAAACAGGATATAATTGGTTAATGTGTTCTAAGAAAATGTTCCTCGTATGATTCTATCTAATTTTTATATGCCTTAAATACTGTTTTTTCCAAAATTTCGTATTAATATGACTTTTAGTTAATAACAAAAGATTTTTTTTTATATTTTCAAAAGTTGCATGCAACATGTCATACAAACATATCACAATATTCACGACCAATATAGCGTAGGCAGTTTGTATTCCCTTTATATGCTCACACGCCACTAAATCAATAAGAAAAATTTAAAATGCCCTAATTAGGGCTCTTTAAAACATCTCTAAAAGCCTATAATTTCAGCACGTAAGGGTACACACCCAAACTCAGAAGAAAAAAAAAGAAACAATGCTTGGTTTTCACAGCGGTAAACATAGCTCCGAACATCATTATCAAGTACGCCAAGAAAAAATCATAATTTTCATCATCATCTTCAGCATCATTTTTATTGTTATCATCATCATTTTCAGTGAGTTAATGAGCATCATGATTATTTGGTATTCCTGCGGTGTCTAAAGAAAGACAAACAAACAAAAAGGGAATGAGAGAAAAACAACAACAGCGGCGCATGCGTAAATTGCACGCCTGCCTAAAAAATTAAATTGAAAACGCCTTTTAAGCGTTTAAACCGCACAAGATAAAGCAACATAAGAACAACAACAAAAATTCGTATACTAGGTATAACAACTTACGAATGCACAACAACAACAACAACAACAATCATTAATATAACAAAAGGTTTTTTTTTAATCAAAAAAATCATCTTTAAAGGTAAAAGGCAACAGAACCAGCAGCAGCAGCGGCGGCGGCGAATACTCTCAACATAATTAATTGTATTGCGCACGTTGGTTGTCAGCAATGTGTTACGCCTAAAACTAGACAGCAAAAAATGTTGGAGACAGCCTGAAAATTGGGTTTGATGAAACTAAAAAACTCAAAAAATATTTATTTAGAAAGTTTCGTATCAAACTTACAAAAAATGACCACTGCAAAACACATTTTTAATCATCCTGATCCCTGATAGAATTCGTTTGCAAATATAAATTCCTAATTAGCACAATTTTCATTCGCCACCCCTATACAATTGTATCACCTATGTGCCCTGTAGAACAACGGACTATTCCAGAACTAATTTGTAAAATCCACCATGAGCGCAACCGACTAGGTCGCATTACATATAAAGTTCTATTAACGTTTTGCATTGCTTTTCATTGGACGTAACCAATTGTCTTCTTATGCATTACATTCAGACCAGAAAAAGATCAATTGACTCCTTATGCATTACATTGAGACCTGAAAAAAGCCAATCAATTCAAAATTAATTTCAAAAAAATTTGATCTAAATAGAAATTTCACCCAAAAACAAAAAGTTTTAAAGCTGCTGTTCTTAAGAGCTTTTTATATACATATTTATTTCTGATTATTGTGTTCCGGGTACGAATCCCATTGGGAGTAAAAATTGTTTTTATTTATTTTTAAATTTTTTAATATTTTATCCTTCGGCACGTGTTTCATTTTCCCCTCCGAAGACTTTTTGGATGAATAATGTTTAATTAATAGAAATTGAAAAGCTATAATTGAAACTACCGAGTGGAGGTTTCGAACCCTGGTCTCTTTATGCAGCCCAAGTCATTAGACCGATACGTTATCGTGTGCCTTTTGCACCGTGTATATCACAGTGCCAAGCACTACGTAGACAGTAAAGTTATGATTTCACTCACACAATCGATACATACCACTTTTGATACTAACGACGGATTACTCATTACATTTGAACAATTTTTGATACAAATGACCGACTTTACAATAGATTTGGAACACTTTTGTTGCAATTGATAACACAGGCACACCAAAAAAAAAAAAGGGTATTTGCCATAGTGGAGACCCCCTACTCCCATGTATTTTGGGGTGCTAAGCCCGAATATGACAATAAAAATCGATCTGATAGCCCATTTCGAGCTAGCTTCCCCTACTTGTGGGTAGTAATTCTCCTTGGTGTAAACATTCGAAAATTTGTGTATTTGTGATGTTTTTGGGTGCGCTGTAGTCACAGAGAACTATAAAAATTATTTTAGCCAGAAAGTCACCCTCTTGCATCCCCTTATAACCGCCCAGAGGGGTTTGAAAGTTAATTTAATAAAAATTAAAAATGTTAGTAATTTTATGGTTTTTCAGTGTTTTCATTAAACTTGTTGTTCCAAGATCATCATAAAATTATGTTTTTATAGGTCTTTTTGACACCTTATTCCAAAAACTAGGTTAAAATGGTTTAATGTGTTCTACAAAAATATTCTACAGAAAATTTCACTACAAAAAGCGAAGAAAAAACAACGTTCGTGAGTGTTTTAACTACGTTTCGTTGCTGATTTGGATTTAACAACGCTCCAAGCTCATATTTGTATGGTGCGTTGCTAAATCACTCACAAACGTGGTTAAAACTTATTTAACAACGCTGGTTTCCAAGCGTTGCTAAATCAAAATCAACAACGAAACGTAGTTAAAACACTCACGAAACGTAGTTGAATCCAAAATCAGCTCATTTCAAAACAAATAGACCTTCAGTCAACTTCATAATAATGATGGCCGTGGCTGAGTTGCTAACGTCCACATCTATCACACGACAGGTTCCAGGTTCAAATCTGCCCAATACCAAACCAAAAAATTCGAGTAATTTATTTAAAGCAAAAATTGAATATAAAAAAGAAAATAATATCAGTTTCATTGTAGTTGACAGGAAAAAATTAGAATTAAAAAAATAATATAGGAAGTTATATTTTTTTTTGTATTTTATTTAGCAACGCGCGTTGTTAAATCACTCACAAACGTAGTTGGAGCCCATTTAGCAACGCACGTTGTCAAAACTACCGCAATCGATCCATGTTCAAAATTTGTGTCGCCACGTGGTTAAAATAACCACGTTTCTGCCACTTTTGACAGTATTGTTTTCTCTGTGTAGGGGAGTCGCAAAAAGGCACAAAATTTTTTCCTTTTTTAGTTTAAATTCTATTTACTTTTTCTGGTAGCTACGCAAGTGCCAAGTCCAATCGATCAAAGTAAACGCGACACTTTTTCGATTACGCTCAATTTTCGAACCATTTTATGGAATTTATTTAAAGCACCCACCTCCCAATCTTACCCAAATAAGTTTTTCTTAAAAAAAGCATTTTACAAAAAATTTCTTTTCAGTGTATTTCTTTATTTTTAACTTTAATAATTTAGTGAAGCCAATCTATTGTATTAAACTAATCTGCACAAAATTATCTACAATTGGTTATTGTATCTGATTATTTCTCCTTTTAAATTCCAATTTTGCTACCAACAAAAAGGGCAACACTGCATAGAAGTAACTTCCTTTTTGTTCGTAAAAGTAAAAAAAAAAAAAATGCTTTAATGCATTGTTTAACCTTAAAGAGAGTTAAACATCAGGCACCAAATGAGCCACGCTTTCTGTA
This sequence comes from Calliopum simillimum, assembly GCA_951812925.1. Classification (NCBI taxonomy): domain Eukaryota; kingdom Metazoa; phylum Arthropoda; class Insecta; order Diptera; family Lauxaniidae; genus Calliopum; species Calliopum simillimum. Next base: position 33,649,852 of record OX638370.1, read on the forward strand.
TGCAACTACTGCTATTTCCTTTTTTATGACGGTGGTTTTTCTTTATTTGAGGTTGCCAGATGAAATTTTTTCACATTGAGAATTTCTTTACCATTGAAAACTTTTTTGCCAATAATGAAATTTTGTAATTTTCATTGAAGCAATTATAATGATATAAAAATTTCATTTCAATTGGCAAATGTAATGCTAATGAAAACAGCATATCATTGACAGTATGAGTTCTAATACTTTAACTTATTTTCAACTGCTTTTCGATTAATCGATTGATTGAATCGAATTGTTCATTTGTAATAATTTGTTAAAATATGAAGGCAAACGATATCATTAATATCTAGCTTGAGTTTTTGACTATGTGGGAATAGTATTTACCATTCCGCCACGCCCCACCAGTAATTAAAGGCGGGAGGTTGAAAAATACCTTGTAGACAGTTAGACCTTTCTTTTAAATATTATTAAAAGTTTTAAGTAAAAACAAAAACAAGAAATAAATGATGAGGTTTTATAGTTGAAAAACCAAGCTATTTTCTGCAATCCAAAAATCTACCCCTTTTAGTATCTGAATAGCACAGGTATAAGTTAAGCTTATGGATCGATTAATCGAACGTTGGCTTTGTCCCATATCGTAAAATCTCACAAAAATAAAACATATCGCAATAACCCAATGGGGAATGGAGCGCATCAATAGCGCTTCTGAAGCGCTCTAAAGCAGCAGTGAAGCGCAACTCTCTCGATTCCAAAAGCGCTGAAATTAACATTGGCATGTCATTGGAAGGAAGCGCTTCGTTCTCGCTACCAGAAATGCTCTTTGGATGCGCATCGCTCTCGCATTCAGAATTGCTCTATGATGCGAGAAGGACGCGCATCGCTATTGCATCTTGGGGATGCGCATCGTAATTTTCTGTTGGGAAGTTCTTGCTTACTAGTGAATATACAAGATTATTGAAACAAAAGTAACTCTACAATATACTTTATTTCAGAAAATTTAGCAGTTTTTGCATCATGGTTAGAAATGGGTTAAAAACGCAGGTTGGCAAAAAACAAAAAGTATGGACCAATAGAATTCCATTACAGAATTTCGAAAATTTTTGAGTTATTGAAAATTATGGAGTAGTTCGTTTGTTATATCGCGACCTTAGAACAACAAGGTTCTATCTACACTCACATCACTTTCGAGAAATCTATGTTTGAATATTTCGTGTCGTATAACTTTTATGAATTGATTTTAATCACAATGTTATTTATATTACAAGCATTTGATTGTCGCGAGGATCCATTGATACTAAAATAATTAAAATACGTTGCCGAGTTAATAAGGAATTTAAGTTTAAAAAATCGATAGAACTTTGTTGCTAAACGATAAGGGACTTGAAATTGAGAAACAAGGTTCTAACTGCCAGATAGAACTTTGTGTTTCTGTAAGATTTTTTTTTTTATTCAGATAGAACTTTGTGTTTCTGTAAGAGAGCATGCAAATTAGATAAAATCTTGTAATTTTGTTAAACAAGCCCCGATTTTGAGCCGATATGGCTTATTTTGTTAGTGATTAGACTTAGAAAAAACCGACACCAAAGATTTATGCAGTTTTTGAAAAATGGTAGAAAAATGGTTTTCGAATAAATTACATACTTTCATGTATCATTTAAATCGAGTATAACTTGTTAAATAAAAATCACACGAGGACAGTTTGTATCTTGTTTTGAAGAAGAAGAACTGTACTTAATGCTTCATTCAATAGAAAAGAGAAAAACAATTTTTGGCGTCTTCTAAACAACCTCAAAAATCGTGTTTTTGATAATTTTTTTTTCATTTATGATAGGATATCTCCGAAACCATATATGATATAGCAACTCTAATGCCGGATTCGGATTCAGCGTTGGCAACTTTATCGAAAATGACTATCTTCGATTCGATTTCTTCAATTTTCCAAAACCGTTTTTCGACCTTTTTTCAAAAACTGCATAAATTTTAAGTGTTGGTTTTTTCTAAGTCCAATTACTAACAAAATGAGCCAAGTCGGCTCAAAATCGGGGCTTGTTTAACAAAATTACATGATTTTTTCTAATTTGTCTGCTCTCTTACAGAAACACAAAGTTCTATCTGGCAGTTAGAACTTTGTGAAATTAATTTTAATTTGAATATGTGTAGATAGAACCTTGTGCATTTCAATTTCATTAATTATCTCAGAAACCAAACGAGATAGAAATATTTGAGTAGCGGTAATCGAAAGAGCGTGGTCTATTTAGTACGAAGCAATATATAACTCAATTTCACAAAAAATGTCAGTTAGAACCTTGTTGTTCTAAGGTCGCGATATAGTGAACTTACAGGATATGGTGTTATTCATTTCTTCTAATGAAATCGGATAGTTATAGCCTTCCTCGATAAACCTTGCCATTAGACTTAAATAATTTTATTATTAGCTTTTAAGTAATCATCCACTAAAGTAAATTCTTTGAAGTAGTAATAACTAGTGATCATCATATTTTTGAACATTCACACATATATCCTTATTTAAATCATAGAAAATGTCCAACTTTATAACCATCTGGCAACTTTCATTCAGCTTCCTTTATACACAGTGGGTCGCTTAATTCACTAACTCTAGCAGCAGCTGCTGAAGCTTGTTAAATCGACTCCTCTATGGGCTCTTTATATGATGCTGCCTACAATTGCTGCAAAAATTAAGGTGAAAAAAAGTAAAATATAAAAATTATAAAAAATCGTGAAAACAAAAAACCTAAGGTAAAATGAAAAACAAAAAGGCAGCTTGATTAGGTTTCATGACTGCATAAGCGCGCTTTTTTTTTGCGCCATTGTCTTCCTTGGTGCCGCTGCGTGCTTTGAAAATTGTGAGGGATTTTTTCTTTCCATCGTTTCCAATTTTTTTTCGTTTTTCTTTCTTTAACTTCTCTAAAATGCCATTAGCTTTTGCCTTTGTGCAGCAGTAGGTTCATTTATTTATTCCTATTTATTAATTTGGCCCTAAGAAGCTGCCGCAAATGGTTGCTTATTTTGGAATTTCATTTTTTTTCCTCTCCTCAACTTCTTTTCTTTCGACATAAAGAGGAATTTTTATTATGCCAAATGGCTGATCAATGATTGTATTATGGCTGGCTTACCAATTGTTTAGGAAGTTTCTTTGCTTTATCCGATGGCATTGTTTTATCTTAGCAATTGGTGATTATTTTAAATTATGCCTAAATTAATTATTCATCATATTACCAAAGCAAATATGGTGATTACTGATGTTTATTACAGAGAAAATACTATAAAATATAAATACACACAATTAAATGATATGGATTTAGGCGGTCCCTATTATACATTCAATAATTCCGTATTTGCTAAAGCTAATTTTTATCGTGATATATTTGTAAGAATGTACTCACAAGTATGACGAGTTAGCCTGAACCTAGCACTCGAGGCAAAAACATCTACTCGAAAGCTTAAGGTCTGTAAATTACGATAGCAAAGAATTTTAGAAATCATCTTTCAATTTGTAGAAATACAGTTTTCTACAAAATACTTAAAAAAATTTTTCGGACACCATGAGTTTTTTTTCAAACATGTGGCACCCTATTTTGAACCGCGAATTATTAATTTTATATATATCAGAAGTATTTCTCAGCCTGCTTTCGATTGATATCTTCAAAAATCATGTTTCGAGGGTGATGCACTGAATTTAGCCAATCAGACTTTCTCAAAAGAAAGTAATCTTTTGTAGAAAAATACTTCTAATATATCTAAAATTGACAATTCGCGGTCCAAGATAAGGTGTCAAATGTTTGAAAAATAACTTGCTTTTTTTCGAAAAAGTCACATTTGCTCAGATTTCCCTACATACCAGCCATTGTTCAAGTTTGAGTGGGAAATGCAATTGATGCTCACTCGGAGAACCGAGGCCTGTTCACACCGAGTGTCATACTTGCTGAGATTTCCCTTTATACATATCGCTTCCCAAGGGAAAAAAAAAGTGCTTTAAAAGGCTTTCTGAAGTGCTTCTTTTTCAGTCATAAGTAAGCGGTTGCGCTTCGTAAAACGCATACTTTATTCTTAGCATTGCATGTTCTAGGATGTAAGCGTTTTTAAGCTTATCACGATCTTCCGGAAAAAGGCCTTTTGAAGCGCTTATCTATAATGCGTCGCTGAACGTTCTCTAAGTTAAAAAAAAAAAAAACAAACTGACCGCACTAGGATTTGAACCGAGGTGCGTCCGTGTGCTGGATAAAAACAAATAACAATTACAAACCAATAAAACTTCTAGATCACTGACCTATATGATTTACAGATATAAAATTTGTATATTAAACAAATGTTTCAACAAAAATGTCTCTCGAAACAAAATTCGATATTCGATCGCCTCCTGCAGCCATACAAAAAATCATTTTGTATTCAATATCAATTCAACTCAACAAAAATAAATGAATAAAAAATTAGGAAAATGAAAAAGTAAAATAAAAAAAATAAAAAATTGCCTGTGGTGAGAATCGAACCCTGGTCCACCGTAAGCTTGCGTAACGTGTATGTAAAATTTTTATATTGTTGTTTATATTTTGTTTTCTTTCTCATCCTCTCTTTTTTAAAAATACTGCTCAAGTATTAAAACAAACATGTCTCTCCAAACAAAATTTGATATTCGAATGCTAAATGCAGCCTTACAAAAAATCATTGTGTAAACGTTTCTAAATTTTTATTTGAACAAGCGTTTTAGAAGTGCTTTCTTAAGAAGCGCTTGCTATTTTTCACCTTGAGTTGATCGAAATATTTCATATACTAAGTGCATTAAATATTTCACTTGAACATCATCATCATTTCTGCAAATTCTTAAATACGAGATTTACATACTTACAAACTACCTTCCGATGCAATCATGTTTGTAAGCAGTTATTAACTTTTGCTAACAAAAACAATAGAAACAAAAATAAAACCCCTAAATGCGTTAATTTCTCCAACTTTTGCTATAACCACACAATTCAGATATTTAAGCCACAAAAATTAATAGACCTTAAGCTTAATAATAAATTGAAAAAATATATGCCATGGGATATGGGTTTTTTTTTTTGTTGTTGTTTCTCTTTCACCAATAAAACATGATAAAAAACCACAACAGCTGTTTATTTAAAAATGAAAAAAAAAAACAACAAGGAAATAAATTCAACAACACAAATAAACCGCAAATACTTAAAACTAAGTCCCTTAAAATCCCCTAAGAAAAAAATTACTTCCTATTAATTTGACAGATCAACCAAGTGTCAAATACTCGTATGTATGTAAGTATATGCAACACCTTAATGTAAAAAAATAAAAATAAAAAATTGGTACCTTTTTGCGGCCGGAATAATTGTAACAGCAGCGGCCTATAAGCAAATTTTACACTGTTACACACATGATGCGTTGCCGCCTTGTCCCCCCTGTGGTTCTACTACAAAAATATAAATAAATGGCAACACTGTATATTCATTCGTATTGTATTTTTTCTTTTTTTTTTCCTCTTTTGTGGCACGCAATTTCCATAATCCTTAAATTTGTGGTGGCAATGAGTTAGTGACTGGCGATGTTTCAGCAGACGATAACACATAGCGGTTGCATGGCGGCAGGCATGTGCCAGCTTTTTTTAACCTTGTCTTCAATTTTGAAAAGTTAAGAGCGCGGTTCCACAAATTTCCCCGAGAGGGGTGTTAAAATAAAATAAATACATCTCTTCAGTACTAAAAAGCTTCGAAATTAATTTAAATATTGAAATTTGGAAATTTATAAATTTCCTAAAAAAGGGAAACTTTTTCTATATCCAATAAAATTAGTATTTCAGTGTAAAACTACTGTAAAAAGTATAAAACTGACAAATTTCTGGTAATTTAAAAATTTCCCATATTAAAATTTTTGAATTGGGCAAAATTTTTTAACGGAAATTGTTTTCTTTGTGTACTATACAAACTTTAGTAATTGGATGAATCAAACTTGTTGAAAATTTCCCTTGCATGGAAATATGTATTTGTATCCAAATATATAAATTTTTTTTCTTTATTTAATATACTCTCAAAAACATCCCTAAATTTGTTAAGAAAATAAAAAATTTCACAAACTTCAAAATTTCCCAAAAAGGGAAATTTTTATTTTTATGAAAATATATATATTTTTATTGCAAAACAGTATAAAAATACAAAAAACTTAGAAATTTATGTCAGATTTAAAATTTCCCAAAAAAGGAAATTTTTTTTTTCTTATACGAAAGTGTTGATTCATTTTACACAAAAGCGCTTATCATAGCAAAAACAACCAAACTTCATTGAACCTAAAATTACCAAATAGAGTAATTTCGCAAATGCTTTTTAAATTCAAGTAAAAAATTTGTTGTCTTTGTTAAATATTCAGACAACTGCTAATTTTTGGCACAAAAGACGCTTTTAAATTTTTAAATCAAAATATGTTTTGCAATTTTTCTTCTCTTCGCGCCTCTGGCACTTTTAAAATATTGCACTTTTTCGTTGTTCCTTTTGTTAGTGCATAATTTTTCATTAAGTTCGGCGGCAGTGTTACCAATGCAGCATACAAACGTGCGCGCAAAAAAATTGTATTGCAAAAAAAAATGTATGTACACACATTTGTTCTAAGTTGTATGTACCTACTCATACATTTTGTAGAAAAACGTGCCTCACATGCTAAAGTTCGGCGCCCTTTTTTCTCGAAATTTTTGTTTGCTACGTTTTTTTTACGTTTTTAACGGCTGTGGTTCCCTCCAAACGTAAAAAATATGTATTCCTGGCTGTATTTGGCAAAATTCGAGCGACGACGCTATGGTAGACGCATTTAATTTATGACTCAAAATTTATTTAAATTAGGAACTCATTAGTTACAACTGACGTTGGAGGATGGAGGCTGCAGCAGTATAGCGTCTGGTGGGGAATAAAAGGTACATACATATGGCACACTCGTGGTGTGCCACATTCATTCACTTCAATGGGGAGCAGCTTTTGCGGGAGATGTATGACAGGTATTGTGTAGTCTCTTTGTATGATGTAAAGTAAATGTACTAGCATATGTATACATGTATGTGTGCACTTTTATGTACTTACATTTCGAAAAAATTATCGGAAATTTTGGCATAAGTGTGTGGGTAATAAGTATCTTTATGAAAAGGAGATTATGTGCACTTGTATGTAAGGATTTATGTATGCTACTGTTGAATGACAATGTAAAATTCTATAAGGAATGTGGAAGTTGTATGAAAATGTTCATTTAAAAATTGTTATGAAAATTTGCTTTTGGGAAATTTTTAAATTTATGAAATTTTATAAATTTTCATCCTAGGGAATAATTATAGTGATTAAATTTTTCAATAAGCATATTTTTAAAAAATTTCCCTTTTTAGGAAATTTTTAAATTTTCTATAAAATTTAATATTTTTAAACTTTGGAGCACTTTCGAGCTGTTTAAAGCTAATATTAACGGTTCTTTTCACATAATCATGCCATATTTTGAAATTTTTCGAAATCTCATTGCATGATGATCTTCATTTAAAAATTGTTATGAAATTAAATGCACGAAATTTTATAAATTTTGAACTTGCGGAATACTTCTGGAGACAAAATTTTTAGATAAGCATATTTCCCTTTTTGGGAAATTTAATAATTTTCCAAAATTTAATTATTTTATGTCTTTGGGTCATTTTTAAGCTTTTTAAAACTATTGTTAGATGTTTTATGCACATAATCTAAAAGTCCTTTTTGGGAAATTTTAATATTTCGTTGATTTCTTAAACCTTAGTATGAATAAAAAAAAAATCATGCGCTCTCAATATTTGGCTTTTTCCAAGCCAACCCATAAAAAAAACCAAAAAATTCCCAACACATTCCTCAAAACATTATGGTTTAATAATGCATAACTTATGTTTATCAAAGGTCCAAAAAAGGACAAAAATCTTGCAGAAGAAAGAAAAAACTGCATTAAAAAGCGTAGCGTTGACTACAAATTTCAGCATTTATTTAATTTTCAACACAATACGCGCAGCAACTGCAAGAAAACAAAAAGAGTGAAATCAACAACATCAACTGTCAATCACTTTTGCTTTGTACTTTTGTACAGCATGTAGTCCCTTTCTTCCTTTTTTCATTATTTGTTTGTTGCGCTATATTTGGCAGCATTATGGACTGCATTAAAAGTCACATTAAAGCAACACATTTGCAACGCACGTCCTTCTCCCAGCGTTGCCAATTTATTGTCTTGTCTGGTTGTTTTCTTCATCTTTTGTCATTGCTGCTGTTGCTGCTGCTGCTGTTGCTGGTTCTAATGATGATCATTATGATGATCACTAATTTTGCACACGTACGTTCATAAATTTTGATGAAATCATGGAATTTCACATTAAAAATAAAATGCATTTTTTAGCATTATGGAATTTTTAAATTTGCGCATAAATAATTTGCTCATATAAAGAGAAGTTGGCAATGGAATTTTAAAAAGAAGGAAAAAAAGCAGTTATCATTTCGTCGAAGTCATTGTTCTTCAAATATTTACTTATTGTGAAAAAAGAAGAAAAATGTTTGTCAAAAAACTAGGGAATTACAGGAAGCTGCAACGATTCACTTCGTTAAAAAATATATTTTGCTCTGACTTTTAGTTTGAACTCTGGCGATTTCAAAGAACTGGTTGTAATATCTCTCCATATTCCTTTCCACTGCATCTTTCTGAGATTCACCTCCGAACAGGCTGGAACACAGTCGTACAATGATTTTATCTTGTAGAATTATAGCTGATTATTGAGAATTTTAAGATATCCTGCTTCAAAGTGTACACACTAAAAAATTATAGTTTACTTTTTTTGCCTTTGATTCCCTTTAGTATTGATTTTAAACTTTTTTGGTATTAAATACCAATTTTTTTCCAAAAAAGTTTGAAATTTATACCAGAAAAGTATGAAATTTATACAAAAATAGTTTAAAATTAATACTTTTTTTGCCATTGTTCTATATCAATACTTTTTGGTTTTAAAATTATACTTAAATTTTTACTGTGTATAAATCGCCGTTTCGAGGCATTTTTGAAGCTATATCACATTTACACTAAATGACGTAATTGATAACTAGAAGCGCCATCGCATAGCGAGAGATAATCCTACTCTTCAAATTTTTTCAATTAGATCATTACTTTAAAAGTTATTGTCCATTGAAATTAAGGTTTTACATGACTATCTTATATTTGTATGGAATTCAGTTTCCTGTCTTTCGATGGATGATAAATCGGAAAGTATAGATTCAATTGGAAAAGTAAAAATGTAGGAGAAGTCCATAGTTATCTGATGTATTCGGCTAAAATAAATAACACCTTATCCTAGAAGTGCGACATATGACTGAGTACAACGCTTTCTGCAAATTAAAGCAAAGATCACTGCTAATCCCGAAGTGGTAGGAAACAATCATGTCCAAATTCGTCAATCGAAGGACCCATACTTTCATGATCAGCTAAAAAAATCGAGAATGGATAAAACAATTTTTGCAGGTCTGTGTAATTGGTGAATTACTAGTAGATCTCCAGACCCCTAAATTCATATCTCCACATATGTTTTGAAGGGAAAAAGAAATAATGTCTATATACTTAAAACTTAATCCTGCTTCTGATCAGACCAGACGAGACCAGACCAGACCAGACCAGACCAGACCAGACCAGACCAGACCAGACCAGACCAGACCAGACCAGACCAGACCAGACCAGACCAGACCAGACCAGACCAGACCAGACCAGACCAGACCAGACCAGACCAGACCAGACCAGACCAGACCAGACCAGACCCGACCAGACCAGACCAGACCAGACCAGACCAGACCAGACCAGACCAGACCAGATCAGACCAGACCAGACCAGACCAGACCAAACCAGACCAGACAAGACCAGACCAGACCAGACCAGACCAGACCAGACCAGACCAGACCAGACCAGACCAGACCAGACCAGACCAGACCAGACCAGACCAGACAAGACCAGACCAGACCAGACCAGACCAGACCAGACCAGACCAGACCAAACAAACCTTATGTTTTTACTTCTGAATATGCTTGTGTAGAATTTATTAATATTGCACTTTTAAGTCAAGCTTTTAAACTTTTATCATAAGCTTTTTTTATATAGTTTTTTTTCATCGCTGCACTCGCAGAATTCTGAGTGATTTATTCCAGTCAATTACTGATGCAGCAACACCGACAAGCACACACCAAATCAAATGCTTAAGCAATGCCATAAACTATATAACTAACCAACCAACCAACCAACCAACTGTTCAAAGAGCCATCCATCCAACCATTCAACCACAATCATCCATCCAAACCAATCATACATCAAAAATTTCAAGAAAACCTGCAGCATGTTGGCAAAGACGGTGCGAAATTTACAAAAAAAAAAAAAAAAAAAAAACAAAGAAACAAAAGAAAACTGCACAATTTTTTACGGATTTAAGCAGAAAATCCGCAGCTGAGATCAAATACTTTAATGTCAAAGGCAAAAAAAAAAGCAAGCACCAAAAAATCATTTTGACGTTAGATTTGCGGGCGATGCCAAGTCTTGTTGTTGAACGAACTGGACAAACGATGGCCAGAAGCCAAAAAAAAATACAGAAAGAATCAGAAAAGAAAACAGCACAGTAGAAAATGTAAAGAGATTGACAGCCGTAGGGTAACTTTGACAGAAAAATGTTTGGGTTACGTGTGATGATGAAAAAACAAATCAAAGTGAAGTTAATGCTGTGGAATCTAGTTAGTACTCTATGTGCCGATGTTCTACAGATCGATATGCTCGATATTTTACTTTTTAGACTCCAAAGGAGCTTGTTGCCATGGTACTTCAAATATCGTCGTTTCATTTCATTCGATATCTTTACACTAGGAAACTGACAAACAGCTGGACCGCTCGCAATAACGACAATCACACTGCGCACCATCATCATCATCTTTGTAATAATCATTACGACGTTCATCATTCAACATCAACGTCGTGGCAACCGCATTGTCATCCTCTCTTGCGCGCCGCGCACATTGTATTGTCCTCCGCGTGGTTTACGAACTCTACAAATGGCAAACGACTCCTGATGAGGCCAATCAAGTGTTAAATATTTGTGCCCGTTTTTGTTCATGCCATATATTGTATGTACCATGTTCTTCAATTCTAATACAATGAATGGGTCTTTACCATGGTGGTTATGCCCTCGAAAAGCATCATCAAATGGACAGCAAAAATCACAATAACAACGACGAGAATATTGTGCAAACGCAATAACATTGACGGATGGATGGATAACTTGGACAGATAGTTTTTCTGAATTTTCATTTCTTTTTTCGCAACTAACACTTTTTATTACATTGGTCCCTTTAGTTGGTTGAACTGTTTTTCCTGCTGCATTGGTGCAATTTTAATGAGGCGCAACGGCGAGATAAGTTGTCGATATTTTTTGTCTTCATATTGTATAAATATATTGACAAGTTGTGGGTAGTTATTGAAGTGTTTTTCAAAACGAATTTATTGTTTTTATTTTAGTAGAAAAGGATTATAAATAGAAGAAAAAAGCTTTTGTTCAAAATATTTGAGAACATTCCCGAAACAAGTTCTCTAGAAGATTAAACAAAGCAAAAGCTTGTTATACCCAACCGAACTTGGTCGGATTCACTTACGTACTTAGTAACGTAAACACCTATCATCTTGACTTAATTTTAAGGTGGTCTTCGCACAGGTCTAGTATAACGAGTACCATCTTAGCCTCTGCCGTTATTTGGGTCATAACACCCGGTTGTAATGCAACTTCACATCGGGCTAGTGCTCTTTCTGCGAATTTAGGTCCAAACCACAGTCAACACGAACGAATAGTCAGTTTGAAGACCCAACAAACTAGATTCTTCGAAAAGCTACTGACTCCAGCGGTACCAAAAGAATCTCCGGTTAAATTTCGTGGCAAACCAACTGCCATAATAGCTCTGACCTGGCTGGAACTGGTTATCCATATCAAATTGTCTTGTGTTGTGGGTATACATTACTAGGTGCTATTGTCTCTTCAAAGTAAGCCCGCCACGTTACCATGTACGACTTCTTATCGATCGTGGGAACGCATTGCCACTTGCGGCTTTCTCAGAAAAAAACCCTCAAAGTCCTGCCTTGGATTGCTTAGCTACTTTACTATATGCGAGACGCAACCATTAGCAATATAGAGAATAAATCGCCATTCACTCCAAAATTTACGCGTTTTACTGCATTAGTCGGTAGCCAACAATGTCAACAACCATTTCCATATCCTGAAATTCTCGGGGTGACACTGGACAACTTGTACAAATTTTTCAAGCATGCAACTGAGATTTACTCTAAGCTGAGCAAAAGGAACCGTGTCCTGAATGCTATTGCCGGTACTTATTGTGGGAAGGACAAAAAGACACTGACCAAGACGATCGGGCGATCCATTATAAACAACGCCGCCATTATCTGGTCCCCGGTACTCAGTAACACGCAGTGGAGCAAACTTCAGTCCCAACAAAACAGCGCCTTATGCATACTTTCCGGTTTTCACCTCATGTCCATAATGCAGAGGTAGTCCCACCTTTTTAACTGTCCCTCCCGTCTTACCAGCCTCACTGCGATTGACATCTGGTACCACACAGTAGAGGTAGCCCATTCTCTGGGCCTTCGGGAATAGCTTCGATCAGTTTCCAATTTGTGTTTGCTCCCAAAACTACATATTAGACGATAGGAGTAATTTTTATTTCTAATTAACAGACCTGGCATTCCAGTTGTTACTACAACAACCATTTCCAGTGTTTCCTCGAGGAGGCATCAAGTTACTTGAGCCACAGATATGGGAATAATGAATACATTCCGAAATTTCTTTGCTTCCATAGTACACCCGATAACAATTCGTTCCATGTCTTCAATCCATGTTTTGGGAGGTGGCAGTTTCAAAAAGAAAACAAGTCTCTCACCCCTCACCAATAACTGGGTGCTGGAAGGCTGGCAGAATAACCTTCTAGATCCCCACTACGAATAAACACCATTTTGCCCTTCTCTATCACCCCATTAGCCCATATAAGTGGTAGAAGAGTCTAACACACTTCCACCACTACAACTTGAAGGCAGCTATCAGATATTACCAACCACGCCAGGAGGTCCCATATTTAGTGTCAGTAAGATCTTATCTTCTTATAAAACATTTTTAGAAATAAGCCAGCAAGAAACGCTGATATGGTAAAATTTTTTTTCAAAGCTCAAGCCAAAAAAAGTCAGTATGATCCCAAACTTCGAACTTCAAAGAAAGTCAGATCAACTTCCGGCCCTTTAGTAGTAAAAAATATATTGCTCATGCACTTGATTTCTGAAATTATTTTTCAAAGAGCTAATCAACCTTTGACAACATCGATTTTCGATGTTTCGCTAAACCTTATTCAAATATTCTTTACATAAGGTTTCGCAAAAAGTACCCACCACATTTAATTCCTTTATTTAACACTTCATCATGCAATTTTGGAAATTTTTTCAACATTTGTCATAAGCAGACATTCATATGATTATTGCACATGATTTTCAACCCAACCAACATCATCAGTCATAATCAACAATACGACGAAACTCAAACGGTAAGTGAGTGAGTGAGTATTTGTACATATGCTACAGTAGAGCCAAGAAATACATACACCACTCAATACAATGCAAGCAAATCATAATAGTTCCATAATTCACAGACAGACAGACACCACCAACAATATATAGCCAAACGAAATATGAATTTCCGATTAGATATGGCTGCTAAAGAATTGAATTGAATTGAATATATCAAAAAAAATATTTAAAAGAATAAAAAACCGTAAAAATTTCATGGAAAAAAATGATCAATCAAAATGTGGATATGGGAAAGAAAGAAAGGCTTAAAAGAAGCTATAAAAAGAAAAAAAAATGATATCCAAAGATAAATCTTAAATGCATTAACAAATAAAAAATAAAGAAAAAAACTAAATTTAAATGCAAATCAGCCACATTTCGACAACAATGCTGAACATAAAAAAAAAGAGTTGCCAGCAAAGAAAAAAAATCAAACTACAATTTAAAATAAACCACAAAAAAAGAAATCATCTGCTGTAAAAGAAACGAAAATCAAATTGAACTTCAGTCAAATTGAAATTGATTTCTACGTTTTGCTCATTTTCCATTTTCAATGGTGCTTTTTTTTCGTTTTCTGCATGAATTTTGTATTTAAGTGAAATTTGGAAAAAAAATATATATGGAATATGCCATGCAAATAGCAGTGTAAGGTAAACCAGTGTATGAGTATGTCTACGAAATTGAGCAGCAAAAGAAAAAATTTTATTTCAAGTGCAGGCAAATCATCATTTTATTCGTATGTGAGTTAAGCACATTTTTTTTGAAGAGGCAAGACCTTTGCATATTGGATTCAGAAAAAAAAACTCCAACTATAAATCTCCAAAATTGTAACTCAACTTGGTGAACTTTCTTCGCCGCGCATTTTTTGCTCTTATTCTTATACCATCAACGGGGTGATTCTATGCACAAGTGATCTTTGCTACTAACACAGTGTTTATTAGTTCATTTGTAACGTATATTTCAATTTCCATCTACTTATGTAGAATGGACTAAATTAAGCTCAGTAGCTGACAACTATTAGCTTTATCTAATGAGTAAGTATATCACATAACGCAAATGATTATTTTGGAAAAATATCGCTGAATTTCGTTGGTGCATTGAATCTTTTATTTTACTCCATAATCTCAAACTGTCAGCTGCCAAAAGGTTTTCCTCTTTTGGTTGGCAACATTTTAACGCGCAAATGACGGCAAATTCAAATCATGCGTGCGTTATGGGACACCATTTTCGTAAAAAAAACAACGTGAAACGCCTACAGAAATAAACAAAAGCAACTTCCAGTTGTGACGAGATAGTTTGTACAGTACAAAACGAATGCTACGCGTACAACACAAGATAAATTCTATCAATCCACAGCGAGAAGGTTTGCGTAGCAGTCACGAGAACCTCAGAGAAGGTTCTAGTGGTATGACCTTCTAAGTCTTAGAGGCATGAGTGAAACATTTCCATCTCATGCGATTTCCTTCTTCAACAATATTTTTAAGGTGAAATATTCACTTATTAGTCTGCAGTGTTTTTGGAAAAAGGCAAATTCGGTATTATTGGTTATTTAAACCTCAACAAATTATGTCACGGGCCAGAATCACTAAAATTAAAAAAAAAAAAAAATACACAAATACATATATTAAATCCTGGAAAGTAACAGTATTTTCTGTTTAAAAAATATTAATAATCTATTTCTTCTTAAAGACTACAAGTTCGGTTGAACAAGCTTCGATTAATGATGATATGGATATGGATTAGGAGCCATCTTGAAAGATAGTGTAGTTCTCTCGCAAATTTTAAAATGAACTGAAGTGTTTGATCCAAAAAATTTAACATTCAAATCTTCACTCTACACGGATTTCAGTTTTGACACTAAAGCATCTGACCAGTGTAAAAAAAACAGATTCTAAAAAATACTTCAGTGTATTGTATTTTATACAAACGAATACTTCAGGTCAGTTTCAAACGTGCGTGTAGAAGAGTGAAAAACTACTTTTGTTACTAAAACAGCATTTTGTAGTGGATATGGTTATATGGATATGGATATGGATGATATGGATATGAATATGGATATGGATATGGATATGGATATGGATATGGATATGGATATGGATATGGATATGGATATGGATATAGATATGGATATGGATATGGATATGGATATGGATATGGATATGGATATGGATATGGATATGGATATGGATATGGATATGGATATGGATATGGATATGGATATGGATATGGATATGGATATGGATATGGATATGGATATGGATATGGATATGGATATGGATATGGATATGGATATGGATATGGATATGGATATGGATATGGATATGGATATGGATATGGATATGGATATGGATATGGATATGGATATGGATATGGATATGGATATGGATATGGATATGGATATGGATATGGATATGGATATGGATATGGATATGGATATGGATATGGATATGGATATGGATATGGATATGGATATGGATATGGATATGGATATGGATATGGATATGGATATGGATATGGATATGGATATGGATATGGATATGGATATGGATATGGATATGGATATGGATATGGATATGGATATGGATATGGATATGGATATGGATATGGATATGGATATGGATATGGATATGGATATGGATATGGATATGGATATGGATATGGATATGGATATGGATATGGAAATGGATATGGATATGGATATGGATATGGATATGGATATGGATATGGATATGGATATGGATATGGATATGGATATGGATATGGATATGGATATGGATATGGATATGGATATGGATATTGATATGGTTATGGTTATGGTTATGGATATGGATATGGATATGGATATGGATATGGATATGGATATGGATATGGATATGGATATGGATATGGATATGGATATGGATATGGATATGGATATGGATATGGATATGGATATGGATATGGATATGGATATGGATATGGATATGGATATGAATATGAATATGGATATGGATATGGATATGGATATGGATATGGATATGGATATGGATAGGGATATGGATAGGGATAGGGATATGGATAGGGATATGGATATGGATATGGATATGGATATGGATATGGATATGGATATGGATATGGATACTTTTGCCTCGAAATAGACTAAGGCCACTTTCCAAATAAACGTCTCATATATGAGAAGTTATAACGTTTTTTGATTCAAGCCTATTTTCGTAAAAAAGAGGTCAAACTAGTAAGGGTGTAAATTTTGGCCTGGCCAAAAAATAAATACCCTACACTACAGTATTTTGAAAAGTTTGCTTATATGGGAGGTGCCACGCCCTCTTGTCCGAGTACACCCAGTTTTTGTTCAGAGCTTGCATTTTTAGTTTTTAGTGTCAGAGTGAAATTTAGTTGGATTATCTCAAAAAAATCTTTCAGTATAGCATTTTGAATCTTTTGCTTATATGGGAGGTGCCACGCCCCCTTGTCTGATTTCACCCAATTTTTGCTGAGAGCTTTCATTTATAATTCTTAGTGTCTGAGTCAAATTTGGTTCGAATATCACAAAAAACGCTTTCAGTATAGCGTTTTGAAGCTTTTGCTTATATGGGAGGTGCCACGCCATCTTGTCCGAATTCGCTCAAATTTTTATCAGAGCTTGCGCTTAAATTCGTAGTACTTATATGTATTGTGGTTGCATTGTCGTGAAAAATACTCCTAAAATTGCATTTTGAATACAATTTTTGTATGGGCGGTAGGCGTGTCCGTTGACCGATTTTGCTCATTTTCAATCCCCCGAGCTAACTTTGACGACGGAGGCAGTGTACCAAATTTCATTGAATTATCTTGCTCAGTTTTCCCAAAAAGTGTATTTCAACACACAGCCAGCCAGCCAGCCAGCCAGCCAGCCAGCCAGCCAGCCAGACAGACGGACATGGCTATATCGACTCAGGAGGTGACGCTGATCAAGAATATATATACTTTTCTATACCTGCCACGCCTCCTTCTCTGCGTTACAAACGGAAGGACAAAGTGAATATACCCTGGGTGTAGGGTATAAAAATAAGATATAAAAAAAATAGGAATTTGAAGAAGAAAAAATTCAGCCGGTTTTCGATTAAATCTCTAAAGATGGACTTTAAAAAATCAAATCGATTTAAATGCCCGTTACTGCTAAATTATAGATTTTTTCGCTAATAATCTCTAGTTTTTTGTAGAGAATGACTAATCATCTTGCAAGTTCTTGGTTCATTGGTGGTTTAGTACAAAAATTCAAATTTTTTAAGAATATTTTTTGCAATTTTGAGAAAGGGGAATATTGCTTCTTGAAATCCGAAGTTGTAGGAAATTGAATGATTTAATTTAATTAAATGAGTCAATGGCGGTTACGTAAATTTTTTGATACTTTCTAATTTTTGGAAATTTTAGTAATTCAAATAATGTTCTCCTTGGTTATTAAAAATGAAGAAATAAGTAAATCTTGTTTCTTCATTTTTTCTAGGTCAAAAGCCTTTTTCCTGAAAGCTTCTGAATATATTTTAATATGACTACAGAAGAATTTTAAAAATAAGTAGAATTAAAAACACAAATTTTCTCAATTTATATTTTTTGGAATTAATCTCATTGGCTTCTGAGCGACTCAAATAAATAATTTATTTAAAAATTTAAATTTAAGCGTATGGAAAGGGTCCCAAAGTTAAAAAAAAAGCCAATTTTTTATTTTTTTTAAGAAATCGTATACGAATGTTTTGTGGAATTGTCCGCATATTTTTCTCTCAAATATGAAACGTGCACACAAAACCCTTTATTAGTCAACATTCAGTCAGTTTGTCAGTCAGCAAGCCATACGCTTGATTCGTCATTAACTTTGAACGACGTTACGTTCAATATTCGACATAAATCTGACAACCCACAACAATGGCTTATCTGATTCAAATCTTATTCTTCTTTTCGTTTCTTTTTCCTTTGCTTTGAATATCTTTCTTTATGCTGATGTCTTTGAGTATGATTTTTTTCTTTAACTCCTTGTGTCTGCTACTCTTACGTAGGATGTACAATATTGGTAGTGGCTTAGTTGTGGCCTGTCGATCAATTTTTAAAATCAATCCTACCAACTTTTGATATGGTTAACTGTCCACTCATCTTATAACAAGTGTGCGGGAACTTTTTTTCTTTTTCCTTCAACTGATACCTTTAACCTAACATGTTGGACAATAATTGAAAGCATATAAAATCCTTTCGTTGTTTTTATCGATTTTATTTTTTCATCGTCTTCTATTTGAGGCTTCCTTTTATGAATTTTGCTAACGTATATGACTTTTTGTATAAGTCTGTCTGGTTTGACTTTTTGGTTGACGGTTTTTCCAATCATAAAACTGAAAGATTTAGTTGATCTTATCAATCTTCTTTTGATTTCAAGACAAAATTTAAGTTTAATTTCGCCAAGCAAACGAATTCTTTTAGAAATGCAGAATGTCTTAAAGTATTTGCAGTGAAATCTGGGACTATCATTTTCAGCCTTATCAAATAATCAACTTATAACATTCATATGCTGCTTTCAGAGAATCCTTTCCGTTACATTTATGCATAATTGACAGAACTGATACTCTTCTTCTGTCTGCCCTACCAAGCCCACTTTCAAAATGCTATCGTCAGTACGGATATTTTTGCTTTGACTGATGATTGAACATTTGATGCTCTATCACAGTGGCAGTCGCGATTTTGCTTTTCATATTTTCTCTGATGACCGCAAATGTCAAATAGATAACAGCAACAGGAGCTGCACAGCAAATGACAGACAGCATTGCATTGCAAGTATCTGCTCGTCGTAGCAACGTTAACAGGAAAGTCAATATTATTCAAAGAGTCAGTCAGCATTCATAAATATAATAAGAGAGACTAGAGACTAAACCACAAACTGACAGTTGGCAAAAATATTGCAGTAATAACGGAAAATATGTAGCATTTATTTGACAGGCGCATACAGTTCATAGCATGGGATCAATGCTGGAGCCATTCACTTGAAGTATTTAATATCACCATTCATTCATTGATATTTGCATGCAATAAATGAGTTTTATCTGTGCTTTGGCATCAATCTTTGAAGGGTGCAGTCGATATTGAGTTTTATAATGAGTTTCGTGATTGTTGGATTTATTTTGACAAAAAGTGCAGTTTTGCAAAAAAAAAATTTCTTCTTGATTGAAAAGGTCAAAAGTATTTTAGCAAAAAAGTTATCACCGCATTTATTATTTATGCCATAAATAATTTTTCATCAAAAAGAAAACAAAATTTTATATCTCTTGATTTCTTCAAAAATATTATGCTATTTAGAAATGTATTACAGGAGTGTGAAAACATAAGAACAAATATTCCCGTCTTCAACGGGGATCGAACCCACGACTTTCGCGTTGTAAAGAGAGCTTATCAGCCAGTGTATACTGAGTAGCGTCTGCCCAATACGTCTTGTTAGAGTTTTAAAACACTTTTTTTAAGATATGTTATGTTATATACCCTTGTTTAACCCTTTCGAACCCATTCGGACACCTAATTTTCGGAATTTTTAAATGAAAATTTATACATAAGCTAATTTTATGGTCCTAAACATGAAAATACAATTTTTGGAAACTTTTATAATATGAAGTGGTTCCATATGGTACCATCGCCTTAAAACACTACCAAACCTTGAAAAAAAAATTTGCACACAGAGCATTAAATTTTGTATGGAAATCGATGAAAATTTCATATTTTCGAACGGAAAATTGATTTATTTTTGTTATTTTATGAAAAGAGACTTATACTAACAGAAAAATTAGCCCTTAGGTTAGGTTAGGTTAGATCCGGGAGATGAACATGTTGTCATCATTAACTTAGGCCTCGAGAAAGGGCCCATTGTATAACCGATACTAAGAGCTTTAGCAGAGAAAGTCTAAGAGAACCACTTGGATGTACATATATACTTCCAATTGGATTTGAGACACACCTCAGATAGTGAGTCAAGCGATTCCAAATTGAAATGACCAAAATTCTTTCTACGTTAGCGCAAGCGCTGGACATTCACAAAAGAAATGAAAGACTGTTTCGCCCTTACATTGTATATAAATTGAAAACTAGGCGAAAAATATGATCAAAAAACTGAAATATCGCGAAAAATATGGTAATTCTTCAAGCGTGTCCAACGTTCAAATAAAAACTGAGCTTGTGCTGAACAATCTAAATGACTTGGAGCTGGCAAAATCGGTTAAGTAGCATAAAACGGACCCCATGACCATTTAAATTTATTCTTAAGTTGAAGAACTGATGTTGGAATGTCGATTGTTGGGCCAACATAACGCCATGGAACAGGTGGAATACGTGCCACATGAGAAGACGTCCATATCCATATCCTCTGTTTCTTTTCCTGTACCAACGACCTGATCGAACTCGATTTCTCCCAATTGATGTAGCTGATTGTAATGCAAGTCAGTAATGGTCTCATCTTCATCTTCATTTGTATCACCTTCTGCAGGATCGTAACCTAAATCTGGTGCCTGTATGAATATGTGACCTGGTCTAACGTTTCAAAAAAAAAAAAAAAAAAATTCCCAATTTTTTGCCGATTCGCATAAATTGACCTTCAAAAGTTGTTTTCCAGCTGTTTTTACGAGTAGCGTCTGACCTTTTCATAGGCCAGGTCATATATTATACATAGCTGCAACTTTTCTTCTTTCGATTCATAAGCTAACAAGAACTGTTAAAAGCCCTGTACTTCATGCAATTTCATATTAAAAACGAATCCATTACACACAATTCAAGAAACATTCTAAACAAACAAATATGTAAACAGAAATTTCAAACACCATGTATTTTCCGTACAAAATGCATGAAAATTGAAGAAAAAATTTACAAAACATTTAAATTTTCACAACTAAAATATCTTATTTTATAGCTTTTTCCTTTTACCTTCATAATATATGTAATTTGTTTCGATAAAGATTTGATAAATATTTCAAAAATTCACTTTTCATTTTTAAAAAAACCGAAGCACAGGAAAATTGCGGGAAATACTCCCTGCCCAAAAAGTGGCATAGCAACCTTTTTGAATTAAATTTGTAGGATTTGGCGATACTACTTCTAAAACATTCCAAATGATTCCATATGGAACCGTCGCTTTGGTTGGGTTAATTCATCAAGTACATTAGTTCATTGTCGCGTGCAAATGTCTTGACAGTACTTGGAAATGAAAGCAGATAAAATAATACTGCACAGACCTGTCTTGTTTGATTTGTTTCAGTTCAGTTCAGTGCAAATACTGTTATTTTAGTGCACTCGCTCTCTCTCTCTCTATGAAAAGTACTACAATCCTCGGTTACCAATTCGTAGCAACTTGCAAGTGTTACCATGTCATAAATTTTACTGCAGTTTCTCCACTCGCACATTACACACTGACCTGAAGTATTTGTTTATATAAAATACAGTACACTGAAGTGTTTGCTAGAATCAGGTTTTTTTTGATACGATAAAACAAGAGTGTAAATTTCAGTGTCAAAATGAAATCAATGTACAGTGAAGATTTGAATCTTGAACTTTTTGAATCAAGTACAGTTCAGTTCAGTGTAAAATGTGAGAGTAAAGAAAAGTAAATTATTTTCAAGTTGTCTTATGCAGGCCCCTACGCCTGCATATGTAATGATTTCAATATTTTTCGAGTTTAATCCGATTATGCTACTTTTCATTATTTGCCGATTTTTGTTGTCCTGTTGGACCTGTTAAGCAATTTAGGAAATTAACTTGAATAATATATTTTTTTTCAAGGCAACAGTCAAAACAGAATTTTTTCATTTATTCACTACTTCTCATCATATGCTGAATATTCCTATCGCAAGCTATTGACCAACAATATTTTTTTTCCTCGTGTACATAAATGAAAAGGAACTAAACTTAATGGTATAACAACAAAAAGAACTCATCCATTCGAATCTATATTGAAATCTATGAAACCATTAAAGTTTTTATGCAGCTAAATGGCAAAGTTAACAATAAAAACAACAACAGCAACAACAACAATAATAGAAAAAAAGAGCGTAACAACATGAAGATGGTGGTCCATGGTCTTCATCTGAAATCTGCGTGTCTTATCATTTTAAATCTTTTTGGGAAACATCGCTTTTTTCTTTCTTTTTATTTTTCTTCATCTTTACAACTTCTGAAATGGCATTACTTTTGGTAGCATGTAGCAGCAGCTAAGAGATGTAGCGGTGCAGGTATATTGGCAGTGTGGCCAAAAAGTATATTCTTTTTTTTTCTCATCCAGGAATTGTTTGCCAGAAGTAGTAGTAAGAAGGTGGTTTTATTAGTAAACTACAACTCACTAAGTTGAAGTGCTGACCATTTGCTGGAGTTGCGACTTGGTCGTTTAATTTTTATTTTTTTTTATGCGAAAATATAGTGGAAAAAATGTATTTCTTATTCCTTGTTATAAACTTTATGATATTTGAGTAAAATAACGAAAAATCAGAAAATATTTGTATAACAAACCTTATATCCATCTACTTAAGTGCACCATTGCCCTGAAGATAGTAATATGGATTCCCGCTTTGTGATAGGAACATTGAAGAGAAGAGGAAGGTATATTTATCAGGGGTCTGCACAAGACGTCTTGTTGCAGTTTTAAGGCATTTTATTTCAAGATATGTTTGTCTTGTAACCGCTTCAATTTAATCAAATACTTCAGTTCAGTGTTGCGTGCGGATGTCTAGACAATACTTGGACATGAAAGAAGAAAAAACAAATGCTGCACAGACCTGTCTTGCTTGACTTGCTTCAGTTCGACTCAGTGCATATACTGTAGTGTACTCTACTAAATGCTAGTTTAATGTCAAAAATTGGTTATCGCTCTTTTCTTTTGCTCCTTTTTTTTGTCATAATCTCTATATCTCTCGCGAGAATGTATGCAAGATACTACAATCATCGGTTACCAATGCGATGCAAATTGCAATTGTTACCATATCATAAATTTTACTGTAGTCTCTCTACTCGAACGTTTAACACTGACCTGAAGTATTTGTTTGTATAGACAGCAAACAGTACACTGAAGTATTTGTAAGATGCAGGTTTTACTTTGAAACTGATAAAACAAGACATCAGGTGCAGGCCCCTCATACTTATTGACTGTCCATAGAGCTTTTCTTAACAAATTCTAGAGACACTCGTTTAAATCACCTTGAAGATATTCAAGTGACGCGCTTGCCTTCACCTTCTTCAATAAGCCAATACGGATTAGTCTCACTTGCATAATGCACTGTTTCCCAAAGGACATTTTACTGTAAGTCTTGGCCATGAGAACTATTAACAGAATTTGTATGGATATTGACAACTTTAGTTGAGTGAGTCCGTAGCGATGAACAAAGCCAGTCTTAGTATTGAGTCTTGAAGTTGGTCTTGGCAACTTGGCCGAGACCAAAAAGGTCATATAAATTCGTAACCAAGATCCTTCTTATCATTCCTTGATTTGCTCATCACTACGAATCCCATTCTCCTTTCGGCTTATACATACATACATACATTTATATAGAAATACACGCTTTTTGAAAACCATCCAAACAAGCTTTTAAAATCTGCAAAGCAGTACAAAACGTAGAACACTAAACTTTAGCTAAAAGGGATCGTTCGAGAAGGATATCCGAAAATTGGGTTAAAGTGGAGTGCATTAAAATTTGATGGAAATAATTTATTTTGAAGAAGGAGAGTGAGATTTTCTATATAATGCTAAGATGGACTCATGGCATGTTAGAGTGTGCTATTTGCTGTCCAAAGATTACTATTTTGCTAAAAAAAAATACATTTCATAATTTTTTTGGATGTAAAAAAAAAAGTTGAATCAACTGTTGGCAACAAGGACCTTCTTTTTTCAATTCATTTTTATTAATTTTATTTTTTTCTGGAAACTGCACTCAAAAGAAAATTGATGATGTGGATGAATGCACATTGAGCGAAGTGATTAAGATTACTGCACAAAGATATGCTTAAAATAAAGGTGAAAAGAAAAAGCTGAACAGAAAGAAGAAAAATATTCCAAAGCATTAAATTTCAAATTTTATTAAGAAAATTGAAAATGCAAAAAAAAATTCTCATTGCTGTAAATAGTAAAAAAGGATTGATTAAAAGATTTTTTTTTTCTTGTGTTTTCAGCAGATTGTATCTGAACGCAGCATAATGAAGTGTAGCAGCGCACTTTTTGACTTGTGCAAGTTTCCTATTTTTTTTTTTTTGCATTAAAAAGAAAAACTGAACAAATCCTTGCAGTTAAGATGGAAAAATGAAATTTCGCTTGAAACAGCATTGGTATGCTTTGAACGTACGTAAATTTATGCAAATTGTACATAATGCAATATTGAGAGTCAAATAGATGATTGAATACTTTTTGCCGGAAATAAGTTAATTGAAAATTAGAAAACAATTTTTTTTAAATTTGATTAAACACATTCATTCATTGAAATGCATAATGTTTGGTGCTGGAGTTATTTTTTCTTAATGAAAATTTCTTTCTTGCATAGTGCTGTACAAATGCTAAAGAAAGTGCTAAAGAAATCTGCCCAAAAGTTTGCAAACAGTTATGGCATTTAAATTAAAATGAATTCTTAAGACTTAATAAAAATTAATATTTTAGAAGCGATATGCCATTTTTTTATTCTTTTGACTTTTCACGGAGCGTATTGTAATCTAGAAATTCCAAGATCATTCATGGTTTCTTGAATTCTCTGTGTTATTTTCGGTTTGCGTACTTCAATGTTTACGAACGCCTGCATTTTCTGTTACCTTGAGGGTATTGACGATAGACTTCGGTTGGCAGTGTGCCAAGTGACCTATTTAAGTATCTATCCATTCATAGCGTAATCTGTAAGTCTGTAGGATCTTGTTGGTGTCAAAATTTTCTGCGCTGAAAAAGTGTTAACCACCATTTTTTTGTGAAAGTAATCGTTGAAAGCGTTATCACGATATTTTGGTGCAAGCGATATATTTTGCGCCAGAAAGAATGCTTGCTAAGGCTCTCAATTTAATATGAGCGTATTACGAGGAAAAATTCAGAAATTTAAAAAATAATTTTCAAATGCTAAAAAAAGAAAAATGTACAGAGATAGATATCGAAAAACGTATAAAAGTTTGAAAAGCGTTGAAAAAGTCGGAAAAAAATCGAAGAATTCTGAAATAAAAAATATAATCATCGAAAAATGTTGGGAAAGCTGATAAACTCCGAAAATTGTTAAAAATTTTGAAAAATTTTTAGAATGATAATTTTTACCCACGGTGTTAAAAGAAGATATCTTAATGAGTTGACGTAGGGTAAACTTTTTTTTTGTTGAAATCAATAGCCCTTAATCTCCTGAGTAAAATGATATGCTTTTTAAAATCTAACTTCCTTTTTTGTTGGGCAAAATGAGTTAAAAGATAGTTTTCATAGATCTTCTAAGGAAATTAAAAAAATACTTATATAAATCACATTAACATTAAAATAGCC
The DNA here is from genome assembly GCA_951812925.1 of Calliopum simillimum. Lineage (NCBI taxonomy): Eukaryota > Metazoa > Arthropoda > Insecta > Diptera > Lauxaniidae > Calliopum > Calliopum simillimum. Next base: position 33,675,947 of record OX638370.1, read on the forward strand.
ATTTTTGATGTATTTCTCCATGCTGTTTCCAAAGCCGGTCAAAATTGCTGTATCTCGTTTGGTTAAGAAGGTATCAAAACACGCTTTTTCGCTATTTTTGTAGCGATATAACAAGACCAGGATATTTTTAGCTATGAAACGTCATATGGTGGTTGAAAGCTTCAGCCTTTCTCTTCTTGTTTATGTTATAATACCGATATCTTTTTCGCGATGATATATCCTAAAAATTTAAGAAAACGTGTTTTTTCCATATTTCAGTTTACGATATTTCGGAGGAAAAAGGAAATATCGATATAATTAAAACTGAGTTTTGAAGAGAAAAAGTGAAACCACCATATCCCGTTTCATAGCTTAAATCAACCGAGTCTTCTTATATCACTTTTAAGCTAGAATATCTCGAAAACCAAATGAGAGCAATTTTGAGACCGGATTCGGAATCACCATAGAGAAATGAATTCGAAGTTTTTGTTTGATTTATTTATTTTTTACTTTCTTAAGAAGATCTATGAAAACAATATATTAACCCATTTTGCCCAAAAAAAATAAGAAGAGCCAAGTTTTCGATTTTAAAAAGTATATCATTTTACTCATGAGATTTGGAACTATTGATTTCAGCAAAAATTAATTAATTTAGTTAAAATATCTTCAATAAACAATGTGTTTTTATCACTTCTCTTTAAAGTCGTTAATAAACCCTTAAGAGTAATACGATGGAACTTTAATGACAAATTGAAAGATTACATCCATTAACTTTATTTCATCCAGACATAGAGATTTGCAAAACAGACCAGAAGATAGTGTCTGCAAATCATCAAAGGATATCTTAAAGTATGTAGCTGAATCCATCCAGAAATTACATCACATTCAATGATAGCTATGTTGGTACTCAAAATGGTGATATATTCTGTTGAAGTCGATGAAGAAATTATCTTCTGTATGCGCTATGAACCAACTCAGTTGGTATAGTTGAGAAAGCAATTCGGAGGAAGCGTTTAAATTTACTCTTTTGTTTGGATCTAGGAGTCTTTATCAATATGTTGATATTTAGAGACAATGAAAAAAACCAGAAAGGAAAATAATTATTTTGAACTATAATTCAAAGTTAAACAAAATGAAACTTATGACTAAAGATTATTGAATCGCCATCTGGTTTAAAAATAATGATTTAGAAGACAAAAAGGTTTGTTACACTATGAGAATTTTTGACGTAGACAAATTAACACCATTGACTAAGATATCACGTTTTTCCACTTATTTTGTTTCATTCGACATTTTCTAAGCTTTTTCAAAAACTTAAATATTTATTCATTTACATTCCATACTTTTTGCCCCACAAGATTTAAACTTATTTAAAGAACCAAATAAAAAATAACTATTTCGTAAAATTAAAAAAAAAAAAGAAACAAAAAATTAATGAAGCTCAACACTACAAATAAACCATTTATGGATTCTAACACTTAAATAATTTATGCTTCATAATTCTTAAAAATATTGACCTAATTTCGCAATTTTGTGAAAGAAAAAAACAAATTATTCAAAGTTACAAAATAAATAATTGCAGATAACAAAAAAATCAAAAATGTCTCATACAATTAATAAAAAAAGGTGCCGCAGTTTAAACGCTATTGGGTTAAATACCATGGCATCGGTGACAGTATGTGGTAACGACATACATAGGGTACCTCTATTGCAATACCTCTACATATGTCAAAGGTTAAAAGCTTTTTAAATGTTGTTTATTAAACATTAGTGAATAATTAACCCACCCACAAAAAATAACAACAACACATACAACAACAACATACACAAACCATACATATTATAGTAATACAGTACCACAACATAACAATAACAACAATAGTACGTCACGCGGCATGTGGCAAAAGGTTATCATCATAAGGTTTCCTTGTTTTTATGGTTAATGCTGTTAGCAGATATAGAGGTTTGGTTCAATTGTTAATGGAGTGTTTAAAAAAAAAAAAATACCAAAAACATAATCAGTTTACCTAGATAGGAATATCAAAGCGCAAGACGATACCTTTCGACTAATCAAATACCTGGAGGTCGTGTCATTCCCATGCATTCGCTTTTCGAAATTTTGAACACTTTTAAAGAGTTTTCAAGACTTTTTTTAATTTGAATTCTTAGAAACTTTTGTATGATATGCATTTCAACCTTTGAATTATATTCGAACTTGAACTGCTTCATTATCAACTTTCATAATCCGAACTTTCCATATTTTGATTGAATTTTTGTCATATGTTCAAAGTTCTTCAATACTCATGAACATATGACAATCCAAATATGCGTGATTAGTTGAAGCTATCGAGGAAATGCATTTTGAATACGGAGAAAAAATAATTAAAATAAACGGTCGGGCCGTTTTTATTTTAAGCTCTGTTTAACTTTTGTTAAAAAAAACTTCATTTCTTAAAATTTTATTTAAATGATTCACTAAAAATAATGACAGAATTAATTCATAGCTACCAACCAAGCATGTCTCAAATGTCATTGTTGGTTTGAGCTTACTATTCCATATTTGTTATTAAAAAACACCTAAAGGCAAAACAAAAATATATTTATTGGAACTGGTTTTTGTTGCTATTCAATGTCACTACATTCATATCATCAGACGAATTTTCCGACATGCAAATAGAACTCGACAAGCAAACTATAGTTAGCCCTTTGCATAGGTTTTTTTCGAGAATCACATTAAAAAACTAAATGCAGCACATGCAAAAGTTCTAATTTTATTTTTTTTTCCTTTGTTATGCATCGCCTTGCTGTTTGTAAATCGTCAATAATACACTTTTCCTGCATAGCGCCTTTGAAGGCAGAGAAAAAATCTGTATAAATTGGGTGAACTATGATGGTTTTGGTCATCTTTGGTGTTCCTTGAAACTATATCGTAAACAAAAATTGGCAAAAAACGGTTGTGGAGCATTGGTAGTGTACTCTACCGGGTCGATTCCCGCATGGTAGTATACTTTTCATATTTCCTTTTTTGTCTTTGGTCCCGATTATCTTCTTTTGTTTTACTTCCCTTTGTGGAGATTTTTTCGTACTGAGTATATGCAAATAAGCAGCATATTGAACTTTCCAGCTGTGGTAAGAAGTTACTGTATTTGGGATAAGCCATGATTATTGCAGTGCTTTGAAGTTCAAAGGCATAACACTCCCCTTTCGAAGAGTTTCGTGTTTCTTGAAACTATTTATTTTGGTATTACATAGACAACGATAGTGCTCCAAATCAAGTGATATGCCTATGAACTTCAAAGGCAAAGATCTCCAAGCATAATGTCGAGGGTTCAGAGTGCAATTCTATTCAACACACTGCTAGCAACGAGCGTTTATTTGAATGTGCAATTTCGAAAAAGTCAAATCTCCGAATTTTAAAAGACTCCAAGATATAGAAAAAACTGATTATTTTCAAAGGTAGGGAAGAGTGCCGCCAGCGAGTATGGTTGTGGGCATCGCCCCCGTAACTTTTGACAGAAAACAAATGCGGCTGTTCTGACAAATGTTAAGCGCCTTTTATGACAGCACGAAGTTCTTGTGCATTTACCGGAGCAAACAGACGCATTTACTTTGTGCTGAGAAGAAAATAATTTTTGAATAAGTGAAAGTCAACACAAAAGTTTTTTTCAATCATTTTCCAAGTGCGATAAATCGAAGTGAATCAATCGAAAAGCTGAATGCAATCTATATTTACATGGTAAACTTATTATATTTTGTGACTGAAAACCGAATGCAACCGAAATGTTCAACACAATTTGCTCATTGCTTTTCAAAGTGGCTGTCAAAGTCGAGTGTGGGCCCGGAATTGGTTCGGGTGTGGGCACCCCCCTTTTTTTTATTTTAAGCGTGTGATTTAATGAATTATCGTAGTGGATGCCAACATTACTAATTTAAATGGTATTCTTACGCGTTTTTACGCTTTTTGAGTGGAATGGAAAGAACCAATAGGCTTTTTAAAGATATGGCAGAAAAAAGCTCTTTTCATTAAGTGTGGGTGGTAAAGTGGACCGAGGAGCAGATGGGGGCATGGCTTGGAACAAAAAATGCATGCTTGGCAAAAGAGCAATGAGAACAAGGGCTAGAAATTACGTCACTAAGCTGGCTTAGTCTGCAAAACAATTGATCTGGCATTGACGCCGAAGAAAATCAAGTCTGGTTTCAGGGTTACAGGCATGATATACATAATATACATTTGATCAAAAGTTATGAGTCAAAAACAAAACGGTGCCCACGCCCGGTACTCTTCCCTTACTATTTCAAATCCACATAAAAATTTGGAGAAACTTTTCTTGACGAAAAAACTTTGAGTATTATTTTGTTTCAATGCATAAATGAAGGTATCGATATTCGTCTTGGATAAAAATACTAACTCACCTTTAATTTTTTCTGCTTAACATTTTGACTATATTTTTTTTTTTTTTTTTGGTACTTTTGACTGACTGCGGTTTGTTTGTACAAAAGTGAACAACAGCTGGCAAACAACACCATAGGTGGTAGCTGTAATGGTGATGGTAATGTTGTTGCTGGCACTATATCTGTTTTGCTTTTGTTGAAATTTACTCAGATGTATGAATGATACGAGTGTAATCATAAAAGTGTAAGAGTATTCAAACTTAACTTTTATTGACAGTAAGTCATCATTATGATATATCACAGTAGCATTCGTTTGTATGTCATATAATAAAATGTATCAATCGTTTAATTGGGGGTGTTGGAAGTGTATGGGTTAACTATAAATAACTTATTATATGCATTGTAGCACATAAGTAACAATAAATGAAATTAAAAGCATAAATAAATGTTCATGTTTCGAATTTAATTATGTAAAGTGAAGTGAATTATTTATGGCTTTATTAATGATTGCCATTAGCCAAAGGTCATTTGTTTGCTATTTTAAAGGGGTGAAGGCGAAACTGTGATATTATTGTATTCAGAATAAAATGAAACAAGCATTTTATTACTAAGTTTATTCGTAGTGTTACAGTTTAATATTATAAAAGTGATATTATTAGTATTTGATGAAAATTAAATTCTTATCTGAAATCTGAACAATTCATGAGAGGAAAAGTTTATTAATTTTGTAGTGATTATGACGTGAATACTACTCACATGCCCGTCCTTTCAGAAATTATTAAGCTTTATCAAGGAAAAGTTTAATTTTTTCTTAAAGCTTTAATTTGTCTTCTCATTCTGCTTTTTTTCTAGCTACTTCGTTTTCATAACCCAATTATGAGCTAAATCTTCATTACATTACTATCGCGCTTTACTAAATAGAACACCCACACAAACAACTCCACCCCATACAAACACATTTACACTTTTTACGCCACCTCACCACAGCGTGTGCTCTGCTTATTAGCAATTTTCTGGTCTATAAATTTAATTTATTGCAAATTGTATATGAACTTTTTACTGAAATTGGATGTGTGCCAAGTTTTGGAGAAAATTATGAAAAAAGTTTATGGACGTACATATAAGTATGTATTAGGATGCCCATTTATGCGAAGTTGTGATTTTGTTTGCTCCCCGTTCCTTTTCGTAAATTAAATAGATGTTAAAAGAAGAATTTCAACCAGTTTCAGTCAGTTTTCAATCAAAGCTTGAAAAATGAATCAACCCTTTGTGTTTCAGGTCCCTTGGAAAGTTTGTCTTTTTTTTTTTGCAAATTCGTGATTAGCGACACAACATTTCTATCGAAAAGTGTTTTCAATTAATTTAATTTAATTTTTTTTAATCCCAAGTGTGAAAAAAATTATGGGACATGTCTCATTAGTCCTTAACCCCTTGAGACCGATGGGGTCCCATAGGACCCCAAGCATTTTTTATACATCACTGTTTAAATAAAAATGATCATTAAGAAGTACCCGATTGCTATTGACATGCCCTTAAGAGTTGTTCAGTTTAGTCTTGGCCACAATTTTGCTTTAATTATTTGGCAAAATACTGAACAGTTTTATAGTTGTGACTAAAAATGATACAATTTTTGGGCATTTTTGTGATTTTGAGGCCCAAAACCGAATTTTTTCGGCTTTTCTCCTTTGGTTTATATCTAAAACTTCGTTGAAGAAAGGAAAATAAAATCTCAAACGGCTTACGTGACATAGCCTATGAACTTTGAAAAAGCATTTTTCAACCATTTTTTATAGTACCATAAAATTTAACCAGGAGCAAAACACAGACACAGACATCATGTGCTTTCAGGGACAGCATTCAAAAAGTTGTTTGGATTTTTTTTGTTGCACTGTGTAATATGACTCCACCATTTCTGGCTATAAGGGGTTGTTCCAGACCTACTTTTTTTCAAAATTTAAGCAAAAGAAAATTGAATCCTAAGTTCATTTTTCACTATCTTCAAGGGTCTAAGCTTCGGTCTCAAGGGGTTAAAGGTAAAAAAACGGAATTTTTTCTTGGGTGGCGTGGAGGGTGTGCACAATTATCCGACGTAATTTTGATCTTTTCCGTTTTCTAACATCCTATTCAGATTCAATTACCCCAAAAACCACCCCGGCAGCATTATTTTCAATTTCTTAGTACTAGGGTGGGCCGATTTGAAAACTGATCTCGGCAACCCCCCTATGTGAAAGTTCATTCAACTCTATTCATTCAATTCTATTTTCAATCGAAAATGCGCCGAAATAAAGTTGAACGTAGAGGTATGGTTCCTTGGCAAGTATTCATAGAATTGAATGAACTTTCAGCCTAGGTTTGTGTTTTGTTTGAAAAAATTCATCCAAAAATCTGAATCGTTTATGTCGAAAGTCGGTCGTAATAATCGGCTATTTGGCCCATATCACTTTTTTAAATACATAGCATCAATTCCACACTATCAAGTGAACTTTCTATGTATGTATGTATGTATGTATTTATTTTAATAAGAAGTATTTACAATGTATTAGATACTTAACAGAGATAAAATATGTAAAAACGACATTAACAAAATTGTTGTGTGCCGGATTGGCGTAGTTTGCAAAAAAATAGTAACTAATAGAACTCATTTACAAGCAGATCTCTATATTTTAGAGCTTCAGTTAAATATTGAAAAAGGGAGCAATAATTCTTACCATTGAGAACATCCAGAGTCTGTTGCTCAGATAGAAGTTCATAACCAAAATGTTGCACTCTAGTTCTTTTAAAAATCGTACAAACACCTACAAAGTGGTGTGTATTTTCAGATGCGTCAAGGTTACATAACGTACAAATGCCTGTTGTATTACTTTTAAATGCCCGTGCATTAATGTTTAGAAGGCCTCCTCTTGCTTTTAATATTAAATTTACCTGTCGTGATGAAAAGTCATCTGTAAAGTATGGAGTAACGTCAAACTCAAGCTTGCAGTACAAATCATGGAACTGTGAATTTCTTGCCGATTCAAACAGTGAGTTTTTATATTTAGAATTTATCCCATCTAGAACTGTGTCTTGAAATAGTCTTAATGTACCGAGGTCAAAATTCTCTATACTATTTATGTTACAGTAAGAGCAAAGTTCATCCCATTCTTTAACCCATGAACATCTTTGATTGATACACTCGTATGCTAATCTGTTAGGCAATCTATTTTCTGGCATTTGTAGAGCTTTGTTAATATAATTAAAGTGTAGTGACAGGGTAATGACATATTGCGTTGATGTTTTTGTTTCTAAATGTAACATATAGTTCGGGGTATTTGTGGGCAAATATAACATTTTTTTCAAGAAAAATCTGAGCAGCTTGTCAACTTGCTCATACATTTTGACGCCCCATATCTGTGCACCGTAAAGAAGAATTGTATTTAAACAGGAATTATAAATTTTCATTTTATTTGAGCAACATATTTTCGGATTCATTATATATTTTGACCAAGTACAAAGAAGGGCGTTCTTAGCTACTTGTAGTCTTTCTGTAAGATGTTTTGCAAAACCAAAATTAAAGTTTAATTTAACCCCAAGGTATTTGTACTCATTAACTATTTCGATGTTGTCGGTACCATATTTGAATTGCAGGCCAGAGGGACCTCTAGAATGTTGTCTACAAACCATCACCTTTGACTTCGTGAGATTTATGTTCAAACCCCACATTGAGCAATAACTATATAAGGAATCAATCATGCATTGCAAATTTTCTGCTGATTCTGATAGGAGCACGATGTCATCTGCGTACATCAATACCTTAACATTTGTACCAGCTATTTGGATCCCACATGGCAATAAATCAGGCAGATCCGACAAGTATAAATTGAAAAGTGTTGGACTGAGCAAGCAACCTTGCCTTACTCCTAAAGTTATTTCAAAGTGCGACGACAGACATGTTCCATCCCAGACTTGGCTAGTTGTGTTATTGTAAAGCAGAATCAAAATAGTGATAATTTTTCTAGACAGCCCCATGGCAGATAACTTGTAGAAGACTGCATTTCTGGGTAGTCTATCAAAAGCGCAAGAAAAATCCACAAAGAATAAATAAAGTTTTTTGTTCAAATTAAAACATAAATGACCAATGCAAGTTAAATTGAATAAATTGTCTGTGGTACTGTATCCTGCTCGGAAACCTGCTTGAAATTCACTATATAAGTCGTTGCACGCTGCCCAGGCTTCAATTCTATTGCGTAACACTCCCATAAAAATTTTGTACAAGAAGTCTAACAACGAGAGACCTCTATAATTGTTAGGGTCATTAGGATCACCCTTTTTGAAAAGAGGCAGCACAATTGCAGTCTTGAAAGATTGGGGTATATCTTCTTTTAGGAAAATGATATTTAAAAGAAATAGTATTTCTTCTAAAAAACAAGGAGGCGCAAACTTGTAAAATTCATATACAATTCTATCAGAACCAGGGGCTTTGTTACATTTAGCTTTATCTAGCGTCCATAAAAGTTCTCTCATTTCAAACGGAGAGTCTAGAAATAGATCCGACAAATTTGGCAGCGTCCAATGGATATTGCCAAAAGCCCAGGTACTATTAAGTAGCATAGAAAAGTGTGTCCGTAGATCTTCTATTTGTAGGTTACAACCATAGGTATGTTGAACTTTTCGTAAGGAATTCGATAACCTCCACCAGTCTCTACTGTCCTTTACTGTGTTAAGGCGATCAATGTTTTTTTGTTGTAATAATATCTTTTTGAGTCGACAGATTTTCATATATTCAGCACGAGTCTCTATATACCTCAGTCTAAAAAATTCGATGTTATATTTTCTTGTGAGATTTAAAAAGGAAAACATTTTTTTCCTAGCTTGATCACAATCAAAGTCAAACCATTCATTTTTCGGGGTAAAATTTTTTAAAGGTCTCACCATTGCATCTGTAGCCTTAAAAATTTTATCTTGTGCAGTTTTTAGTTTTGCATCAATGCTTGTAGGCAAGTTAAGATAATCTGTTTGTGAAAGGTCAGTCAGTTTTCTACTATATTTCTCTTGTAGACTCGGTATCCATGGCAATTTTGGTGGGAGCAGTAGAACTTGATTATCAACATCATTGGGCTTGTTGACTCGAAAACAATTTACGTTGACTCGAAAACACAACTTTTCTTTTAACTTTTAAGTTTATAGTACCTGGAGACCGATCCCTGCTCGGTCAACAATCTTATCTTATCATTTTAGTCGATGTTTTTATTCATAGCTATTTTTTTCAATGAAATTCGTACCTTTTCACCTCCAAAGCTTTCAAAATGATAAATTAACCGATGAGAAAAATAATAAGAAAAAACTCGGAAAATATCGAATGGTATAGAAAAATATCAAGAACTCCAAATTTTTTAAGAGAATTAGAATGACCTAAAATAAATAAATGGGATATGCCACGCACCCAAAATATTTCGCCTCTTGTATGGGGGCTGAAATATCTTACCATCATGCCTCGGAAAGTTCATTAAATTTTTTTTTGTGCATGAGTTATTAACTAAAATTTTTATTTTGGTAAAAAGTGGGCCTTACCATTATTGAACAAAGCCCACTTTTCGTTATGCTTTAGATACTTGTAATCCAGGTCCGCATACCAAATTTCATCAAAATATGTTGTACCATTTGCGAGAAATAGCATTTAATTTGTTTTACTTGTATGGGAGGTTCCACGCGCACCGGTGATATTTTGCCCACTTTCAGGTCGTAGGTGCCTAATAAAAAGTAGATTCCCTATAGTTAAATTCAGAAAGATTGCTTTAGTAGTTTTCTTTTTATAGCGTATTATATTTTTGTGTGCGGTGCCACGCCCTCCAACGAGTTTTCCTAATATAACAGCACATCACATATTGATACTTCTTTTCAGGGGTAAAATCTTTGAAATTTTCATTAAAATTGTTGAAGTCGTTTTCGAGTAATATTGAATCAAAATTTTCAATGGTTAAAAAAGGGGCGTGGCACTTCTTCGATCCCGCCCACTTTTCGGTTATTACAAGGCATTGATATGTAGTACCTACATACCAAATTTCATAATAATATCTTGTAACATTTGCGAGAAATAGCATTTAACGTATTTTGCTTGTATGGGAGGTTCCACGCGCAATGGCGACATTTCGCCCACTTTCAAATCAGAGATGCCCTATTGCAATTAGGCTCCTCACAGTTAATTTCAGAATGTTTGCTTCATTAGTTTTCTTTTTATACCGTTTTATATTTTTGTGGGCGGTGCCACGCCCTTCACCGAGTTTTCCCAATATAACGGCATATAACATATTAATACTTGTTTGCAGGGGTAACTTCTCCTAAATTTTCATTAAAATTGTTGGAGTCGTTTTCGAGTAATATTGGATCAAAATTTTCAAAGGCTAAAAAGTGGGCGTGGCACTTCTTCGATCCCGCCCATTTTTTGTCCGTTATGAGGTATTATTAACCCGTACGCGCTCACCAAATTTCATCCAAATACCTTGTATGGTTTACGAGTTATTACTTAATCAAATTTAAAATTTAAGGCTGTGCCACGCCCTCTGGTGAGCATTTACAAAGTTCAAACTTAGCTCATTCTTCATTGTATGCTAATATCTAACACTACTCCAAGTTTCATTAAAATCGCTGTAGCCGTTTTCGAGAAAAAATTTTGGCACAGAAATAAGTACAAAGAAACATACAATTTTATCTCGTATAAGAAGAGAAGATATAGTTTATTATGATTTTAAGTTTAATTTAAGTTTTACAATGATTTTAATTTTAGTTTAAGTTTTAACAAAAAATAGAGCTGTTGCTGCTGCAAATATAGAAAATCAAGTGACAGAATAAAATTGTAAACCAAACCGAGCCCCGGTGTTGGTTCGCAGGGATGACGCACGCATGTTGTGCCTAGCATACACTGCATGCACGCGTTTTGTCGCACGAACACATGAGTGCGTTTTAGTCGCGCGAACATACCGCCCGCCTTGCAGTATTGCAATTTTAAAAGAGAGAAAAAAAGAAAGATTGCAGCAACAACCGCTTAATATAAACAAAATTGTATATAAAGAAAGTTCAATACCTTATTTTATGAGAAAAATATTTAAAAATATGTTATAAAGAAAAATTTAACAACTAATTTTATATGAGAAATTTTATGTAAGAAAAATTCACTTATTATGAACAGTATTACGGTATGTAAGAATGAAAATTCATTAAATCGTATTATACATGAAAAATATCAAAAAAATATGTGAGAAAGGAAAAGTAATTTCACAAATGTGAATTGTAAGAAATAGAATTATTTAACTATACATATGTTAATACAGATTTTTGTTTTCAATGATGGATGATAAATTCAAGATTGTTTAAAAAGATATGTTCTCAATTCAATGATTTTCAAAAAATTCAAATATATTAGCAAATGCAACCGGAAGCCAAAAAAACAAGACGGACAAATATAGAGAAAGGCGAGTCTTAAAGACTACTTTTCACACCTTTTCATAAATAAAAAAAAAATATAAAACGTCAGGAGACGTATAAATCAAAAAAATGGATGGATCGCGGTTGCAAAAGGATTTACATTTTTTCTTTTGTTTTAAATTTTACGTAATTAATACAACGATGTATTTGGTGCACGTTTTACGTTGCCGCAGAACACCCAGCCGAATATAGTTGGAATTGCTGCAGGAGCATCAAGAGCAGTACGCGGCTCTCCACGCAGAATTTGAGCAAACAAGTCAGCTCCGATAACAAACTTCACCTTATATGTACCCCAATAGTACTTGTCAGCCAGTTCGAGCATAGGATAGCTTTTTTCAATCAAATCGCGACTAGGCTTGTACGGTGGAAATTTACTATATTCAGTTTTCTCCACCAATGCGATAACAAATACTGAATCATCTGGATTGTGCCTCGATCGTAGCATTAAGTTACATGACTGCTGATGTTCAAACACCTTGATCCTTAGTCGTTGCACTTCACTGAATGAAATAGTGGTGCGGTCTTGACCTGGGTTGATAAGACCACGAATCACTTTTGGACCATAATCTGTCATGGTTTCGACCAAAACTGTCATTTTTAACGTAACGACAAGGTCACTTATCTCTGGCTGGGATACGAACCGAGGACAATTTGGTGTTGGTATTTCTAGTTGCTCGTGCAGGTGAAGCAATGTATGATGTCGGCTGTGACAAATGCGGCAGCGTTGCTCATTTTCACACGAACGAAGCTCATGTGACATGGCGAGACAATTTGTGCATCCATCGTGTTTTTGGACAGTTTCCCTGCGAGCAGGCGCATTCATAGCGTGAAACCGGCGACAAAATCGTAGAGAGTGATCCGCATGACAGATCGGACACTGGTACTTTCTGTTGTATAAACGGCGCTTCATACTTCTAAAAAATATAAGATGAAATTTAAATGATACGAGTAAAGTTCTTATTTCTAATATTGCTGATTTTGATATAGGTGAGACATACTAATCACGGGACTAATGCTCGATAGGAGACTATTGGTCAGGTTTAGTAGGTAAAATGTCAAGTTTATGGATTGGCCTCGTGATAACACCGTTTTGTGTCAGAATGTCAGCCACACGAACACGTTTATCAGAGCCAAAATATACTTTAACGATACGACCTAATCGCCACTCCGAGGGGCCTACAAGTTCGTTACGTATAATAACCATGTCATCTTTTTGGATATTTAATTGGGGATTTTGCCATTTATTCCTTTTGTGCAGCTCTTTTAAATACTCGTCCTTCCATCGCCGACACAACTCCTGTTGCATAGCTTTTAGGCGCCGCCAGCGATTGTTGATGGAGATCGAGCTAAAATTTTCCTCTGGTTCAGGTAGAGCCAGTAGAGGTGAGCCAATCAGGAAGTGACCAGGAGTCAACACGGCAAGATCAGAGACATTTTCAGAAGAGGGACTAAGCGGACGCGAGTTGAGACAAGCTTCGATACGCGATAGTACAGTTGCAAACTCTTCAAACGTATATTTGATTTGACTAGCTATCTTGCGAAAATGTTGCTTGAAACTTTTTACACCGGCCTCCCACAGACCTCCCATATGAGGCGCAGACGCAGGTATAAAGTGCCAAGAAAGTTTTTGTAAACCGTATTTTGAGACAACATCATCGCGTACACGTTTAGTGAAGTTTTCAAGATCTCTAGCTAATTCTTTCGAGGCTCCCACGAAATTTCTACCATTGTCGGAATAAATTCGACTAGGGCAACCTCTTCGTGCAATAAAGCGTGATAATGCTGCGAGGAAAGCTGGCGTAGAAAGATCACTAACAGGTTCTAAGTGAATGGCTTTTGTAGCGAAACACACAAAGAGACAAACGTATCCTTTTGTGACGCGACAATAGCGACCAGTGAAGCTTTTAATCTCAAAAGGCCCGGCGAAATCGAGACCCGTATTTGTAAAAGGACGATCTAAAAATGTTCTTAAAGGTGGCAAGGCAGCCATAATTTGACCTTGCAACTTTTTCCGGTTGACCACACAAATTTTGCAATTATGTATTGCAGTTTTTATTAAGTTTTTGACTTTTGGAATCCAGAACTCTAGTCGAACGAGACGCAGCACAAGTTGGTTGCCACCGTGAAGTGATAATTCATGTATGTAGTGGACCAACAATCGTGCGAATCTGCTTTTGTTAGCTAGGAGAATAGGATGTCGTTCATTATAGGTGAGTGATATGGAAGAAGAAAGGCGCCCATTGGCTCTGATCACCTTTTGACTATCTAAAAATGGGGTCATTGTCAAAATTGTACTTTTGGAAGATATCGAAATTTTGTCGCTTAAATTTTTATATTCATTTTGAAAGTGAAGTTGTTGTGAAAGGATGATTAGCCGAAGTTTGACTGAGCATATTTCAGCAGCTGAAATGGTAGTGTTTGGAAATGATGCTTCAGCTCGAGTTAATGGATGTGTTCGTTTAAAGAAACGGAATACATATGATAAAATACGAAAAGCTCTTGGTAATGAAGAGAATTTTTCAAGTATGTCTTCACACACCGCCGATCTAGTAAAATGAGATTGGATTTTTTTGATTTCAAGTGTGGTATCCAAATTGTGTTGCAATGAATTTTCAGGCCATTGAGACTTAGGCATCTGTAACCAAGATGGTCCATGCCACCACAAATTATTAGATATCAATTCTGCAGGGTATACCCCCCGGGTTGCTAGATCGGCTGGATTGGAATGCGTATCAATATGGGACCAATTATCGCTGCCAACCTTTTCAACTATTGTGGAAATTCTGTTTGCGACGAAAGTCGTCAAAGTACATGGTGGTTTTTTGAGCCACGAAAGAACTATAGTTGAATCTGACCAGAGAAACAATGAACTGGAGCCAATATTCAAATGTGGGGTTATCGAATCGATCATTTTTGCGAGAAGAACAGCTCCACACAGCTCCAAACGTGGGAGAGACAGTGTTTTGATCGGAGCCACTTTTGTTTTTGAAAAAAGAAGATTACAATGAATTTTGTTGCCATTTTCGATTCGCACATACAAAACGGCTGCATATGCCTTTTCAGAGGCATCGCAAAAACCATGAAACTCAATGTTACCAGTAGGGCAGAATTGAACCCATCGCGGAATTGACATTAATTTTACTTTTATGTAATTAGACACAAAATTTTGCCACTTTTTCAATGATACCGGTTTTAAGTTGTCATCCCAGTCGATTTTTTCGAGCCACAACTGTTGCATTATTATTTTTGCCGTTATTATAACGGGAGAGAGCCAACCAGCTGGGTCAAATAATCTAGCAATCATGCTGAGAACTTCTCTTTTTGTGTAAGAATTTTTTAACTGCAAAGGCAAAGCATGGAAATGAAACGAGTCTGTGATAGCGTTCCAAAAAATTCCAAGCGTTTTGGCCGTGCTTTTATCTTCTAGAGACAAGAAATCTGCGTTAAGGAGATGGTCGCGTGGCAAATCTTCTAAGAAATTCACAGAATTTGACGTCCATTTTCTCAAATAAAATCCTGCACTCTCAAGAATTCCAATGAGTTGATTGCGAGCTTCTTTTGCGCTTGAAATATCATGTGCGCCAGCCAAAACATCATCAACGTACATCGAATCCATTAGAATTTTCGAGCCAAGTGGAAACCGAAGTTTCTCATCTTCAGCTAGTTGTAACAGGGTCCTTATTGCAAGATATGGAGCGCAATTCACCCCAAAGGTGACAGTTTTCAGCTCAAAATCATTTATTGCTAAATCATCAGAGTCACGAAATACAATTCTTTGATATGGTGAATGTTGAGGATTAATAAGAATCTGCCTATACATTTTTTGTATATCAGCATTGAAAACATATGCGAAAAATCTCCATTTAAGGATTAACAACACGAGATCATTTTGAAGCACAGGGCCTGTATGAAGAACGTCATTAAGAGAAGTGCCATTCGAAGATTTGCTAGAAGCGTTAAATACAACCCTAATTTTTGTGGTTGTACTTTCCGGTTTTACTACAGCATGGTGAGGTAAATAAAAGTGACAAGAACTTGGTTGAGATGGCGAATCAACTTTTTTCATATGATCAAGTTCAATATATTCATTGACAACCTTATCATATTCGGTTTTAAATTCAGGCTTTCGAAGAAGGGACTTTTCATTTCGTAGAAATTGACAAATGGCGATATGTCTTGAAAAGCCAAGATTAATTTGTTTCATAAAGGAAGCTTTGAACGGCAAATTAACTATGTAACGGCCATCGGAATTTCTCGACACAGTTTTAGTGAAAAGTTCTTCGCAAAAGGCATCTGATTGTGAGACAGGCGATTTTGAAGGGACCTCTTCGATTTCCCAAAATTTACTAAGTTGATCATTTAGAGAAACTTCAGTGAAGTAAGAAACAACAGTATTGTTTTGCAAATTAGATAGTGGATCCGGAACTGGTCACGTAAGAATCCACCCGAACACGGTCTCTTGGCCAACAAGAGTACCTAAAATTCCTTTACGGATTCCGTCAAGAATTACTAGTGGATATAAATCACCACCAATTAACATGTCAATGGTCGAGCTTTGGAAAAAATTGGCATCAGCATAGTGGAGCTTTGGCAGCTCTGGATATAAAGATGGGTCAAAAGAATGCGAGGGCATATTTCCAGTGACTAGAGGTACAACGAGTGCGGTGACTTCAATTTGTACATTTGAATCAGAAAGAGATCCAATATAAAATGATGAAACCTGAGTAGGTTTTATACTGATGGCGCCATTTAAACCTGACACTTGAGCCGATACAGCTTTGGTGGGGAGTTTTAATAAATTTCGAAGGCGTTCCGAAATAAATGTACCTTCGGATGCTGGGTCAATAAGTGCCCGAGCTTTATATGTAATCCCAAGATGAAAAACGTTTACTATAGCTGTACCAAGTAAAACTTTTTTGGTGACAGCATTGAAGCAAGTTTGAACAGTTTCTATAGGATTTGAATTCGAATTAGTGGACTGTATGGTTGTAGCATGAGACACAGAAGAGCTTATTGCAGAAACAATTGGTTGCTTTGGTTTAGTGCCGGTAGCACTTTTAGAATATTCAACTCTTTGTGTCGAGGTAGATTGCTGTGCACTTGTAGTGTTTTTATGTAAAAGCGAATGATGTTGCTTTTTACATGTCTGACAAGTATTAACACTCTGGCAATCTCTTATTTCATGAGACGCAGAGAGACAATTAAGGCAGTAGTGGTACTGCTTTACTGTTGAAAATCGATCTTGAAAGTTCATTTTGAGAAACTTAGAACAAGATCGTAAAGGATGAGAACCCTTGCACAGCCTACACTGAGAAAAATTGATTTTATTGTGATAATTGTTGTAGGACTTGGACTTTGCAACAGCATTGGTAGATTTTGAAACAACAGGTTGAGAAGATGTGGAACTACGGATATCTGATACGGTCTCGAGAGTCTGAAACCGGTCAGTCAGAAAACTATCGAGATCCAGCCATTTTGGAATTTCAGTTTTATTTTTCACTGATTGTTCCCACAGTGCAAGGCTTTGCTCTGGGAGCCGTGTGGAGCACAAAAAAACAAAAATTGCGTCCCAATTTTTTATATCAATTTTATAAAGCTGTAGTGAAGCAATACAGTTATTTATATCACGTTGAAGACGTTTGAGGCTACTTCCCGACTCTTGTGTCACCATTGGCAAGTTGAATAAAATTTTCAGTTTGTTATTTATCAAAATTCTTTTATTTTCGTATTGAGCTTTAAGATTTTCCCACGCAATAGGAAAACCATCATTGGTCAAAGGGGCTTTTTGCACTATTTCTTTCGCTTCGCCGCTTGTTTTTTGCAATAAATGATAAAGTTTTTCTACTGGATGGAGACTCTTATTGTTCACATAGATAGCAGTGAACATATCCCTACAAGTTGGCCATGTTGAATAACTACCATGAAACACATCTGTATCACATGGTGGGACCTTTATATTAGAGCCAGAGTCTTTCGCACTTTGTGGTGTAGAAATTGGTAGAACTGATTGAGATAAAGCCGCTATAAATTTGTTAATTTCCGTCATGGAACGAATGTAGCATTTGTGACACTCAAGGTATTTGGCCTTGACGACCTTGACGTCGTCATCGCTGTCAGTTAATTCAGCGAGACAATCTTCATATGAACTTTTCACAATGGTCCAAATACTTTTGAGCTCTTCTTGCTCAAGTTCTAACGCAATTAGCGAATGCTCTTCGACTTTAATGCTTACGAAATAAGCCTCGTATTCAACTAAGCGATCTGCCGTACGAATGAATATGTCTAAAGCTGACATTTCGTTAAAGTTGCACAAAAACGCACGAAAAAATTGATAAAAAGGCAATCCCTGCTTAGCACAAAAACAATTTTTAATTTCTAAAATTCTTAACAGTGTATGTACTGTAGCACAATGAATCTTAAAAAAAAATTGATGTAATTCGTTTCAAAAGAAAATAAAATCGCGAAAAAATTTTTTTCTATGATGCACAGTGTAACCTCAATAACCTTGATGTCTGCTTTTTTTTTTGAAAAGTGGCGTGACAAACAAAGAACCGTAGCAACGGTGTCGTAAAATTGGCCTTGAAAGACTAACGTATGAAAAAACACGTGATGTAATGGCACCCGAGTCAAAAAACCGCACCAAAAAAAATCGAAAAAATTTGAGTTGCACCAGTGGCAGAAAAAACCAAATAAAGTTGATAAATGAATCACGAAAAATTTGAGACGATAGAATAGAGTTGAATTTATGTTTCACAATAGAATAAAGTTGAATTTATATTTCACGCACTGACCTTATACTTGAGACTCCGTGGGGAAAGACTTCGTACTCCAGTATACGGCTCTGTATAAAATCCAACGCTGCCTCAACTCCGGTTCGTATGGACCAATTTATGTTGACTCGAAAACAATTTACGTTGACTCGAAAACACAACTTTTCTTTTAACTTTTAAGTTTATATATAGTTTATTATGATTTTAAGTTTAATTTAAGTTTTACAATGATTTTAATTTTAGTTTAAGTTTTAACAAAAAATAGAGCTGTTGCTGCTGCAAATATAGAAAATCAAGTGACAGAATAAAATTGTAAACCAAACCGAGCCCCGGTGTTGGTTCGCAGGGATGACGCACGCATGTTGTGCCTAGCATACACTGCATGCACGCGTTTTGTCGCACGAACACATGAGTGCGTTTTGTCGCACGAACACATGAGTGCGTTTTAGTCGCGCGAACAGGGCTTAATATTCAAATCCAAATTGATTGGCATATGGTCAGAGAAGTGTTTGCTGGGTATTGAGAAGTTTTTTATGTTTTTTAGAAAACCAAAAGAACTAACACAATAGTCTATTGTAGAGCGACCTCGTACATTAAAAAAAGAAAATTCCCCATTTTTATCCCCATATATTCTGCCATTCACGACCACTCCCCCAATAATTTCAAATAGATCTAGCAATTTTCTGCCGTTGGAGTCTATAGATTTGTCCTTGAAATTTCTAATATGTGCAATTAAAGGTGAATCAATCAATATATGTTCATCGATAACTTGCGCCATTCCCATCCGAGCGTTCAGATCACCCAAAATACAAATATTAGGATTGTTAAGGTCAATCAAAAATTTTTGTAGCTCTTCGAAATCGCTTTTCCAGTTAGTGCAGTTTAAGTAACGTGGTATGAGGTAGCAAGAGCAGTTATCAACAGTAATAGAGAGTACAACATTATTTTGAATTTTCATAAATTTCGGAGAGCACATATTTGAAATGCTTTTTTTGTAACCATACAGACAACCCCCACTAGCACGACCAGCATTATGTAATTTTGTTGCATCTATCCAAAAGAGAGAATAATCTTTAAAATATGCATTGAATTTGCTCCGTTTTTCATTAACAATATGTGTTTCAAATAAGAAAAATATATCAAAAGAATTTACATGTAAGCAGAACCCAATTTAATCGATTACGGACAGAATACCAGCCAAATCATATAATGACATTATTTTTGTCTGTATAAAAATTTTTTAAATTTAGTATGAAAATAAAAAAAATATTAATAAAAGGTAAAATTTTCGATCAAAAATGCGCCGAACTAAAGTTGAACGCAGAGGTCAGTATTTTATGTAAAAAAGAAATGTAAAACTAAAAAATTTCATTGGAAAAAAAATGTTCCCTAATTTTTAAGGCCCAATTTTAACTAAGCATTCTGAAAGCAAACAAACCGATGAATAAAAAATTCCTTGACCTAAAATCCTGAATGTTTGTTACGATTGCTACTAAGACGATTCATATCGTTTATGTAACAGGATTCGAGATATCATGGAAATTAGTTGAAAAAAAACACAACCTTGTGAGGTCCTGAGGATATAAACCTCTTATTTTCTGACACATTTAAGAACCTATATCTATTCTTTATCGACGAATACCTGTCTGGCTCCAATCGATAAGAAAATGTGGGTCTTGCAGTTAAAAGTTCAAATGAGTCATATATGTCCCATTGGTCCTTAAAGGGTTAAAGAGAAAGAAAACCCCTTAAACTGCCCATAACTTTGAAACCATTGACTTTCCACTTTTGCATGAATCCAAAATTCTATGCATTTTTCATCTAAGAAAATCATGACAATTAGGAGAAGAGAAAAAAAGAGCTCAGCAAAATTTTTTTGAATATTTTTGGAAATTTTTTTAACCCATTATAGTAAGTTCGGGTAATGTGATATAGCCATTTTTGTTTTTTAAATTACTCGTAGTTTTCAAAGCATAGCTGCTATCACTTGATGTATTATGTTTTATTGATGTATTGTGCAGTATATTATGATTTTTGAGTTTTTTAGCGTCAGCCAATCTTAAGCTATTTCAACAAATTGAAAAAAGGCATAAAAAGTTAAAAAATAAAATTGGCGGGTAATGTGATATACTATATCCCATATCCCAACAAATTGTATTTTCGGCAAAAAGATCATAGTGTTATGAAGAAACTTTAGTTGTGGAACTTTTACTTCAGGTAAGGAGTGATAAACATTACTAAAATCGCTTTAACAAAGCTTTAGCTCACTTTTCTTAAAAACTGTGACCTTTATATAAAAATGTTGGACCAACAAATTTGGGCAAAAAAGACCAGCGTGCCAAACATTTTGCAGTGCAAGTGGAACATCAAATATTTTCGGTGCCAGAAGTGCACTATATCACATTACCCGAATTTCAGTTTAAAAACAATCAGGTTATTTTTGAAAAACACACTCTAGCAAATAAAAAATTCAATTGATTTATGGTTAGGTATATTCACCCACTAGCCGAATTTACTATTGCGGCTATGATATCAATTTTACTTTAGGCTAGATCCTAACATAAAGCACACACAAATAAAGTTTTTTTTTTTTTCACTGCTAAATCGATTTTACCACACTGAAGGCAGAATAAATAAAGGTGGGCGCTCAAAAACTTGCAGCAAGTTTCTTTTTCAGTTACTGTGGTGTTGACGAAAAAATCATTATCGAGAGTTGTTTATTTAAGGAAATATGCTGGTATATCACATTACCCGCCTATATCACATTACCTGAAGTTACTCTATAACCAAATTTTTGAAAAAGGGGTCAAAAAGACCCTTAAAAACGCTACATAATGGGTTAAGTTGTTCACATAACTTATTTTGAAATTATGCATCGTAACCCATTATGTCCCGTTTTTAAGTGTCTTTTTGACTCCCTTTTCCAAAAAATTGGTTATCATGGGTTAAAATATTCCAAAAAATTTTTACAAGGGGCCACCGAAAAAAAAATACCGTCCGGACGTTGGCAACACTATTAAGTAGCGCACGTGCACCAACGACTCAGAACATTAAACAACTTAAAAAATTAATTTCTTGATAACCGTAAATGATACCAAAATTTTGAAGCTTGGTTAATAATTATAATAAAATTTACTTTTAAATAAAAATATATTCGTTATTAGAAAAATTAATTTTTAAAAATTTTTTTATTTATATTTTCAGGTATGGATACAAATACTAAACTTTTGAGTGAGTAAAAAAGTAAAACAGTTACTTGTGTATAAAAATCTAAGACCAATTTCCATTATATCACACATATGCACATAAGTTCATCTTTATTTTAATTACACATTTTTATATCTTACTCATAAAATGATAATAGCCGCATATGGGTATATTTAAATCCATAAAAAGCTTTTACCGACTTAACTTAAAAATAAATTTTTTTTTTTTTCTCTTAAAAAACTGTTTATCCTATCATCCACCTCAATAACTGTATTTGATTTTAATGCCTGATAACAACGTCTAAGCCAAACGCAAGTCCATCATTGAAAGGTAGCATTTTACCGCAACAATGTGGCGCCCAAATTTTGTAGAAAACAACAAAAACACAAAATAATAAAAAAAATATTAAATTTTTGATGGACAGCTTAAAAGTGCTACCGCAAATGCAGCAATTTGTAGCTTCTTTATTTATACATTCGATCGATTAGTGAAGTTCTTTTTTTTCTAAATTCATATACCTGGGGTACACTGTATTTAATTTTGACCATGCGTAAAAGCTATGGCGGCAGTAACCTTTTCATTATCGGTAGCATTTATCGCAAGATGTTGTACAGTAAAGTAGCAGCAAACAGGCAGCAAGCATTATTTGAAGCATCAGTCATTCAAAGCAACAGCGGTGTGGCTCAGAAGCCCTCAGTTGTTCTGTAATTTTTCTTTCAAAGTTCTGAAAATTTTTATAAAAAGATTTTTGTACATGATATCAACCATAGATGGACACTTTGCAGTACCTACTAGTAAAATTGCAGTAAAATAAATTAAACTTTTACCGATTACAGAAAATTGAATTGCATTACCAGCAAAATTTCATTACTGAAAAAAATACTAGTAACAACTAAATTTTAATTTATATTGAAATTTTATTTGAGGTGCCAGTAAAATTTTACTGATTACTGAAAAAATATCATTAATTAGTTAAATTTAGCGATTACTGAAACACCGTGGAGTGATCTTAATAGACTATTCTCTTGGAGTGAAAAGAGTCCGTTACCTCTTAATCTATATATTAACACGCAAAGAAAAAAATTTGTCCTAACTTTTTTACTATGTTAGAAATGGAGCACGACTTTAAATTATACACCATTAGAAAGGTATTTGTGTGTAAATGTGCAAACAGTTAAAATCATTTTAATATTTTGCCACTAACCCAGGTAAAATTAAATGCAAATTTTTCAATATTAACAACCAGACTTCATGTTTTTTGTTTTATTTTCATTTCAAATTTGCCATTATGATAAATGAGCTTCTTCTATTTTGTACCAAATAGCAAAAAAAAAGTACTAATCCAAAAAGTACCAAAATAATATAATACATTTGTGGTCGAATTTGACCACTGGGCGATTCTTAGTAGGATAAATGAATTATTTTGCCTTATTCTTTTTTCAATACGTTAAAATCTCATCATATACCCTTCCTGGAGTGTTTTAAAATTCTACTCGGGATCTTGGGATTGTACCAAAGGCTAATTCTGTACATGATTTTGTACGTAGGAATAGTTCCGAGCTTACGGACACTGATAAGTACTATACTACGTCTTGATAATTCTTACGAACGGTCAAGATTGGAGACTGGTTCTTTTAATTAGAGTACCTTTCACATTATTAATTTCTCTATAATCCTTCCTATACCTAATGCTCAATGTATAATAATAGGTTCGAAATCTTTCGAGTTTAGAAGGAAGATTCAGTCTCTTTTGCTTAGTCGTAGTCCAACAGCATTGAATATCTTGTTGTTAAAATTGGTCGATTTTAATACTTTAATATCATTGCACGATCGTTGCGTCAGTTTGTCCAGTTTACGCAAGACAGTTTGGATTTTAAGCTTTTCAAGCTTACTTTCGTTGCGAAAACGATGCGGGTCAAGAACCAAGAAAAGCTCCAAAAGACTTGATAGAAGAAAATCAGAATCCTAAATATGAAGTTACAAACTTCCAAAATCGATTATAAAAAAAGAATTATGAAACATTGTCTCAATTTGCAGATCTTTCGTCCACAACATCTGCTTGATGTACAAATTTTTCGCTACTTTCTTTGAACTTTCAAACACAATTTGAAGGAAATACTTCTACAAAAAAAAAACTTGAACAAAGAAAATCATGTGATTCCATTTAAGTCACGTTAACAATCAAAATCAGATTGAATTTCTGACTTTTTTTTTTCAAAATCAAATCCTCAATGCATTTTCATAACCCAAATAGAAAACCCCAAAAATTCAAATAGCAAAGGAAAGTAGAAAAAATCGCCCAAAATAATTTACATAAATCGCATAGTTTACAAAGCCACAAAACATGGTAAAAGGCATTAAATGCATCAAGTTTGTGAGGAACCAATGCAAAATACAAATAGGAACAGCAGCAACATCACTTGTGTTATCGCCACAAATGTTGCTATCCACTACCACTGGCATACTGCCGCATATATGCATACAAACGTTTCCGCTTATCCCCCACCTATGTATATATCAATATATGTAAGTATGTGTGGTAGACTACAACAATAACAATAGCGCAACAACAAAGTATTGTAAATTTTCCAGAATTTATGCAAATTCAATCGAAAAAGTTTATCCGCACTTTGGTCGCATTTTATTGTGGTGGCATAAAATGGATGATTATTGTAAGTAGTGGAGTGAAAGCTTAGTGATTCGATACTTCCTTTACGATATTTGTGTTGCTGTTGTGATACTTTTTTTTTTTTTTTTGGTAACAATTTGACAAAAAAAAATGTGACTGTGCTCATTTACACACAAATACCTTTCTAATGGTGTATGATTCAAAGTCTTGCTCCATTTCTAACACAGTAAAAAAGGTAGGACAAATTTTTGTTTTGAAAATTTGAAATTTCCTAAATAAAATAAAAATTTCCACAAAAGTAATGTCATCCCAGTGTGCATGACGGTTCATATCTCCGCTTTTTTACCCGTTACGGATCTGTTACTGATCCGTTTGCGGGAGAAATTCCAAAAATAAAAACGATTCGCTTTTTTTTTTGGGAAACGAAACAAAACATACATCGCGTGTGGTAGATTTTTTTTTCCGCGTTTTTCGCAAAAAAATTTTGTTTAGAAAAAGTTGTTTTCTGTGGAAGTTTTATTTATATTCAATTACAGTAAGTGCTAAATATTGCGAAATATGTGTTTAACTATGTAAATTCACAAAGTTTCCCATTTTATTTTTACAATTTTGTAATTTTTAAAAATTGGCCAGTGTGGTATAGTCGGAGTTCGCTAATGTGGTATATGAATATTTCTTGTTATTGATAACATTATTTGATTGCTGTTTATTTTTTAATGAAAACTTTGAGTTTGAGAACCAATGTAAATGTTATTAGGAACTAATTTCATACCTTTCAAGCTTTATATTTGGTTGTATGGTTAAGTATACCACATTACCCTACTTGTCTGCACCACATTATCAGCCCACTTTACAAGTACTGATCAGTATATATACCACATTGTGCCACCATACATACCACATTACCTCCCACCTTTTTGAAAACAGCTTTTTTGACTTTTTTCAGATTTTGCTCAATAACTTTTTTTAATGAAATTGCACACATTTTATTGAAATATATTCTGTAGCCAATACTTCAATGATCAGAATAAAAAAATTTGGCTGAAATTGATCTAACGGTTCTCTTTCAAATTCCACCTAAACATTAGCTATACCACAATAGCATCAGTTCCCCTATATCCTCTTTTCAGCTGAGTGTGACCAAGTATTTTGTCGTTGTTATTATTAAAATATTTTTTTACCTGGATTAATAGCAAAATATTAAAATAATTTTAACTTTGTGCAAATTTACATACAAATAGCTTTTTAATGGTGTAAAATTCAAAGTTGTGCTTCATTTTTAACATAGTACAAAAGGTAGGACAAATTTTTGTCTTCCGTATTATTAAATACAGCCTTGATCGAAAGTATAAGGCACCCCAAAAAATGCATACTTCATTTTTTTCTAATTGAGAAATTACATAAAACAATAAGCTGCAATTTTTTTAGGTCATAAAACAAATGGTGACCAAAAACGAAAGGCTCGGTTTTTTCAGCTTTTTATTGGTCAATGTTTTTTAATTTTTTTTCTGTACTCCAAGGAGTAAAAAAGCTTTTACTCTGTTTCTGAAATTCTAAAAGGTTAACATGACATCAAGCAAGGATCAATTTTCTAGAACATCTTAACCCATTATATCCCGTTTTATGGGTACTTTTGACCCCTTTGTCCAAAAACTTGGTTACAATGGGCTAAAATACTATACTAAAAAATTCTATTAAAAATTTCACTAAGATTCAGTAAAGAAAAAAATACCGTCCGGACGGTGGCAACCCTGTATGGTAGCGCAAGCGCACCAAACTCATTATAAACACAGCATTATACAACTTCAAAAAGTCATAACTTGATAACCGTAAGACATACCACAATTTTGAGGGCTGAAAAACATTTGTAATAAAATTTTGTTTAAATAAAAATATTTAAAAAAAAATAAAAAGGGTGCTCCAAGCCCCAAAATAGCTTTGAAAAAAGAAAATGGTTTTTTTGACCAAAAAAAATTTTTTTTCAGTGTAATTATTTTTTTTTGTCAAAAGTTCATACTTTTCTACATAAGCCCTGAAAATTTCATTAAAATCGGTTAAAAAGCGGAGGAGCTATAAATTTTCAAATATGGGAGTATGCAAAGGTTGGATCAAACTTCCTATGACCGCCATCTTCAAAATATTCGGATTTTCGGAAAATGATTTTACCTCAGTAATATGTGTGTGAAATACTAACTTTTCACCAATTTTCACAGAAATCGGAGATTTCAAGTCAAATCTTAGTCAATAACACAAAGAAACAAACATATAACTAGTTGATGTAATTTCAACCCGACGATATGAAGAAAATCTTTAATAAATTTTCGATATTTTTGGCATATTTTCATTTATCGTATGTACAACCCTGACTGATATGCATTTAAGAATTTCCTCATACATACGAGTACGTCAACATTGAAAAGTAGACAATGCTGCTTAACATACAAACTATGGTTATCCACGAAAAATTTTACTTATACAGTACGTACTATATATTGTTGAAATTTCACATACTTACACTGTCGAAAAAAAAAGTACTTTTCACTGCAGAAAACGTAGTGAAAAGAAAAATCTCCAAAATGCAATTTGCGCAAAGTGCAATGCTTAAGCACGCGTTTTTCTTTGGATTTCACTTTGTGGGATTTACTTGTGGTTGCTACAGTTGATTTTTTCCACATTCTTTATTTTTTTTAATTTTCATTCTTTTTTCTTTGATTTTGTTTTTTCAATTTTCCTTTTTTTATATGCATGCATTTTCGCATAACATTTTTGGTTCGAGCATTTTTTTTCACCACATTCACCCATTTTACTTCACTTCTGTGCATTTTCTATCAAGTGGGTTCTGATCAGCGCGCAAAAAACGCATTAGTTTTTCGTTACACTTTTGTACTTGAATTTAGCGTAGTAGTTGCTTCTTCCTGCCATTTGCAGTCTTTTTTATTCAAAGTTTTCTTAGTACTTTATTTACTACTACTACTACTGCTTCTTCTTTTTTTGCTACTTTATCGTAATGATATTCAATTTGCAAAATTTTCGTAGTTCATGTATTTCGCTCGTATTTTCTTTTATGTGCGAAGATTTCTACAGATTTTTTCCTTATTATTTTTATCCAAAGAAACTTACAATTAGATTTAATTAAAAACTTTCGTATTAGCGCACCACAACTCGTGTGTAAGAATATCTTTTGAATTTCTAAAATTTTTATTTTTTCTGGATGCATTTTCTTCAACAATTTGCAATGAAGTAATGAGATTTTTTGCAGTTATCATAGATAGTAGTAGATGGTTGGTTAGAACTTGCCAGCAATTTGACTTAAGATTATCTGCGTTGAAATTTATCTGTACTCTCAGTTGAAGTTTTGAATATTCTACTGATAAGAACTTTTGGATTTAGATTGCTTGAAAGTTTTCTTAACCTGCATTTTACTAAACAGAAAAACCTACAAATTTTTATTTTAATTAAAATTTTACTCTAAGGAAAAATACTACTACTTCATTTTTAGTAAATTTTACTAGAGTTTTAAGACAAGATAGTGACAACTACCCAATAAAATAAATTTTACTTCATTGTTTTAGTAAGATCGGAATTTTCAAACAATCTTACAGTACAGTCATTTTTTTTTTTTAAAAAACTGCAGTGACATTTACCTTAATGTAAAGTTAAAAAAAAAGAAACGAACTGACGCACTAGGACTTAAACCGTGTGATTGATAGAAAATTATTATCTGTTACTTACAATTACAAACATATTAGACCTCTACACCACTGACCTTCATATATTATGAAAAGGTATACAATTTTTATAATAAGCAAATGTCTTTCGAAATTTAAACATTTTTACTAGAATTATAAAGTAAAAACGGTTATATATTTTTCTGATATTTACCTTACTGTAAAGTTCACACAAAAAAAGAAAACGCACTAGGATTCGAACCTTGGTCCGTCCGTAAAATTGGTAAAATTTAATGTTAACTAATTATTACTCGAGTGGATTCAAAATTATGATACTCATTTTCCTACTTGTAGACGACGCGTATTACTAGTTTATTTTTCATGTTTTTTAATATCTAGTACTTCATTTTATTATGATCACCGTTGCTTATAGCTAATATACTAAATATCGTAAACTATGATATCTAACTACATACCAAATTCTTCCCACCTCAGGCACGTAAAATATAAAAAAAAATGGAATGAACTTTTGACCAATAGACATTTGAACCCTTATAGTAGGAGAAGAGTGCCGCCTGCGGGCATGGTGCGGGTGTCGGCACTCCCCCCCCCCGTAACTTTTCACAGAAAACAAAGACGGCTGTTTTGATAAATGTTAAGCCCGTGTTATGACAGCACGAAGTTTTTGTGCGTATACCGGAGCAAACAGACGCATTTGCTTTGTGCTGAGTAGGAAAACAATTTTTGAATAGGTGAAAATCAACACAAATGTTTTTTTCAATATTTTTCCAAGTGCGATAAATCGAAGTGAATCAATCGAAAAGCTGAATGCAATCTATGTTTATGCAGTAAATTTATTATTTTTTTGTGATTCAAAACTGAATCCAACCAAAATGTTCACACAACAGAATTTGCTTATTGGTTTTCAAAGTGGCTGTCAAAGTCGGTTGTGGGCACCCAATAAGGTCGATTGTGGGCACCCCTCTTTTTTTATTTAATGCGTGTGATTTACTGAAATATCGTCGTGGATGGCATATCACTTTATAAAAAAATATCGGTATTGAGTTTCCAGACAAGTGGACCGAGGAGAAAATTGCAGAAATGGGTTGGTACAAAAAATGCATGCTTGGCAAGAGAGCAATGTCAACAGGAGCTAGAAATTACGTCACCAAATCGGCTTAGTCTGCAAAACAATTTATCTGTCATATATGCCGAAGACAATCTAGTCTGGTTTCAGGGCAATAGACATGATGCCATTCGATCTAGACGTTTCAAGTGACGCTGATCTTGTTGAAGCCGTTAAGCATAGTATTCTGAGTTTGTGTCAGTCAATGTTTCCAAAATAAATCAATTTTGATTTCTTCTCCATTTGATTGCGTTTTACTTCATATTTTCCCATTTTTTGCCGATTTTCTAAAACTGCCCACAACCGAACCAAAAATTTTTTTGTCAAAAATGATCAATTCACTATTTTTTTGACATAATTTTTCCAACTGACGAAATCAATTTACTTTCTTAACCTGTAGTTAACTAAGGTCTCTAGCTTTCCATTGATTTTTAAACGTCTGCATCTGCATAATATACATTTGGTCAAAAAGTAATGAGTCGAAAACAAAAAGGTGCCCACACTAGGTACTCTTCCCTTACGTATGTTTCGACGCTGAATCCGAATCGGACCTCAGTATTGCTTATATATCCGCAGTATTACGAGATATTCTTGAAAGAAGTTGAAGAAAGTGCTTTTTTCAGGGTTATAGTGTCGTTCCAGGAAAAGGTATTAAATGGGCTTCACCACGCCCCCTTATAACATTATACGTAATATCTCTGAAACACTGATGGATAAAATTTGTTACAAACTAATTGGTGCATCAAAATCTATATTCGAGAGGGTCTAAAACAAAGACTGTATACTTGGTTTGGAACAAAACCCCCGAAAATAAAGTCCATCCGGAGCTTGAATTAAAGTCAGAGTTTTTGACTGTTTTTAGAACCACAATATCAGTGGCAGTAAGGCTTCCGAAATCTTTTAAAGGGGATAATTTTTAGCTTTTTTCTTTTTAGTCTTCAGTGAAAAGTTTGCACTTTTGAAGTCCCAGAAGAGTTGGAATTTTTCGATTCAAAAACAGTTTTTTTTTTTATAAATCCAAATGCAAGCGTCACGCATATACTTTAGATCTCAAAGAATGTAAGCAATCTGTTTTGATACAGTTTTTCTTGCAAATAATTTTCCAAGGTAAACGTTTGCCCGCTAGAAGGCGCTATTTGTTGAATGAAATGTAAGTATATCATAGAAAAGTATCCTTTTAATTTCAAAATATGTATATCCAAAATTTTTATTAGAAACTGAAGAGTAAGTCAAGCAGGCACGTGCGCACGGGAGGTGTTTTGGGGGTTTAAACCCCCCCAGAAAGATATTTTCCCATATAAAACGGTACAAATTTAGTGTTAAGTGCACTGTTGCTTGGATTTTTTATATGAAAAACCCCCCCAAGAGCAAATCCAGCGCACGATGCTGAAGCTAAGAGCTTTCAAATATGGGCTTCGGAAAAGAAATCGGTTAAAATTTCCGCGGAATATGACAAGTTGAAGAAGGTGAGAAGTTTTTTGTGTCAGCACTTTAAATGAAGTTGCTAAAATCATAGCTTAAAGATAAATCAATTTTTTGGAATTTTTCCAGTTTTTCTATAGCTCACAATATACCCATACTATTCTTTTTCTCAAAACGAATGTTCCTTACAAATACTACGACAAGAAGTATAAAAAGATTGAAATGTTTTGAAAAGCTCATAAGCAAAAATATTGAATTCATGCACGGATTAAGTGAAGATACCCCCCAAAAAAACCTCAACATTAATTTTGAAGCAGCACCATGTTAAACATCCTTAAATTATTTACTCTAATCCATGGTATAGAATTACATATGCCAAGCAATTTCATCCTACAAAAGTCATTTATTGTCAAATAAACAGAAGCCGCTTAATTTGTATTTTCCGTTTCTGGCTTTTTTTCTTCGCATTCTTCTTCTTTTCATGCCTCTTTCTCATGACATTCACAAAGTAACGGTACAATATTGTTTTACGTTTCTCAAGTGTCTCATGTGTCAACGTTTGGTAGCAAGAAATTCTGTTTATTGCAAATCCCTGTTACCACCATTACATATTATGCCGCCATTCTACCCTCACTTCGTATATTCTTAGCTCATTCTGAACAAAGTTCAAGTTCGTATGTCTTAAGTTTTGTGTATTGTTATTGTTGCTGTATACCTATGCTTTTGCTTAAGCTGCTTAAGCGAAGTATTCCAATTGATTTAGTATTCTAGAAATTTTAGTGTTTTAGTGGGTAATTTGATACTTGTTCCCTTGATAGTCATTACTTTATTATTGATGTTAACATTGAAATATTTGATATGTGAAATTTTGGTGAAAGATATTAGTGTTGCATTGTTGTTCAAGAATTTATGTTTAGAATTAATGCAAAAGTTTATGGATTAATAAGTATAATGGAAAATAATTTGCCCCTTATGTTACTATTTTATATTGGGAGTAGTTATACAGGGTGTACTGCAGAAGGTTACAAAGCTTCAAGGAGGTGATAGAGAAGGCCTAGACTAATAAAAAATTGCAGCTGGAGGAGTTATAGGGTTAAAACTGATTTTCTGACTTGTTTCAGAAAAAAAGTTTTCTTGTATCACTCTAACGTTTTAGAGAAAACATTTCTATGGCGAAGTTTTAGCTTATTGTAAGAGCTTTCAGATAGTATAAATGGTTTATAGGATTTAAAAGGATTTCGCAAAATTCTAGACCTTTAAAGTTGATATTTTAATTTTTTTTTTCTCCATTTTTTGAGTTTGGTGGCCATTTTAGTATGAAAAAGGTCCTATTAACATATTCTTCTATAATTTTATTTAAAATTCTCGTTCAATTTGCTTTAATTTGGTAGGACACTTGTCTTACCAATTTGTTAGATTGAGGTCAGAAAAAATACTTTTCTTTGTAACAAACGGGTTACTCGCATGCGAAGAGTATGATGTGCGCGCTTTCTACTGAAGTCTTGAAGGTGATTGTTTTTTAAAAGTATTTTTTTCTGACCTCAAACTAACAAATTGTAAGTCAAGTACTCTATTAAATTAAAGCAAGTTGAACGAGAATTTCAAATAAAATTATAGAAGGATATGTTAATAGGACCTTTTTCATACTAAAATGGCCACCAAACTCAAAAAATGGAGAAAAAAAAATTAAAATATCAACTTTAAAGGTTCAGAACTTTGCGAAATCATTTTAAAACCTATAAACCATATACACTAACTGAAAGCTCTCACAAATAGTTATAACTTCGCCAAAGAAACGTTAGGGTGATTCAAGACAATTATTTTCTGAAACAAGTCAGAAAATCAGTTTTAACCCTATAACTCCTCAGGGGTACATTTTAGACCCCCCTCCTTGTGCAATTTTTTGTTAGACTAGGTCTTCTCTATCACCTTCCAGAAACTTCGTAACGTTATGCAATACACCCTGAATATTGCAAAGGTAGCGTTTGTTGCCAATAATTCGAGTTCTACTCCCATCTCTAAATAAAGTCATAGTTTCGAAATACTTAAGATAAGAGTGTGCTTATTAATTAAGCACTTTAAGAGTTTATCAAATTGACAGCTTATTTATAGTGAGTTCGTTGTCTAAGTCTTTTGAAAATTTTAATCAACTTCAAATTTTTGCAGTTTGAAACTACAGATTGTGCTTGTTATACATACAAGTATTGATAGAAAATTTTAGCTTTAAATTTACACTTTACCTTTTTAAGAGTTCACTTATCATGCTCGATTTGGCTTGACACAAATTTTATGTTTTTTTCCTAAGCCGATTTTTTTGAGGGTCGTATGACATAAATGTTAGGATTTACGTGTTTACGAACAAAAATGATGGTTCAGATGATTCTTTTGTCAAAGTTTTCCATGACCATTTTGGATAAATATGGCTGAATTTTGTAAACTCAACGCTGAATCTCCTGTTCTAATGCAATTCTACTAACCGCGACCGTCAACTGTCAATCTGTTTTTGGTTGGAAACACGTTACCACGCAAATGGCGGTAAATTCAAATCTTGCGTAAATTATAGGCCAACCGCTACTTACTTTATGTTTGACGATTGAAGGCAGCTATGCATTATACTACTTCTTCTGACTGCAAACTTAAAATTTTAAGATTCATTTAAGAAAATCGCATAAGTCAGATAAGTTTATATTCTTTTATGGCATGTTTAAAAAATCGTTTAATTTTTCGCTCCATTCATATGTACAAAAAAACTTGTAAGATAGGTAGCAAAGTGCTGCCGTTAATAAGGCGCAAAAATAATCAGCTACGGATAAGTGGGCGTGGTACCTTTCAAACAAACACAAAAAAATGGAAATTTTTATAATGAAAGATTACGGAAGTTATAATGATTCGACAAGTAAAGATTTTACTTTTTTCAATATACAAAAAACTTCTTTTCTTGACTTCCGATTGAAATTTACAACACAAAAGTGAAAAAAACCCCATCACGCTTTAAAATTTTTCACAGCACTTTAAGCTACAAACTGCTGCTGATTTATAAGCATTTTTCTGAGCAGTATCTATACAACTTAATAAGTTGCAGCTACTGCAAAGGCAAGCAACCAGTAAACATAATGGAAATCCAAAACCAAAGTAGAAAAAGATTAATGACTTTTCTTACGCATAGATGTTACATTAAAGAAATCTATTTATTATATCCCGCTAAGAGGCTTAAACTTTAACTTGGTAACGTTCTTCCTGCTTTCTTTCTGCGCTTTTTTTGCTGCATTTAACTTTTGTGTAAAATAGCGTTCGTTCACTTAACGCTACCATGTTAAAGTCAAATGCCGCTACCGTGTACCGTGTGGTGTGTACGAATGAGTGACTTCAACTGCTCATTGCTGCTGATGCTGATGAGTGACAATCGAATGCGTGAACGACTGAACGAGTCTGAGTTTGAGTGACTGACAAAATGACTGCATAACTTGTTGGCTTAAGAAGACTTCTTTCATTCTTGTGTCATCATAATACACCGACAATAACCCAGTTATGGAAAAATACATATTAATAATAAATAAAAAAAAAGAGAATCATTTATTTTCGCAACAAATATTTGAGTTGTTTGAGTAAGGGTGGATTAAAATAAAAGTTTTTTGACTTCAATAATATTTACTTTGGCCGAGACCATGTGTTGTATGGCACCATATCATTTGTGATGTGGCACCCTAAGTGGCTTTTAAGTTTTTGTTGCCAGAATTGTTTCACGTTTTCGTACAAGATGTAGGGGAAGAGTATCGGGTGTGGGCACCTTTTTGTTTTCGACTCATAACTTTTGACCAAATGAATATTATACAGACATATAAGTACCAATGAAAAGCTAGAGACCTTAGCTAATTAAAAAAAGTGAATTGATTTCGTCAGTTGGAAAAATAATATCAAAAAAATATTGAAGTATTCATTTTTGACAAAAAAAATAAAAAAAATTGGTTCGGTTGTGGGCACCCTTAGAAAATCTGCTAAGAATGGGAAAATATGAAGTTAAATGCAATCAAATGGAGAAGAAAGCAAAATTACCTTATTTTTGGAAACATTGACTCACACAAATTCTGCTCAACGACTTCAACAAAATCAGCGTCACTGAAAATATCTGCATCAAATGGCATCATACCTGTTGCTCTGAAACCAGATCTTCGGCGTTAATGCCAGGTGATGTTATTTCTAGCCCTTGTTGACATTATTGACATTGCTCTTTTGCCAAGCATGCATTTATTGTACCAAAACATACCCGCCAGCTGCTCTTCGGTCTACTTGTCTGGAAACTCAATGCCGATAGTTTTTGCAAAGTGAAAATAACTTTTTTTCGGCGATATCTGAAAGGGCCTATTGAATCTTTTCTTTCCACTAAAAAATCGTGAAACGGCATAAGAACACCATTTAAATTAGTAATGTTGGCATTCACGACGATATTTAAGTAAAACGCAAGCTTAAAATAAAAAAGAGGGGTGCCCACATCCGAACCAATTCGGGGCCCTCAACCGACTTTGACAGCCACATTGAAAAGCAATGAGCAAATTGTGTTGTGTGAACATTTTGGTTGGATTCGGTTTTGAATCACAAAAAATAATAAATTTACTGCATAAATATAGATTGCATTTAGCTTTTCGATTGATTCACTTCGATTTACCGCACTTGGAAAATGATTGAAAAAACTTTTGTGTTGACTTTCCCTTACTCAGAAATTACTTTCGTCTCAGCACAAAGCAAATGCGTCTGTTTGCTCCGGTATATGCACAAAAAACTTCGTGCTGTCATAATACTCGCTTAACATTTGTCAAAACATTTGTTTTCTTTCAAAAGTTACGGGGGGTGACCACACCCGAACGATGCCCTTAAGCAGCACACTTCCTCTACATGTTTGATGTGACCAATCATCTAGTTTAGTGGTTTATGCATAATCTTCTCCATATCAAACGCACCTATCGGATTCATCTTTGAATAATATATTTTCTTCGCCTTCATCGGAAGAAGCATAACTTGGAACTACCTTTCCTTTACAGGTTCTATACTTTGGAACCATCGCTCGTTGCATTGATTGTGTTTTCTGCTTCAAGTGCTTTTGTTTCTGCTGGATCAAATAGTTAAGGTTCAAGCCGTTTATTTTCTTGTGTACAGCTAAGAGTTTTTCGAGTCATTGCTACATGCTAGATTTCACTTAACACCATTTCTGAGGTGTATCACTTGTATTCCAAATTCTCACAAGTTTTCTAAAATATACAATAACAAAAAATCTCAAATTAAAATGAACTAAAGGTCCTAACTGACTAAAATTCTTCGATTTGGAAGTGACTGTACGTTCAAGCGTTTCATATTTGTAATAGGGTGCCATTTCTCCTTTTCAGTATATACCAAGCTAAAATACCACGAAACACATTCAATGCTGTTTGTTTTGGTATATGCACCATAAAGCTGTATCAAACACTTACCGCTCTGCTGCCTCTCAAAATATGTGCAAAACAAAAGTCAGTCGTTTACTTTCCGAGTTTTTTTTTTAAATTTCACACACAAGTAATTATTGCAACTACAGCTAAACAAACTATAAATGCTCAAAAACCGAAAAAAAACCTTTAAAATTAATTCCAACTCCCAATACTCTCCACGAAATCTCTCGCGCAGCTGAATTAAACTGTATCCATATTTGAATGCTATAAAAGTTGCAAGCATTGAAATTGAAAGGGTTGCCATATCACCTGGGGGTGCCATATCTCCCGAGTTCACCCTACTGTATCAGCCAGACTTTCTTAGTTTTTGAAATATTACTGAGCCATAGTGAAAATGGGTTATTCTTTCGTGTAGCCCTAAAGTGACAGCTGACAATCTGTTCTATTTTTTTTTTCGTTTTAAGGACTTTCACCCACGAATGGCGGCATGTTCAAATCTAGCGTGAATTATGGGACATCTACTCTAAGTTTAGATGGATAATCTAATAAAAATTATATTTTAAGAATTAGAACTCGCAGTTATCACTTAAAAGCAAAAAACTCTTGCTGTAAAATGTCGATTAAACACCATGTCCATATCCTCTTAGCAGTCCCGTGTCAAGTGCAGTGTCAAATTCCTTCCCAGAAACAACCACCCTAATGCTTACGCAGCAAACAAAACACAAAAAGAGCGAAAAAGAAAACATTAGCGTAAAATGTCAAAAATGACAGCGCTGACAACAACAAAAACAACAGCAGCGCTTACCGCAACAAGAGAATATTATTAACAATGTTGTTGGTACTAAATAAAAGTTGGCAACAAAGTTTGAGCCTAAATAAAAAGCGCAAAACTTTTTTCAAAACGTCAAAAAGTCGCTGGAAGCGAGGTTCTTTTCATTCTTTTCCCGTAATATTCCTCGAAAGCAAAAGAAAAGAAACCGCTCTGCGGAAGCAAAAAAAGAAAAAAATACTAAAGATGCTGTCTGTTTTAGACGCTAACGATGTTGCTGTTGATGAGTTTGTTGCTGCTGTCTAATGTTGTTACGACGGTTGCTCTTGCCGTTTGTGTCTGTGTGTGCGTTGTTATGCTACTAATCGATTTTTTATGTATACTTAGGGTTCTTCAGGCTTCTTAGTCTCAGAGTGTTTACAGACAAAAAAAATACCGACATTAAAGTGTAGCTCTTTAGGAATTTTGCTATTACATTAACGTGCATAGAAAATTGTTTTGGAAAGAAAAAAAAAAATCAATCAAATTGAAGTTAAAGAATAATTTTTAAATTTTATGAACAACAATTTTGCTTCTCTTGAACTAAATATGGCATGATGTGAAAGCTTCATAATGCTTCTTTATGCTGAAAAGTACTTATTGTCAAAAATTTTAAAAAAAATTACTGATTTCCAATAAACCCGCTCCATTAGACAATTGAGGAAGGAAACCATCTACTTATTCATCTTATTGGCGAAAATATACAGACTACTCTGAACATTTAACACTTCGAAGGTATTTGATCGAGTGTAGTGTAGTGCCCTCGTATCAAAACTATTTCCACATGGTATAGATAATTCCTCCGCTCGTTAAATAATGAGTTTTACTGCGACTCTTCTATTTATGTTATTATACAGGGTGGCTGATTCGAACTGTTACCAACTTCAGATAGACTTATCTGACAGATGGAACATGACAGCTGTCTAAAAATTGGCATGATGTTAGTTCATTCTATTGTCAACAAGTAACCAAAAGCATTTGCGCGTCAATTTATTGAAAATAAAAAATTTTCGAAATGGAATTCAAACGTAATAGTGTGATTGCCCTTTATTTGGCTGGAAAATCGCAACCAGCAATTATTCGTGAGCTGAAACATTTAAAAGTGAATAAAATGTTTGTGTATCGGACCATAACACGTTACAATGGTACCGGCAGCGTTGCCAAACGACATGGTGGTGGTCGGAAAATAACTGCAACATCACCAGAAATGGTTCGAAAGGTGAAGGCCAGAATTGAGCGAAATCCGAGACGCAGTGGCAGACAAATGGCTGCCGAGCTGAAAATATCGCGTGAACGAATGCAACACATATTGTCAAACAAGCTCGGACTAAAGGCCCTCAAGTTCCAAAAGGCGCATGATCTCACTCCTGCTCAAAAAAAAGTTAGGCTCGATAGAGCCAAGGAGTTGTTGCGCTTGCACGCCGCCGGAAATCTGTCACAAATTGTCTTCTCTGATGAGAAAAATTACTGTATCCAGCAATATGTAAACAAACATAATGATCGGGTTTACTTGACAGAGAGGTCCTACAAAAATTTGAATGTTCGTTTGGCCACCAGGACGCAGGCACCACCGCATGTGATGGTTTGGGCTGCAGTGACTGCTGATGGGCGCTCACCACTCGTTTTTTTGGCCGCTGGCGTCAAAGTAAACGCCCAGGTGTATCGTGAATCAGTGTTGGAGGGTGCTTTACTACCGTGGGCACGCAAGCATTTCGGTCGCAAGCCATGGACATTCCAACAAGACTCGGCACCGTCACACAAAGCTCGTGTGAATCAAGAATGGTTAGAAAAAAACGTTCCTAGCTTCATTTCTGCTCAACAATGGCTCTCAAATTCGCCTGATGCGAATCCGCTGGATTTCTTAAACTGGGGTATGTTGGACAGGAAGGTCTTGACTAAAAAATACCAGAACGTTGATGCGCTAAAAGTGGCCCTTCAACGAGAATGGCGCAAACTTCCATAAAATCAAATTCGTTCTTCGACCGTCTACGGGCCATAGTTAAGGCCAAAGGTGGCCATATCGAAAATCTCAAGTAGATTCTTAAAATTTGAACATATCCCAACAACTATAGCGTTTGATCAATAAAATCTGTGCATGGAAACTAAAAATATAGTCTTTTGAATTGTTAACACTTCGAATCAGCTACCCTGTAGATGGTTTCTCTTCAAATTAATTCTTCATAACTAGCATTTTGATGTTTTCCAAGGCCCCTCTTCCCTACTCTTATCTATTAACTTCTCTCATCGACCATGATTCCAAACGAATCCTATTGCGCAAAACAGTCGTTTATCAAAATTGTGAAAAATAAGACATCTTCGTTGATTTCAACTCTTTCGATAAACGATAGAAACGTCACTGACCCTTCTGATAAGGCTAGCATGTTTACTCAAAACTTGAATCTTCCCGATAGCAGTCAGCCACTACCCTTCATAGGTAGAAAAACTTGGGTTACGCCATATATTCACTTTTGAACAAAGGTTGTTAAAGGGGTTCTTGCAAATCTCAATATTACTAAAAATTTAGATCACGACGGTATATGGACTGGGCTTCCGAAACTAATGAAAAGCGTAACAATCTTCCATCTTTTAAATTATTTGAAGCGGAATGAATTGTTTAGTGATCGCCAATATGGTTTTCGTAGATCTCGTTCTACCACAGACCTGATGGCGTTTCTCATTGAAAAGTGCAATCAATGTACATACTTAATATATCTTCTCGGTCAAAGTAAGTTGGATATTTCCAGTGCATTTGATCAAGTTCGGCTTATTCCACTCATATCCAAACCTCTTGTTTTTGGTGTTGATAGATTGCTTGTTCGTTAATTTTCAACTTTTATCCATGGTCATTCTACTTATGTTGTGTAAGACGTTGTTTTATGTGAAGAACACTCCGTTAACTCCGAAATACCCCAAGGTTATGTTTTATCCCCTGAACCGTTTTTAATTTTTATCAAAGATATTCTGTCTTTGATCATTCGTGCAATCTATTCCTTGGCAGACAACAGCAACATTTAACATTTGGTTTTATTCAAAAACGTCCTGGTGTCATCCAAATTGAAAGTAAGTGGCGAATATTGAATGAATTTCCTATTGATGACCTTAAATCAAATATACAAGTGGAGAAAACTCGCGGAATTAATTTTCATACCGGTGTTGCGTGTTATCTCACAAACAAATAGATTACCCCTTCCCACATATAAGTATAGATTCAGTCAATATTGCGGAATCAACAGCTTTTATCGTTCTTGGGTTATCGATTTAATCTATTCCGAGATGATCCGATCACGTATTTAATATGTCAAGGGAAGCGCCCAAGTACCTAGGCTCTCTTGAACGGTATACGAAAAACTTCTTGCAGCTGATCTTCTTTCCATCTATTTCACCAATATTGGGCCTAACATATGGACTGGCGCCTCAAAAACTCCATTGGAACTGCTAAACCGAATCCAACAAAGTAATCTGGTTCCATCGGTCCATGTGTTCACTCGTTTTACAAGGGTGTCCTATCAAGCCCATCCCTCGATGCTGAATGAAAAATCGCTTTACAGAGAGTAGTGGTTCTATAGTCGCATGATAAAGTTATGGAACGATCTGCCAGGAATAACTTTTCCCGACAGTTTGGGCATCGGCAAATTTAAGACAAGTGTTCAACGACAGTAGTCCATCCTTCCCTATAATCATTGCCCAATTGGCCAATTCAATGCTTTGCAATTATAGGGGTTATGTCGTTCAGGTTCCTCCATATGTTAAAAAAAAAATACAATATCCGAGTGGCAACATCCTGATAAGGTCGATTTTAATACCAAAACTTAATGTAGTCTGGGCTGGTATCTCATATCACCTTTTGCTCATACTTATATCACGTAGCCTGTGCGCTTAATATTCTGAGTAAATTAAATTAACCTTGAGCTTCGTCATAATGTTGGGTGCTAAGCCCTTTTTTTATAGATATTGCAGTTTGAAGTGCTATGGATTCAGTAGAACATATATTATTCCGTAGCATTCGGGTGTCTCATTTGGCTCATTTCTTTTTGCGTTGCAATGGAGTTCAATATAATACCGTGATAATTCACCTACTGGCCGAATTATTTAGATCTAAAATATTGCCTCTGTGAAAGTATTTTTCCCATCGACAGTGACATCGGTGTACTCGGAAAGAATATACTACTCTTCTTGGCATTCATCCAGTTTTCTAACCAGTCAAAATAGTGCATTGCATATTTCAAGGTTATAGGCATTGGTTTCGGTAAGAAAAAGAACATACCTACTATAATCAAAATCGCTAGCAAAAAAAATTCTCAAAAATTTCTACAATATCTTCGAAGCCTCTGAATTCATTGATGAAATAAAATTATTTTGAGATATGCTCAACTACTTTAAATCTAGCTCTAGTAATGGTCAGATATCTGAAAATATTCACTCTGTAGTAGTCTTTGACATTATAACTCCAAAGTTTTTCTAGAGTATAACTGAACTGCAGAATGCGTATAGCGGTCCAGCAGCTTTAAATGAAAACGGAGTATGTTCGTTGCATAGTTAGACAGGACTAGAAGATGTCTATATTTTGTTGTGTTTTTTGAAGGGGCCTTACCATACCTTCTTTATCATGTTCGCATTAACTATTAACACTGATCTCAGCCTTCAATTGCATAAAGTTAGCTTTCGAATAAGTGAGTCGAACATAAAACTGAATCAAAGAATTCATTACTGATACTTTGTGGCACAATAAGCTACATACTCCTGCTCTTAGGAAATTTTTGTCAAACAAAAACTTAACGCATATGTGAAGCTTTGAAAATTCTCACACAAGAAAACCAACCTCAATTATAATGCTACATACTCGTATACTTTTATATCTAACTTTACCACCCGTGGAGCTGCTTAATAACTGAAATAAAAAAAAAGTAAAGCAACCAAACTATAAAAGTCTCCAA
This sequence comes from Calliopum simillimum, assembly GCA_951812925.1. Lineage (NCBI taxonomy): Eukaryota > Metazoa > Arthropoda > Insecta > Diptera > Lauxaniidae > Calliopum > Calliopum simillimum. The sequence goes on from OX638370.1 coordinate 33,717,757, forward strand.
TTACTGCTACTTCAGATACCGACTACAGTCAACAAGGTTTTTTTTTTCTGCCCACTTTTTTTTTCCTTTATGTTCTGCCATATTTCTCATATTCTTTTTAACTTCGTGGCTTTTTTGCTTCAACTACTTCCTTTTAAGAGCCTACATACCTATGTATATAAGCCATTAGTGCACTTCAGTTGAGACCCCTGAAGTTCATGTGAATTAGTCATCAAGTAGCGTAAAATAACAACAAATAATCATGTCAAAGTAGCAAAAGCATAGAAAGCAAAAAAAAAAAATCAATCATGTGAAATCACAGCCACCAATACCACATAATTCTACATTTCATATCAGTAAAAAGACCGATTGACAGTAAGATAGACAGACAGACAGACAGTCAGACAGAGTCTCATACAACACAATCAACAAAGTCAATTGTTTGCATGGGCTTAGTAAAGAGTTGTCTGAAACTATAAAGAACCATTTCTTTTCAAAAAAATTCAATAACCGGTTTTTCCAAAAATGATGAGATGAATTAAGATGAGGTGAGATGAGTTCAGTTCAGTTCAGTTCAGTTTAGTTCAGTTTAGTTCAGTTTAGTTCAGTTTAGTTCAGTTCAGTTCAGTTCAGTTCAGTTGAGATGAGATGAGATGAGATGAGATGAGATGAGATGGAATGGCATGGAGTGGTATGGAATGGAATGGAATGGAATGGAATGGAACGGAATGAAATAGAATGGAATAGAATGGAATGAAATGGCATGGCATGGAATGGAATGGAATGGAATGGAATGGAATGGAATGGAATGGAATGGAATGGAATGGAATGAAATGGAATGAAATGAAATGAAATGAAATGGAATGGAATGGTATGAAATGGAATGGAATGGAATGAAATGGAATGGAATAGAATGAAATTAAATGGAATTGAATGGAATGGAATTAAATGAAATTGAATGGAATAGAATGGAATGGAATGAGACGAAATGGAATGAAATGGAATTGAATGGAATGAAATGGAATGAAATGGAATGAAATGGAATGAAATGGAATGAAATGGAATGAAATGGAATGAAATGGAATGAAATGGAATGGAATGAAATTAAATGAAATGGAATGGAATGGAATGGAATGAAATGAAATTGAATGGAATGAAATGAAACTGAATGGAATGGAATGAAACGGAATGGAATGAAATGGAATTGAATGAAATAAAATGGAATGGATTGGAATGGAATGAAACGAAACGAAATGGAATGGAGTAAAATAAATTTAAATTAACAAAATTATATGATATAAAATAAAAAGTAATCATTCGTCATAACAAAACCCTTGTCAAATTTTCCACAGCACACCTACAAAATTCAATCAGTTGTGCGTGCATGTGGGTGTTGCCACTAACTCCTTCAACATTGCTTTCGTCGTCAGCATCGTCATCTCAGTACCAGCTTAGCTTTCAAAATCATAGCATCTACTTAAATTGAAATCACATCCTTATTAGTAGTAATGCAAAAGTATAGGGTTCCACCAACCCTACCTAAAAGTACAGGTAAATCTGCCAACCAGTGAACTAACAAGAGGATTCCATTATGTTACTTCTATTTTTATGTGCAAGTACTTAGAAGTAAAGAGTTAATTTTCTACGAAAACAATGATAGGGATTTCAACTACACATTTGTATACATTTTTTCCAAGATTAAATAGAAGGAATAGGGAGAAAAACTAAAAGATGAGAGGATGTAGAAAACATTAAATGAAGAAACACATTTCTTTTGAAAATCATGAAATCAATTCTTATACTAAAAATAAAACCACATATTATTTTCAAGATTTTTCATTATATTTTGGAAATTTTTAAATATTGTTATCGTATTTTTCGACCTTTTGTCATAATCCTCAACATTTCTCGAAACCTTTCATCAAAATTTTCAATACTTTTTGACATTTGAAATACTTTTATTTGTATTTTTCTTGGAAATTTTTATGAAAATTTAGTTAAAATGTATTAAATTTTACAAGTTCGCTGTTTAAAATAAAAAATGCTTGACAGTTCTGTTTCGGGAAAACTGCACAAAGTGTCTTACACCGAGTGTTATGTTGGCCCTATATAACAAATAATGTTTTTATTACTGCCATCTAAGTGTTTCAAAAATTTATTTTTACTGGTTGCTACGTATATTTGAAATATGCGAATGTCAGCGGTATTTCCTGCCATTTTAAACAACCCATATGACACTTTCTACTACTTTTTATTTTTTGACTTATAGCACTTAAAATTATTTCATGCATACGAAATAGTATGCTGGAAAATATTATTTTTCTTTATGCTACTATATATTTTTTTTTTTTTTGGTACTTTTTACTCTTCACTTTGGCACAATTTGCAAATGCACTTTTTTTGTCGTGGCGTTACTACGTTGCGTTTCGTCGTGTCTTGACAAGCAATAAATATTGAATTATTTTTGTAAAATACAATACGAGTGAGTTAATTTTTCATATCTTTTTGAAATTCCGTAGTTTTTTTTTTATTTTTGCTCCCAATTTTTTATCCATTTTGCACATAAATTTGAGGCGTGCTTGCTGTGCAAATTCTGTCAGTGCTTTCAGTTTTACACAGAGAAAACTATTTGATTGTATGTACCAAAATTTGTTAATAACTAAATAATGTTACTTATGATACGTTAGCTAATTATGACCTACTTTACTCTTGTATTGGATAAATAAGTATGTTAAGAATTACATAAAAACATCCCAGTTAAGTCGGTTTTTAGTCCACATCTAATTTAATATAAAGTATAAAAAGCAGAAAACTTCAAAATCCTTTACAAAAAACGAATTTCAAAAAACTTAAAACGCTTTTTTCTCAAAGCATGAAAAATGTAGATGTCTAGTTGTAGTTTTAACCCGACGATATAATATTATCAAAATCAACCATCAAAATCTAGTACTAAAAAACTACGATCATATTCAACTAAGTTTGTATTTAGACTTTTCTTTAAGTGTAGGTACGTCATAACTCGTTGCCATTGCAACAGGATGGGCTCGAAAACCATTATTCTCACTGCTGGGAATTCAAGCACTTTTAAAAATTGCTTATTTTGTAATATACACTCCTATTTCAATTTTTTGCTTTTGGTGCCTTTCTCAAATTGCCAAACAGTGCGTTGCAGTGTTGCAGCCGGTGTATGTCAGCGATATCCCACCCAACACCAGTTTGCAAAAGTTGCATTGAAATTTTCATGTAAAACTGAAAAAGATCTCTCTCTCTGTTCGTACAACCTGCACAATATTATTTTTCACTTTTCTCCAAACTTAACAGGATATCAGTGAGTGGAGTGAGTGAATGTGTTGAATGTGTGAAAATAAATTGAGTTAAAATTGTGCGATTTATTCGGCTGTGACATGTCACTAGATGATGATGATGATGATGACACTTTAAAATACTTGACACATTTACTATGACATTTGGCTGTTGTCATCGACAATTTTCTTTATTGTTAAATAATTTATTTTGATAACACTACAATATTTGTTTGTTTGGAAAATTTAGTGGTGCTTAAGTTTCAGATTGAAAGAAAAATTGGTTTTATTGAATATTGCTCTGTGAATTTACAACTTTTCTTTTTAATTCTAGATTTATCAACTTAACCAGAACTTGGTAATTTTCTATTTTTTAAGGAATCTGCGGTATTCTTGCTTCAAATTGAAGAAAACGCTGTATTCAGTCATATGAAGCACTTCAAGAATAATGTGTTATTTATTTAAAGCAAATGCATCGGATAGCCATGAAATTCCTCTACAGCTAAAAGTTTTTACTTTTCCAATTTGTACCTAACTTTTCGAGTTCTCATTCCTTGAAGTACATATAATTATAATAAAGTCCTTTGTATGGAGCTTTTATTATTCAAGACGAAGGTATCTTAGAATCGTGCAAGGAATGCGTCTAAAGTTTTCTAAACTTTTTTTTTAAAAAATTTTTAAAAAATTGGTCAAAAAAAAAAAAATTTTAACTTTCCAAAACACACCAATTCACACGTATTCCTCAGATGATTTTAAGCATTTTATGCCCAGTACACTTTTTTCGTAAGATGCCTTCCTCTTGAGTAAAAAAAGTGTTTTGCCTACCGCAGGCGTTCAATAGCCAAAAACTCTCATTTAGCGACCGAATCCCATCTTGAGTCATATACCATTTTAAAGCTTATAAGTTAAGCTTTAATATAAAGTATTCTTAAAATATATTTAAGGGGGGTTTTTTGATGGTTCCGTAAAGTAATATTTGCAAATAAAATATAGTAAAATAATAAATAAGGAGTAAATATTACACTCTAAATTGCCTAAATTTTCCTAAACGTAAAGCAAATTATGCTTTGCCAGAAAATATAATACTATTTTCAAAATATTTATGTTTGGTCAGACAATTCCTGAACATAGGAACTCTGTCTTCCCTCTGCATTATATAGGTCAGTGGTGTAGGGGTCTAATAAGTTTGTAATTGTATGTAAAATTAGTATTTTTCTATCCATCACACGGATGGACCACGGTCTGAATCCTAGTGCGAATAGTTCGTTTTGTTTTTTTTTTTTGTTTCAAAAAAATACCTCACTGTAAGATTATTCAAAAATTCTGAATTAACTTAAACAGTAAGGTAAAATTAATTTTATTTTCTTGGAATTCTAGTAAAATTTACTAGATATAAAGTAGTACGAACTATTTGTTTTTCTCCGCGTACTCTTTCTCCAGGTCTTGAATATTGAGTCTTGGTCTTGACCTTAGGCATTAAGCCTTGCTCTCTGTCTTAGCTTTGGTCATACTTTTGGCCTAAGTCTGGTCTAAGCCTTAACCTTGTGTATCCAAAATTTCTGAAACTCACTCGTCAAAATTGTTTTTAAAATGCCAAATTCCGTATTGAGGGATCTTTCTTAGTATTATTGACCAAAACTGATTGTCATAATGACCAAGATCATGTATGTAGAAACTATCCCCAGTACTTGTGTGGAATGAGTTTGATACATGTGCCTGTCCAGAGAAAGAGTGACCTTTTCTTCACAAAATCAAAATCCGTTTTTTTTTATATTTTCCAAAAGAACATATAATTTTGAATAAAATGACACCTTGATCACCGGAAAATTCTAAAACTTTACTGAGTTATGACATTTAGAATCATGAAATGAAAAACTCAAGTTTGTAAATATCAAAGCTCAAAGTTTGTCGATTTTTTCAGATCAATTGTAATATGAGGAATGCTACGCGTTCGTGTCCAAATTCGAATAATTCAAAAAATCGTTAAAAATCATAATACATAAAATAGTGAAAATCTCAAGAACATGGAGAAATTGAAGTAAAGTTGGGAAAATTTAAAAATATTGAAATTTTAAAAAGTTTCAAAATTTGCCGAAAAAATAAAAAATTTGGAAAATTACATCAAGATTTGAGGGGAGAGATTTTTTATCTGAGTGTGTCTGTTAGTGTTTGACCACAAAGTATCGTCAAATGCAAGAAGATGGCACGATCAAAGTGGTACAGAACAGAGATGTGCACGATGTCCATTCAAACGCTTCTATGAGACATTCGCAAAAAAACGAACCGAGAATCATCACTAGACAGCAAACGTACGAAACGAATGGAAGCACGACAGTAGACAAAAAAATGCAATGAGCTTCGTCGACACGAAGGCGAAAAGCAATAAAGACAGTGAAAAAGGCAACGAATGTTCTGAGTTTTGCTGACACGAAGCCTAAAAGCAATAAAGGCAGTGAAAAAAGTAACGAGTATTGGAAAAAGCACCACTGCATTGCATTGCGTTTTATTAAATTTTTTATGCATTATTATTAAGTTTAAAGCATTTCTTGTCTTTGTGACCCCTCACGAAATTTTAAGTAGAATATATTTGTAGAATACATTAACCTATTATAACCCACTTTTCGAAAAGGGGTCAATAAGATTCTAAAAGACAAGATATAATGGTTAAAAAATGTTTATTGCGTAATTTCATGTTTACTCTGGAGCAACATATTTTGTCCAAAATGAAGATTTAGAGATTTACAGTAGGATGAAATTTCGAAAATAAATTTTTTGTAAGTATTTAAGCCAAAAAAAAAAACAATATCTGGTTGATTTAAGTTTCCAGATATGATTTTTTTATACCTTAGGCGAAATATTTGACATATCTCAGAACTCATTTTTTGCGATTGTTATAAAACAAAAACTGCATCAAGCCGAGGTTTTGCATAAAACGGCGTTGAGTGACCTCTAAATGCACTTCCAAAAATTTTACAAAATTCTCAGCTCATTTTTTTGACATCCTATTTCAGATTTTTGAGGGTTATTCTGGAATTTAAAAAAAATTGTTTTTTTTTTTTAATCCTGAAGTCTAATGTGTCCAACATTGGAATATGAACAACAAAAACAAAAAAGGAATTTTTCCTATTTTACATTGCATTTACTTAACTTTATCCGCAAGGCACGGCAAATTTTAAATTTAACAGTAGGTTTGTACAAAACATGAGCGCTAACAGACTACTCGTTGCTTTTTTCCAATATTCGTTGCCTTTTCCACTGTCTTTATTGCTTTCGCCTTCGTGTTTACCGAAGCTCATTGCTTTTATTTTGAGCAAGCGTCAACACTGAAGCGTCGATTCTGAATGAAAGCACGGCAAAGACAACGAATAACCGAAGAGCAAGTAAACGCGAGCTCTTCATTGGAGATCTCTGGTACAGAATCAAAGAAGATAGTCTCTTCTTTTATCATGGACATGTTTAATAGCGACATCTAGTCTCATTTTCTGGTAGCTTGTGATCAAACACTAACAAACACGTTCATAAGCAAAATGGAGATTGCTGCCTTTGCTTCATATACCCCACATTTGAAAAATATAAAAAAATCCAAAACTTTCAAAATTAAAATGTTTATGAAAGCTCGATATATGAATTAGGCAAATGCTCGGTTGGTCAACAGATTTATTTTTTCTAACCATTTCATTTTCAGAATTGAAAAAAAAAAAAAAATTTCAGGAATCACAAATCCTAACGACCACATCAAATTGATTAAATTCGAAATGCTTTTTAAAATTTTATGACCTGTGCAATGCAAGAAACGAAATGTCTCCAATGAGTCGTTAGAAAATCAATCTAGAGTGAATGAAAATCAGAGATAAAAACAGCAAAAATAAAAAACTTTTCAAAGTAATTACACTTTGAATGATTTCTTGCCCCCAATGGTAATAACTTGGACTTTTCCTTTTTTTTTTTTGTCTGACCCAGCAGCAACACTCACACTCAGCATTAATTTAAAATCACGTTTATTTCTTCTTTTTTTCTGTTTTTTGTTTTTCTCAACGGCACGATTAAAATTGTAATGATTTCATTTTCGAACGCATCACCGCCAACACCAAATACCAAATCGAACTACACCAAACAACATTAGTTTCGTTTCATTGCGTATAGCGTGCTAGCGTTGAAGTTTTCAAAATAGAGTGGACCATTGGAATAGAAGATTTTTAAATAAAATGACTTATGACATTTTGCTTGAAATACATAGAATACAATTTTCAAGGAATAGTAGTATACAAAATTGTATATTATATATACATCTTATTGCTAACTTTAATCATTATTTTAGCAATACTAGAATCGCCAAATGGTCAAAATTTGATCACAAATGTATTAAATAATTTTGGTACTTTTTGGACAGTTTTAGTACTTTTTTTGCTATTTGGTACAAAATAGAAAAGCTCATTTATCATACCTGGTAGAATGACAAATTTGAAACGAAAAGAAAACAAAAGCAAAAATTCAGTGTCGGTCAGCTCTTTCTCTTTGTGCTGTATCCTGTTTTCAGCTCTGTTTGAAGGCTTATTTTGTCGCTGTTGAAATTGAAAACTTTTCATTTAATTTTACCTGGCTTAATGGCAAAATATTAAAATAATTTTAACTTTGTGCACATGTACCCACAAATACCTTTCTAATGGTGTATAATTCAAAGTAGTGCTCCATTTCTTGCATAGAAAAAAAGGTTGGACAAAGTTGTATCTTGCGTATTAATATATAGAAATATATTTAAAAAAATGTGGAATTATCTTCTAGTAATACTTGATAGTACTAAACGTTTATTTGAGGAATTCAAATTTTGTTTTTATTCAAAAACGCGTCAAATTTTTGAAAATTGCAATCATTTTCAAAAGACTTAAGCAACAAACTTTAGAATAAAATAATATAAATCCACCCTTTTACCATCAGCACTTCACACTCACGCTAGCACCCAGACATTCAGCTGATTTGCTGTCGAAGATAAGCCGTCAATTGGTGATGCTTGATTGAGTTGGTTGTTGTGTGCTGGTCAAAAAGAAAAATGATTGGGAATGGGTGCACGTCGTCGTTCGTTCGTTCTTCGAAATGAAAGGCATGGAGATGAAGTTATGTCAGATTAAGAAATCGATAAGCCAACTATGGGCAATAAGAGTGAAATAAATGAAATTATGAAAGTCATGAGCGTGTCGGACACACAGATTAGTGAGAGATTAGAAACACCCGAGGCGCAGTGATCATAAAGAAACTTAAGGAAAAGTTAAATGAAAGACAAATTTTGATTTAATTTTTGCTGCTTAAAAAGTTGGCATAATGTTGAGTAATTAATAGGAGCTGCTCTAAAAAAGCAAAAAGTTCGAGCGTTTGAACTCTAGACAGCTGACTCGGTTTGGTTGGAAAACTGTTCGAGGGCTCAAAAAACAATAGGAGTTTTATATTTAAATTTTTGTCATTTCTTTTTCGCAAGTCTGAAAAATAAAAATTCAAATTTAACCCAACTCTAGCACTTTTAGTACTTCTCTTCATCTTCTGCTTTTAGAGCAATTAGCTTAACTTCATCTTTGTCTCTCCTTCTTTCTCTTTCTTCCTCATTTCTAATAATTTATGCCATACAACGTTGACAGTTGATTGAACACCTTTTAAATGACAAAATACCCTTGGGTGATATGCGGTGCAACACTTTAAAAACAGAGAAAGAGACAAAAAGAAAAGAAAACCTAAGGACAGCAACATAAGGCGACAGCATTCCAATGCGGTGTGGCTGACAGCACGTGTTACCATGATTTACGGTTCATGCAACTACTTACAGCCAATCTATGGTGAAAAAAAGCTCCTTTTTAAAATGCTTAAGATTTAATTTTTTCAAAACCCATACCCCCCTCACGCAAAACGTAGATATTTGCAATTTGATTGAGGACCCATTAAAGTCAAACCAATCTGTGGCGCTTACTGGCCGCTAGACAAAATCACCTACTCCAACTTCTGTCACTTTTTTGCATTTTGCCAGACCATACCAAAACGAAAAAAAAAAAATCTCAAGCACGGGAAGTAAAAAGTAGAAGACGATGTCATTAAAATGTCAAAATAAGATAAGTTAGTTTTATAGCTGCTAGGCGTTAAGGCATCAATCAACACCATAGGGTCTTTTAGTTTAATTTTTTTATTTTTTTATTCATTTATGCCTGTTTTTATGGGACATTTGTAATAAAAAAATAAAAGTCAACTTTTTTTATATGGGCAACTACTTTGCATACTTTAAAATGTTTAAAGTTGGGTCAGCGTATGCGTCTTAAAATGGGGTTTACTCGTAGCTATAAATTTGAACAAGTCTTCTTTTTAATATGACATTTCCTATATGCAGTTAAAATGCTGCTGCCGCTTCGAATGATGTTTGGTGTAACCAGTATTTGTTTGATTTATTGCACTGTGCTAAGTATTGCTGTTAGAAGTTGGCAAGAATAAGTACTTGAAGAAGCAATTTATTATTGTGCTGCTATTCATTTTTAACGATTTTATTTTCTGTCTACACTGGTAAGGTCTAGAGACTTACGTTTGGCAAAAAGAAATAAAAATAATTTTTAAAATAGTTCTAATGGAATAATTGAAATACTTTCTTAGGAAGAGTTTAGTAGGTCAGTCAAATTAGGGTTAGGAAAGAAAGATAATAAACTGAAAACTCCTATACACCTTCATTATAGTGTTCTTAAAAATGTCACAAAAATCTGATAAAATCCCGCGTCTGCGTCGTAAGTTATTCAATGTCAAAAGTCACAAAAATCAGTTTTTTGCAAAATCTCGTAAACGGTTACTTTTTCAGAAAAATAGTGCAAGACAATTTTGTAGCCTTTTCCTATAAAAAATCTTCAAGAACTGTTTTCGTACGACTTATAGTTTAGGAGATATTCTAATTAGAAAAGTGGTAATTCATACATGCGACGTATTAGTGTGCAAAGCAATATGTTGATTTTTAAAGTGGAATAACTCATGAATGGAACTCAAAAATAGCAAGACATTTCATTTTACAAAACTAAATTTTATATCATGTTCACGATAAAACTCAGTTCGACGTGAATACAGTCTTATCAGTATATTAGTTTGTCTTAGAAAGATTTTAAGCAAATAAGCTCAAGTGCCCGCGCAGAGAGGCTTCGAACATCACTGATATAGATACAATAAAGCTTAGTAATATATGTACACAATTAAATTTTTGGATTTTAAATATAATGTTTAAAAATAATGTTTTCTTAAAATGTTTATATACAATGTTTAGATACAATGTTTAGATACAATGTTTAGATACAATGTTTATATACAATGTTTAGATGCAATCATTATAAAGATTGTTTGGAAACAATGTTTATAAGATGTGTGTACAATGTTTGCTTACAATGTTTATAAATAATGTATCCAAACAATGTTTACAAAGCATGCTTATAAGCAATGAGGAGCAAATTCAGTATTGGTCTTGATTGCGAAATTACCAAAACCAGGGCCATGACGCTGATATCAGCTGATATCATTGTTAGATCAAGACCAATACCAAGACTGCTATGGTCTTGGTCTTGGCGTACTCATCACTGCTTGTAAACAAAATGTTTAGACACAATGTTTATATACAATGTTTGGATACAATGTTTATATATAATGTTTATATACAATTTTTAGATACAATGCTTGGATGCAATCATTATAAAGAATGTTCGGAAACAATTAGTTTTCTGATTTTTGGCGGTAAGTGAACTTTTTAGCTCAAAACAGTCGAAATTTTTCCAAAACCCCTGTTTGAGCACTCCACAATTAAACCAAAAAAATCTTAGAAAAATTTGAAATATATATTTTGTTAGGATTTTTTCTGACGAATCCAGTGATACCATTTTTTTTTTGCGCTACGACATTATTTTCATTCATGACGAATTTTTCATTTTTTGTATCAAAAAATATCACGAAATCGGGAGTAAATATTTAGTCATCGACGGTTGCCACCATCCGGACGGTTTTTTTTTTCCGGTGACCCCTAGTAAACTTTTTTAGAATATTTTTTTGGAATTTTTTTTAACCCATTATAAACAAGTTTTGGAAAAACTGGTCAAAAAGACCCTTAAAAACGCGATATAATGGGTTAAGATGTTCAAATAACTTAATATACAATCAGGCATGGAACAATATTTTGGAACATCTTAACCCATTATATCTCGTTCTCAAGGGTCTTTTTGACCCCTTTTTCCAAAAACTTGTTTATAATGGGTTAAAAAAATTCCAAAAATATTCTAAAAAAATTTTACTAGGGGCCACAAGAAAAAAAAAAAAAAGTCCGGACGGTGGCAACCGTCGTTGACCAAATATTTCGTGATATTTTTTGATAAAAAAAATCAAAAATTCGTTTTTCATGAATGAAAATAATGTCGTAGCGCAAAAAAAATTGGTAACACTGGATTTGCCAGAAAAATTCTAACAAAATATACATTTAAAATTTTTCAAAGTTTTTGTCTGTTCAATTGTGGAGTGCTCAAACAGGGTGTTTTCGAAAAATTTAGACTTTTTTGAGCTGAAAAGTTCATTTAACGCCAAAAATGGACGTCAAATCAGAAAACGAATTCGATTCTACGGAAAAAATACATAAGAATCCATGTCTTGGATTTCAATTTTCGACCTACTACGAAGCTGAGAATTTATTCACTTCGGACCAATGAGCATGCATTTTTGAATCACGTTTTTCAACCTTCAAAAATATATCGATACCCCTTTCCGTCATAACTCAGAGTTAGGGTGGCGGCAATCTTCATGCCGATAGTTAAACTTTACAATTCTGCCGGTTGCGCGACGAATTTTAAACTTTCGTCCAAAACGCACCGGTCTGATGCTTACCTATATGACATATTCCATAGAATGGTGTACCCTCAGTTCATCTCAAAACTAGATCTTTTTCAAAAGGCTACATCCTCAAATCTTGCTGTAAATTTTCATTGATCCTTAAATAGTAATGAGGAAATTGTTTTCGCATGATTTTGCGCCCGGGACAAGGTCATAGGTCGCGAAAATCATTTATTTTTTTCCGTGTTTCTGGCTAACCTCTACAGGAAAATGTTGGTCGACAATTTGGTAGCTCAGGATATTTCCCAAACTAAAAATTGTATAAAAATATCTCTCATTTTTCTTTTGGGAAATTTTCCGAGCTAAAAAAATTGCCAACCAGCTCGAAAAAAATTTTCATAGTACTAGAAAATGGTTATTTTTGATAAAAATTTTTTAAAAATTAACTTTGAAGCAAAAACATATCAAAAAAGTTAATATCAAATTGATTAATTCGTATTTCCTGGTTCATCAGAAGTTAGAAGATTTTAAATAAAAATACACATATCCAAGCAAGAACGACCTATCTTTCGTCAGTGCATGTTTTGTGATAGAACAGTGCTTTTTTTTTTAATTTAATTTTTTTTCTTTTTTGGCTCAGTCTAATGTACACACTGTTGTGGAACCCGTTTGCATGTCTAAACAAATGCTCCACAATTAACTGTTTGACAGCGCCTGCAGTTGGTCATTTTTTCTTATTCCCTTGTATTTTTTATTTTGCTTTGCCCCCTATGAAGTCTGTTCATTCCACAGAGACCGGCGTTATATTTTTTCTCTCATTTCCCAGCAAAAAATGCAAATTTTCATGTTGTGAACAAATTAATCGAATACAATACACACACATTCACAAAGATACAAAGTTACTGTTAAGAGTAAAGTAACTATTGGTGCATGCAGCCTAATCAGGTGGTAATTGCAAAAACGTGATATGCCGCTGAGACAGAGAAATTAAAATGGGTTTTACATACGGATATATTCCTGCACCATTCAGGATGAGTTTGTTTTTCAAATGTTTTCTGTTGATAACATGCAATTAATATGGGAGCCTTGCAGATATTTTTCACAATGTAATACAAGTAGGTACTAACTACTTATTTCCTTGAAGTTGTGCATTAATCTATGAGTTTTATTTAGTTTTTTTTTATATCCTACACAGAGGATAGATTCGCTAAGTTTGATGGTTATTTGATATTCTGAAAACAATTTTCACATGAATCATTGTTTCAGTACCTCCAGTAGAGAGAGCATAAAAAATATATATAGAAGAATAGCTGCACAAAGCAATCCTATAGAATTGCTAGAAATAAATCCTGCAAGCTCTACATAGAGCTTTACCAAATCTCGATGAATATTTTTAAGAAGACTTTTAACCAAAAATAACAAATTTATCAATAGCAAATAAAATGAATAAATGATAAAATAGCGAAATGGTGAAATGATGAAATGATGAATTGATGAGTTGATGAAATGATGAAATGATGAAATGATGAAATGATGAAACGATGAAATGATGAAACGATGAAATGATGAAATGATGAATTGATGAAATGATGAAATGATTAAATGATGAAATGATGAATTGATAAAATGATGATATGATGAAATGATGAAATAATGAAATAATAAAATAATGAAATGATAAAATGATAAAATGATGAAATCATAAAATGATAAAATCATAAAATGATAAAATGGTGAAATGATGAAATGATGACACGATGAAATGATGAAATGATGAAATGATGAAATGATGAATTGATGAAATGATTAAATGATGAAATGATGAAATGATGAAACGATGAAACGATGAAATGATGAATTGATGAATTGATTAAATGATGAAATGATGAAATAATAAAATGATGAAATGATGAAATGATGAAATGATGAAATGATGAAATGATGAAATGATGAAATGATGAAATGATAAAATGATAAAATGATAAAATGATAAAATGATAAAATGATAAAATGATAAAATGATAAAATGATAAAATGATAATATGATAAAATGATAAAATGATAAAATGATAAAATGATAAAATGATAAAATGATAAAATGATAAAATGATAAAATGATAAAATGATAAAATGATGAAATGAATAAACGAATAATTTTTTTAGTTCTAAGTAAATGTTAGCAAGCTGACCAGGGTCATGTGTCCAAAAACTAATGTTTGAGTATTATAATACTCTATTTACACTTGGAAATTGTGTGGCAAGCTATTGCAGTCATTTTCCATTTAGTTTACTGTAATGTAAGCTACAGTTTTTTCCAAAGGAGTTTTCCTTTTTTGCCGAAAATTTATAACTCAAGTACATACATTGTAGCACATACAGACTTTTTTACAATTGCATTTGTGTGTTTTTCACATGGTGTCCTTTTTTGTAAATAAACAAATAAACCCTTTTGTGGTCAACATTTTGTGGGGGAGTAAAGTTTTTATGCAACTTTACAGCTTTTCACTTTCAGCAACGTCCTTCGTTTGTTTTTATGCGATTTTGTTTCATGTGCTTGGGGAAGTTTCAGTTTCATTGAATTTTTTTGAATTTATTGGATTCTTTTATTTCGCCACTAAAATGACTCGATTGTTATTTATATGCCAATAAAAGTTAAAAACACCTGAGTCACTTCATATGCATTTGCATGTGAAAAAACTTTTAGTTAAACGATGTTTATAAGTAGCGGTATTAAAAAGTATTAAAATGCAAATTATAAATTTTATTTAAGGTAAAATATCCATAATAAATCAATTGAAAAATTTCAACTTTAACAACTTTTTGTTTTTAAGTAAAACATTATAAAAAAAAAACGATAAAAATTATTTTTTACATTTTTATAACCCCACATAATGAGTTATCCTCCCTATGCTGGGTATGTACTCCTCCCATTTTTTAATGTATCATCACATCCTGCTGTCAAAAAATTAAATTTCACTCAGTCGACGCGTCTACATATTCATACAGCAAGCGAGCAAGCATGGCGTTAATGACATCTATTAAAAAACAGAAATGTCATTAGCATGAGATTGTGAGAGAACCAACCCAATAAACAGCGTAAGCATAGTTGGCAACACTGTTGTAATATAATGTGAATGTTTGTTATCAGTAGCGTTGGCAGCAGACAGACAGTTGAGATGAAAATAAAAAGTAAAAAACGTGAAATTGGCTCATATAAAAAATGTTTTCATTTTTCTTAAAAACAAACTCTGCAAATTTAATGAAACACTTCCTTTATGTTTTTGGTTTTTTTTTTTTTTTTGACATGGCTGACAACTTTGTCAAAGGAAATTAAATAATTTTTTAAATGTTGTTTTTTTCGCTGACTTAAAAATGGGGAAATTTTCATGATAATAACATTAACATATACACCGTGACACATTAGTGATGTTTAATTGTGTGCACTCATACATTTCTATGTATGTAAGCTTGCTACATATGAAAATTTTCATATTTGTCTGTGGGCGTTGATAAATGAGCAACAAAATGTTATTTAAATTTATTTTTTTGTTTTTTTTTTGGGTGGAAATTTCGGTGATGATGAGGATGTTTATAATAATATGCAATTAATTTAAGACATCATAAATTTATTAAAAAATGTTCTCTTGAATTTATGTATGTCGTTTGTGATATAGAAATATTGATTGAGCACATGATGTGCGACAGAAAACAGCAGATTTTTGAGTTATAAAGGAAGTTTTGCTTTTCTTATCAAAAGACTCATTAACATTTGGTGCAATTGAATGTTAAAAGTTAAATTTTCACATTTCACTATTAAATTGTAAATGTTAAGTCTTTAATGTTCAATCTTAAATATTCAATGTTCCATGCTCACTGTTAAATTGTAAATGGTAAGTCTTTAATGTTCAATGTTAACTTTTCAATGTTCAATGTTCAATCTTCAATATTCAATGTTCCATGTTCACTGTTAAATTGTAAATGTTAAGTCTTTAATGTTCAATGTTAACTTTTCAATGTTCAATGTTTAATGTTCAATGTTCAATGTTCAATGTTCAATGTTCAATGTTCAATGTTCAATGTTCAATGTTCAATGTCCAATGTTCAATGTTCAATGTTCAATATTCAATATTCAATGTTCAATGTTTAATGTTCAATGTTTAATGTTCAGTGTTCAGTGTTCAATGTTTAATGTTCAATGTTTAATGTTCAGTGTTCAATGTTCAATGTTCAATGTTTAATGTTCAATATTCAATGTTCAATGTTCGATGTTCAATGTTTAATGTTCAATGTTTAATGTTCAATGTTCAATGTTTAATGTTGAATGCTCAGTATGCAAAGTTTAATGTTCAATGTTCAATGTTCAATGTTCAATGTTCAATGTTCAATGTTCAATGTCCAATGTACAATGTTCAATGTTTAATATTCAATGTTCAATGTTTAATGTTCAATGTTCAATGTTTAATGTTTAATGTTCAATGTTCAATGTTCAATGTTCAATGTTCAATGTTCAATGTTCAATGTTCAATGTTCAATGTTCAATGTTCAATGTTAAATGCTAAATGCTAAATGTAAAATGATAAATGATAAATGTTAAATGCTAAATGTTAAATGTTAAATGTAAAATGTTAAATGTTAAATGTTAAATGTTAAATGTTAAATGTTATATGTTAAATGTTAAATGTTAAATGTTAAATGTTAAATGTTAAATGTTAAATGTTAAATGTTAAATGTTAAATGTTAAATGCTAAATGTTAAATGTTAAATGTAAAATGTTAAATGTTAAATGTTAAATGTTAAATGTTATATGTTAAATGTTAAATGTTAAATGTTAAATGTTAAATGTTAAATGTTAAATGTTAAATGTTAAATGTTAAATGTTAAATGTTAAATGTTAAATGTTAAATGTTAAATGTTAAATGTTAAATGTTATATGTTAAATGTTAAATGTTAAATGTTAAATGTTAAATGTTAAATGTTAAATGTTAAATGTTAAATGTTAAATGTTAAATGTTAAATGTTAAATGTTAAATGTTAAATGTTAAATGTTAAATGTTAAATGTTAAATGTTAAATGTTAAATGCTAAATGTTAAATGTAAAATGTTAAATGTTAAATGTAAAATGTTCAATGTTTCATGTTTAATGTTAATTGTTAAGTGTTATGTGTTTAATGTTAAATGTGAAACATCAAACGTTAAATTTTAAATTAAATGTTGAATAGCAAATGTTAAATATAACTTCAAATGTTCACTGTTCAATGTTATATGTTGAATATTAAGTATTAAATGTTATTTGTGGAGTATTATGAGTTAAATGTTGAATGTTAGTTATAAAAGTAACGAGTAATATAAAATTTGAAGAACAACTTTTTTGTACAAATTATCGAAATCTATAAGCAAAACTTTCAATATTCCACACACCAAACCTCAACACAAATCCACAATCGTATAAAGTGGAATTACAATTGCTTCAAATTTTTTATTCCCTTGTTATTCCATGGGATTTTATTAGTAGATTTTACTATTTTTTTGAAATTTTCTTGCTTGTGGTGGACCAAATGCTGCCATTGTTATTTAATGGCGCAAGGACATAGACCATAGAACTAGACGACGCGAGTAAGAGTTGCCTAACGAAAGTGTGGGGAATTGCTTTTTGTGTGCATTTAGCGAAAGTTTCGTTCTATTGTTTGTGGTCGCCACCGTGACGTGGTTTCTGACTGTTCAAAAATAACTTTCATTTTCATGCTTTTATTGCGCCATCCACAACCACCTTTCACACTCCACATGACCAGAGAACGTAGTATTGTAGCCTGCAGCGTAAGGGAAACTAAAAAAAAAAAAAATAGAATTTTGACTTTTACTGTCGATATTTTCCATGTATTACAACAATAATAATAATAATGTCTGTTTGAGACTGTTTTTGATTGGAAATTGAACATATTTTTCTTTCTTTTCGGTAAGGTGGTGCGGGGGCGCAAAAAACTTATATTATACTGCCTGTCTGAATGTCTATTTGTCTATTTGTCTGTCTGCCTGTCGAACTGTTTGTGAGTTTTAATTTTGATTGGCCACTCAGGCATTTAGCCAGCACACTAACAGCATTTCAACAGCATTTTTGGGAACAACAATTCAACACAATGTTTCCGTTTCCGCTTGTCGGTTCATTTTTATTCGCCATTGTTGTTTCCCTTTGGCTTTGAAAGATTTTGATTTGTTTTGTTTTTGCATGGCATTTGAGCAAAACTTACATGTGGTTTTTAAAGCAAAATTTACTCATTTTGGTTTGAATTTAATTCTTTAATTTAAAAAGTTTTATGGGAAAAACTTTAATTGGTTTCATTGAAAAATTTATTGCTTATTGGCAGTGGAGAGTTTTATTTGATTATGAAAATTTAATACAAGATCGTTCAATGTTTTTGAGTTTTAGAAAATATTCCATTTGATTTGTAAATATATTATTTCAGCCAAAAGCTATTTAGTCCAGATTTAATACAAACTATTACTAGATATGGATTTATGTGGAAAAGTCTCTCAACTTAATCTCTGATTAGTGCCCAGTGCACTGCCCACTCACCTACGAATCAAGTTGATTGTTGCTCTCTGAACAGAGGACATCATTCATTGCTGTAGAACTTAAAGGTTAAAGGTACCAAAGACATTGTTGCAAAACAGAGCGTTTGCTCTAAGGCTAGTTTTTTTAATATGCCAAAATTTTTCGTATTCTACGTGAAAAATAACCTATCAAAAACAAAAAAAAATATATATATATAAATCCCGTCTGTCGTCACCGCCAAGACAGAGGCGCATAGAAATTATTGCCATGGCGCACATATTTCAACCGCATAACTTCCACACTTTAGTAGCTGTCAATGTCACAATTTTATGTACCTCATGACTTACAAACGGAAAAAGTTCATACTATTTGCCCCCTCCCTGATGAAAATCGCAAACTATTAAAGGAAATCACGATGATGTAGAGATGACACAATTTCCATATACACAGTGCATATAAATATGTAAATGTTTATTGATACTTCTACTGCAAAAATCTTAATCCATACCTGTACCTTCTCCAATCAAATTGAAAATCAAAGAAATTCTGAATACGCTAGTCTCATATTAGTTGTACTGTTCTAAGAGCGATTCGTTTAAGTTTCCGTATCTAAAGTAAAAAAGCTGTTTATGGGATTATTTCAGCGAAATCTATATTAAAACGCGAGACAAAAATTTGTCCTCCTTTTTTTACTATGTTAGAAATGGAACACGACTTTAAATTATGCACCATTAGAAAGGTATTTGGGTGTAGATGTCCACAAAGTTAACATTTTTTTAACATATTGATTTTAAGCCTGCCTTAATTGAATACAAATTTTTCAATATTAAAAACAAAAAAATACGCGGTCACACATAGGTGAAAAGAGGGTAGAGCGCAAAGAGAAAAACAAAAAAGCATAGCACTGTTCGTGTTTTTTGTTTTGTTTAAGTTTCACATTCGTCATTGTACAAGGAATGATAAATGAGTTTTTCTATTTTGTACCACATATTCAAAAAATACTAAGTGCCCAAAAAGTAACAAAATTATTCAACACATTTGTGGTCGAATTTTGACTACTGGGCGATTCTAGTCTACAAAAAAAAATTTCAAGAGTTCAGATTTGGCACACTTGTCAAAATGTAACTATTGCGGCTAATTTGATATATGTAGATAGTTTTTCTTTCAGTTATATAATTTCGAAATATACATTTTCGGCTGGGTATTATTAAAATTGGCAATACGTATTGAAAAATTTAAAATTTTATATAATACGTTGCTGTTGCTGTACATTGAATTTTCAAAGTCTGAAGATACATTTCTCTAGATTTATGTGTTTTACTTAAATTCTTCTTAAATTTTCCTAAATATTCCTTTCATTATATCGATAGTTTTTTTCTCCAAAAATACTCGTATTTAAAACAAAATTTACCTTCCTCAACAATGCTAACGATGAGCTGGAGCGCATCATTCACTCATTTTCCAACACCTCGTTGCAAAAATATTACAAGAAATAAATTCTCATTTTATCACCAGACAGTATATTGCTCCCTACTTCACTGTCCCCTTCCCCAGATTTTGTGTCGTCGTTTGTTGCCTATAGCGCCACCAACGACTTCCGACTGTGATATTCTAAAGAAATTTTCTTCTTCTTGTTGTTGTAATTGTAGTTTTTGTTGCTGTTGTTGTTGTTGTTGGCGCTGCACGAGAAAACTTTTCCTTTGCATAGCAAAAAAGTTTATCATGTCGTCTTTTGCTGTTAAACGCTACATAATGTACAGTGGGGCAATAAGAATAAACATTGCGAAACTTTTTGAATATATTGGATGTTCGATATATGTGGACGTTAAACGATTTCTTCGATGTTTTCCAATACTTTTGGACTTTTACCGGTTTTAGGATGTGCCGTCACTTTCACTACATTGTTTTTTTTTTTTTTTTTTTTTTGGAGTTTCATGATGAGCAAACTAAGACCATAGCAGTCTTGGTCTTGATCTTGGTCATTAAGTCTTGGTCTTGAAAAAATTTCTAAAGATTGTTGAGTATTCAAAATTTCCAATCCTTATTTTTACAAAGCAGTTGGGTTTTAAAGATGCCAAATTTCAAATTGAGATATGTTTTTATGCTTGAAAGGGCCGTGACACACCTATTAACTATAAATTCGCTAGACTAAAAAGCAGCCTTGGTCTTGATGATCATCGTGAGCAAGTTAAGACCATAGCATTCTTGGTCTTGTAAGATATCAGCGTCTTGGTCTTGCAAAATTACCAAGATCAAGACCAAGACTAATTTTGTTTATCACTAGAAATGATACTGAATTTATCAGTGATGCCAACTCAATATTACCTATTTCTACATTATTGGACTATTCCGATGTTTTAGGCGTTTTTCAATGCTTTTGGAGTTTTCCGATTTATTGGGTGTTTTTCGATATATTTGGACTTATACTGATTTTTCGATGTTTTCCAATGCTTTTGGACTTCTGGATGTTTTTCGATATTTTTAGACTTTCATCGATATTTTAGATGGTTTTCAATATTTCTCGATACATTTGGACCTTTTCCGATGTTTTAGATGGTTTTCGATACTCTTAAACTTTAACTGATTTCTTCGATGCACACACATATTTTAATATTTTTCGAAAGTTTTGGACTTTTTTGGAAGCTAATGCTTCCTTATCGGACGTTTTGAGAGGCAGAGTCTGAACAGCGAAAACATGCAACGAAAAAGTGTAACGGATGTTTGCAACGAAAATGCGTCACACATATAAAAATAGAGACGTACTGTATACAAAGTACAGTATACAGTATATATGTATGTATACATATATATATGTTTATAAACATTGCGCGCACCAGCTCATGCTCTCTCTCTCTCTCTCTCTCTCTCTCTCACTTATTTTTCGAACGTAAGAGGGGCATTAGCTTCCAATATCATCGGCCACTCCCCGAGTGCCACCTGCCGTTTTTTTTTGGATGTATTGGACGTTCAATATACTTATGTGGACGTTAACCGATTTCTTCGATGTTTTCCAATGCTTTTGGACTTTTCCGATTTTAGGATGTTTTTCGACATTTCAAGACCATTACCAATATTTTAGATGTTTTTTAATATTTTTCATTTTTTTTTTTTAGGTCTTTTAATTTTGAATGTTTTTTGAAACACTTGGACTTTAACCCATTTATGTACGATCGATGTTCATCAATATTTCTGAACTTTTACCCATACATATTTCAGATATTTTTCGATAATTTTAAACGCATTTTTATTATTCATTTTAGTGGAATAAGTGATATAAAGCAGTTTGTTCTTTTTCTGCGAATAGCCCCGAGTCAAAAATAAAACGAAACCCGAGCAACGCCTTGTTAAACAGCTTGTACAGTGTAATGAAACACCCCAGTTTTCGTCAAAAAGAGGGTGAAATAATCTGCTTTTCGCGACAAAAATCAACGACATCTTAGAGAACTGAAATATCCTACTTCCGTAAGAGGCATCAAAGTGTCATTAAGAAAAAGAAGGAGTAAGAAAATATTTATTGTCGGTGGAAACGATTAGGATTAAACAACGAGATTTATAAATTTCGTCACAGCTAAATCTTCCATGGAAATGTAGTATGACAAGATTTGACATCTCTCTGACTTCAATAAAATTTTGTCTGTGGTTTCGGGATTTTGACTGTATTGTAAAATTATACAATTCGACCGGTACTGTTTCACAAAATTGTCTATAAATTGGACATTTCTTAATTAATTTTATGTTCTCTTCAATTTTGAAAAAGTTATGAATCAGGATATAAATGTAGAGTAAGTTTTCTGCTAATTATTTAAGAAAAGAAATATTAAAGTTGATAAGAATACAAAAACCGCTTCACGTCCTACTTTTTATATAATCCAAAATATTTTTTATAGAAAGAATACAAAACTATTCCTCTCATCTTAAGTTTGGATTCATATAAAAGTTCGTTTACTGGGTTATGAAATTCAAAAAAGCATTAATTCTCGTGTTTTTTAATCTTTTTATCCAACTGTGCATAACACTATTCTAAAGAAAGAACTCTGTAACCCTAAATGCCGTTGCCATCATCATCATCATCTTCTGCGCCATAATCATCATAATCATCATCATCATAGTCATCGCTATCAACACATTTAAATGATTTCTGCTTATATTAAAAATTTGTTCCCCATTCCGTTCATTTGTAATTCCCCAAACCATGTCGTCGGATTTTTGCGTGTACCCGCTTTTTAGCGGTTTGCCAAGTCGACAAAACATGTCAAGTGGGAAATTATTATTACAAACAGATTTTTATGCTATCAAACTCCGACTCCCACAGCACACCGCTGCACTTCTTGCTCCCTATGCAACCCCTTTATATCTTTTAGATTTCTACTGTTGCTCCAGCTGTTGCAATATTCAATAGAGTTTCACTTGCTGCATGCCGCCGCATGGTATGTTGCACTTGAGTTGTCTCTGTTTCTCTTCATTCATGTGTCTCTCTGTTTATGTTGTAGGTGTATGTTCGGATTTTTGTTGTTGTTGCTATTCCCCTTAAGAGGATTTTAAAGTGTAAGAAAAATATTATTTCTTCATTGCCATTTTAGAGTGACATTTGAAAGTCATTGAAATGCTTTGGTTCTTGAATTCCAACAAAATTTATTCAAAAATGTTGCAGAACTTTATATCTGGAGTATTGTAGAAAGGTTAATGAAGTATGCAATAGCATTTTAGATCAAGGCATAAAATTACCTGGAAAATGTCGTGGTGGAAAAAATCTCAAAACCGGGTTAGTCGTCTATAGAGATCAAAGTCGAGACGATTCATTTTGGATTATTTCTTTAAGGCTGCAGTTGAGTACAATGCAATATTATAATTTTTCGTGGAATGTGCAATACCAAGCCGCATTTTTCTTATGCGCTTTATGCAATCTAGGAGTAAAGGGTCTCCTCCTACATTGTTCACGCTCCATTCCTCGAAATACCATCGTTTAGATAATTTAGCACATACTTGAAATTAAACATCGAGCAAGCATAGAGATTGTCTTGAAACTATTTCCCTATAAACTTGGTTCTGTTTTCCAATGCTGGACGATCTGAGAGAAAATGATTGATTGTTTTTTTCTCTTTTCTCAAAGTTCAACGAGATTTATGAGAAAGGTTTCGTCTCGATCGTGTCTCAGTCTCGAGCCGATGCCATACGGCATCCAAAACAGTAAACAAGATAACTAATGCCAAGTGCTGCCATATGGCACTCAGAGATCAATCATTTAAACTTATTCCCAGATGTGATCTTTCTGCGCATAAGACCAGCCTCGATTCGTCTTACCTTGCGTAGCCCCAAAAGGAATACGCAATTAATCTGCATGAGCTCCAATATAGTAGTGCTCCTTAAAGACTGTCGGGTAGTGATGAGCTATGGTCTTGGTCTTTTCTCCACGATTCAAAATTATTTGTCATTACAAACTGAAAACTGATATCAAACTGGTCCCTACTGTATCCTTTTTTCACTAGTCTCGGGTTAGTACTGACAGTGTACTAGTATTTTTTGTAGACTGTCTCATATTTTGACTGCAAGGCGGCATCTGCAGAGATACGTCTAGAGAAACAACATGAGACATTTTGTCCCCTTCCTCATTGCCTTATTTTCTTTTGCTCGTGAACTCAGATATGACTGCCGATGCACAGTGAACCAAGTGTGTTTTTTGTATCAAAACTTTATGCTGGGAGCTTATAGATAATTGTACAAGGAAAAATTTAAGCTACCGCATTTTTTAAAAGTTTTCGTCTTGACCCCCGCTCGTGCTCAAACCCGAAAAATCGTTGCAGCCAAAATTTACAAAACTCAAGAGCCATTTACCTGATTTTTTGGTTTTTTTTTTTTTTTATTGGATAGAAACATTGCTCATTGAGGTTTTGTGATGCCCATTTTATCAATATTCTATCGGTGTTGTCCGGTATACTAAAAATCTTTATAACACGGGAACCATTAACACGATTTTAATGACCCAGTGTGCCAGACGGTTCATATCTCCGCTTTTTTATCCGTTACTGATCCGTTTGCGGGAGAGATTCCCAAAAAAAAAGCGAATCCGTAACGGATAAAAAAGCGGATAAAAAAGCGGAGATATGAACCGTCTGGCACACTGGGGATTTTTTATGAGTAGATATGTTGCCCGGTAAAATTTTATGAAATAATTTTTTTCAAAATTCACTCGGCTTTGTCCGAAAAATCTTAATAACCCGAGAACCATTAGTCCGATTTGAATGATGTTTTTTAATGGGTAGATATGCTACTAAGTGAGGTCCTGCAAAATTTATTTTTTCAAAATTCTTTCGGTTTCGTTCGGGATATAAGAAAATATTAGTAACACGGGAACGAATTTGAGCTACCCACAGCTTTGACTTGACAGCGAAAGAGCTTTTATAACAGCCTAACTCTCAAAGAATATGGCAACGCTAAGTCTATCAATTGCGCAATGCCCGTTAGGTCTCATCGCAACACAAATATGTGAAATTTTGCACTTTCTCTGTGCTGATTTTGCCTATAATGAAACTATTTTTAACATTGGTTGAAGAGTTTGACATTTGTCATCGAAGCATCAGTTCAAGGTGATGAATTTTTCTATTTATTTCTTGCCCAAAAGCGTGAATTTCTTGAAAATTCTCTTGAAATATTCAATTTTCAAAAAGATTACCTTAAAGATTACGCACGCCTTCAGGGCTAAACAGCTAAACGTCAAGTGTCAAATAACATTCGCTTAAGTAGCACAAGCGAAAAATGAAAGAGATGTTAACTAAATCGTTTATTTGACGCGTCGTGTGAACATGCATTTACTTCATAGTTGACATTTACTGCATGAAAGTGCAACATTTTTTGCATACATATGCTAAGTACATACACATAGACATGCATGATTCAGGGACGTAGATAGAATTTTTCCGGGAGAAGGCAATTTCTTCTTCTTTTGCTCTTGTGCACGTATGAAAATCACAAAATAATCATTATTCGTACATCTTTTTGGTAGGTAATTACAAATATTAGGGGATGGGGGTAGAACCTCCTGAGCACTCCCGCATAAATACGCCTCTGGAAAGAGTATATGCATGTTTAAACCTGGCTGTCTGTTTTTGATGCGCAAAATAAAAGCTCATAGTACATCAAGGCTAAAAGCCAAAAGGAATTTTTCAAGTGAATCCTTACCCATGTGATGTCTTATGTAGGAACAACAACAACAACAACAACAGCAATAACAACAACAAAAACTGCAACACTAAACGCTTATAAAATGGCGCTTTTTTGCATCTTTTGCTCCGTTAGAAAAAGAAAGCATCAGAGAATATACTTCGTTATGTTTAAAATAAGTGAGATAGATGACTTTAAAATGGATGCATGCAAACGTCGCATGTGAAAGAGAAGGCGCTATAGCGTGCATAAGAGAGATAGACAGCAAACATTTGAATGAATGATTGAATGAGCTGTTAACATGCATGAATGATGATAATCTGAATGTGTAACAGAAAAGTGAAGCGATGAAGTAAATCTTTCTGTTGAATATTTGATGTAATGCATTGCGATGTGATGTGTGCTGTGCTGTCTGTGATGTAATGTGATGGGAATTAATGTAAAAGTCAGCATTATTAAAGGTTGCTTTATGTAAAACGGTAAACGCTGTAAAAATATGAACTTGCTGTTATATTGAAAATTAATAATGGTGGAAAAAAACCTTATTTTTTAAAACAAAGAAATAAAAACTACGAAAATTTAAGTATAAATTATTTGAGAAGGTTTATTTTTCCCACTTTTTACTACATTAATAGTTTATCCACCAAATTATTGAAACATTTTTTAAATAATTTTCGTACTGCTAAATGAGTTTTCACTAAAATGAGTTTAAACGGTCAAACCGGTTTGAAACGGTTTACTATTTATATACTCTTGATTAAGCCGTATAAAGTTTTGGTGTTGCTGAGTGATTTTTTGAGAACTAAAATGAAACCGTTGTAACCGGTTTAAAATTGTCAAGCTATTTTTACATAATAAGCGATGCTATATGAACATTATGAGAGTTTCATTGATTTTTAATTGAAATTAATGAAACGGTTATAACCGGTTCGCTACAGTTAAATCATTTTTACATACTACCTCCTGTCATATAGTTATTTTTGAAGAAATAAATAAATCGGTTATAACCGGTTCGAAACGGTTAGCTATTTTGCACCGCAAATTATGTTATATGAATATTAAGAGTGGCATAAAGTGATTTTTCGATGAAAAAAATTAAACGGTTATAACCGGTTGGAAACAGTTAATTAATTAATTATTGAAACTATTTGCACCGGTTCAAAACGGTTAAGCATTCATGTAAATTTTTTACAATTTTTGTATCTCAAAGTGAGTTTTTATTAAAAAGAATGAAAAAGGTTCAACCGGTTTGAAACGGTTTACTATTTTTATGCTCTAAATCAAGCTGTATTGAGTTTTGGTGTTGTTAAGTATTTTGTTTAACAATAAAATGAAACGGTTACAACCGGCTCAAAATTGTTAAACTATTTTTGCATAACAAACCATGCTATATGAACATTTGGAGAGTTTCAGTGATTTTGAATAATATAAATGAAACGGTTACAGCCGGTTTAAAACGGTTTATCCATTTTTATATAATTACTCATGCTGTATGATTATTTTGTGTACTAAAAAGTGATTTTTCGAAGAAATAAATGAATCGATTCCAACCGTTTCGAAACGGCTAACTATTTGTCACCGCAAATTATGTTACAAGAATATTTAGAGTGGCATAAAGTGATTTCTCGATGAAAAAATGAAATGGTTTTAACCGGTTGGAAACGGTTAAGCAACTTTTACATCACACAATATTCGTTTCATGAATACTTGATGCTGTGCAAAATGATTTTTCATCGAAATCTATGAAAGCATGTTATTATGATCGAACAAGTTGATATTTTTTTACCCGGTTGTAAGGTATGTTTTCATAAAATTTATACATCATAAACGAGGGGTATTTATGTTTCGGGAACTGGCAACACTAATGTCAATAGCTAAAATCTCTCAACACCACAATAAAATTTGACATTTTTTGGCATAAACGTACTCACAACGTTTTGATGTACAAGTGCTATTTGTTTTGTTTACATTATATTATTTGAAATGATTTTAATTGAACTTTTAGTCATATATTTGCAAAGATCGATTTACATATAAATCTATCCATGCATTTTCTAACACATAATTATGAAAAATCAAGGAATATCAATAAATAACACAAAAACAAGAATTATGATATATCAATATGTACTAACACACAAACAAAACTGGCAAAAGTCGGCTTCGCAGCCGGGCAAGGCTGGTGCAGTGGTAACGACTTCTGCTAGCAACCGGGAGGTCCTTGGTTCAACTCCCGCCCAGGCCAAAAACACAAAAAGTTTTCAAACTTGCAATTTTTCAATTATAATTAATTTAGTGAAATAAATATAATTATAATTACAACAAAAATAGTCTGATGAGTCTTTGTGGTGAAAGACGAAGCATATGTCACTATAGTCGTGTTTTTAATCCGTTTCTTGATTTGTCATAATTATGTGTTAGAAAATGCATTGATAGATTTATATGTAAATCGATCGATCTTTGCAAATATATGACTAAAAGTTCAATTAAAAAAATCAATTTTCAATATATAAATGTCATTAGGTAACACACTTAAAAATTCTTAAAATTATTTCAAATGGTTTGAACCGGTTTAAAACGGTTATGAACCGGTTCTGCAAAATGTTCATACGAAATGCTCTTTAAAATAAAATTTTTGTAATATTTCCTAAAACAAATGAAAATTTATAATATTTTTGTGATTTTCGTTACAAGTTCCTTTTACTGACCACAACTTTATTTCTATCTCTTTCTTTCACTTTAGTTGCTGTAATAAAATTTGCATTTAAATCAACCATTGACACTGCTGGTAAGTTAATTAATCAATCTTTTACAACTTGCTAACTTAGTTAATAATTTCCTGCCAAAAAGTGTGCCATCCAAAGGATTGAGAAAGTATCCAACACCTACACGATTCCATATAGAAAGTACAAGACTAACACTGCGTAGTAGCATTTTCAATTTCAATCAAATTTCCTCAACACTTGAATTAGATGAAAACTCAGTTTAATTTCAAACGGAAATACATTAATTTGCATTTTGCAATTTCCGCTACAGAGCTAGCGAGCGCCACGTCATGCTGTACAATGTCAATATACTGCACAGTAGTGTTGTCAATTTAAAGTACAATATCGGCGCCATCTTTAGCATTGCCATCATGTTGAACGGCTCTAATGCTGTCGCTTTCTTGCACATCCATCCATCCATACACATAATTGCTCCCCAAACAAGTGTCACTGTCAATTTTTTGGCAAAAAAAAAAAAAACATGCAACACTGGGGCACTAACACAAATATACACTTTTGAATAGCACACATACACAATTGCAATACACACACACAGTTTGCATCACCTTTAGTTTGTGTTGGCAAACAGTTGTCGACAATTTCCACTTTTTCATATAGCTTGCACAGTGTGGTGTATTGTGGGATATAAAGGGACATTTTTGTACTTAATTTCTATAGTATTTTGCATAAAACTTTTGTTCTTTTTTTATCAACAAATGCTACACTGTGCGCGCTTTGACACATAAGTTTAAAGCAGCATGAGAAGATCTGCCAGCTGACATGAAGTGTTAAATCGCATTAAGCGACTGTAGCAAGTGGCAAAGAAGAGAAGAAAAATAATGCACAGTGCCACCTTTCAACACTGTTTTTTTTCTTTTTTTTCAAAAAAAAAAAAGTAGTTTTTCATGCTAAACTTTGCGTTGCGAAATTGAAAGTTTTCGATAGCAAAAGTTTTTGCATGCAAATAAATGGCAAACATGTGTACTCGTACATGTGAGGGACTATACGGAAACTGGGGCCAAAAAGGGCCAACTTTTTCAATATTTTTTTTTTATTATTTTATTTGAGGTAAACTTCATAAGCGCCTTTATGAGACTTATTTAAAATAGAATTTTTTTTGTTTCTGCCACTTTTTCGCTAGTTTTATAGTCACATACTTTGTTTTTGACTACTTTTTCGCGGCTTACTATAGCAAGCGAGTGCAATGTATTTGTATACTTTGAGGTAGTTTTTTTTTCTACTACTTTTTCTGCTGCATAAAGTATGGAAATACTATTATTTATTAAACTATAATTTAAGGTGCAACTTTTTTGACATAATAAAAATTCATAAGGTATGAAATTACTTCGGAACTTATATACTCGTATATATTCAATTTTACCATTACCAATTCAGAGTAGCGTGTCGCACGTTTGACTTAACTGTATTTTTATTACAACACTTACCTTAACTTCAAATTTTGTGGTTGCATGTATTGAAAAATAAAGTCAAAGGAAAGAATTTGTTGAACCATAAGTTCAGTATCAAATTAAAAGGTTTAAGTATCTTGAAAAATAATCATTCAACCTGCAAATTCAATCAGCTTTCGTTTTATCTACTCATTGAATTCAAAGCACAAATGTTTTATTGGGCAAATAATTTTTTCTGGCTTTTTGAACATTTTATGACCTTTACAAGATTTTGACTTTTAAAATTTTTTTCTTCTTTTTTTCAAGCTTTTTATACCCTGGGTGTAAGGTGTATTTTCTTTATCGTTTCGTTTGTAACATAGAAAAGGAGGCGTAACAGGTATAGAAAAGTATATATATTCTTGATCAACTCCTGAGTCGATATAGCCATGTCCTTCTGTCTGTCTGGATGTCTGTCCGTCCGTTGAAATCATTTTAATATTTTTTAGGAGCAAAATAATTTGAAGCAAAGTGGAAGACTGCCTTCGTCGTCAAGTTATCTCATAGGAATGAAAATGAAAGTTGGTCACGCTAATTCATCCAATAATAAAAAAATTAGAGTTTGCGTGCTGATTACATATAAAATATTTTCCCGCACATCAGTCATATCGAGCTCATGAGGGCAATATGGAAGTCTCCACTCTTTTTTTTTTTTTTTTTTTTGTGACTACCAAAGGACACTTCGACGAACATTTTTTGACCGGGTGAAACTAAAAATTTCTGGGCCCACGATATGAAAAATGGAAATGGAAAAGAAATCATTTTTTTATCCGTGACGAAAATATTTTTCAGGATACTTGAAACAAATTCTCAGGATACTTGAAACAAGTACTCACCATGCCTTGAAAATGCACTCATTTCGAGTTATTCACGCTTGAAAATCATGAAAAAACGGGAAAATCGGTCAACACAATAAACTGTTTAGTGGATATATCGGGTTTGGCGCAACCGATTGCCGTAAGAATTTCCGGAGTAAAAATCGATTTTTATTTTTTGTTAAAAAATTTCGGATGGATATTCCCCCATATATATATTCCAATATTTATTATTTTTTAATATAATATATGGGAAAGGGTGCTTAATAAAATTTCAAAAATCCAGCTGCAACTTTTGAGAACTTTTTTTTATGAATTTTTTCCCATTGTGGTTTTTGAGGGGACAAAATTAATTGACTTCTATAAGTCTATTTTGGATTAATTTTCATCAGAGTATGCCAAATGAATATATTGAAAAAACATTCAAACATTATGCTTCTTAGAAAAACATTTGCTTGAGTTTTTATATATTTGGAGATTTTTTGAAAAATTGTGCTCAAAAGCAAAAATCGAAAATTTTGAGAAAAAAACAAAAATATATATATATCGTCGGATTTTCATAATTTTTCAATATCGCGACCTTAGAACAACAGGGTTCTATCTACACTCACATCACTTTCGAGAAATCTATGTTTGAATATTTCGTGTCGCATAACTTTTTTGAATTGAGCTTAATCACAATATCATTTATATTACAAGCATTTTATTCTCGTGAGGATTTCCTTGATACTAAAATAATTTAAAGACGTTGCCTAGTTAATAAGGAATTTAAGTTTAAAAAAATCGATAGAACTTTGTTGCTAAACGATAAGGTACTTGAAATTGAGAAACAAGGTTCTAACTGCCAGATAGAACTTTGTGTTTCTGTAAGAGAGTAGGCAAATTAGTTAAAAT
The DNA here is from genome assembly GCA_951812925.1 of Calliopum simillimum. Taxonomy (NCBI): domain Eukaryota; kingdom Metazoa; phylum Arthropoda; class Insecta; order Diptera; family Lauxaniidae; genus Calliopum; species Calliopum simillimum. The sequence goes on from OX638370.1 coordinate 33,749,482, forward strand.
CATGTAATTTTGTTAAACAAGCCCCGATTTTGAGCCGACATGGCTTATTTTGTTAGTAAATATACTTACAAAAGACCAACACTTAAGATTTATGCAGTTTTTGGAAAAAGGTAGAAAAAGCGTTTTTGAAAAATTGACATACCTTTATGTATCATTTAAAGCGAGTATAACTATTTAAAGAAAAATTACACAAAGCCAGTTTGTAGCTCATTTTGAAGACAAAGAACAGTACTAAAATGTTGCATTCAATAAAAAAGAGTAAAACAATTTTGGACGTCTTCTACACAACCACAAAAATCGTGTTTTTGATCATTTTTGAACATTTGGGGTAAGATATCTCAAAAACCATATAAGATATAGCGACTCTGATGCCAGATTCGGATTCAGCGTTGGCAAGTTTATTCAAAATGACTATTTTTGATTTGAATTCTTCAATTTTCCAAAACTGTTTTTCGACCTTTTTTAAAAAACTGCATAAATCTTAAGTCCTGGTTTTTTTTAAGTTCAATTACTAACAAAATGAGCCATGTTGGCTCGAAATCGGGGCTTGTTAAGCAAAATTATACGATTTTATCTAATTTGCCTGCTCTCTTACAGAAGCACAAAGTTCTATCTGGCAGTTAGAACTTTATGAAATTAATTTCAATTTGAATATGTGTAGATAGAACCTTGTGCATCTCAATTTCATTAATTAACTCAGAAACCATACGAGATAGAAAAATTTGAGTAGCGGTAATCAAAAGAGCGTGGTCTATTTAGTACGAAGCAATATATAACTCAATTTCACAAAAAATGTCAGTTAGAACCCTGTTGTTCTAAGGTCGCGATATAACTTTTGACCTAGTATGCTTAATCGAAATCCAAAGTTCTAGCTGCAACTTTTAAGAACTTTTTTTTATGAATTTTTTCCTATTGTGGTTTTTAGTTTTACACTAGTCTTATCAATTCTAAGCTTTTAGTGTGTACAAATTCGGAAGATAGTTTCCTTAAAGAGAGGGTAGCAGGTACAGGGTATATTACCCCTGTTAATCACCCTTAGTCTTTGCCCTTTCTTAACTTGTACATACCATTATAATGCATCAAATGATTTCAGAAATATGACGGGTTTTCATTTTTATAGGGCTTGGCACCGCCCACTTTTTTACCAAAAATTATTTATCCTTATGGCCTTTGTATATGTATCAAATTTTATCTATCTGCGTTAAGCATTTTTAGAGTAATGACAAATCAGCTTTTAGAAGGGCGTGGCACCGCCCATTTTTTTTAGTGACGACTATTTGTCCTTAGAGTCTTTACTTATGTACCAAATTATACCAATCTGCGTCAAATATTTTGAGGGACATTAAAAATTTGTTTGTTGAGAGCGTAGCACCGCCCACTTTTTCAATGAACAATATTTTTCTCAACGACTTGCACATATTTACTAAATTTCATCTATATGCGGCAAAGAGTTTTGGAGATATGATAAATTGACATTTAGAGGGGCATCGCACCGCCCACTTTATTAGCCAACAAAATCTCATTTTTATGTAGTTTATTTTAGTTTTTTTCTCATAACTTGAAAACTTTAAAAGATATTGCACAATTTAAAACATTTATGAAATCAGCGTGGTTAAATTAATGGAAATTGATACCCATTTTAAAAAAAATTTCGACCACGCCCTAACTTTATATGGGTGATAGGCGTGTCCATCGACGGATTTTGTTCAAATTCACAAATTTTTAGTGTCCTAAACTACGAAACATCTGTACCAAATTTTAGCAATTATTAGGTCAATTATTATCATTTATGACCGCCATTCCATATAAACCCGTGGTACCTCCCATATAAGCAAAAGTTTCAAAATGCGTTTTTTGAGATAATCCAACCAAATTTCACTGAGACACTAAGGATAGTACATGAAAGCTCTCAGCAAAAACTAGATGAACTCCTTTCCAAATGCTATCCTAGAAGCGTATTTTGAGATAATCCACCCAAATTTTCCTCAGACCCTAAGGATAGTAATTGCAAGCTTTAAGCAAAAATTAGGCGAATTTGGGTTGGGAACTTAACTATATATTTTAACCCTCTACAATCCCCCACATGTGGGTCATTTTTACCCTTTTCTTAAAAAGGTACGAAAAGGATACCTAAAACTGGGAGTATGTACCACAGAAATCTTTGTTCTAAAATTTCACTAGTTGAACACTAAAAAGTCGAAATTTTATACTGAAACCCAAAAAATTTTTAAAATCAGTTACGACTTTTCACATTGCACATTTATTACATCCCTGCCGCGCTTTCCTTAAGTTCTAAGAATTTTTCGACTTTGGTAACTCCTAGTGAAATTTTTCGTAGAACATTTTTACAGAATTTGTTAACCCTTTTTAGCCCAGTTTTTAGGAAAAGGGGTCAAAAAGACCCTGAAAACAGGATATAATGGGTTAATATGTTCTAGAAAAACGATCCTTGTGTAAATTCATTATGATCTTGTTATTTTAGAGTTTTACAGTGGGGTGAAATGTGGAAAATTTTGATTGTAAGAAGCCCTAATTGATTTTAACGATTTTTTGGGTTTCGGGATAAAATTTCGACTTTTTAGTATTCAGCAACTTGTTTACTGAACACATGATGCACCTCAGATGTAAGGAATCTATAGTTAAATTAATCAATTTAACACAAGAATGTGTTATTTCAGTTTTTTTTATATACAGTGGTTTGAAATACTTCAAAAATCAATAAAAAAAAAATCTGACGTGCTGGAGAAAAACTACGAAACGCGGGTATTTTTTTTGACGTCTACTTTAAGAATTGCTTGAATTTTTTAACGTGTTTTTTTTTTTTTGTGTCGAACCGTGTTATCTAGGCCATTAGGATCTATAATCACGTCACTTAGATACTTAATTCTGCGTCTCACCATAGCACAGCATGTCCATAACACATAGGAAACCATCTTCTTCAGGTGGTAGTTAGGTCTTTATTTACCTGATATTATGTACTTCAGTGCAGCTTTTTATATCTTTTCTGCTGAATTTTAAAATTGCTTCCACTTTCAAACATTTTTCATTGATAAGTCTTTTCGGCTGCTACATAACTTCTTGGGCTCCCCATTAGTCGATGAGGCTATTGTCCTTTCACCCCCAAAGTAATATATAAAATAAATCTTGGCAGCAAAAGGTTTATTTTTGTATAGTAAATCATGTGATATACGCCCAGATTTAAAGCTAAATCTCGAAGCAACCGTAAAACATCGAAAAAATCTCCTGTAAAAACCTATTAAAACGCCACGAGCTCCATAAGATAAAAAATACGTACGAATAGTTTTATGCCTTGTTCCCACAATCTTGGCTAATGAAACCAAAACAAACCAAATAACAGAAAATAAACCAAGCGAGCCAATGTGACCGCTATGATCTTTGGTTTGCTTTATTTAGGGAATATTAGAGCTTTAATTCATTATCATTTAAATTGCGTGGTCAAAATATACAACTTTTATTAAATTTCTAAGCTTTCACTTTAAAGAATTCTAAAGTCTTATCCAAAAAAGGAAAAACCTAAACTGCTTCAAATAGTGGTATGTCATAATTAAGTTTTTTTCTATTTTCCTTTCAAAATAAATTGCGCAATTTTTTTCATTTCCACATTCTATTATCTCAGTTTTTTTGCGCTGCTAAATTTCAGGCAATTTTAACCCAATTTAACACGAAAATTTATCAGTTCACATGCGGCTCATCCACGATGATGCTGTTGCCGCGCCACTACAACCGCTTGCTCCATTCACTATTTATAGCTTAATTTCCTTTCGGCAAATAGCAACCTCTAGCAGTAGCGAGAGCCAACAAAGAAAAGGGTCATAAAAAAGAAAGGTTGCCTAAATACCAAAACAGCCTCATATGTTGTTGGCCAAGAGTAGACAGCAGCCTGGCTGGATGATAACCAAGGCGCACAAAATACGAGCCAAAAATTTCAAGTGAAATAAAATAGAAATTGCAAAAAAAAAAAAAAACGATAATCAACTACCTAACCGGAGGCTGTAACAGTGGCGATTCGAAAAGACGAGGTGCAAATCTATTTGGATGGTTGAATGAAAATAAAAGAAATAAAAATAAAATTTAAAATGAGTCCTGCACATTAAAGGCACAAAAAAAAAAGAATAAGGAAAGCATCAGCGATATACATGTGTACATTTCTACTTGTTGTACTTCTCCATTGGGGCTTTCAGTATTCGTTTTTTTGTAACCTCAGCACGTTTATTTAACCCATTTTGAACAAGTAATAGGCAAAGTGAAACTTTGACCAAAATTATTATTACACGGAAAACACAGTGTTCACTGAACTTCATTATTGGAACTATCAATTGAATATTAAGAACTAAGTAAAACAAATTTTAATTTGACCATCCCTTAGCCGAAGGGTTTTATAGCTATTTAGGCATAAAATATTGCAAATTTTGTAAAATTTTAAGCTTTAGGCTAATTTTTGCCAAAATTTTTCGAAACGGTTCAAAATGGTTTGAACCGGTTCGAAACGGTTTTGAACCGGTTATTGATTTTATAATAATTTTCTATTGATAAATCACATTAAAGTGCATATTTATCTATTTCTTATGTCACTCTCTTCATAAAATATTAGTTTTGAGTAAATACCCAATGTGCACAAAAACGGATGAGGATCCGTTTCGAATCCATTACGAGTTCATAAAGGTATAAAAAACGTAATCCGCGGTAACGGATCCATTTCGAACCCGTAACGTACATCAAAAACGAATTCAAAACGCTTTGTTTAGATAAAAAAAAAAAAACATTTTGAAGCGCTTATTAGCGAATAAAAAAAAGTTAAATTCCGCAGTGCGGGCCCGTTTCGAATCCGAAACTTATGTAAAAACGAATTCAAAACGGATTTGCTTTTAAATATGTTAATGCTGTATATTTACAGAAAAAACCGTTTTGATGCGCCTATTAGCAATTAAAAAATAATAAAAAGAAAAAAAAGGAAGAAAAATTAAGGATAAAAATCCACCTCTGGTAGGATTCGAACCTGGGCAAATCCGTTTCGATTCCGTAAATACTTCAAATACGAACTCAAAACGGATTTGCTTTATTTAATTTTTATGATAAAAAAATATTTTTGATTTGTTTTTTTTTCGTTTTATTTTATTGCGTATGATTTTTTGTAAACTTTTCAAACTCTGTTTGAAAAAATGTTTTTGATTCCAAATTTGAGTATATAACATTTTTTATCAAAAGAAGGGAAGAAAAACAACACAGAATACTTATAAAAAAACAACAGAAATTTGTTTAATATACAAAATTTAAATCTGAACATCAAATAAGTCTACATCAGTTAAGTAAACATCATATCGGGCAATAGCCTAGTTGTCTAACGTCTCGTGTATGAAAGAGTAATACCCCGGGAGCCTGAGTTCGACTCCCGGCCAGGCTAGTAGTCATTTTTTTTTTTTTGTTATTTTGTTTTTTTTTAATTAAAAATAAGCGCTTCACCCTGTTTTATTTTTTTTTTATAAGCAGCATTAACATTATTAAAAGCGAATCCGTTTTGAATTCGTTTTTGATGTACGTTACAGGTTCGAAACGGATCCATAAAAGAAGAAAAAACGATTCGTTTTTTTTTAGGAATCCTTCCCGCAAACGGATCAGTAACGGATACGTAACGGATTCCGTAACGGATAAAAAGAACGAAAATATGAACCCGTTACGGATCCGAAACGAGTCCGTTTGGCACACTGGGTATTCACGATTATTTCAAAATTATGAAAAAAAAAAATTAATTTAAACCACCACGTAGTTAATAAATTTTGTAGCAATTTTTAGCTCTACCACCAAGGCCATTACAAAAAACCGTCTGCTGTTTACTTGACTTCATAAGTTGGAACTATCAGTTGAAAAAAGGAAATAAAACTAATATAAAATTTGTCATTCATAAATCGAAGGTTTTCGTAGCTGTTTAAGGCTGAAATATTAAAAATTTTGTAAAATATGAAACTATAAGCTTATTTGTGCCAAAATTTTAAGAAACGGTTTAAAACGGTTTGAACCGATTCGAAACGGTTATGAACCGGTTGTGCAAGAAATTATTTTCATAATAATTTTAACGTTGATTTTTATTGATAAAACACATTAGAGTGCGTATTTATCTATTTTTTTATGTCTCTCTTTGTAAAAAGTTTTAGATATGCGTAAGTGTTTGCGATTATTTCCAAATTGTAGAAAACAAATTAATTTCCAACATCGCGGTGAACCGCGGGTTAACTTATATTGCATATTTAAGCGCTACCACCAAGGCCATTACAGAAAAAAACCGTTCAGTCCCTTTGTGCCAAATTAAAAAATGTCGTCCCTTAGTGCTACCGCTATATTGCCATTTTTCTCTCTTTTTTTTTTCCTTTTAGTAACCAAGAGCCATTCGTTAGATAGATTTTTTTCCTCCTTGTTGTGGCATCATAGAAATGCTTTTGAAATTAAAATCAATAATGTGTTGTGTTGCTTTTGGGTCTAGTCAAGCTGAACGTACATTAAACCAGTCTGTTGAAAATCTTTGGACGCGACTTAACAAAAATAAAGGCCATAACATAAAAGCACAGTTAGCTGAAATGAATAGGAGAATGGAAAAAATCTAATCCCAACACTGTTAGTAATGCTTATGTCCTTTCCTTGACGCAGACTTTATGATGTCATTAAGTCATCAAAGTAAGCTCAAAATTTGCTCATCAATTTTGTGCAACATTTTCTTTTTTTTTTTTCTTTTTTTTGTTATAAAGAAAGCATAACAATAAAAAAAAGGACGGTGTGCATACAAAATTTGAACGAAATCCTTCTGAAATCAGTTTTACACTGACGACAGCGCTTGAAAGTTTAGTAAGATTCAATAATTTCAACTATCCTTCTTTAAACACTAAGTTAAGTACTCGTATAGAAAACTTTCTGCATTCACAGTTTTTGATAAAATTGTTTTTAACTGTAATTTGAGAAGGAATACACTCAAACAAAACAAGGACTTGTTAAAATGCAATACATACCTCATGAATATCATCAGCTAAATTTTTGCATTAAATTCGTTCGATATTACTTACTAACCATTGTAAAATAAATATTCACTTTCCATAATATCCCACTCTTCACAAAATTCAACAACTTCAACATGTAACTCACTTGTGCTGCTAATTAGAACTTAACATTTAATGGGTGCTACTGATTGTGAGTGAAATTTATTTTTTATTTTTTATTATTTTTCTTCATTCCCAAGAATTGCAATTTTAAATACCAAAACTAAATTGGTTGTGGTGGTGGTGGTGGGATTGGAAGCGCACAGCGGTTTTCCGCGCTCATCAACTTAAATTGTGCACAACAGCTGTTTGGCTGGATTTGTTGGCTCTTGGGAAACATAACATCATCGTTATCAATTCTAGACAGCTGATTTCTTGGTTCTTTTTTTTTAAGTTGGGCATTTCTTTGAATTTTCTTCTTTATTTTTGCCATTTTGGTGGGCGTTGCTCCTGCTCGTAACGTTTTATAATTTATTGATTGTGCTTTACAACATCTGGTGGCGGCGCGCCGTATGCGCTTGGTTTCATGGCATCGTTGGCATTTGTAAAGTTGAAACGTTTTGGAATTGGAACAATGTTTAAAAGGGTCTTTGAAATGACGAGCAGCACATAAATTTCGCTACACTTGGCATTTTTGATTTTTATTTCCAAAATTCTTTGGTGTCTTTGAATGACTCAGCGCGGGGTATTACCCAGTTGAAATGTGCCACAGAATAAGTACTTTTGATATTCGGGTTATAGTCATAGAAATGTTAAACATAATATTTTTGTGTTGGCCTATGTCAACATAAGTTAACTATGGTCAGAAATATAGCAATTTAGGATCTGTTTAAAATACAAACACATTGCTACATTGATTTTCCTTGTTAAGTTTCCAACAATTTCCAGCATGTGCTATGTGGGTGGTACTAACGTTGGCCTGCATCAGTGTTGAAATTGAAAATGTTGCTCATGTGGAAAAATTACGTTATTCTTCACGACGACGACGATGGCTGTTGCCAACATTTTATATGACAAAGTGGATTTTAAACTGTTGGCAATTTATTTTTATTTCTTTTAAGTTTTCTTTATCATTTTCTTGTGTTGTTGAAGTTTTTATTTTCTGCTGTTGGGCGTTCAAATTAACGTGTTAATTTTTTTTTTTTTTTGTGAAAATTTTTGTGTTTTTTTTATTTATTTTTTTTTAAATTTCACAAAAAGCTTATTAATATAAAATGTAGTTTTTTATGGCTTGTTAGTCAGTCCTATGTTTGTGTGCGATTTGTTGCATGTTGTCCGCCAAAGATTTATTGATGGCGTTCATTGGAATTATTTTGAAATAAATTTTAACAAGTGGAAAATTTATGGGAGAACATGTTTTCGGAAATTGATTTATGTAGTATGTGTATTTAAAAAATGGGGGAGATTTTTAAGTAAACCATATGGTATTTCAGTATTAGAGAAGGATTATTTAATTGGACATTAGTTTAGGCTAATGCATTTCAAAATAGTTTGAATCGGCTGAAACCTAAAACAAAAATTCGCTTTACCTTCGATTTGTAATGCATAGAAAGAGGTGAGGGTATTCATCTCTATCAGCGTCACCCTTTTCGAGTATATCTTCATAGTCCGTAGTTACATCGGTCTGTCTGAAACTTTAGAACGTTGCAAATTACTGAACCTGACAGTAAACGTTGGAGCAATTGAGGCAAAAAGATGTTCTATCTAACTGCATGACCTCAGAAAGGAAAACGTAGTAGAGACTTTCTTTGCGTTATCGACCAAGATTCGACTTGACATCTTCAATTTCTATGAAAATTGGTAAAAAGTTAGTATTTGACACACATATTACTGTGGTAAAATGATTTTCCGAAATTCCGAAAATGTTCAAGATGGCGGCCATAGGAAGTTCGATCCAACCTTTGGATACTCCCATATTTGAAAATTTATAGCTCCTCGGCTTTTCAACCGATTTTAATGAAATTTTCAGGGTTTTTATAGAAAATTATGAGCTTTTTAAAAAAAAAAATAATAATAACTTTGCCATTTGTGAACCATAGTTTTACTCGGACAAGAGTCACCGTAAACGGATGACATCTCTTCCAGTATAATTTGAACCGATTTTCCTTGCTTGGTGAATAATAAAGACCGCAGAGACCTCTCAAATATTGTAGAGTAAAAAGCAACTCACGCTTTATATTTTAGAGGAATTTCTGAAGCGGTCACTGGAGAAGCTGATGATTGCAAAAAAATACTTTCAAACAATAATATTTGTCGATTTTTGGGCTTCTCAAAGTAATTTTCACCGTTTTGAGTTTGATTACTTCTTTTTGGCATCTTCTTAATTTTTGTGGGATCTTCTTAATTTTTTTAATTTTTCAATTTATTCATACAGAAATACATACATATCTGTGGACTTTTGACAAAACAAAATAAGTCGAGATAAGACAATTCTCCAGGATTTTAGTCCTAAATATAAAATTTAAATACGCTTTTATTGGTATAATCGCCATGACTCTATGATTTCTTGTCCCATAGCTCACGCAAGATTTGAACTTAGCGCCATTCGTGCGGTGAAGTGTTATGAACCAAAAGAAAAAAATGATTTGACAGCTGACACTTTAGAATTAGTAAAAATGTATGAAAAAAAGAGATCCAACATCAACAAAATTGAGCCACATTATGAAAAAAAAAAACGTTAATCAATTTTTAGGCTCTCCTGAAAAGTTGCCAATTTCGAGTTAGGTTGTTTTGTCAAAAGTCCACAGATATGATTATTGAAGCGTAGTTCCCGATTTGACAGTATTTCGCGTTCATTTTAATCGTGGGTTTTGGTGATTGTGCTCTTGTTTCTTAACTTTATACTATGGTTTGGCAACTTTGAGATCACAAAGAATATTTAATTTCCTGAAATAATTTTTTTCCATAATTTTATAGCGTATTGGTTTTCTTTTCCTAAAAAATTGGACCGACAGTAAGGCCTGGGCAACCTTTTAAAGCTAGTGACTCCGTAGTGTACTTGAATAGTCAGATGGTACCAAGCAAGCATTTTCCTTCGTGTATATAGATTTGTTTAGATCCTTGCAATAATCTTTTTAAAGTGGAATTTAAGTTGCATTTATCGTAATTATGTCCTTACATTCTTTCGGGTAGTTATAGCTTTTACTTTGGACCATTCATCTATGGTGTATAGATAGGTCCAAAATGGAAGACTGCTCCGCATGTGCTGATAAAATAGGACCATAATTCTAAGAAGAAGTTGAATTGAACTCCACTCTTTAGAGTTGTGTGTAGTACTTAAAATGACTATGTTGGGGTATATCTAGCACCGACATCTGCGTGTACTAAAAGCTAATCTGCAGATTTAGTGAACTTCCATTCCAATAGGTATCATGTTTCTCTAATCTCGATATCGGGACACGACAAAAAGGCAGTGAAAGGAGAGATTGCCTAGCCAAGAGAAGCTCATACAATACTTAAATAGGTCAAAACTCTGCTGCAGTATGAACAATAACTAGAAAAATAGCTTCAGTCAGGATTGAATGATAATAGCTTTATCAACTATTGGGAAGCAGGCGAAAAGACTAATCCAAACAAAAAACGTCAAACCTCGAGCGAAAATATATTAAAATGTACACTGAAATAATGACACTGTAGACTCAAATGCTACTTACGGAATATGATAAGCGACGATTGCTATCTGTCAGGAATTTTTGGAAACAGCAGAGCATTTAGTATGCACTTACCTTGCTACGATGATACAAAGGTACCTAGGTGATAGTGTTTCTAGATTCTAATTACAACGATAGAATGGGTAGGGTTGATCTACTCGATCAAAGTGTTTCTAATATTGAGCAAAGTCTTGAGCAAGGCTTAAAGCCTAATTTATTTAATTTATTCATGTTATTTTCCATTATAGATCTAATCACGGCCAAAACTAAGCATAAAATCATGACAAAGACTCAAAGCCTAAAAGCTGGACTCAATATCAAAACAGGACTGAATATCCAAGACGAAGGTTGCCAAATCGCAATGATGTAGGAGTGGCAAATATTAGCATTAATGAAGAGCTTGAACGCATGCACTTTCAAATGCACGTTTGCAATATTTTAATTTTATGGGGGATACAATTCTTAAAAACAGTTGGACGGACGTCATTTACGTAGTCCAATTCTAGTAAAAACGGGTGACGAACGTCATTATGCATTTGTCGGATTTTGATGGAATAGTAATGAACTCCAATAACTACTGTAATGTATAATTTTTTTGGGGTAAAAGAGGGGCTTAAATTTTTTTTTTTTTTAATCCGCTAGTTTAAGAGTTCTTTACGTTTAAAAGTCAAAAAAAAAAAAAAAAAAAAATGATTTCTTCTAAAACAAAAAGATATAAGACATCATTGAACGCTGGGTTCGAAGCACATTCAAGTAGTCTAACATTTTTTTTTTTTTTTTTTTTTTTTTTCTTAATTTAAACTTGGGGTGTTACTGAGGTATCATATTTAAAATTATACAAAATATTAACTTGTTATTTTAAGGCCATAGCTTTTCTTAAGAAAAGTAGGGGAATGTCGTATAGGTTGGGACGCCGTATAAGTTGGGACAGCCGTTTATATTGAATTTCCGATACTGGCGACACCTATGTTTCACCTATCGAAGTAAAGTCTGTTTATAACTTAACGTTTCATGTGCAAAAGATTGAAGAACTCTTGTTGATTACATCCATTCCAAACAAAGAGTAAATTGTCATATAAAAAAGATCTTTTCGATAGTTTCTGCGTGTTCGTAATTTGCTGAACTTAAACCAATTATTTCATGTAAATGTGTTCAATGTGTCTTGCTTGTATTCAGTGTATTTTCATTGCGTGAAAGAGTAACTGAAATGTATTGTTGTGGCAAATATTATTTTTGGGCTTTCACGAAATGGCAACTTTGTAAAGTTGGGACACTCATGTCGTATAAGTTGGGACAGCACTTTTTTTATTCCAATGCATTGCGATACCATTTAAATTATATTTTTACAATATTTGATGAATGCAATTGTATTTATAATAATTGAAAAGCATTTATTAAAGAATTTTTGAAGTTCACTAATGCACGTAAAACCGATCGTGGAATTATTGAATTCAATGCATTGGTCGCAGAAATCAAGGAGATAAAATTGACTAAGGCATTCGATCCATCAGAAAAGCTCATAAAATCCCAAAAAGCAGTTTGGCGAGGTATACCCAAAAAGTGAATGATAAAATTAAGGACATTTCAACCATTGATGCCGACGCATTGTTAAAGCTGGCTAAAAGAGTTGCTTTGCACTTCAATCCGTTGATGGTATCTTGTGTCTCGCACAAGAAGTACCTTAAAAATAAAATATGCGGAACAGTTTCTTCACCTGTACAAACTGCGAATCATATTATGCGGAATATTATATATTTTTACCCAAATTGTTTCTTTGAGACATGACGTTTTAATAGATATTCTAATAAAAATAATATCATGCAGATTAACTTAACTTTTTGGCTCAATTTGTGATTTTTGAAAGTGTCCCAACTTATACGGTAAATTTTTTTTTCAGCAAAAAAAGTTGTCTTCATTAAACTGGCTATAACTTTTGACTTGATCACGATGTCAAATAACTTTCTATGAAAAAGTTGTAGCCGATGACCATACCTTTTTATTGGTTTATTTAAATTAACAATTTTTCTATCCGTTTCAAAACCACTGACCAAAAACAAAACCCGTCCCCTATATAATTTTAAAAAAATAAAAAAATTTTTTTAGATAATTCCACATATCTGAAATATGATTATTGTTATTCTGAACCGGTCCAAAACAAAACATACCGATGTAAATAGTTTCACCAAAATGATCTCCTTTAATTTTGTAAGTTTCGTGAAATTTTATTTTTAAATTTTGTTACTTAAATCTGCAGCATTATGATAGCGCGTATTCCTTCGCACAATAATGCGCTATAATTTTTCACACAATGCAACTTGGCAACACTAACTGCAGCCATGTTGGCTCCGGTATTAAGTGTGTTTTATGTGTTCGCACAAAGGAGACAGTTGAGAAAAAATTAAAAAATAATGCAACTGTTTGCATTATAGTAAAAAAAAAACAACAAAAAAAAAGGAAAAATACTGTATGGGAAAATAAAAATTCTGCATAAAGTTTTAGCGCCCGTATCTTTGCAAATGTTGTCATTTTTTCCCTCTTTTTTTTCTGTGCAGTTCGTCTTGCAACAATATGATGCTAATGCATTGTTGTTATTGTTGTTGCCCACTGCTGTTGTAATAAAACTGTTACACAAACGGCAGCAACAACAACAACAACAACAACGACAATTATAATAACAACAGCAAGAGTTGAAAAAAAGTAGACAAAAGTATGCGACAATTGCATTAGTAACAATAAATGTTGCCAAAACAAATAAAAAAAAAAGAACGCAGGAAAAATTGCTGCTGGCAACGGCAAGAGTATAAAAGTGACATCTCTTTTTTTGAAAAAAAATATTTAAGGTTGTTGCACTTTAATACTTGGCTTAAATAAAATATGTCTGTTTTATGGTTTTGTTCATAAAAATTTCTGTGAATTGTACAAAACTATGACTTATGTGGAGTTCTAGTTGACTTCAGAGGCATGAAAATTGTAAAAAATATGATTTCTCGCATTTATTTGACAAAATTGCAATAAACCGTTTCGAAACGGTTCAATTCGGTTTCAAGCGGTTATGCTTAAATTATAGTAGGAAGCCAAATCATTTAGTTTTTATTAATTTTTTGCAATCGGCTTGAACCGATTCAAACCGGTTATCTTTTTTAGAGCTTTAGTTTACTTTTAAAGACATGGAAATTTGACAAAGATTTGATTTTATGCATTTATTTTGCAAATTTTAGTTAACCGTTTCGAAACGGTTATCTTATTTGGAGCTCACGTTTATTTTAACGGCAAGGAAATTTGCGCAAAATAGATTTAACACATTTACGTTTCAAATTGAAGTAAACCGTTTCGAAACGGTTGAAACCGGTTTGAATGAGTGATATTTAAATTATAAAGCAAGCCAAAATTAAATTCTGTGCATATGTTTTGCAAATTGTAGTTGACCGTTTCGATACAGTTAAAAACGGTGATCTTATTTGGAGCTCTTATTTACTTTTACGACATGAAAATTAGAAAAAAATAAATTTAACACAATTAAGTTTTAAATTCAAGTAAACCGTTTCGAAACGGTTGAAACCGGTTTGAATAAGTGATGCTTAAATTAAAATTGGAAGCCAAAACACTTAGTTTTTATCAATTTTTTGCAACCGGTTCTCACCGATTCGAACCGGTTATCTTATTTAGAGCTTGAACAGACATGGATATATAAAACAAATTTTTTTTTACACATTTGCTTCGCAAATTATGCTTGAATTATATAACAGACCCAGAACACTTATTTTTTTTTAAATTTTTGACAACCGGTTCGAACTGGATATGATCAAATTTTAATTAAAACACTAAGTTTTTATTAACTTCGTAAATTTAAGTAAAACGGTTCAAAACGGTTTGAATCGGTTATGCTTAAATTACAATAGAGACTTAGAACACTTAATTGTTACTAACTTTTCGTAACCGGTTCGAACCGTTCTGAACCGGTTGTGCTAAATTGTAATAAGTAACTCTTTCTCATACAAAATTATTCATAATTTTTATACAATACAACATAACTGAAAAATTCTTTAAACTAAAGTAGTTAAAGGTGTTGTTATCTTGACGCACTTTGGCGAGCGGGGGTCAATTTCACAATTTCCACTACAAAGCCCATAAATTGTCAAGTATTAGACATATAAATAACGCTAAGATGTTCGTTCATATTTGTCTTAAGATTCCCCATAATTATGTCATAAACAAAATTATGGCTTAATATACTGCTACTTCAACTTAATAAATTCTTTATGTTTTCGTTCGTATTCCAATTTTGCTATTGGCTTTCACAATCCCGAAGAACAACAGCAACAGCAACCGAAAATTGTTTGAAACATCTTAATCTATGAGTTGACAGATAGAAGTGGCAACAACAACAACAACAACAGCAGCAACAGCAAAAAAAACAAAAACAAAAACGAAATAAACAACAACAACAAGTGTATGCAGATAAAATGGAATTTATGCTATGCATATTTTATGGATACGTAAATACACTACGTAGTACGTACTACTTGACACTTTAGCGTTCAGCCGAGTGCTGCCCCTGTATTGTTGCTGCTGTTGCTGCTGGCGGCTTTTTCTTTATTTTATTACATATTTTTTTTGTGTTTTTTCCTAGTAGGCTTTTCTTTAATTTTTTTTATTATTTTTACAACAATGTGGAAATAAAATGTTGGAAATGGCGCATAAATATTTAAATGACACACGTTACGGTGGAGAATTCTTTTTTGTGGAATTTCTCTTGTTATTCTGAAGTGTATTAATTTTTTACTCCTATTTTTTTGTTTTATTTTGTCTGAGTGTTCACTGTACCAGCAAGGTCTTAAAAGGTCTTTATTTATATCGGTTAAAAATTTTAAATTGAATTTGATACGAAATTTAGCTCAGTTTTGGTAATTTAATTTTTATGCTGAGTTTTCTAAAAGATCTTTATGATTTAATATTGACTTGTTGATTATTTTGTACAATATTAAATTTTAATAAATTATAGACAATGTTTCGATGGCAATTGCATTTTAAGCTACGCAAAGAAGTTTCTTCTGTAAAAGTGCTAAGATAGTAAAGCAGACCATGGGAACAATCAAAATTTGGGCATTATTTCCGTTTTTGGAGCCTTATTTAATTTTTGAGCACCGCCCAAAAGTGTGAAATGAAGAATTACCACAAATAAAATATTGCGAACTTATTTCATTTTGTTTATATTTATGAAATTATTATTACTAGAATCGCTCAGTGGTCAAAATTTGACCACAAAGGTATTAAATAATTTTGGTACTTTTTGGACAGTTTTAGTACTTTTTTTTGCTATTTGGTACAAAATAAAAAAGCTCATCTATCATCCCAGGTACAATAACAAATGTGAAACGAAAAAAAAGACAAAAAGTATGAATTCAAGTGTGAGTCAGCTTTTTGTCTTTCTCTTTGTGCTGTATCCTCTTTTCAGCTCTATATGACCGCATATTTTGTCGTTCTTAACATTGAAAAATTTACATTTAATTTTACCTGGCTTAGTGGCAAAATATTAAAATAATTTTAACATTGTGCACATTCATACACAAATACCTTTTAAATGGTGTATAATTCAAACTCGTGCTCCATTTCTAACATACTAAAAAAGGTAGGGCAAATTTTTGTCTTGCGTGGTAATATATAGATTTTAAGCAAATTCAGCAACGGACAGTTATTAAATCCGTTAGTAAGGTGTTAACTACTTCCCTTAGAAGACCACTGAAAGTAGTTGAGGCCTTTAACTTGGAGCAGATTTGGATGAACTTCGGGATATCCCAAGATGAGCTGAATCCCAGGCCTTTTTATACTAATTGTATACGGAGTCATTGCTCATTTGGGATATTTTCATCCTTAAAAAGTCTGGCTTTGTTGCGGAAGAACATTTTACCAGAGTGCCAAAAGTTTTTGATGGATGCAACATTATAAAATGTTGAACAAGGGTGCTTTAGACAGCTCCTAATAATAGATGTCGAGTATGCCTACAAGGTAGGAGCGATGCTAATAAATTCTTACCAAAGACTTTTTTAAAGAAGTTTAGGTTTTTAGTAAATGTGCATCGTAAAGAGTGGCAGTGAAGTGCCATTCGAATAGTCCTAAGCTTATAATTCAGATGTACATAAGTGAAAGGAAAGAAGAGAATTTTGCGATCGGGCTAGTGTACATTAGACCGGGTCGATTTTGTATCTAACAAAATAAAATCATCCTGAAACCGACTAAAAAGTTAGAGAAACACTTAAGGACAATATCTGCATCACTTTTTATACCCTACACCCAGGGTATATTCACTTTGTCCTTCCGTTTGTAACGCAGAGAAGGAGGCGTGGCAGATATAGAAAAGTATATATATTCTTGATCAGCATCACCTCCTGAGCCATGTCCGTCTGTCTGGCTGGCTGGGTGGCTGGCTGGCTGGCTGTGTGTTGAAATACACTTTTTGGGAAAACTAAGCAAGGTAATTCAATGAAATTTGGTACACTGCCTCCGTCGTCAAAGATAGCTCGGGGGATTGAAAATGAGCGAAATCGGTCAACGGACACGCCTACCCCCATACAAAAAAATTTATAAAAAATGCAATTTTTGGAGTATTTTTCACGACAATGCAACCAAAATTCGCATAAATACTAAAAATTGTAAGCGCAAGCTCTGAGAAAAAACTGAACGAATTTGAACAAGAGGGCGTGGCACCTCCCATATAAGCAAAAGTTTCAAACTGCTATTCTGAAAGTTTTTTGAGATAATCCAACCAAACTTCTCTCAAATACTAAAGACTATAAATGCACGCTTTAAAATAAAACTAGTCGAACTCGGACAAAAGGGCGTGGCACCTCCTGTATAAGCAAAAGCTTCAAAACGCTATACTGAAAACGTTTTTCACTCAGACACTAAAAACTATAAATCCAAACTCTGGACAAAAACTGGGTGAACTCGGACAAGGGAGCGTAGTACCTCCCGTATGAACAAAACTTGTTAATCGGACGTCAAATGGAGATGATATAAGAAAAAAACCGGCATCGAATTTAGTGGCCGAAAAAAAAATGTTTTTTTTTTTCCTTAAAAATCTTTTAATATTAGCTTTCAAACTGGGGGTGGTCATTCGAACTTTTTTTTTTTTTTTTGTATGGGGGTCGATACTATCTAATGAGACGCAGAATTACGTACTTAGGTGCCGAGATTTTAGATCCAAATGACATAGGTAAAAATAATCCCATGGCAGTGACAGATTTATAGATAGTCTGGAACTATTCTGATAGGAAAAGAGGCTGTACAAAAGATTTTTCAGGTTGCAGTACAATATAGAGCCTTTAAATAATAATAATATCAAATAATATCCTTGGGGGCTTATTCTTTGCGCGAAATCAGAAGACATCTAAAATTGTGATATAATATCGGTTAAGATTTGCTTTTCTCTATTTAAAGTTGAAGTATACTTTAAGCGATACATTAAGCTTTAAACGGTCTTTAATTGACTTAAAACATACTCTTTTTAAAAGCATACATTATTGATCTTAAAGTGTGCTTTATTATGCGCCCATGAATTCAATATGATATGTTCAAAGTGTTTTCAGTAACAATCGCTTTCTACAACATGTGCGTCTTGAAAAACAAAAAAAAAAAAAAAAAACAATATAAAAAAAATAAAAGGATGCAAAATAAATCAAATATCCAATAAAATTCAAATAAAGTCTGCTTTTTCGTCAGTTTGATTGATTTGAAATTGCTTCTAAATGGATTACTACCAACGCATATTGGCAATTTCAAAATCAATATCAATATACAAAAATTGGTGCAAGCTCGAAAAATGCAACGGCGAAAAACATCTCCAATGTGTGGTGGAAACATTGCACATCCTTTTAGGCGCAAAATTGGACATACATTTTTTTCTGCATATTCCGCGTCAATCGCTTTAAATTCAAGAGAAAACTATTTTTTTCCAGCAAAAACTTTGCACTTCTTTCTGGCCTGAAATTTATAGCCCACCTATGCAACATTAAATACACATTAGAATGGAAAACTTTTTCCTTTGCATATTTTCATGCTGAAAAGAATAAAATTATATACCTAAGTTGGCCCCTATTTTTATATATATATATTTAAGTTCTTTTCTTATTTGATCATACATTTTATCTGTTTCCAAAGTTGTCAACACTCTGGCGCAAAGTAGCTGTTGAATAAGAGGTAAAATATTAGCAATGGTTACTAATGCCGCTGCTTTCTAAACTTAAATATTGCCAAGTTTTTCTACGTACTCGTATATAAACTTCGAAAGTTGGTTAAATTGTGGAGCATACTTTTTGGCTATTTGGCAGCTACCGAAAGTTGTAGTTTACTCAAGCCGCAAAGTATGCGTACAAAAAAAAGTTGCTGCCAGTGAGCTACCTTTTTTATTACATTTTTTTTTATCTTTGAATCATAGCGTAGATTGATAAAAGAATTTACAAGCCTTGCGGGTAATAAATATCAAAAATTGAAAGTAAAAAAATCTAGTTTGCATAAAGTTCTGAGAAGCCACAAAGTTTTTGCAATAAAAAAATAAAAAAAAAACTATTTAAATTAAAAATATTTTTTTATAAAAATTTGTGTAAGAAAATTTATTGAAAAGAACTAAAGGAGCTGATGAAATTTAAATTACAGTAAATTTTTTTAAAAGACTAACTCTAAAATATGATATATTTATTAAACATTGATGTTAAAAAAAAGCCGGAAAAAAATTTTAAATTAAAAAACAAATGCATAAAAATCATAGAAAAGTGGGAAAAAGTTTTTCAAAAATACCCTGTTAGACCGGCGGAGAAAATGATCTCAATATTCATATTTTTGGTCTAGTTATTTTGTAAGTAGACCAAAATGGAGTACACTTAAAACTAGAATAAATTCACTTAAATTACACTGTGGAACAATTTCGAACTTTTTTTAAAAGACATGAGAAAATCCAAAAAATTCTTAAAGTAGACGTTAAAAAAAAAAATACCCGTGTCTCGTGGTTTTTCTCCAGCACGTCACATTTTTTTTTAATCGATTTTTGAAGTTTTTTTTTCCACTGTATATGAAAAAAACAAAAATACCGCATTCTTGTGTTAAATCGATGAATTTAACTATATGATCCTTACATTTGAGGTGTATCATGTGTTCAGCAAACTTATGCAAGATATTGCGGGGAATATTTTTATAGAAACTTTTAACCCTGTTTGACCCCCACATGTGGGTCATTTTTGCCCTTTTCTAAAATAGGTACAAAAATTACACCCAAAACAGGGAAGTATTGAGTCAGTATACAGATATATTTGCTATAAAATTTCACTAAAGTTTCTAAACACGTAAAGGTCAAAATTTGAGCCCTAAACCAAAAAAATCGTTAAAATCAATTAGGACTTTTCACATTGCATATTAATTACATCCCTGACACGCTTACCTTAAGTTTTAAGAATTTTTCTTCTTTGGCAACCCTTAATGAAATTTTTTGTAGGATATTTTTCCAAATTTTTTAAACCCATTGTGACTCAGTTTTAGGAAAAGGGGTCACAAAGACCCATAAAAACAGGATACAATGGGTTAATGTATTACAGGAAAATGATCCTTGTGTAATTTCGTTATGACCTTGAGAAAACGAGTTTTGTCCAAAATGTTGTTTTAGAGTTTTACAGTGGGGTGAAATTACTGAAAATACTGATTTCAACGATTTTTTTGCTTTCGGGATAAAATTTTGCTTTTTTAGTGATCAGCAACTAGTAGTGAAATTGAATAGCAAATATTTCTGTAGTACATACTGACTCAATATTCTCCTGTTTTAGGTGTCATTTTTGTACCTTTTTAAGAAAAGGGCAAAAATTACCCACATGTGGAGGTTGTGCAGGGTTAAAATTTTCTACAAAAATATTTCCCGCATTATCCTGCATAAGTTTGCTGAACACATAATAGGGGAACTGATGCTATTGTGGTATAGTTTTTCAATGTGGTATAGTCGCATATCTCCGAATTGGAAAAGAACCTGCGCACGTCACATGTTTTATCCCGTCATAAAACATGAAAAACTAGGAATGTGTAGCTGTCATGCACCATACATAACTTTTCCCCTGTCAGTTGAACGAAACATAAATCGCGTGTGGTCGATTTTTTTTTCCGCGTTTTTCGCAAAAAAATTTTGTTAAGAAAAGGTTGTTTTCTGTGGAAGTTTTATTTATATTCAATTAAAGTAAGTGCTATATATTGCGAAATAAGTGTTTGACTGTGTTAATTCACAAAGTTTCCCATTTAATTTTTACAATTTTGTAATTTTTAAAAATTGGCCAGTGTGGTATAGTCGGAGTTCGCTAATGTGGTATATGAATATTTCTTGTTATTCTGAACATTATTTGATTGCTGTTTATTTTTTAATAAAAATTATGAGTTTGAGAACCAATGTAAATGTTATTATGAACTTATTTTATACCTTTCAAACTTTATATTTGGTTGTATGGTTAAGTATACCACATTACCCGACTTATATGTACCACATTACCAGCCCACTTTATAAGTACTTATCAGTATGTATACCATATTGTGCCACCATATATACCACATTTTGAAAACAGCTTTTTTGACTTTTTCAGATTTTGCTCAATAACTTTTTTTAATGAAATTGCACACATTTTAATGATTATCCTTTGGCTAAAATTGATCTAACGGTTCTCTTTCAAATTCCACCTAAACATTAGCTATACCACAATAGCATCAGTTCCCCTACACCTCAAATGTAAGGATCATATAGTTAAATTCATCGATTTAACGCAAGAATGCGGTATTTTTGTTTTTTCATATACAGTGGAAAAAAAACTTCAAAAATCGATTAAAAAAAAATGTGACGTGCTGGAGAAAAACCACGAGACACGGGTATTTTTTTTTTAACGTCTACTTTAAGAATTTTTTGGATTTTCTCATGTGGACCAAAAATGGTCCAAATGTAATGTAAAGAAGTTAATTTGTATCAAAAATGGTCCAAATGTAATGCATAATCCGTTATTAGTACCAAAAGTGGTGCAATTCTGTATCGATTGTGTCAGTGAAATTATAACGTTACTGACTACGTACTGTTTGGCAGTTCATCGATTTTAAAGAAGAGCAAACGATAGTGCATCAGTCTAACGACTTGCGCTGCGTGGAGGGGCCCAAGTTCAAATCCTCCACTCAGTGATTTGTACACAATTTGTGTAACGAGTCTTCGGAGCGGAAAATGAAACATGTGTCCAAATAGCCGAGGTATAAAATAATAAAACAATCAATAAAAAAAAATTCATCCACAGCGAGATTCGAACCTAGAACACAATGCTCAGAAATATATAAAAAACTCTTTAGTACATTCATATATGAAGCCTTTTGACGTTTTATTGTAAAATTTGTATAAGAATAAAATTCTTAGAAATTTATAAATAGAATAAAAATGGCCTTTTTCTGTTCCGAATGTTAGGCATAAGAAGACAGTTGGTTACGCCCAATGACAAACAATGTAAATCGTAAATAGAACTATTATGTGATGGGACCAGAATTTGGAATAGCCGGTTTCTCCCATGGAGTAGTTTGCAAACCAGTTTTGGAACAGTATGTGGTCCTGCAAGGTAATTGCTATTTTCATTGTGATGTTATTGTTTTTGCAAATTTACCCTGGGAGAATGGTTCCGAGAGATTGTTGTATATTGGTTAATTCATTCCTTTCTATAATTAGGGGTGTTCATAAACTTTGTGACGCTCCTAGGGGAGGGGAGAGTAATTCTATGAGAAACTGTGCAAATGCCGATTATGAATTTATCTTTTACTGTTTTTTTTTTCACTTATGTAAATGGCTTTCTTCTTAATTAAAAAAAAAAATTGAAAATACTTAAAAAGGTTTTTTAAAAATCCAACGTACATTTTTAGTGTTGCCACATTCTTATTATACCCCACATCCAGGGTATATTCACTATGTCCTTCCGTTTGTAATGTAGACAAGGAGGCGTGGCAGATGTAGAAAAATGTATATATTCTTTATCAGCTTCACCTGCTGAGTCGATATACCCATGTCCGACTGTCTGGTTGAGTGGCTGGCTATGTGTGGAAATACATTTTTTGGAAAAACTAAGCGAGATAATTCAATGAAATATGATACACTGCCTCCGTCATCAAAGTTAGCTCGTGGAATTGAAAATGAGGTAAATTGGTCATCGGACACACCTACTGCCCATACAAAAAATATATTCAAAATGCAACTTATTAGTATTTTTCACGATACTGTAACCAAAATACACATGAATACTATGTACGAATTGTAAGAGCAAGCTCTGAGCGAAAACTGGGTGAATTCGTACAAGAAGGCGTGGCACCTCTTATATAAGCAAAAGCTTCAAATCGCTATACTGAAAACGTTTTTGAGATAATCCAACCAAATTTTACACAGATACTAAGAATTATAAATGCAAAGTCTGAGAAAAAACTGAGTGCATTCGGACTAAAGGGCGTGGTACCTCCCATACATGCAAGGCCACGGGTAACACCCTTACCAGTTTTTATATAAAATCTTATTAAATTCATACTTTTTTTTTTGAATAAACTGAAATTTTTGGTTTCAGAAACGCTCAGATAAACTTTTATAAAATTGGAAAAAACTTTCGGTGTTGCCATCCGGGTTTTTTTGTTAGTTTTGCTTTTTTGCGTTTCTGAAACCATAAATTTAAATTTAGTCAAAAACAGTATTATTTATACAAAATTTATGTTGATTTTGAAAAAGTTTATTTAAGCGTTTTCAGACTAAAATTATATTGTAATTTTTTAAGTATACTATTTAATCGAAACTTAAAAAAAAAAATTACATGGCAGCCCTGAAAGCTTGTGTTCATTTTTCAAAAAGGTTCTAGAAATTAAGGTTATCGTATTCCTATATCTTCAATTAATAAAAAATATAAAAAATAGGTGTGAACATAAAAATTCATGTTTTGATATTGTACATTTCTCGGAGATATACCAACATATAATTTTTCTGAAAAAAAGGTTTAATTTTAAATTGCCTCAAGACCAATTTAATATCCAAAAAATTTATTTCGAACACTATAAAATCTTAAGTTGATATGCTTATAATTTTCCAAATATATCAAAAAATGCAGCAATTTTAAATGTTTGATATGAAAATTAAGATAGATTACGCTTAAGCTGGTATGCTTAGAGTTGTTTTAATAGTTCAAGACATTGTATAAATATTAAATAATTTTCATAATAAACACTTTATTGCTACATATTAATAAATTTATTTAAAATTCAATGCTCTTTAGAAAGTAAACTTGCTTTAACTAATACAAAAGTTAAAGCAAAAAGTAATGTTAAATATAAACCCGAATCAATTTCCGTACAATTTACATTTACTTAGCACACGCTAGATTTTTTTTTTTTATTTTTTAACTTAACTTTATAAAAAGTACAACATTAAAGTCACATAAAAATTTATTGATTAACATAAACATCAACTTTACGAAAAGAATCACTTTTTCTCCATTATTTTTTTGCTACCAATTTTCACTACAGTGCAGTGTGAAAAACGTAACATAATCAAAAACACATTTTCATTGTACCATGACCCTGCGCGCTCGCATTAGCGCTTAAAAGTTTTCACCTTAACCTTGCCAATGGAAGTGGCATTTTTTGCTGCTTTTTTCCAAGCATTCAACACTAAAACGCTTGGCAGGTTAAACGCCAGTAAACGAAGTAAAAAATCAATCGATAACAATTTTTATTTCAAGCATTCTCACTCTGCTCCTGTACGGATACTTGCGGGTGTGAAGCTCAAAAGTTTTCACATAAATTTTGAATTTCTATACAGAGAGTGGCAATGGCAGTGGTTATGGTGGTGGTGGTATCAAACGAAAAAACGATTGCACGAACAGAAATGAATGGTTGAATGGATATTGGATGGAGATGGTGGGTTGTCGAATGAAGCAGCAAATAACCAAAGTCAACATTAATTTTACAATCAAATTGAAGGAAGGTGAGCAGGAGATGGCATCGGGAAGATTTGAAAAGAAATGAATGGAAATAGTTGAGAATGACATTGGTAGCACGCAATAAAACGTGATCGTAATGAAGGACGAAAACTGATAAAATTCTTATGCTTCAGTACTTACGTGCTTGTGGGGTTCAAAAGGAAAGCCAATGTGAAGAGTAAAGTTAAATGAGACAATTAGATAAGAGTTTCAGGCGATGGTCAGTTTTTTATTGGCAGAAAAATTAAGCTCAAGGTGAAAATGGTTGATTTTACAGTTTTTCGGGTTGATGGTATTCTGACGATATCATGTTTTCTTAGCAATCAGCTATGATTTTTTAACATCTCTTATGCTAAAAATAAAAAGTTGAAATGGGACATCAACTTTAATGCAGTTTATTGTTTTTTTTCTAAAGGTTTCATAAATTTTTATTTCTTTTAACAATAGCAAAACATCAGTTCTTTTGTTCTTTTTAATCCTACATCACAATTGATTTATAATGCTGCGAAAGAATTCTATGTTCAAATTGCTTTCGAAAATATAAATGCCAACAAAAGACAAGAAGTCATTTTTATTCTTAATAGCGCAATGACTACGTGTCTTTGCACAAAAACTAAAAATACGCACGTAGTCATCATCGAAGACAGACAGATAAATGGACTAGGATCTTAAGAACCTGGCACACAGATCTACTGGCAGACAAGCGGTGGACAGACGGACAGTAACTAGGAAGTCTTTGACAAATATTATTTTATACTTAAACGCTTGCACTTATGTTTCATTAAAGCATTAAAAAATGGCAAATTTTTACACACAAAAAATATTTTTATTTTTCTTCTAATTTTTTACTAAGAAAATGAGTCAATATTGAACTCATAAAGCTTTTTTAAATTATCATAAAGCCTAAAAGTATGCAATGCATTAACTACAAAGTATGTACCTTCTCTTGATTACAAAATCAAAATGTTTTTATTGCATACTTTTAGGCGCTTGATTTAATCTATGATTTCGTAGATTTTCACTGAGTTGGAAAACAAATTTTTTTTTTAGAGCAAAAATACGCAGCATTAAAAAATATTTTTCTTTAACAATAATTTTTCTTCTGTGCAATAGTGCTTACTCGAAACAATGCAGAATTGTCTGTGCCAAAGCATTGTCACAGCCAATGGAATATTATTTAATGTCTGAAAACTTTTTCGTGTTGTATTTGCCAGTGTTGTTGTTGCATTATAACAACTAAATAAAGTTTTTTCTGTGCAATTTTAGAAAAGTAAAACAACTGGTGCGTATAATGCTTGGCATCTTTTTATGTATTCATAGACAATGCATTTTGTCGCTCACAAAATATGCGAAAATTTGAAGAAGAAACTAAGATAAGACATTTCTATTTAAGTAGTTTTACTAACTTAAGTGTTTTGAAATTATCATTGGCTATTTAGATTACATGTTTGGAATGGAAAAGAGAACACTTCACTTTTCTACGAACTGTCAATATCTGACAGTCTTCATTTCAGTCAAACACAATGGGACTCCAAATCTTTATACTGAAAGTAAAAACAGTTCGAAGCTGATTTTCGAAACGTCAGTTGCAATGTAAAGCATTATTTTTTTAGTGAAGAAAATGTTGCAAAATTTTAGGACTATTTTTTATTATTTTTTTACTATTTAATAACATATTTATTAAGAGAAAAATTTACAAAAGCATAAACTCAGTTGCTGATGCGATGATTACTTTGCATTTCATGCGTTTTGCAACTCCAAGTTATGGAATTCAAGATTAATTTATTAAAAAATATTCTCCTAAAATTATGCTAAGTTTTTTTGTGAAAATACAATCGCATTACATTGCATCTACAGCGTCGAAACAAACTGCAGAAATCTGCCGTTTAGTATTGTAGTAAAAGCTTCAAGATGGCTCATAACTGGATGTCCGAAATTATTGTGAAAACTATAGTTGGAATGAGAATGGTTCGTTTCAGTGAGATATTTGAAGCTATCAGGCCACTATTTAAACAACAAATACAATGTAGAAGTTTTGCTCTTATCCGATGTTCCAAAATGTAATACATAGTACAGGAAAGACAAGAACAATAAAATACTCGAACTTTAAATTCTCCGGGCCTTAAGTTTTTTAATGGGTAGCACTAACAGTTGTACCGATAGTAACTTTTATAAGCCAATGAAGACCGATATTTACCTGAATTATAATAAGACTTCTGACAAACATTTGGTTTAAAGTTATGAACACTCAAAAAAAATTTCTTTCAGTATCGAAAGTGTGTTCCAAGAATCAAAAGTACATCACTTTTTTGCATTAAGATTTTGTTTGACTTTTAACAGTCTCTTATTTAATTTAAAGTAGCATAGTTTTGTGCTGATAACAAGTGGGTCTCGAACTGCCGGATAGAACTAAATTATTTTGATAAACCAGGAGTGGGCAGACGTTTGATTCACGCACTATAGTCTCATCTTGTCTTTATTTTAAATGCTGGGAATTTAATGACAATATATTTAGCAAATTAACATAAATTTTTTTTTTTTCAAAAATAACCAGGTGGCCTTAAACATTTATGTTAGATTTTTAAAAAGTTTATTTAAGTGTTTTAAGACTAAATTTTAATATTTATTATTTAAATAAATAGTTTAAGCAAAACTAACAACAAAAAAATAACCAGGTGGAAGGTTATTAAACGGAGAATGATGAAATGTTGCAAAAAAAAAAACGACGGAGAATGATGAAGCGGATAATGACGAAATGTTGCAAAAACAGTAAAATCACAATGAAAATAACATTTTTTCTTAAGAAAGTTCAAACTGTTGGATAGCCCCTGTAATTGTTTATTATTTTACTTATATAAAGATAACATGATATGTTTTCTAATATAAAAAAAAACGGATGATGATGCACACTTGCGTTCTTTGTAAAATTTTCAAACTTTTTTAAAGAAAACTAGTAAGGGCGTCCGAATTCACCCAGTTTTTTCTCAGAGTTTGCATTTATAGTTCTTAGCATTTGAGTGAAATTTGGTTGGATTATCTCAAAAAATGTTTTCAGCATAGAGTTTTGAAGCTTTTGTTTATATGGGAGGTTCCACGCTTTCTTGTCCGACTTTATCCAGTTTTTGCTTAAAGCTTGCATCTGAGTAAAATTTAGTTTGATTATCTCAAAAAACGCTTTCAGTATAGCGTTTTGAAGCTTTTGCTTATATGAGAGGAACCACGCCCTCTTGCCCGAATTCGCCCAAATTTTTCTCAGAGCTTGCACTTACAATTCGTAGTATTTGTGTGCATCTTTGTTGCATTATCGTGAAAAATACTTCAAAAGTTGCATTTTGAAGATATTTTTTGTATGGGCGGTACTGATTTCGCTCATTTTCAATCCCGCGAGCTAACTTTGACAACGGAGGCTGTACACCAAATTCGATTGAATTATCTCACTTAGTTTTCCCAAAAAATGTATTTCCACGCACAGCCAGCCAGCCAGACAGACGGGCATGGCTATATCGACTAAGGAGGTCACGCTGATCAAGAATATATATACTTTTCTATATCTGCCACGCCTTCTTCTCTGCGTTACAAACGGAGTGAATATTCCTTGGGTGTATAACATAAAAACACACGAATCACTGTCGAAAAACCAAAACTGACTGAGCTGAAAATGCTCTGAATATCCAAATTAATGTTATGTCTCACAAACTTGATAAGATATATTGATCAAATCTGATAGAACGGTACTACTTTTTAATTTTGTCCTCTTTTTGTTTGTTGGAAATAATTTATTATCTATCTATACATATAAAAATTAAATGGTGTCCGTATGTAGCTTATGAACGCGGAAACTTCAAGGCCGATTTACATAAATTTTTTTAAAATTGTTTGCTATGGTCTGTAGAAGCTTTGTAAGGGGGAGAGATGCCACTGAGGGGAACGGGGGTTGCACCCCCCATACGAAGGAAATACAAAAAATGCTATATCTCTACAGTTATACAAGTTTTGATTATGAAAGTAAGTGAACTTATGCATAATGTATCTACAATACCATTCACCGTGCAAAACTTGGGGGACATTGGGTGTAGGAGAATTGCATCCACTTTACAAAAAAAAACAAAAAGCTATATTTCTTCACATATCGCAGATATCGTTATGACACTTGGTACATACATGGATATTCTATCTACCATTCACTTTGAAAAACTTGGGCGGGGGGTGAGAAGGGGGAGTTGCACCCTTCACACAAAAAATACATAAAGTGCTATATCTCTGTACCTATGGGAGCTATGATTATAAAAGTTGATACATGGATCTTAAAAAACCTTAGTGATTGGAAGAGAAGGACGATAGAGATGGATGGGACTTCGTACGTAAAGGGTATCGGGAATGGGCGAACGAATTCGCAACCAGGCCAGCTAGTTGGTCTATGAAATTTAACCAATGTAAATATCTTATAAAAATTATGACATTTAACGTTAAAAGGATTTTGCTTGTAAATTTTAGCCAAAAACAAAATGACTTTATTGTTGCTCTTATTAAATCATATAACAGATTTGCTTATACAAATATTATGTAGCCTTCTCAAAGACGAATAAAAATTCAACAAATGTCTAATTCATCGAATTATAATCGTACCGATTACATTCAATATCCTTCCTCTAACTAAACTTAACAAAAATTTAATTGCATTTTAATTGTTCACTTCCTTCTTCCTAAGGAATCAATAAAAACCAAAATCGTGTCAAGGACAATTGTATAATACGTTAAATGTGAATGAAAGTTCTTACGAAACCAAAAAAAAATAAAAAATATATTACGTGCACCAACCCCACGGCTAAAATCGCCAATTTAATAATTAAGCAATTAAGTCCATGAACGTCCCCCACAACACCTCCCTCCAAAACAGCAATTTCAAATAAATCAACAAGCGCCCAGCCCAGGAGCGATGAAAACCGCAATAAAATTTACCAGAAAACAAAAGAAGCCATAGCCATACATTCACCCGCACTCTCCCACACACACACACACACACTATAGCCTTGCAAGGATGAAAACGTCGAATGTCGACAACAATAAGTCAACAATGTGGCCCAAACAACAATGTCAGCTGCAAGAGGCAACACAACCAAAAAAAAAAAGAAACAAGCCAACACAACATCAAAAACAATTCCACATGTACGCCCGCCCATATTTGTGTTGGCCAATTTATAAAGTTTAACTTTTTTACAAATAGCAACATGGGGAAATGTTTTCATAATTTACAAAAAAAAAGAAAAACTTTCAAAAACCAGGCACCCCCAATATAAAATAAACTGCTGTAAATGATGAAAGTGTGGTATGTGTATGTCGAACATTTTTTCTTCACATGTCTACTGTGCATTGGCCCAGTTTATTTGCTTTGTCGCTAAAAGTTTTTTTTTTTCATTTTTTTCACGAGTCCTTTTGCCATTTTGAATGCAGTTTATTATAACCAAAGTTAAAGAAAAAAATTTGTGAAAGTGCACAATGGCTATAAACACAAAGCTGCAGACACATGAGTAAAGTTTATAAAAATTGAAAAAAAGTTGTGTAACTTTTCCGTTTCACTCTTTAAAGAACAGCAAAAACCACGAATACAATTTGTATGTTTATATACTCGCAGTATTTGAAGCATTTTCTCTCAACCAATCAACGCATGTCTCCAAAAATTAGTTTGCTCTATAGAGTTTTGATTAAGCTCAAAATTTTGGGAACTATTTCTACTTTAAGGCATTGGTAGGCATATTCCGAAGTTTTGCATTACAAATTCAATATGATATTACTTGAAACACCGTTTTCGTGAGATTATTCGAATATTTTTTTTTTCCTCCACAAAATTCCATCAGCAGCCGCGTTTTCTAACCGGCCAAACTTTTTTTTCCCATTTGTAGACCTATACAGTACAAAAATACATAAATTGAGTAAAATTAGAATTTTGAAAGATTATTACTCCGATATTCATCCATAGATATTCTTCATATATGTATGAAGCAAAATACGCCAAGTGTTGTTAAAATACAGGATGTTGAAATTGGCGATTTTTGTGATTTTCATAAAATGGGTATATATTCAAAAGATAAGAAAATTATCCTTTTCTTTTTTAAATGTTCCTTTTATAAAAAAATATAAGTTATTAAAAAAAAATTTTCCACCAAAATTTTTTAAATTTAAAAATACTTTGGCATTTTTTTTTGAAAAAAAAACCCTTAAATTTTTACTAAAATTACTTTAAATTAAAGCACAATTTATAAACTTTAAAATAATGTATGGCTCCAGATGGTATTCAGTCGCTACATGAGGGTTTTTGGCTTTTGAACGCCCCCGAAAGGCAAAACTCTTTTTTTTTTTACTCTAGAGGAAGGCATCCCAGTGTGCCAGACGGTTCATATCTTCGCTTTTTTACCCGTTACGGATCCGTTACTGATCCGTTTGCGGGAGAAATTCCAAGAAAAAAAAACGATTCACTTTTTTTTTGGGAATCTCTCCCGCCAACGGATCCGTAACGGATAAAAAAGCGGAGATTTGAACCGTCTGGCAGTTATTGTAGTTCTGCGTAGTTATTGAGTGAATTTTCGATTTTTATTCAGACAAATCGACTTTTCTCATATATTTTGACCAATTACACTTAAACCACTAATCCACTTAGAAAATAAAGTAAGAGGCGATTATGGCAAATTTGATAACGTTTAGTTTAGAATCAAATGTGTTTTAGTCAGACGATTATGACTTGAGAAGTGACTTTAAAAGTGAACCCGAAAAAAAGTTTAAAAATAAATATCTCGAAATCCGTATCCGCTACGGATCCGTTACGGACCCGTTTGCGGGAGAAACTCCTATAAAAAAGCGAATCCGTTTTGAATTAGAGCTTACGAGTTCAAAACGGTTTCGCTTTTAATAATGTTACTGCTGTTTATAAAAAAAGAAAAAATGTTGAAGTGCTCATTTTTAATTCAAAAAAAATAAAAAAAAAATTCACTATCGATCGGGAAGCGAACCCGGCCTCCCGGCGTATTAATTTACAAACAGTAGACTTTAGACAACTAAGCTATTGACCTATATGATGTTGAGATATAAAGCTTGTATATTAAACAAATTTCTGTTGTTTTTTTTATAAGTATTTTGTGTTCTTTCGCTTCCCTTCTTTTGATAAAAAATATTACTCAAATTTGGAATCAAAAACGTTTACAAAAAATTACACAAAATCATACGCATTAAAATAAAAAGATAAAAGAAAGACAACAAAAAAAAAACAAATAAAAAATTTGGATTTTTATACTATTTTTTATTTTTTTGATTGCTAATAAGCGCTTCAAAATATTATGTTTTTGTTAATATGCAGCCAATCCGTTTTGAATTCGTTTTTACGTACGTTTCGGATTCGAAACGGATCCATCACTGCGGATTTACCCGGGTTCGAATCCTACCATAGGCGCATCGTTATATTTTTTCTTTTTTTCTTCCTTGTTTTCTATTTCTTTTTTTTTTTTTAATTGTTAACAAGCGCATCAAAACTTTTTTTTTTTTTTTTGTAAATATACATCATTTAAATTATTTAATGCAAATTCGTTTTCAATTCGTTTTTGATATAAGTTACGGGTTCGAAACGGATCCTTATCCGTTTTTGTGCACATTGTGTTTCCATAAATTTTTTTTTGTAATTTTCGAGTTAAGGAGGCCAAAGTGCATCAGAAAAAAATAGAGGCATATCTTGTATATTTCGGCTGTAGGCTGGTGTAATTCGAAATATGAAATTGTCCTGGTGCGCTAAGAAATTTCTAGAACTGCTCTAAGAAAATTGTTGGAACACTTTTGGCCAACCAAGTTTAAGGGAAATTTAGAAAAGAATAAAATGCCGTATATAATTTTTTTCTCAACAATGCGAAGAGTGTTAAAGACATGAAAGAGATAAGAATTTGCCAAATATTGTACAGTAGACCCCGCTAAATTGACTGCATGAAAAA
Organism: Calliopum simillimum; assembly: GCA_951812925.1. Taxonomy (NCBI): domain Eukaryota; kingdom Metazoa; phylum Arthropoda; class Insecta; order Diptera; family Lauxaniidae; genus Calliopum; species Calliopum simillimum. Next base: position 33,782,142 of record OX638370.1, read on the forward strand.
TGCAAACTTTGCGGTTCAATTAACCGGGGAATCAATTAAGCGGGGCCCGGTTAATTGATCCGACCGATCAATTAAAAGAATCCCTGATAATTGATCGAGAGAGTCAATTAAGCATAGAAAAATTTAGCATTCTACGATTTTAGTTTTAATTTAATGTTTTTTTTATGTGTTCAAAGCCTTAAGAATTTCTTTAAGTGATAAGCTCCATAAGGAGATATCAAATATGTTTGTATATTGTGCATTAAAAAGTGAATTAGGTACATAAAGGGAACTTCAATTCACCTTAAAATAAAATAATTAAAATAAATACAAAATTCGGGTATGTGCGTAGTTAAGTAGTAGACTTACAGCTGAGCATATAAATTTGGAAAAACTAGGTGTAATGGATATGTATATGGGAATCGGTAGCTTAGGATATGTTTACTATGAGTCCATCAGTCTGCAGTGCTGAATCGAATGCCTAAGCACATGACCGGCCTGAAAAGGTTGCGAAAATCAGTTTTTTTGCAAATATCTCGCTAACGGCTACTTCTATAAAAAAATGTTGGGACAATTTTGTAATTGTGTGCGTATAAAAAGTTATTGAGGGTTATTTGTAAATTTTTTTATAATTTCTAGTGGCATTAGATATAAAATAGCAACAGACGTGATTTTGACTATTTAAAACCTTTAAGGCCATCTGCTTTTCTGGATATAGTAAGGTCTATAACTTAATTCGTGCGGTTTTTTTCAAAAATTTTAAGGTTTATTTAAGAAAAACATGTACAATAGTATTATTCATTAGTATCCATCATTAGCCACTACTTTTTCCCATCTTTTTGGTAACATATGGGTTCCGCGCCAAAAGAACTGCTCCGGGTTTGAGGCCAAAAATGAATCAAGCCAATTTTTGATACCCTGTTCTGAAGTGCAGCATATCCCGGTGAGAGCGTTTTGCATAGACCGAAGTAAGTGGTAGTCGGACGGGGCAAGGTCCGGGCTATAAGGCGGGTGAGCCAAAACTTCTCATCCAATATTTTCCAAATAGTTTTTAACCGGTCTTCCAACATGTGGCCGAGCGTTGTCATGTTGAAAAATTATGACTTCGTGTCTGGTCGCATATTCCTGTCGTTTCTCGGCTATGGCTCTATTTAAACGGATCAATTGTGTTCGATAGAGGTCACCTGTGAGCATAACAGCACCATTAATATTTGCTTTTGGCTGGAAAGGTCATGGTTGGCCGGGCTTCACATATGAATGTTTGCGTTTCGGGTTGTCTTAATGGATCCATTTTTCATCCCCAGTCACGATCCGATGCAAAAATGACTTCCGGCAACAGTTTTCTTCATATTAAAGTAATGAAGAAGAACTCCCTGCAAAAACACTTTTTAGGCGCAAAGTTCGACATATTTGAGTGATAAAAAAAGACGCACAATGACAGAAGCTTTCGGAATATTGGAACGATGGAATAATAATCAAGTAACGCCATCTCTTAGCAAACCGCACGAATAAAGTTATAGATCAAATCACAATCCACTTTCGTCGGCGTTTAAAATATCAGTTTGATCAAAACCCTTTAGTAATCCGGGAAGAACTAAGTTATTGAAATCATTCGCACCTTTTGCGTTTTCTGAAGATTTTTCTCCATGGACTTTACGAAAGTCGACACCTTAACGGTTTTGCCTTTGCCATAGCTAGTTTGTAGGATTAAAATTTTTATTGAGCTGTATTGAAAACTGTTTAGATTTTTCCGTCGTTATATTTTTTGTTCTTCTTATATTGTTGATCTTTAAAAAGAAGAATTTTACATGTATTTTTCATTTGGAAACCATTTTCTTTCTATCAATTAACCGGGGAAACCAATTAAGCGGGAACCAATTAACAGGGGATTTGGGTGCCTTTTTCAATGAGGACAGTTTCAATAGGCTTTTTTTAGTTCAATTATCCGGGGAAATCAATTAAAAGGGGGTCAATTAAGCGGGGTCTACTGTACATTGAAATTTCTGATATTTAGCTTACTATGTATATAAATTACAAAGGCTTGCAAAGTTTATTTTCCTAGCTGCTGAAAGTCGTTTCAGAAGTAAGTTTCTGCGTAGAATTTGAACTCGAGGTCAGAATTGGTTCATCACCTCAGGATTTTGAAGTTAAGTATACGAAAAATTACTATTTTGGCTATTTTTGAGGTTTGACGCTGACTCCATAAAACTTTTCTAAATTTTCTTTATCTAAATAATCACATACCTTTTTCATCAAAATGAGTTTTTAAAAAGTGCCGTAAGATGGATTTCTTATAAGTAATGGAAATTTCAAGATGACATCATGAAATCCTATGGTAAAACGACACAGGCTTTTGATACCCTAATATCATGTTAAATCGGCCATATGCTTGAAGAAAGAATCCTACAGCAACTATCTAAAGCACATGTTGAAGACAAATAATAATACTACAATACATGACGAATCCCAGTGGGCAATGGAGCGCATCAATAGCGCTTTTGAAGCGCTCTAAAGCAGCAGTGAAGCGCATCACTCTCGTTTCCAAAAGCGCTGAAATTAACATTGACAAGTCGTAGAAAAATACATATACTTTATGCAAAGTGTACCTCAACGCAAAAACAGCTCAAATTCAAATATGTTAGAATTCTCAGATGGTGAAGCAATTTTCGGATTCGATTCCAACGCAGTAAGTTACTTCAGAAATGATCCTCAGCTACCTTGATAACACTATGCAACAAATAAGTAAAAAATTTTTCCCCAGGGAATGCCATTATTCATTTTATATGTAATATGGGCTGCTAGTTCCGAAAATCGCATTATTTTTATTTCGTGTCGTTTTCGAGATATCGGTCATTTTCGGTTTTTGGACAAAAAAAAAGATAGTTCTATTTAAATACAAATATCTCAAGAACCAATGTTTGTATTCAAACGTATAATATGTCGTATTAAAGGTAATTAAATTACCTACAAATAATATTCACATCACTTTTTGGTTGGTTTGTTCGTTTCGGCGAAATAAATTGATTTCTAAAAAAAACTTTTTTTTTTCGAAAAAATTAACAAAAAATCAAAATCAACTGCAGATTTATATAAGAAGAAATAACTTTTTTATAATTTTTTTTTCTTTTGTATCATTAACTATATTTTTGTGAAGAACATAAGATACCACTTAAAAAAATCCATGGAAAAATGCAAAAGTTGTATACAATTCATTGAAAAGTTCCCAAAATGCGTTTTTCCCTATTTTTTTCGTTTTTTTGTAATAAACTGTTCGATAATTAAAACTTTTTGTAAAACAAATGAGAAAATCCAAAAAATTCTTTAAGTAGGCGTTAAAAAAAAATACCCGTGTCTCGTCGATTTTCTCCAGCACGTCAGGTTTTTTTTTAATCGATTTTTGAAATTTTTTAATCCACTGTACATGAAAAATACCAAAATAGCGCATTCTTGTGTTAAACCGATGAATTTAACTATATGATCCTTACATTCGAGGTGTATTATGTGTTCAGTAAACTTATGCAGGATATTACGAGGAATATTTTTGTAGACAATTTTAACCCTTTAAGACCCTTACAAGTGGGTCATTTTGACCCCCTCACATTTAGGTCAAAATGACCCACATGTGACCCACATGTTTTAGAGGGTTAAAATTGTCTACAAAAATATTCCTCGTAATATCCTGCATAAGTTTACTGAACACATAATACACCTCAAATGTAAGGATCATATAGTTAAATTCATCGGTTTAACACAAGAATGCGCTATTTTGGTATTTTTCATGTACAGTGGATTAAAAAATTTCAAAAATCGATTAAAAAAAAACCTGACGTGCCGGAGAAAAACGACGAGACACGGGTATTTTTTTTTAACGTCTACTTTAAGAATTTTTTGGATTTTCTCATGTGTTTTACAAAAAGTTTTAATTATCGAACAGTTTATTACAAAAAAACGAAAAAATAGGGAAAAACGCATTTTGGTAACTTTTCAATGAATACAACTTTTGCATTTTTTCATGGATTTTTTTAAGTGGTTCTTATGTTCTTCACAAATATATAGTTAATGATACAAAAGAAAAAAAAATTATAAAAAAGTTATTTCGTCTCGTATAAATCTGCAGTTGATTTTGATTTTTTGTTAATTTTTTCGAAAAAAAAAAAAATTTTTTTTAGAAATCAATTTATTTCGCCGAAACTAACAAACCAACCAAAAAGTGATTTGGATATCATTTGTAGGTAATTTAATTATCTTTAATATGACCTATAAAACGTTTGAATACAAACATTGGTTCTTGAGATATTTGTATTTAAATGGAACTATCTTTTTTTTTTGGTCCGAAAACCGAAAATGACCGATATCTCGAAAACGACACGAAAAAAAAAAAATAATGCGATTTTCGGAATGAGCAGCCCATTTTACATATGAAATGGATAGTGGCATTTACTGGGAGATTTGGCTGTTGCATAGTGTAATTTTACAACCCCATTATTGGTAGGTGTGCTATTTTCAATATTCTTAATCATTACACTTCTTTATGTGACCTACTCTAAACTGTCTTATTTAGTTCCATAATCACATAACGCTATAGCCGCATTAGATTTCCGTAGTAGAGCAAATATAAATTTGGAGGCAAACGGTGTTTGATTGAAAAAGAATATCCCATTTACGTTTATATGCATATATTGTGAAAAACACAAAGTTTTCTTTTACTTTATACAGACTGCAAACGGAAAAGTTTTATTTTCGTCCCGCAAAGTTTCGCCGCTTGTTATGGAAGAGAAGTGATGGAAATATCGTCGTCTTTGTTTACAGTTCAAATTGTTGCTTCAATTTTGCATATCAACGCAATTCTAAAACCAAAGTAAGAATATTGAAAAGGCTTACTAAATAAAGATTTATTCTTTTAAATTGAAATTTTATCGATGGAGGATTCTTTGGTCTGCTTTAATTTTAAATAGAAATAATGAATGAAATTGATAAAAGACCAATTCTACATTGCAATCACTAGACATATGAAAATTTGAATTATTATTGGCGACATTTGCAATCGGAGAATGGGTACGCAACTTCTGACATATGTAAGAGAATAATGTTTATCCTTGGTGGATCAAAATCTTTTCGGACGTTCAAATTTTTTTATAAATGGAAAAAGTGGGGAGTGGCGTATTTCTTTAAGAACTTCACGGAGTGTGAATTATGGAATTAGGGCCGAAAAGCTCCACTAGTGGTTTTAAGTTGTTTTATTAAATTTAATGCAAAAGGCTTAATTTATGCTTACAAAATAGATATGAAATATTCTGTGCTAAGATCAAAATTTTCCTTACAGATCATTAATTTTAAAATTTTCTCTCATTCCAGCTTCCAATATGCAGCATACGACCAACTGATACTGCTGCGCGTCAAATAAACAGCACATTACTCCCCCCATCAGCAATTAACGAGAACAAAAACTCACCTCAACAACAACAAAAAAATACACCACAAAGTGCATACAATGTCCACCTCCTTACAAAACACAACGCAATGGCGATTCAAAAGCGGCAGAAGAAGAATACAACACGCATCCGCATACCCGCTACTGCTGCTCCTTTTACTCAGTCAACAATATCCGGCGGCGTATGCCTTCTGTCCCTCAAAGTGTCAGTGTATGGGCGGTGATGCGAATATACGCGTCGATTGCGTTGATGCCGCGCTCGAAGATGTGCCAATCCAATTAAATCCCGATACAAAATTCATCAATTTAACATTGAATAAAATACGAAATCTCGAGTATACGCTGCCTTTCTATATGAAACTCGAAGTGTTGGATCTCTCACAAAACATCATTGAAACGTTGGGTTCGAAAAATTTCGAGTATCAAACAGAGGTGCGTACACTGAATCTGAGCCGTAACTCTGTTAGTTCACTGCAAAAAGATGCATTTAGAGGGCTCAGCAATTTGCTGTTGCTTGATCTCAGCTACAATCGTATTGAGGTGGTACATCCAACGGCGCTCAATGATCTCACCTCACTTATAGAGTTGGACCTGACTAGTAATAATATTGTTAGTCTGGAAGATAATTGTTTTCGAAATATGATTTCACTGGAGATTCTACTCTTCAAGAATAATCAACTTTTGGATGTGCCAGCAAATAATTTGCTGCATCTGCATTCGTTGAAGTCATTGGATCTGTCCGTTAATCTGCTGGAGTATGTGCGGAATGACAGTTTCGAAGGTCTCAAAGAGCTTATGCTGTTAAATATGCGTGGAAATGTTATATCAGAGTTGGATTTAAGTGCATTCGAGGGTCTAATGGCGCTTAAACATTTGGATATAGCTGATAATAATTTGACGGTAAGTCAAGGAGAACATTCAGATAACTTGTGGCGCTAATATGTAAAATTTACCATTTTTCATTATATATGAAGGTGTAAGTAAATGGAAGAGTAACATTGAGTAACATTTGTTGTAACCTGGTGAATTAGGTCAAATATCACATATCTGATTTGAAAAATATATTTTTAATGCGGAATTATTATTTTATTATATCTCGAAAACTTCCCTACAACAAAGATATTAAAATTTTCTTTGACTGAAAAAGTGTCCAAAATGAAACATCCAAATAAATTAATACTGAGACCTTAATACTTTGAACGCTCAACATTTTGCCTTTTCACAAAAATGAATTGAAACAGAAATATTTTAGCATATCTTTATTAATCCTGGAGATAGCCATAACTAAAAAATATATATTTTTCAAAAATATTTTTAGATAAAAGAACCCTCTTAACGAAACGTACGGCACGCTGGTTTTTCATATGCCTCATTTATGCTTAATGCATATATTAATGTCGCTTACAGTACAATCTACTGTCAGGTTAAATAAAACTAAATTTCTGATAGGCATTAATTTAGCTACCCTTGAAATGTCTAAAATTTTAAATGACAGATTGATCATATACTTACATATGAATATTCATAGATTTTTCTTCGTACATAAGCCTTGTGTACCCTGTAGGAATATTATGAACAATCTCTGTATCACATTAAAAAATTTTACAGAAACTATCGAATTACATTTCTTATTGGTGTGTTGGTACATAAAAATTCTGATATGGAGCGAACTACTAAAAATGCAATGCGTGAAGTGATGATCATAGACTTTTCAATATATTCCAAATTTTTAAACTTAATAAATTTTTCTACACTCTCCGACATTTCGACTTCGAATATTTTTGAATATAAGTGTATATTAGTTTTCCGAATTTCTCAGCATTTTTTCACTTTCTCAGAGTTTTGAAAAATTTTTTTCAGGTTTTATTTTGTCTGACTTTTCTAAACATACCACCTTCTGATATCTTTGAGGCGTCAGCTATCTCAATTTCAATTTAAGATCTTCTAAAACCATTTTGTGGACGTTTTTCTGTTTTTCGGAACAACTTCCGATTTTGGACGAACAGAGCATTTAGCATTATTAGTGATTTTATATGCAGGGTGCATTGCAAAAAGTTACGAAGCTTCCGGGAGGTGATAGAGGAGGCCTAGACTAACAAAAAATTGTACTTGGGGTGGTTGTCCAAAATGTACCCCTGAGGAGTTATAGGGTTAAAACTGATTTTCTGACTTTTTTCAGAAAAAAAATTTTCTTGGATCACCCTAACGTTTAAGAAAAAACATTTCTATGGCAGTTTAAGCTAATTGTAAGAGCTTTCGGATAGTGTATTTGGTTCATCGGGTATAAAAGGATTTCGAAAAAATCTGGACCTTTAACCCTAGAACCATGTACGGTCTGGCTAACCTATTTTCGTGTTTCTGCGCACTCAGTGTCCATAGTGTATTTTGTATTGGGATAACTGGAAAGTTCAAAATTTTTTAAAGAAACTTATGTTTTTTTTATTTAAATACAACTTTTTTATACATTTATACACCTCTAAATGTCGACTATGAATTTTTATGTTGAGCGCTGATGGCTCTATTGGACCCTGATTCGCCTATTTGTGTATGTGTCCGTCTGCATGTTGAAATTACGATTACGCCCAAACGGATATAGCTGTCTGTATAAAATTTGACACAAATAATAGTTAGGACTATAGCCTGATTGGGACCAAAAATGGGTATGATCGGCTAAATTTCAAAAATTATCCCCTTACAATCTGGGCACACAGTGCCAATAACACGAAAATGAGGTTTCCCGCCTTTTGTTTATTTTTATTTTATTTATACCTAAATCATATCCAAACTAAGTTTTTTTCAATAGTAAAAAGTTCAATCTATTGAAAAACGATGAGATCTGGCATTCGTTTCGAACAATTTAGGGCTTAAAAACAACACTGAAAATTGGTTTGAGCACCTAGTGCCCATAACACGGCTCTAAGGTTAAAGTTGATATTTTAATTTTTTTCCCCCCATTTTTTGACTTTGGCGGCCATTTTAGTATGAAAAAATCTAATTTATATATCCTCCTATAATTTTTTTTGGAATTATCGTTGAATTTCCTTTAATTCGGTAGCACATCTTTCATACCAATTTTTTAATTTGAGGTCAGAAAAAAATATTTTTCAAGAACAATCGGTTTGAAGGCTCGAGTAGATAAAGGACAGCGCGTGTAACGCGCACATCTTATGCAGCGCAACGCATGCGAGTAACTCGTGTGTTACATAGACATCAAATTAAAAAATTGGTATGAAAAATAGGCGACGGGATGTTAGCACCCCATTTATGGAATTTCGGGAAACCACTTATGCTATTCAAAAGGTCATAAAATGGTCAAAAAAGGTCAGTTGGTTTGGCTAATTGGTCAGCGATGGGGAATTTTTAAAAAAAATTTTTAAAAATTTTCAAGGTCAAGGATATGTTAGCACCCCATTAATGGAATTTCGAGAAACCAATTATGTCATTCGAAAGGTCATAAAATGGTCAAAAAAGGTCAGTTGGTTTGGCTAATTGGTCAGCGATAGGTTATTTTTAAAAATTTTTTTTAAAAATTTTCAAGGTCATTGGAGATGTTAGCACCCCATTTATGGAATTTCGAGAAACCAATTATGTCATTCGAAAGGTCAACAAATTGTCAAAAAAGGTCAGTTGGTTTCGCTAATTGGTCAGCGATAGGGAATTTTTCAAAAATTTTTTAAAGATATTTTTTCAAGAAACCTAAAATTTAGAAAAAAACCGTTTTTTCAAAATAACTTCAAAACGGTTCATCCTAGAAAAAAATTTGGAACGTTCAATTCCCTATAAGGGTCTCTTCAAACTGTTTTTTCGTCGGACTTACACTTAATGAGATATCGCATACATACATTAGAGAAGATAACATTTTTTTTTCCACTTACTTTCATTCAGTTTCGGATTCTACGTTAAAATTTATGTTAAAAACTCCTTGGGACCATATATCTAAAGTGAATTTTGACTCAGTCAAAAATCGTTTGAAGTTTTGAGTTTTTTTCGCTGTTGCGAGATTGTTTTGAAAATGTATAACTTCAGAACAACTTGTTGTATTGCTATGATTTTAGCACCGTTCAAACGATGTAATAACGTGGTATCAATGCCTTGGCTAATTTTTGGAAATGGTCATCTGGTTCAAAAGTTATGATCTTTTGAATGAAAACATGTAAAAACTTATACGAAATCTTTCAAAAATTTCATATTTTTTTTTTTTAAAAAATGTACTTTTAAGATTTTTTATCCAGATACGGCTAGTTATTTTAAAGTTATGTCCTTTTGAATAAAGACAGATAAAAACTTTATACAAAGTATATTAGGAATTATCTCCTCCTAGAAAAAAAAAAAAACCGTTACTTTTGAATTTTTTTTTTATAGCTCATAATGCTTTGGCAGTTTTTTTATACTAATTAATGGTAATCGAAAGTGTTACACTAGAACTCATTGAAAAAAAAATAAAAAATTTTTGTTGAAGTTTGCCTTAAATATGTATTTTTTCACCCAACAGTTCTCCTCTGCTTACATTTAAAATGTCATAACTTTGAAATGGCTAGCCGTATCTTGAAAAACAGACCTGCGTTGGGCCTTTTGATGACCTATAAAAAAATTCAAAAGTAACAGTTTTTTTTTTTTTTTTTTTTAGGAGGAGTTAATTCCTAATATACTTTGTATAAAGTTTTTATCTGTCTTTATTCAAAAGAACATAACTTTAAAATGACTAGCCGTATCTGGATAAAAAATCTTAAAAGTAAATTTTTTTTTTAAAAAAAATATGAAATTTTTGAAAGATTTCGTATAAGTTTTTACATGTTTTCATTCAAAAGATCATAACTTTTGAACCAGATGACCTTTTCCAAAAATAAGCCAAGGCATTGATACTACGTTATTACATCGATTTAACGGTGCTAAAATCATAGCAATACAACAAGTTGTTATACATTTTCAAAGACAATCTCGCAACAGCGAAAAAAACCTAAAATTTCAAACGATTTTTGGCTGAGTCAAAATTCACTTTAGATATAAGGTCCCAAGGAGTTTTTAATATAAATTTTAACGTAGAATCCGAAACTGAATGAAAGTTAGTGGAAAAAAAAATATGATCTTCTCTAATGTATGTATGCGATATCTCATTAAGGGTAAGTCTGACGAAAAAACAGTTTGAAGAGACCCTTATAGGGAATTGAACGTTCTAAATTTTTTTCTAGGATGAACCGTTTTGAAGTTATTTTGAAAAAACGGTTTTTTTCTAAATTTTAGGTTTCTTGAAAAAATATCTTTAAAAAATTTTTGAAAAATTCCCTATCGCTGACCAATTAGCGAAACCAACTGACCTTTTTTGACAATTTGTTGACCTTTCGAATGACATAATTGGTTTCTCGAAATTCCATAAATGGGGTGCTAACATCTCCAATGACCTTGAAAATTTTTAAAAAAAATTTTTAAAAATAACCTATCGCTGACCAATTATCCAAACCAACTGACCTTTTTTGACCATTTTATGACCTTTTGAATAGCATAAGTGGTTTCCCGAAATTTCATAAATGGGGTGCTAACATCCCGTCGCCGAAAAATATGCTACCGAATTAAAGGAAATTCAACGATAATTCCAAAAAAAATTATAGAAGGATAAGTTAATTAGACTTTTTCATACTAAAATGGCCGCCATAGTCAAAAAATGGGGAAAAAAATTAAAATATCAACTTTAAAGGTACAGAACTTTGTGAAATCGTTTTAAACCCTATAAACCATACAAACTATCTGAAAGCTTTTATAATTAGCTATAACTCCGCCACAGAAATGTTTTCTCTAAAACGTTAGGGTGATGCAAGAAAATTTTTAGCCTTATGCAATTCACGCTGTATATGACATCATCATTGACTGGCGTCAATAATTGTCGATTTTCTTAGCGCAACCATATTAAAACCATTTTTCAAACTACTTATAACTTTGCTCACATTTTGGACATTTCGAACCAACACTTTTCAATTTTAACAAAGTTTTTCGACTGTTAAAAATTTTCTCGATATTCGTACCCTTAAAAATGTTAGGACTTTTCAAAAAACTTTTCGATACTTCGAACATTTGGTGGCTGACTTTATATGAGGAGTTATTTTTCAAAAGTAATATCATACACATTACGTAGTATAATAATAGGTTACCTGAGCTATATCATTTTGTTGTTTAATGACATAAGTTTTACACCATTAAGTAAACTTCTCGTGAAAACAAAGACCGAATTTATTAATTTCTAAGAAAATATTAGGCAACTAATGTTATTGATATTACTTTTGCCTCATTTTGGAAATAAGCCCTCATATACATTTTTTCGAATTTTCCAGGTTTGTTTTTTTTTTTTTTCAATCCTCAACTGATTTTCGAGCCCACATTTTCCTATAGCTTCATTATTTTTCAAAATTTTTAAATTTTATATTCAACACTTCTTGTCAATTTAAATATTTCCGAAGTTTTTGTCTTCTAATACTTTTAAAGTATTTTCGTATTTAACCATTTTTTGTACTGAACATTTCATCTATTTGCTTCAGCCTGACCCCGATCTCTTTTCCTGCTGGGCATTGCAAAATGTTTTCATACATATTTGAGAGTGTTTAAAAGGATATTATTTTCCGCAACTAATGTGGAAAATTTATGTAAAATATGATTATTGTTGTTGCTGTTGTCTAGATTAATGTTGCTTCCTTATTTTTTTCCCACAAATAACAGACACATCAGCAACATGTTATTCTCAATGTTATGCCTGAGAAGATTGTAGCAGTAAACACAAGAAAGGGGTATTTTTGAGTACATATATTACCATATAAATATTGTATAATATAGGTTTGTAAAAAAACAGCACACATGATGGCCAAACAAGCTGGCAGCCAAGACTGCCAGTAAAAGTTGTGCTCATTAATTTTTAACGAATACATTAAGGTGGATCTAATTTTATAATAAATATACGAAGTAGTAGAATTTGATGCATAATGATTTTAAGCATTAAAATTGAATAAGCCTATACTGATTAAGCTTAAAAATATGCTGCTGATTCTGAAAATGAATTTGTTCGATATAAAACGTTATTGTATGAATACTTTTTGTTTGTACTGTTTAGAGATGATGGTCAACTTCTGTTATAACATTATCTTAAAGAAAATGTCACATAGTTTTAGGATATTATTTTATTATTTATTAATTTTTTTATTTATGTATTTATTACGAGGAAGTCTTATAAGATCATAAGCTCTATTACTGATCAGCTGATTGTTTGCATTACAAGTTTATTGGAGTTCGGAGTTATGGAATTGAGGACCATTACAGAAATAAAACAAGCTCCTAAAAGTATGCAACATTTTTTCCGAAAATTCTTAAACTTTTGTTGAAAATTCACACCACTTTCTTTTTTCAAAGTTATCTTTGTTGATTTTTTATTTGACATTCCTGTTTTAGCTGTGTTTTCATCTGGCTAATAATATCCTTATATGACATTAAATTTTGAAGACATTTTTTTTTTTGGAAATAAAAAGCAAAATGTTTTAATTTGTTCCACCCAAACACATTTATTTATATGCAAATATAAATAGACAATATACTAACACATTTGATAGTCATCTTTTATAAGCGAAGATATGCTTACATACAAATGTATATAAGTATGGACGTATTTCTGGTTAAAAGTATATATGCTTGTTCGGAAACGGATGTGGCAGCAAATAATGGCCATGCCAGCCGCAGCTACAACCACTTTAAAAACGGAAAACGGAAGCATGTTGTTATCTTTGAATGCTATCAGCTGTTGCTATGCGGGCATATTCAAAGCACGGTTGTGTGATGGTGGGTGGAGAGTTTGCAATATGTTGAAATAACTTATTTCAATTAAAACATTTCATGATTTTAAAATTTTATGTGAATTGCTTAAGTCGGCATTAATATACATGCATATATACAAATTTCCGCAATAAACTTCGATATGACTCTTAACAACCTTTTGCACTTTGAGTTATAAGCCAACAGGTTTTTAATTTACTTATTTTGTAGTGCGAGTTATTTTGATAATTTATTATATACTATAATAGTAGGTATAGTATATAATAAATTATCAAAACACTATACTTCCATTATTTAAATTTTTAAATATATATATCTAAAGTTCAACTTTAATTTCTTAGCATGATGTATGATGAGCTTTTACTCCCGATGCCTCAAACGTTTCAAATTAGTTTGTTTCTATTACGATACAATTTGTAACTTATACATTACGATTGATCCTTTGAGTAAAGTTTCTTTTTCAATATTTTTAAAGTTTAGCCGCATAAGAAAAAGTTACAAACAACTAGCTATTCCCCAGTAAGCGTAGACTCACCTTTGTTCGGGTGCCTTTTACATATGTACCAAACCTTATTCATCTGCGAATTTTTTCCAGGGTGTGCTACCGATAATTTTTCTTTTACATATGTGTCAAATTTCATTTGTATGGCTCAAACAGTTTCTAAGATATGTTAAATATAATTTTTTAGAGGCGTGGCACCGCCCATTTTTCGAATGCCTTTAAATATGTACCAAATTCCATTCCTATGCGTCAAACAGTTTATGAGATATGTTGAATTTTGTTTTTTTGGGGATGTGGTTCCGCCCATTTCTCTAAACTATATTTTTCCCCTGATCTTAACTAATATAATATAATATTTCATCGAAATCGTCAATTTGTTTTCGAGTCTATAAAAAACGAACACACAGACAAACTTTAATTTTTACACTAAAACCCTGTAGGACCATCGAAAAAAAATTGTCTCCCATCTTTGGTCTAGCTATCGTATTTTGTTAATAGAGCAAACAGACTACACCTAAAACTAAAATAAATTCACTTAAATTATCAATTGTACCAAAAATGGACCAAATGTAATGCATTATCCGTCATTAGTACCAAAAGTGGTTCAATTGTGTATCGATTGTGTCAGTGAAATTATAGATTTTACTTACTACGTATGAACTGTTTGGACTGTGAAAAAGAGCAAACGATAGGTCTAATGACACCCGGGTTCAAATTCTCCACTCGGTGATTTTCAATCCCAATTTTTTAATTTGTACACAGTTTGCCTGAAGAGTATCGGAAAATGAAACTTGTGTCAAATATAGCCGTCGTGTAAAATAATAAAAAAATTAATAAAAAAAATTTCATTCGCACTGAGATTTGAACCCGGAACATAATGCTCAGAAATATATAACAAAGCCTTAAGACATTCGTCTATGAAACCTTTTGACGTTTTTGTGTATATTAAATTAAATTCATTGAAATTTATAAATAAAATAAAAAAAAATGTGCCTTTTCTGGTTCGAATGTAATGCATAAGGAGACAATTGAACTTTTTCTGACCTCAATGTAATACAAAAGGAGACAATTGGTTACGTCCAATGACAAACAAAATAAATCGCAAATAGAACTTTATACTACTTATGTGATGGGACCAGAATTTGGACTAGTCGGTCGCCCCCATGAAAAAGTTTAAAGACTAGTTTTGGAATAGTCCGTGGTTCTGCAGAAATTTATAGTTTTTGTATGTTAATTAGTCTTTTTGGAGATTTTAATACTTTTCGAGAGTATTCACTTTATTATATAAAACTAACGCATGAACCTTTAAATTTATTATGTTTTTAATATATTCCCTCTAATTTTTAACCTTTGAGGGTAGATAAAACCACATTTTCCTGTCTGAGAAACTGCAAGTACCATTATATGGAATTGGATATCTTAAATCATTTAAGACTGTTTTCTGTCAAGAAATTTTTAAGCAAACTAGCCAGATTTCTTTTACATATGAATAGTTTTCTTAAGTTAATTGCAAAAATATAAATAATTAAATATTCCATTCGACCTTAACCAACTTTCTTAACATGTTACTATAAAATTTTAAACACGCTTATATATTAGTCCCTGAATTGGGAAATTTTCTGTTAGTCAATGTCTATGAAATATGTATTAAAAAAAATGCCTAAAATTGTGCAATAAAAAGATTCACATTATTGCGTCAATAATCTAGATTTAAGCTGTCGTCTGTCTGGGGCATAAGGCCACCCTCTCAAGGCGACTTGGCTAGCATACCATACAGCCTTTCTTCTAGCAAGCGCTTTTTTTTCTGTTTATGGTAACCAACAGTTGTTGGGCTGATGTCAAGGAACATGATTTTACAAGTTCGGCGGTCTTCGAAAAAATATGGATTTTCTTAATCATGGTTAACTCTTTTCGTTTTTTCTTATTTTACTTTAACTTTTCTCACGCTATTCTCATTTTAAAATTGCAAATTGCATGGTTTGAACCAAACCTATTATTCAAAAGAAGAACAAGGCATTTACCGTCCTTTTCCACAAAATGCAGACTACGGTGGGAATATGGGTAAATGTGGTCACTATGGAACGTTGATGGTCATTACAAATTTGCTGCTTTATTAATCTAATTGCCAAACACATTGGAGTTGAAGTCCTTGCGTGTGTGAAGAAAAATTGTATTTTTCTTATTCAAATCGGTTATTTGTAATTAAAAATGTGTGTTAAAAATTTAAAATATTTTCCGTTTAACAATTTAACATTAATAAATATCCTACACTGAAGTGTTTTGAAAATTTTGGCTATAAGGGAGGTACCACGCCCTCTTGACCGAATTCTCTCAGTTTTTGCTCGGATCTCAGTTTAATTAGTTTTTTGTGTCTGAGTGAAATTTGGTTGGATTATCTATATATCTGTATAGCGTATTGAAGCTTTAGCCTATATGGCAAGTGCCTCGTCCTCTTATCCCAGTTCGTCTAGCTTTAGCTCAGAACGTGCATTTATAATCCTTAGTACTTATGTGAAATTTAGTTGGATTATCTCAAAAAACTCTTTCAATATAGCATTTTGAAACTTTTGCTTTTATGGGTGGTGCCACGCCCTCCAGAATTGCGCTAGCTTGTCTAGATTTTGAAATATCCCAATCTAAAGTGAAAAAATTCCGTACATTTCAATCTTTAGGTTAGGATATCCAGACAAGCTAGCACGATTCTGGTGCCGGATTCGGGTTCAGCATCGGAAAATACATTTCAAAAAACTATTTTTGTTTTTGTTTGTTAGTTTTAGTTTTTTTTATTTAATATGGAAAATTTAATTTAAAATGTTATTTCTCAAAAACGGCCACACAAACGATTCTATGGAGAATAGGGTATTGTACCTGCAGGTCCTTAGACATTAATTCAGAAGAAAACGCGTGGGTGGTATCTTTTAAAATTAAAATCGATGCCACCTAGCCGTGAAGGCGTGGTGCAAGTAAAATTTTCAATTTCAAACGATCTACTGAACCAAAATCGAACTGTGATACAGCATATTCATATACTTTATAAGGAAGATTAGCGTCGTAATCCAAATTGTAGACAATACTTATTTGTACAAAACTCTCTATCACTTTGTGACTGCGTTGCATTCAGCAATATATTATATAAGGCTTTACTATTTGTGACTATGATCACTGCACCGACTTGCTGATAGAATTCATCGATTTTCTGTTGCCATTCCTCATTCATATCTGGAGAATCCTTCAGTTCGTATAACGTTTTCTGTACTTTCACAATTAAGTCCTTAGCCGAGGCATATTTAGTACTTATTTAATTCCAGATTTTCTTTCATATAGCGAGCTTTATTAACACTGAATCCATTTTGTCAAGTTCTTCGATATAATCATCAAGTTACGATGATTGACAAGTTGTTGTCACTAGCAACAAGAAGAATAGACAAGTTACTTTCTCCAGCCTTATCGTTAGAAATAATTCTACCAGTATCTTGTGAAATTATGTGCTATTTATACAAATTATACGATAGTGAACTTATACATTGAGAACTTTTACAAAGAAAGTATTAAGTATTTCTCAGTAAAGCACAATAAAGTGTAATGAGAACAAAAGTTCTATCATTACCATATATGTTGATTCAGTTGGGGACGTTCAATTTTCGCAAAGCCTTAAGCGTGTTACCAAGTAGAGGTTGTTGAGATCATAACACATGAGAATAAAAAAAAATATTTTTTTCTGCGGCCTTAGGTTTGTGAGTAAATCCAGATTCACTAAGGTCATACGATACAAGTCAGGATTGAATCTAGTTCTCCTGATAACCTTTCTTAGAAGTGCAAAAATACCTGTTTTAAGAAATATTTAGAGTAGTATTACAATTAAAGTAAACAAAGTAATGAATCTTTGTTAACAATATCAAAAAACCGTCACTATCCTAATCAAATCTCACCTTTTGAGTTTTTCAATTAGATCCGATTTATCATCTATTGTATTAATGGTATTTCAACTCCATACAAACAATAAAGCTATTTTTGCTCTTTTCTGGAGAACCTCAATAATTCCGGATGTATTCAAAAGAACTAAGGCATTAAGAAAAGTTGAAATACCATTACTTCAATGTATGATAACTCGGAAAGTAAGGATCTCAATGAAGAAGTTAAAATGTAAAGTTTGCTGAGGTTTGATGTCATTAACAAAAATTAACTACACTGTTTGCTATAAGTGTTATGCTCCATCAAATTTGCCTCAAAGCAGCTACTTTTGCACTTTCAAATAAGAATGTCTTTAGAAATAGGGTCAGTTCAACGAAACTGATATTATTTTCGTATTTAGTAGTAGGTCATGGTTACTCGAAATCGCAAAATCAGTATTGCCCCGTGTAATCAATAATTTTACTAAGATACATTCGAGCAATTGTTTGCAAAATATTTTCGGACGACTACCTTAAAGCCCATGTTGTACGTGAAGAAGAACGTTCAAGAATTTTGTACATTTAGAGAACTTAATGCCATTTGTAGTGGAGTTTTCTTTTCACTTATTCTCCCATGGAAAGTTTTTTTAAAGTGTAATTAATTAAACTAAAAATTTCATTTGAATATTTATTATTTTATTTAAATATTTATTTAGTTTAATATTTAAAATTCAATATTTGCACAGTTGTATTTATTTACTTCTACTTATTTACTCGTATTAAATTGACTTTCAAGTTGTTTATCTTCTATTTAATGTTTTGTTTAAAATCAGACTTCATATGAATTCCTTTGTTAAATTGGCAGATGTTTGGGAGCTGCAATAACTAAGTTATTTCTCCGTAAAACTTATTGATGAAACTTAAAATAATATTGGCATACAATGGTTGGCATGATGAACAAACTCTTTTGTACGCCCGATCTGAAATTTTAATAAATTTCAATATAGGCTTGAGTGTCAAATAAATTAATTTTTCTTTTTTATTTAAATACGATTGTTTTTTGAAAAAAAAAACCAGAAACAATTCAGAACAGAAAAAGTTATTCTCTTGCATTTGATGCTGAATCCTTAAAGTTCGAACACCACGATTTAAGAAATGGTCTTAAATGACTTTTGTATAAAAAGTAATGACCATTTTGAAATGACATATTGAAAGCTAAAAATCATAATAAAATCCATACATGATTTGTAACTTTCATCTCGTTTTGTATCTTTTTATACCCTACACCCAGGGTATATTCACTTTGTCCTGCCGTTTGTAACGCAGAGAAGGAGACGTGGCAGATATAGAAAAGTATATATATTCTTGATCAGCGTCACCTCCTGAGTCGATATAGCCATGTCCGTCTGTCTAGCTGGCTGGCTGGGTGGCTGGCTGTGTGTGGAAATACATTTTTTGGGAAAACTAAGCAAGATAATTCAATGAAATTTGATGCACAGCCTCCGTCGTTAAAGAAAGTTCGGGAGATTGAAAATGAGCGAAATCGGTCAACGGCCACGCCTACCGCCCATACAAAAAATATATTTAAAATGCAACTTTTGGAGTATTTTTCTCGATAATGCAACCAAAATACCCATAAATACTAAGAATTGTAAGCGCAATCTCTGAGCAAAATCTGGGCAAATTCAGACAAGAGGGCGTGGCACCTCTCTTATAAGCAAAAGCTTCAAAACGCTATACTGAAACCGTTTTTTGAGATAATCGAAGTAAATTTTACTCAGATACTAAGAATTACAAATGCAAGCTTTAAGCAAAAACTGGATAAAATCGGACAAAAGGGCGTGGCACCTCCCATATAAGCAAAAGGTTCAAAACGCTATACTGAAAACATTTTTTGAGATAATCCAAACAAATTTCACTCAAATGCTAAGAACTACATGTAAATTCAAACTTTGAGAAAAAACTTGGTGAATTCGGACAAGAGGGCGTGGCACCTCCCATATAAGCAAAATTTTCAAAATACTACTGTGTAGGGTATTTAATGATTGGCCAGGCCAAAGGTAACACACTTACTAGTTCTATATTTTTTTTTTTTTTTTTTTCAAAAAACCGTTTTTCAAACTTTTTCAAAAACATCATAAATATAAAGACTTTTTTTCTAAATTCAATTACCAATTGGCATTTCGGATCAATATCGGTTCCTGTTCAACAAGTTTTTTCTAGGCCTAATTTGCTTCTACTAAATTTGGTATTACCAAAAATCATTGCATAAGCGCTTCTAAATTTTATGCGACGAAGAGTTTTAAAAGTGCTTTTTGAAAAATCGCTTGAATTTTTCCCCTTGGGGTATGGCAACGCATTGCATGTTTTTGTAATTTTGGACTGGGTTTTGTTTCAAAACTCACTCATACAAATGTAGTTTTTATGACTTTCCGTTTTGCATTGCTAGCAGTGTTGGTGTTTTAATGAATGATTTTATTGCAATGATGCCACTTTATTCTTTTTTTGTTTTTTTTTAACTTTACTACTTCCACAGCAAGTAGTTGGCGCAAAAAGTAGCAAAAAATACACACAGTATGGCATTAAATGCACTTTTAATAGCTACTTACAAACGAGCGTCTTATAGATTTACTGCTTTTCTGCAGAAATTGAAAAAATTAAAAAGAATTCAAAAGTTCTGCAATAGCTTTTGAAATTTCAAAACATTTCCATTCAATTAAGACAAGAAATTTAAAAATATGTACTCGTAGTTATAATATGTCACTCGATTGCCTGGCTTTTAGGAATTCAGCAGCTATGGAGAATTTCTTTGGAAATGTGACGAAAACGTTGACTCAGCTACTGTAGCACGAATTCATCGTGGTTTACATAACCTAGATGATGCTTTAAGTATTTCCCTTACTCGAAAATACATCAAAAAGTTTACCCATTCGTGCTTAATGCAAACGCTTTTTATCTTATTCATCAAAAAGTGAATATCCCTATTTATGGGCAACGCAATAAATGTTACTAGAATCACCCAATGGTCAAAATTTGACTGCAAATGTATTTAATAATATTGGTACTTTTTGGACAGTTTTAGTACTTTTTTTTGCTATTTGGTACAAAAACGAAGAGCTCATTTATCACCATATGGAACAATGACAAACGTGTCACGAAAAGAAAACAAAAAACATGAAGTCAGTGTCACTCAGCTTTTTGTCTTTCTCTTTGTGCTGTATCCTCTTTTCAGCTATGTGTGACCGCGTATTTTGTCGTTGTTAATATTGAAAACTTTGCGTTTAATTTAACCTGGCTTTGTAAGAAAACAATAAAATAATTTCAACTTTGTGCATATCTACATACAAATACCTTTCTAATGGTATATAATTCAAAGTCGTGATCCATTTGTAACATAGTAAAAAAGGTAGGAAAAATTTTTGTCTTCCGTATTAATATAAAGCTTATATGGTTTTTGTTTCCTATAGAAAATTTGAAAAACTATAGAATACAAAATATATAGTTGGTACCTCAAGCTACCAACTTTTTGAATTGATATGAAAAAATCACAAAACCCGGTTTTTCAAGATGATTTTCTAAGGAACTCCAAGTCCTAGAGCAAATCTGATTTTGCCAGCTTGCAGATCTCACCAAGAACAATACCCTGGACTACATAACTCATTTTCACAAAAACTGCTCGATTACTAGCTTTGCCATCTTTAGACAGAAATAATATTGGCCTATTTAAAATAAAAGCTTTTAAAAATAACTTTAAATTTATAAATTTTATATGAGCATATTGTCAATTTCGCATTCATGTTAATTTAAAAAAAAAAAATATTTTCTGTGCAATCATAATAATTCTATATAATTTTATCAATCTCTCGACAGCAAGGTAGTTTTACTTTGTAGAAGAATGTCCCATGAGCATTTTTATATTTAGTTTGCCACATCATCCTTATGACAATGTTGCCAACTATGCTGTTAAAGTTATTTTCTATAAATAGAATTTACTCAATCTTTTTCATAACATAAATATTTGTAATACACAAGCGTAGAATGTAACATATACAGTTGCATACTTGCAAGTATGTTCGTATTACCTGAATGTACCTAGTATTCAGCAACAAATTTACAAAATCACCAAAGAGAAGTCTTGCAAGAACATCATACATTACTGTTGCAACACTGGAAGAAGACACTGTGTTACGTATATAATGCGAGTGTGTAGCATATGAAATAAATATCCTTTGTCCTTGAAAGAGAAAATCTACTTAAAATATTTTGCAATAGTTTACTTTTCTCATTTTTTGTATTTTTGTTTTTAAAATATACAGCAATTCCTTCACAACAACAGCAACAATAACTTGAACACCAACTCAACTCAACATTTATATCGCCAGTACGTTTGTACGCACGTATTTGTCCTTTGTTCATAAGTGTAGTCTTTCTTGCATGCCAATGTTGTTTCCTTTTCTAAGTATTACTCCTAACGATTGAGTAGGGTAAATCTGCAAATATGTACCTAATCACTATAAGTATTTTCTTGATTAAAATGGCTTATATTGACTTTATGAAAATTATACTAATTTTATGAACTTTAATTATTATTTGCAAGAATCGAAAATTCCATGCAATTTTCAACTTAGAAAATTATGACAATTAGGATAAGAGAAAGACCCTTGAACACGGCTATGGTGACATCTGTTTCGGTTATCAACACGTAACTACCTTCAGACCTATTAAAATTTAACTTTTTTTCTACGGTCGGACTTGAACCATAAGCATTTGAAGTCAAACTCTCTACATAGCGCATTTATCAACGGACTGCGCTATGTGCCCTCGTAGAAATTGGTTGCTTAAATGGTCGAAAAATCGAAAAAGCTGGCCAAATTCTGAAAGTCGGTCATAAGGGGTTTTTGATGATGCTGAATACGAATCCAAAATCCGTTTTTCAAAAAAGAAAATGGCGGATCCACAATAGCGGACAAATAATGCTTAACTAGACCTTTTCTCTCGAAAGTCGGTCATTTGAGGTTATTGTTGATGCTGATTACGAATCTGAAATCAATTAAAAAAAAAAAAACAAAAATGACGGATCCAAAATGGTGGAAGAAATACTGCTGAACTGCAGCCATTACCATCAAAAACGGTATATGAGAATTTCTAATGTTGCTTATAGCGAATCCAGAATCCATTTTTCGAAGTACAAAGTTAGCTCGGGGGATTGAAAATGAGCGAAATCGATGAACGGACACGCCTACCGCCCATACAAAAAATATATTCAAAATGCAATTTCAGGATTATTTTTCACGTCAATGCAACCAAAATACTCATAGATACTAAGAATTGTAAGCGCAAGCCCTGAGCAAAATTGAGAAAATTCGGACAATAGGGCGTGGCACTTCCCATATAAGCAAAAGTTTCAAAATGCTATACTGAAAGAGTTTTTTGAGATAATCCAATTAAACTTCACTCAAATACTAAAGACTATAAATGCATGCTCTAAGCTAAAACTAGACGAGCTCCGACAAGAGGGCGTGGCACCTCTTATATAAGCAAAAGCTTCAAAACGCTATACTGAAAACGTTTTGCACTCAGACACTCAAAACTATAAATGCAAGCTTTGAACAAAAACTGGGTGAATTTGGACAGGAGGGCGTAGAACCTCCCATATGACATTTTAAAAATACTGCAGTGTAGGGTATTTAATGTTTGGCCAGGCCAAATTTTACACCCTTACTGGTTTGATTTTCCGACCAGTGTGTGATACCATATTATTTACCCTATATTTTATGTAACATTTGGAATTGTTATTTTTGCTGCCATCTTTTGCCGCAGGTGTTTTAAGTTCTATTAAGTTACCGCATGTACATACAATGAATGTACCGTCAATGAAAAAAGTGGCCTTCTTATTGAAGAAAACAATGCAATGCTGTTTTCAGTATTTTATAGCTCAATAAAGTCTTATAGTTACTGTCTTAAACATTTTGAAAATTTTCGATTATTTTATTATGCTTTGATAATACAAACTACATAAACTGCTAACCTAAACTAAACATTAATTATCCGAAAAACTTTTATATGTACTTTGGTTCCATGACGTTGGTTAACGAAGGCCAAACCCAATTTTTTCGTCTATATATTTGTATGATTAATAAATGAAATTTATGCTAAAGAGCATTGCCATGCTGATATTTATTTGGTTAACTATTTGGTTTATTTTAAAACAACTAAAATTTCACATACAAATCACTCTTCATGTGACAAACCAAGCATTAACCAATAAAATCATCTAAGCCATTTAAGTGGAGACGGGGATTTTCGACTCTTCTCAGATATTTTATTTGTAGGGATATGTTGATTTTTCCCGTAAACGGTCACCTTAATTTTTATATGTTATATACAGCGCTTTTTGCTTTTTTGTTATTTTTCCAGCTACGCATATCCTTGTTGCAGTATTTGTATTATGTAGTCTATAACATAATACTATCATTGTATCAAGCTGCCTTCTGTCCTTCCGTCTTCATTCAGGAATCCCTCATTTCAATGATGTTGCACGTCAACTTGTGGGCTGCCGCACACGTTGTTTTAACTTTTTATTTAAGAAAAAGTGCAAAAAATTTTTAAAAATTAAATTTCACCAAAATAAGTAGATTAATTGCATTAAAAAAATTTAAAATCTTATAAAATTGGCGTACCTCTATGATGAAAATGATCTTTCACTTGGCATAATCCAGAAAAAAAAAAAATGCTTGACTTTTACGTTTCAACCATGCCACAAAACTTAATTAAAACTGTGCCAGATTTTTAGTTTTTCAACTTAAAAAGTTTACTCTTCCCGTTTACTCTTTTAATTTGTGGCATCTCTTTCATTAACGCATTTACGCTATTTAATTAACAATTTTTTCCCCATTTTCATCCGCTTAAATTCAAAGTAAATATTTTCTTTTTAATAACAAGGCAGGTGTATGCGGTAAATTTTAATTAGATTTTAATTTTAAGTGCAATGCAAACCAGAGTTGCCAAGCACACACAAATACATTGTTGGTAAACATAAAAAAAGAAACATTTAAACTTTTTTATAGTGACTTATTTGTATGAGTGCTCCGTATATGTTTTATTTTGTTGCAACTGAATGTTGCAATATTTGATATTTTTCTCAAGGACTCTATTTTGTCAATTTTAGAAAAAAGATATGTAAGTTTATATACATTAAAAAAATTCATGGAAACATTTTAAACGTTTTTGGCTATTACATAAGTGTTGATTTATTTTTTTTTTATCAAAGAAATACGAGATATTATGTAATTTATAGAAGAGCCCCGATGGGGGAACTGAGCCTAACGCTGCCTTAAAAGCTGCTTATGAAAAGATAATTGGGTTTCATCTATTCAAACTGGAAACTTAACCATTGTGTTTTGTTGAAAAAAAAAAAATGTTTAGCACTACAAGAAGTTGCTTAAACTAAAAAGCACCTCAAACAACCTCTCAGCAAGGAAGTTTGGCGAACATACAGACAACGCAAAAGGAAAATGTATAATGATTTTGCAAGCGAAGCGGATGACATCACAAAAGCAAAAGACTCCAGACAGCTTTATGATAACTAGAATCGCTCAGTGATCAAAATTCGACCACAAATATATTAAATAATTTTGGTACTTTTTGGACACTTTTAGTACTTTTTTTTGCTATTTTGTACGAAATAGAAAAACTCACTTATCATCCCTATTATAATTCAAGCGAAAAATAAATCAAACAAAAAACGTGAAGCCAGTGCTTTGCTTTCCGTCTTTCTCATTGTGCTTTATCATTTTTTCAGCTCTGTGTGACATAACATAGCTTCAAATTTGTGCACATCTACAAACAAATACCATTCTAAAGGTGTATAATTGTAATTAGTGCCCTATTCCTAACGTAGTAAAAAAATATGGACAAGTTTTTGTCTTGTGTACTAATATATAGATATCCACAGACAATCAAGCAAAAAATTTATGCCACATTAAGTAACTTGCGCTCTTTTTCCGGCTTCACTTCCCCTGAGATAAGACTCAAATTTCACTGTGCTTGTGGAAAACTCTAATATTGACGGGTGTTGAGTAGTAGACATAATTCGAGTAAGCCGATTTCAATCTGGAACTGGTTTTCGAGATATTCGGGTTTAAAAATTGATTACATGCAAATTTGACCCATTCCACAAAGGATGTCTAAAATAAAATTTGCGTTAAATTTTCCAAAATTACACTACCGGCCAAAAGTTAAGACTCACCTAAGAATTTTCATGAAATGGAAAGGAAATACAGTTTTAGTCCATTATTTCTGTTTATTATAACTATTTAAGGAAACAAAAAAAATAATTTTCTGTACAAAACATGTCAAAAATTACAAATATTTGTTAGTATTCCTTTATATTTTGGATTCTTCAATATATCCGCCTTTTGCTCGAAAAACAGCAGCACACACTCTGGGCATTCTTTTAATTAGTTTTTGTAAAGATTCCGTCGAAATTTGATTCTAATAAGTTTTTAAAAATGTCCAAAGCTGTTTTGAATTGGTTGGTTGCATTTTTCTTACACTTCTGTCCAACTCGTCCCACAACAACTCGATCGGGTTACAATCAGGCGACTGAGGAGGCCATTCTATATATTCAAGGTCCTTCTGCTTTTCTTTAGCGGCTATATAATTTCAACTAAATTTGTATGTATGTTTAGGATCATTATCCTGTTGAAAAACAAATCCGCGCCTCACAATTGTTTTGCCACATGGAAAAGCGTGCGATTGGAGAATTTTGAGGTATACTTTTTTGTCCATGATACCCTCAATTTGTACAAGGTCACCAACTTTCTGTCCAGCAAAGCATCCCCAGACCAAGACTGATCCACCTCCACGTTTGACTGCTGGCACTACCTTTTGATTATTCATACGCTCGCCGACCAATCGACGAACATACTGTCGGAGTCGTCGGCTAAAAATTTCAAACTTCGTTTCATCAGTGAACAAGACTTTGGACCATTGTTCAACTGTCCAATCTTTATGTTTTTTTGCCCAATTTAATCTTTTCACTTTATTTTGTTTGCGTAGTAACGGTTTCTTGTCGGCTACACATCCTTTTAAACCATAATCGCTCAAACGTCGTTTTACCGTTGTAACAGATACTGGTGTTTTCCGCGTGGAGTTGAGTTGTTCGCGAATTTCGGGAGCTGTCATAAAACGATTTCTCTTGCTTTCGACACAGATGAACTTATCTTCATATTTTTTTGTTGATTTAGGCCTCCCAGTACGATGGCGACTCTGATTACCCCCAGTTTCAAGCTTTCTGTTCAACGCTCTCACGACTGCACTTTGAGAAACATTGGTTTTTGAAGCAATTTTTCGCGTTGAATAACCTTCTTCGCTGCACGTGCCTCTACACTCAGTTCGGCATTTCGACCCATTTTTTCTACGTACAAAATATAAAATATGTATTTTTCTTCAATTTTTAATAAAATACAGTTATTCTCGAATTATGAAAATTTAAATAACAAACTCGTCAGAACCATTACGATATTCGATATGAAAAATAATTTACTAACCTTTTTAAAAAGAAAAACACAAAACAACGGTGAAAAATATGATTTTTTGAGTAAATTTTTGAAGCACAACGACGTTACGCGTGGCACGCACTAAGCACATAATAAGTTTATGCTCGATCTACTTATTACCTAACCAACAAAACCCACTCCTTTTCACAGTCCGACAAAGAGAATACTCTTACTTGTTGTTTGTTATTGTTATGCTCACTGGAATTCACTAAGTAGGTACTATATTTTGAAAGATTCCAAAATTAAGCAAGTCAGTCAAAATTTTTGGCCGGTAGTGTATAAGCTTTTATTTTAAAACTTGTGAAAAAGTCAAAAATTTTTCACGATATCTGCAAAATTAATAATCATTTTAAAATTACTAGAATTGCCCAATGGTCAAAATTTGACCGTTTGTACTTTTTTTGCTATTTGGTACAAAACAGAAAAGCTCATTTCCTGGTGAAACGAAAAGAAAACAATAAACATGAATCCAGTGTCAGTCAGCTTTTTATCTTTCTCTTTGTGCTGTATCGTCTTTTCAGCTATGTGTGACCGCTTCGTTGTTAATATGGAAAAATTTGCATTTAATTTTACCTGGCTTGATGGCAAAATATTAAAATAATTTTAACTTTGTGATTTTTTACACACAAATACCTTTCTAATGGTGTAGAATTCAAAGTCGTGCTCCATTTCTAACATAGTAAAAAAGGTAGGACAAATTTGTCTTGCGTATTATAATATAGATTTTCCACATAAAATCGTTCAAAATATATGAGTAATATTAAGTATAAATAAAATTCTTATCAACACATTTCTGCACTTTCTCTGATCGTATAAGTAGGAAAAAGTGAAAAATATATCATGAAATTAAGAACTTTAACCGAACTTAACAGGCAACTGTTGAATAAATGCTTCAAATAGACCAAAAAATATGTGTATTTGGGTATCTTTGTGTAAAGTTTTCAAAACCCAATGATTCGCATGCGTTTCTCGTTCTTCAAAATGAGTTTTTGCACAATAATTTTCGAATTTTCCTTTGAATGGCTATTACATATTCAAGGAAGACATCATAAAATCCAATCCTTCGCCGTTATAGCCCAAAAATTTATGATATCATCTTAGAATGGCCATAACTTTCCTCCCCTTATGAACACCAGTTTTTGTTGAGCGCTTGCACTTATAGTTCTTATCGTCTGAGTAAAATTTATTTCGATTACCTCAAAAAACACTTTCATTATAGCGTTTTGAAGCTTTTGCTAATGTGGGAGGTTCAACGCTCTCTTGTCCGAAATCGCCCAGTTTTTGCTCAGAGCCTGTGCTTACAATTCGTAGTATTTATATGTTTATATGGTTGCATTGTCGTGGAAGATACTCCTTAAGTTGCATTTCTTTTATTATATTTTTATATGGGCGGTAGGCGTGTCCGTTAACCGATTTTGCTCATTTTCAATGCCACGAGCTAGCTTTGACAACGGAGGCATTATACCAAATTTCATGGAATTACCTTGCTCCGTTTTCTCAAAAAAATGTATTTCCACACACAGCCAGCGACCTAGCCAGTCAGACAGACGGACATGGCTATATCGACTCAGGAGGTGACGCTGATCAAGAATATATATACTTTTCTATATCTGCCACGCCTCCTTCTCAGAGTTAAAAACGGAAGGACAAAGTGAATATACCCTGAGTGTAGGGTATAAAAATTGTTTTGATATCAGCGCACTGTTTCACATCTATTGATTACACAGGTTTACAAAAAAAAAAATGTCATGGCGTTTTGATCAGACTATGTGTTTCCTAGGGACTTTGACGTCCTGAATCCGAATCCGTGATCCGTTTTTTTCCAGAACGTCTGAGAAAAAAGATTTCAAGGTCATATGGAGGTCAAAATGGTCATGTGTCGTTTAGTGATAAATTCGCTAAAATTCTGAAACTAATTTTTTATCACTGAATTCGTAGTCCTCAAGAAGAATATGTGATCAAAAACGGTCTCTCGGACCCAGTTTCTGAGATATAGCCATCGGAAGATCCAGATATGTCTTCTATGAAAACCGCTATAAGTTGGGAACCACTGGATGGATTTGAAAAATATTGATGTCATATGAAAGGTATTTTGCTGTTGTTGTTGTTGTTGTTGCTGATGTTGTTGATGTATTTGTTGTTGTAATTGAAAAATTTCTCAAAATTTCAAAAAAGGTCATATCCCCAAAATTTTGAATTCTATTTTATAGGTTGTCAAAACACCTTTCATACGACACCAATATTTTTTAAATCCATCCAGGAGTTCCCAACTTATAGTAGTTTTCGTAGAAGATATATCCGGATCTTTCGATGGCTATATCTCAGAAACTGGGTCCGAGAGACCGTTTTTGATCGCATATTCTTTTTGAGGACTACGAATTCAGTGATAAAAAATTAGTTTCAGAATTTTAGCGAATTTATCACTAAACGACACATGACCATTTTGACCTCCATATGACCTTGAAATCTTTTTTCTCAGACGTTCTGGAAAAAAACGGATCACGGATTCGTCAAAGTCCCTAGGAAACACACAGTCTGATCAAAACGCCATGACATTTTTTTTTTTTTTGTAAACCTGTGTTATTGATCATTTGAGAATAATTTAAATTTTTCATTCGTCATTTAAATTGCGCAATATCTAATATGTCATTGCTCGGTCATTCTTCTTCTAATTAGTTATTACATCGCTCAAATTTAAGATACGCGTTCGCTCAATTTTTAGATACTCGAATTCGAGTCTCGAAACTCTCAAAATTTTCAATTGTCTCTCGACTGTTGAATAGGTAATGCAGAGAGAGGCAATTTTCTCTTGATAAGCGAAAAAGTAATTCAAAGCGAGACAGTTGACGATTCGTAGGACGTGAGGCTTGAAAAAAATATTTAAAAAGAGAGCAGAAAATAGTTCTATGCACCGCCTGCTACCAAAAATTATTTTTAAATTGTCGAATATACTCATAAAATTTTATAAAACTCTAAAAAAATATTTTTTTTACTTCTTAGATCATTGCTTGATTTGAAATTTTATTTTGTTTTTTCTCTTTTCAGAGCGTACCCACCCAGCAGCTATCAAAGTTATCTAATTTAACCTATTTGTCGCTAAGTGGTAACCGATTTACACATATACCCGCAGTGGCGCTACTTAACTTATTTCACCTAAAAGAGCTACACCTAAATCGATTAGATCGTCTAACGAGAATTGATTCAAGGTAAGATTGTATTTAAAACTTTTTTGAGATTTTTTATTAAATTAACGATATTGCTAACATTCGTGTAAAACGGAAGTATCACTGAAAGTAGCTGCCAAATATTTTTCGTCTTTTTTCTGGCCACCCATATAAAAAAGGAGAACTTACACGTACGTACCCATACTAAGCAAAATATTTGTGACATTTTTAGGATGACAGCTTTGATGGCTCAATGAAAGTTAAACCGGAAACCTCTAAAAAACATTTAAGAGTCGCAATCCCCATTTCAGTGTGACATGGAAAATAATAAAAAACATTAACCTTTGTAGCAACAACAATAATTGTCAACTTAAATGCTGCAAATTGAGTTATTTCGTTGTCGTTGCTAGTATGTATTAGTTACACTTTGAAAATTATAGTTGACAAACATGCAAATCATAGTGCAAAGTTTTAAATTGTCTCGCCAGACAACACCTGTGACAGGAAACTAACAATTAGAAGAAAAATCCATAGAACTTATAAATTGCTAAAAAAAAAAAAAGTTTTCTTCGCTTCTTTTAGCAACCACCCCCATGTGCATAGATGAGTTGGCAATTTTCTCTGACATATTAAAACGTTTCACCTTCATAGGCTCAACAATTCTGACATATTTCCGCAAATACACAAGAAGCCCCAATTGCATGTTCGTCGTATCATACCATGCCATGGAACTCAGCAGGGGAAAACTTATTTCGCCCTTCTTTTTTTTTTTTGTTGTAATACACCAGGCAATCTATCGATAGCTTCTTTTCACATCAATTGACATGCAAACAAACGCCTTGACAGCTGCACTACTGCAAAGTGCTGTGGCGTCAACTTCATGGCCATATTTGTATTAACTTGCCAAAAGCTTCAAGCAACGTTTCCGTTTCCTGTGCTTCCACATTGCACTGGTGCTGCACTATGGCTTAGGCTGCTGCTGCTTGTGCTGCTATTGGATTTATTTAAAATTGAAGCAACCTGTCATTCTGCCATGTTGCCAGCCATTCAACCATCATGCCAGCAGGTGAACCTTAAAACAAACAAAGCGATTGAATTAACAGAAGAAGACTAAGAGCAACAAAAATTATTGTACTGGGGTTGGTAACAAATAGTGTTGCACTTACTTTTAAGTGTCATGTTAGGGATGCAACTTATGTATTGTGAAGTATTGAAGAAAGTGTATGGGTTTGGAATATTTATCAGTACTAGAATTGCCCAATTGTCAAAATTTTACCACAAATGTACTTATTAAATAATTTTGGTACTTTTTGGACAGTTTTAGTACTTTTTTTGCTAGTTGGTACAAAAAAGAAAAGCTCACTTATCATTCCTGGTACAATGACAAATGTGAAACGAAAAGAAAACAAAAAAAAGGTGTTGGTCAGCTTTTTGTCTTTATCTTTGTGCTTTTCACCTCTGTGTGACCGCGTATTTTGTCGTTGTTAATATTGAAAAATTTGCATTTAATTTTACCTGGCTTAGTGGCAAAATATCAAAATAATTTTAACGTTGTGCACATTCACATACAAATACCTTTATTATAATGTATAATTCAAAGTAAAACAGGTAGGACAGTTTTTTGTCTTGCGTATTAATGTATAGATAATGAGGCATATTTCGGGATGAGAAAATTTTCAGATGATGGTGAAGTTTTAAATGGATTCACCAGCACCTTAACGCACCAAAGCTAAAGCCCCAGTACACTCATTTCATTTACGATTTTTTGACTTTTCGATGGCAAAAGTTTTGCTTCGTTCGCTAGATATTTTGAAAAGCTGTAAAGGGTGCATTTTGCTCCCCCTCTCCGATTTCCAACCCCTAACTTAATAGCACTCTGCGGTTTTTTCAATTTTAATGATCAATTGACCAATTTCTGAAATAAAATACCATGAACTTTCTTCTTACTTCCTTTTAAGCATGTTTTTACGTCCTAATCAATAAACTATTAGTATTGCTGCAACTACTGTGTCCGCATTAGAAGGCTCTTATTTTCTCTTCAGGGTATTTCGTTCCTATGACTACTTCCGACATGCAAAATATATGTGCTCCGTGTTATCTGACGGGAAATCGCGGTATAGGCAATCAGGGCTTTCTGTTATTTTAGTATCTATCGAAGTCCGGAGAGGAATTGAGTGGAATAGCAATTCACCACTTCAAAAGACTTGTTGATCGATCCATCTGAAAGCGAACTGAGTCGTAACATTTAACTTAATTGCTACGTCCCATCCGTCTTCTTAGATTCTATTCCATGAAAATCGTAGTTCTAGTAACTAGAACCTTTGCTCTTGAGACTATTCGGAATGTTCATACCACAGCACCTTACTTCAAGAATATCAGAGGAGAATATGCGTTGAAAACTATCATCACTACATAGTTTTCTTTTGCAGGAGTTTATCCGCCAATGTTCGTTATTGATGAATCTGCCAAACCGT
Organism: Calliopum simillimum; assembly: GCA_951812925.1. Classification (NCBI taxonomy): domain Eukaryota; kingdom Metazoa; phylum Arthropoda; class Insecta; order Diptera; family Lauxaniidae; genus Calliopum; species Calliopum simillimum. Next base: position 33,814,948 of record OX638370.1, read on the forward strand.
GCTACGGTTTGGGGTAATGTGGTGTTTCAGATGTTCCCGGTACGTCCGTTTGGAGTAAAGTTTAAAACAAAATGTCGCCAAATGTCACCGCGGCCTATAAGACCTATTGTGCTAACACTGATAAGACTTGATTAGAAGTCAGTCCATAGGCGCATGGCACCAGTTTGTCCATTGAGGTAAGGCGCCTAACTCAGAAGAAAAGGGGTACGCGTTAGATAAGCAACGAAGTCTGTGTCTTGCTAGGCTGTCACATTGACATACTTAGAATGTGTGCAGCTGTTTGCTCTTCTTCATTACAGAATCTATAAAATTTATCTTGGACTAGACCCATGTTTGAAAGGTGCTTCCTTACTGGGCAATGTCCCGTGAGAAATCCTGTAACAGTCCATATACCTTTCCTGCGCATCATAAGTAACTGTTTGGTCCTTTGATTGAAAACACTTGGCATGAATGCTTTTGATTGTCTGTGGCCTAGGGTTTTGACCCAGCCTTCTTGAACTTTTTTGTTCAGCCAATTGTTTAGGTTTAGTTTAACAAAACTCCAAGGCGGTTCGCAGAATGGAGTAGTACCAACAAATTGTGTAAATGAACCCTACATTACAAGTTCATCTGCTGTTTCATTACCTTCGATTCCACTGAGTCCAAGTACCTAAATGAGATGAACCTTATTTCGGTAGGCGAGTCTTATGAGCATTTGAAGGCACTCCCAGACTAACAACGATGATATTCTGAAGAAGTTTTAGGCTAATAGTGCCGCTTTCCTGTCTGATTGAATACAGATGTTTATTCCATTTGGACGCCCTCTATCATATTCTCTCAGGCAAAGTTCGATTGAAACTATTGTACTTCCACCTGAAAAACTGAGTTTTCTGGACCCATGCGTGCAAATATGTTTTTATGCGGCCTTACCCCAAATACACCAGCTCCAACTCCCTCGTTCGTTTAAGAGCCATCTGTGTACCATAGGTGGTAATCACCAACAAACTTGGGTCGCTCCTTTTCCCAGGCATTCCTGCTAGGGAATGTAACTTGGAAGTTGTGTAGAAAGTTGTAAATATTTTGGTATGCAGTAGTCAATGATACCGATGATTAGGCTTTTGTTGGTGTTCAGCTCCTTCCCTAGGGCGGACTGTTTGATAGTTTCAGACCTTCCTTTGTCTAGTAGCATTAGTTTTGTTACGAACCTCAGCGCTTCCTTCCTTGACTCCAGATGTAAAGGTGGTAGATCAAGCGCTATTTCCAAAGCAGCAGTTGGTGTGGTTTTCATCGCTTCTCTAACTGAAACACAAGTCATTCTTTTTAGTTTACAAAGTTTGACATATGCCGATTTCTGTTGCACTTTTTCATACCATAGGTAATAATTATTATGGGTCTAACGATTGATGTATACATACATCAAGAGGCTAAGTTTGGGACTGAGTCTCCAGTTTTTACCTAGGAGGCTATTACTGGTATACAGTGCTGTTCTGGCCTTCAGGATTGTGTTTTCCTGATGTCCAGGGTTCCAAGTGAGCTTTTCATTTAGAACTAAACCACAGTATTTAATCTGACTGGAAAATGGTATTACTGTTCCATTGAGAACGGGTTCCCGGTTCTTTTTTCTTACTTTACAGTTTAACTTCAAGCCCATCTTAACAGCAAACTGTGCGCTGTTAAAACTCTGTCAAACACATTAAAATTGCACCATAATAATATCGATTAACAGCGATATCATCAATGTGACTTCCATCACCACTATGTGTGCCATTTAAACGTGAAGACCCACCTTTCAGTATTTCCATAGCTGTTGCTGTTTGTCTTTGCATACATTTAGGGGCTTAAAAATACACACTGTCACTTGTCGCCCGTTTGGTAGAGCGTGTACGTACATACTACATCCAAACTTACTTTTCGATGGCGTAGGAAAATGAAAAACTTTAGCTGTTGTTGTTGTTGTTGTTGTTGTTGTTGTTGTTGTTGTTGTTGTTGTTGTTGTTGTTGTTGTTGTTGTTGTTGTTCTTGGTGACTTGTGTTCATTTGTTTATTCAAGTGTTTGTGTGCACGTGCGATTCCTCCGTCGTTTATCAGTCTGTGTGCGCTTGCCTGCCTGCAGCTTGTTTTAACTAACTGCCAGCCATGTTGCGCGGTTTTCACGGTTGTTCTGCGCCTGTTTTGCCGCCACTACGTCTTGACTTTGATCTGATCTGGCCATAGTTTGTTTGCAGCGTAGCGTAGCGCAATGTTGGGCCAAATCACGTGCAACGTTTATAAACTTGAAGATTTTCTATTTGCATAATATTTGCACAAATAATTGAATTTTCCACAGCAGTCGACTTTGATTCGCTTGCTACTTTTCAGTGTGTTTACTTTCTTGTGTGTGTGTGTTGGTGGGTGGCAAAAAGCGCTTGCATAAGTGTATGTTTTGTACGCGTGTGCTTTTTGCTGAAATTTGCCAATTTTCAAAGCAGCGCACAGGGGACTGATTTTCAAATATTTTGGCAAAAACCTTGTAAATATAAATATTATATTTAGATCAGAGAGTTTTCGTAGGATTACACACCTGTGTACACTTTTTTTTATTTTTTTGTAATATTTTTGCATTAATATAATTATCATTAACTAAAAATACGCTCAGAAGTATGCTGTGATTTTTATACCCTACACCCAGGGTATATTCACTTTGTCCTTCCGTTTGTAACGCAGAAAAGGAGGTGTGGCAGATATAGAAAAGTATATATATTCTTGATCAGCGTCACCTCCTGAGTCGATATAGCCATGTCCGTCTGTCTGTCTGGGTGGCTGGCTGTGTGTTGAAATACGCATTTTGGGAAAACTGAGCAAGATATTTAAATGAAATTTGGTGCACTGCCTCCGTCGTCAAGGATAGCTAGGGGGATTGAAAATAAGCGAAATCGGTCAACGGACACGCCTACCGCCCATACAAAAAATATATTCAAAATGCAATTTTAGGAGTATTTTTCACGACATTGCAATCAAAATACACATAAATACTAAGAATTGTAAGCGCAAGCTCTGAAAAAAAAAACTGAACGAATTCGTACAAGAGGGCGTGACACCTCCCATATAAGTAAAAGCTTCAAGTCGCTATACTGAAAGCGTTTTTTGAGATATTCAAACCAAATTCAACTCAGACACTAAGAATCATAAATGAAAGCTCTCAACAAAAATTGGGTGAAATTGGACAAGGGGCGTGTCACCTCACATATAAGCAAAAGTTTCAAAATGCTATACCGAAAGAGTTTTATGAGATAATCCAACCAAACTTCACTCAAATACTAAAGACTATAAATGCACGCTCTAAGCTAAAACTAGATGAACTCGGACAAGAGGGCGTGGCACCTGCTATATAAGAAAAAGCTTCAAAACGCTATACTGAAAACGTTTTTCACTCAGACACTAAAAACTATAAATCCAAACTCTGAACAAAAACTGGATGAACTCGGACAAGAGAGCGTAGCACCTCCCATATAAGCAAAATTTTAAAAATACTGCAGTGTAGGGTATTTAATGTTTTGCCAGGCCAAATTTAACATCCTTACTAGTTAGATTTTTATTTGTCACAATTTTTTCCATAGAACATACATATTTGAAAAATGATATAGTTGCAAGATTATTTGTCTATTTATATTAGAGTGTAGATTATTAACAAAGTTTCTTAATTTTGAAGTGAGGCTCCTCAAACGGATGGATTTAAGGGCGTACCTCTCACACAATTACTGTTTTAAGTAATACAAAAATTTATGTAAAAATGTCTTTACTCGATGTTTTCGATCATATTAAAGTTTGTAAAATTATAGGTAAATTCCAAAAATGGGGTGGTTGAAAGTTCGTCATGTATGAGAAAACAGCATTGGATTCAGAACCATAGCTATTTTCTATCTTGTTTATGACCCCGAACAGTGGGCTTCAATGGCTCTAAATTTGAAAAAATAGATCTTAAAACTCAGTATGTAGGTAGAGTATAAATTACTTTTCTGTAAAAGTTTTCTTTCAAAATATTTATGTTTTAGTGCACGAATTTTGGATTTGGATACTTGTGACCCATCAATTTTGTGAAGTTGAAAAAAAAATAAGTTTGTAAAAAATGTTAGGGGTGGGGTCAGGGTAGGGGTTGGTGCAGTGAGGTTAAAGTAAAAAAAAATTTACTTACAGCCCTACAAATGCTCAGGGGCCACCTCTAGCGGGGTCAAATGTATGACCGTCCCACATTATTTTTTTCCCCCAACATTTTTACCAAGCATACCTACCCCTTATCTCTAACCCCTAAGGGGGCTTCCATACAAAATTGACATTTTTAGGAAATCGACCCCCACCACTCCCAGAGTGCCCCTAGAAGGGTCAAATATATGATTGGCCCCTAAAATTTTTTCCTCCCCAACACTTTTTCCCACTTTACTTACCCTCTATCTGTAACTCTTTAGGGAACTCCCATACAAAATTAACGTCATGGACATAAAAAATAGGAAATTCTCAAATAGACCCATTACTGCCCAGGAGTCTCTCCTAGAGGAGTCAAATATATGACCGACCCCCATTATCCCCCTCTAAAGTTTTTTCTAAGCCTACCTACCACCTTATTTCCAATCCTTAAGGGGGACTCCATACAAAGTTACGGTTTTTTCAAAAACCTGGTACATGGGTACCCCTAGAAGGGTCAAATGTATGACCGACCCCCATTATTTCTAGGAAAATTTATAAAAAAAAAATTGTATAGCAGCCCCTTACAGGGTAAGAAATAGAGGGTAAGTATGTGGGGGAAAAATAGATGTCGCGAAAAAATAATGGGGGTCGGTCATACATTTGACCCTTTTAGGGGTACCCGTAGGCCAGCTTGAACAGTAGGGGTAGTTTTTATAAATACGGTAACTTTGTATGGGAGCCCCATTAAGGACTGCAAATGGGGGGTAGTTATGCTGAGAAAAATCTTTATAGGGGGGAATAATGGGGTCGGTCATATGTTTGACCCCTCTAGGAGAGACTCCTGGGCAGTTATGGGCCTATTTGACGATCTTCTTTCCATATTTTCATGTCTATGACGTCAATTTTGTATGGGAGCCCCCTAAAGAGTTAGAGATAGAGGGTAAGTAAGGTGGGTAAAAATTTTGGGGACAAAAAAATATTAGGGCCCTTATAGGGGCACCCTGGGAGTGGTGGAGGTCGATTTGTTATAAATGTTAATTTTGTATGGAAGCCCCCTTAGTGGTTAAAGATAAGGGGTAGGTATGCTTGGTAAAAATGTTGGGGGGAAAAAATAATGTCTGTCGGTCACACATTTGACCCCTCTAGAGGTGGCCCCTGACCATTTGTAGGGCTGTAAGTACATTATTTCTCCTTTTCTCCCATCTTTGACCTCGATGCGCTAACCCCTACCCCCAATTTTTTTTTTGCAAACTTATTTTTTTTTTTCAATCTCACAAAATTGGGAGGACGCAAATATCAAAATATTGTTACTAAGGATCTCCATACATCCTTAAAACACCTCTACAGTACACTGTGCCTTCTTGACAAAAAATTCAATTGAATTGAATGCATGCATGTGTATAAGTTGATAAACCTGTGATTGAATGCATTGGTTGCTCACTGAGTTGACTGAAAAATTTTACCCACGGCGTTATAAGACGTAAAGGTTAAAGTCGCAATTTCTTCAGAGTATTGGTATAAAAGTGATATGATTTTGCTGTGATAGATAAATTGAATTGCAAATTCATATAAAATGCGTTAAACCTTTAAAGGTCAGCGTTTTTCATTCCAATTGTTATATAAAATGGTAAATAAAAGATATTGGCAAAAGTTTAGAAATTGTAGAACCTTTGAAAAAGTCCAAGGTGCTGTATAAAATACAATAAGACAAATGAATGGTTCTAGTTAATTTTTTATTAGTTTATCCGCTTGCTCTTGCAAGGATAATGATTCCTTAATGGCATCTTTTAGCTTAGTAATTGCGTGACACATGTAACATTTGTGAACACCAGCCTCTCAACATTTTTTACAACTCTTTTTAAAGAAACGTTAGCATTTAAATTTTTTATTTAAATATTAAAGTATTGGATATTTAATTTATCAACTTCATTTCCAAAAGAATATTTTTGTTATTTAAATGGTGTTACTATCGTTTTCATTCAGCCTGCGCTGTTGTTTATTATCATTACTACTTTGTTCGGGGTCATTGCTGTTTTTATTATTTTATGCTTTTATTTTAGGTATTATTGAAAAAATTACACATGAATGCATATATGCATATCTGTATTTATGTAAGTCTCCATTCATTATAATACCAACATTTATAATGCCGCAAATTTTTGAACATTTGTTTCAATTCCCATGATATTGACAAGCGTATTTGTGTGCGTCAAGTGTGTGCAATCAATGACAGGCAATAAATACAAATAATATATGCATACATATGTATATGTACTGATAAAGCTTAACACTTATGTGCATATTTTTGTTGAAACTTTAGGTTTTTCAATTTGGGAATATTAGAACTTATCATGAATAAACATTCTCGAAAATTTCTTCTCAGACTTCCTGCTATGCGATCGCAAAAGAAAAATTCAATTTAGCAAAATATGGACCGATTCGGTTGCTATTAAAATGGGTTCGATTCAAGGGCCTGTATGTGACTTGGTCAGCGCTATTTATACAGCAATCCAACCAAGACTTCCAAAAATTTCTTATGGTTCTGGTTTGTCTCTTTATTGAACTTGCATAAAGATATTTCATCTAACATTTCAGTATTCTATTTAATAAACATATTTTGAGTTATATGAACAATTGAATAAGAGTTCCTTAATTGATAACATCTCTGTTTACATATTAATTTACAAACAATAAACAAAAGTTCTGATTTGCTGAACATAATAATAAATAGTATTGATAACTTATAAATACTCAGCACTATGACCAAAAATGGTAAAATATTTTAGTTTTTTTTTTTGTGATTTGGGGCCCTAGACCCAAGTTTGTAGAACACTTTTTTTCCTTGAACCTACTATATAGCTACTACTTTGCTGAAGATTGGAAAACCAGAACTTGAAAAGCTTACGAGATAACTTTGGGAACTTTGAAAAAGCAAGTTTGAACCCAAATATATATAGAACTTTTAAATCAAACCGGGAGCCAAACTAGCAAAACCATATCTGGGTATTGCTAGTTACACCATGTTCTTTCAAGAACAGCACTCAAAAAGATGTTTGAATTCAATGACCTCAAAAATGTTGCGCAGTGTGTTGGAAATATATTTGAAGATTTTTAATTTGATTCAAAATGTTTTGGTATCAATGAAAGCATTTGAATTCTGATCATGCTGTACTACATAATTTTCGTTGAAAAATTTAAAAACAGGGACTACTCAGCACTATGATTTTTCTGAAGGACTGACATGTTTAAGGCTGTGTCTATGACCGATCGCACTCGCGTCGTGCGATGGGATACAAAACGTTACTTGTGAAAAGTTATACGAGTACATATGTAAGTGTTTATGACACAGCGATTTAACGAAAAATGACTTCGAGTGAATCGATTTGAAATAATAATTTTTATTAAATTTTTTACGCATTATTCTAAAGTTTTAATCATTTATTGTCTTTGGTGACTCCTAGTGAAATTTTCCATAGAATATTTTTGTGAAACACTGTTACCCAATATAACACAGCTTTCGGAAAAACCGCCCAAAAAGACCTTTAAGAACAGGATATAATGGGTTAAAACGTTTTAGAAAATTGTTCTCTGCGTGAATTCATGATGACTTTGGGACAAAAAGTTTTATAGTAGGGTGAAAAAAACTTTTTAGTAGTGATGAACAAACCAAGTCCCAGACCACGACCATAGCAGTCTTGAACTTGGACACTGATTCTTGGTCTTAGTTTTTATACTGAGTCTTGGTCTTAGACTTGGCCTTTGTCTCGAAAAATTTTCTAAAAATCCTTGAACATTAAAAAATTTCCCAACCTTATTTTCCCAAAGCAGTTGGGTTTTTAAGATGCCAAATTTTTAACACGTTGAGTGCCATGTGTACCGCCGGCGGTGCACACTTTACTTGTAGCGCTGTGCCACCATACAAAAAAATTGTCTATCACCAGGTGCCACCATACAAATTCAATATGTATGAAAAAATGTCGACTTGTAATAACTGTTAAATATTGATCTATAGGGGTATATAATAAGTTTGTGGAAAGAGATTTGTGCTTATAAGTGTTATTTGTCCTATAAAATGGCGTGACAGCCGGCGGTACACGTGGCACATGAGTGAAACCAAATTATCTAAGTATCTTGTTCACCGCAGATTTGTTGAAAATATTTGACCACAGTGCCATCATTCAAATAAAATATACATCTTGAGGTGAAGAAGCAATAAAAACAACCAAAAAGTTTGCAACATTTTGAAATAAGTGTATAAATAGGTATTATAATTATTGTGGATTATAATCCACCTTTTGCCTGGAATGTTTCAACGTAACGCATTAGTTATTAGTTTTTATTATTAGTAACCTTTAATTGAATGTAATTCTTACTTTTGTTAGTTTTTGTTCCAATAAATTTATTTTTATTTGGTCCTCTTTTATGTAACTTTTGTAATTCTTTCACAATAAAAGATATCGTAAAAATTTCAAAACTCTAACCAAAAATACATTTTCCTATGTGATAAAATACAAAAATTTTTTGATTTACTGCATTTCTTTAGAATAAATATTGCATTGAGTTCACATATGACTGTGCACCGCCGGCGGTACACACGGCACACTGGGGAAGTTTTAGTGTGTACCGCCGGCGGTGCACGTGGCACACAGGTGAAAGTTGAGTGTGTACCGCCGGCGGTTCACGTGGCACCTGACGGAGGACATTTTGCTTGTATGGTGGCACTCAACGTGTTAATTATGAATTAATTTTATGCTTGAAAGGGGCGTGACATATATATAGAAACGTAAAAAAGCAGTGTTAATTTTGTTGGTAGAGATAAAGATATTATTGGAGTTTTCTTATCTCTAAGAGGTTGCGATATTTTCTGCGGTTTTTTTAACTATAATCGCCCATTGGTCAAAATTTGACACAAATGCTTTAAATAATTTTGGTCCTTTTTGTACAATTTTAGTACTTTTTTTGCTATTTGGTACAAAGTGGAAAAGCTCGTTTATCATTCCTGGTATTACGTAGGGCACTACTTATGTTTCGGGAATAGCAAATAATAACAAACATTTTTAATTGAAAATAGCTTTATTGTTTTTGCAAAATATTTCCCTTGATGATCAATGCACTTTTGCATTTTTTCAAACTATTTGTCATAGCAGATTTCCCATTCCTCTTGAGACACCTAAAAACATGGTTTTTGAACGCTTCAACTGCTTTTCGGCGCTCGTAAATCGTTGACCACGCAGTTTTCCTTTGATGGTCGGGAACAAAAAGAAGTTATTGGGTGCCAAATCAGGACTGTACGGAGGATGAGTCATCAATTCGATGTTTTGATTGCTCAAAAAATCACCTGTTTCACGAGATGTGTGAGAGCTCGCATTGTCATGATGGAGAATGATTCGTCTTTGGGGGTTGGTTTTACGAATTTCTCCGAAGTCTTCCGGTAAATAAATGGTCGTGTAATACTCAGAATTGACCGTCCTACGTTACACAAGGGGAACAGTAGCTACATGACCCATTCGGCCAAAGAAACAGGCGACCATTTGCTTCGCTGTGCTTCTTCCACAAAAAACTTTTGTTGGATTTAGCTCGTCTTGAAATACCCACACGGTCGATTGCTGTTTTGTTTCCGGCTCATACGCATATATCCACGATTCGTCACCTGTCACAATCTTATACATGTCTTTTAAAGCACCACGGTCGAATTTTTTAATCATTTCCTTACACTAAACAATGCGAGCCTTTTTTTGAACAATTGATAAATTATGGGGTTTCCAACAAGAACAAACGTTTTTTACAACTAAGTGTACATGCAAAATCGTATGTATTAGAGTGGAACTAATGTGATAGAATGCTTCTATCTGACAGTTTGTCACATGACGATCTTGCATTATCAGTTCATGTACAGCATCGATGTTTTGTGGCACAACAACCAATTTTGGACGACCTTCACGGAATTCGTGGCGACCGAACTACGACCACGATTGTATTCACTATACCAGCGATATACTGTGGTTTTTGATGGTGCCATACAAAGAACTGAGTTCATCGACAGATTCTTGTTGACATAATCCACGTCGAAAGGTGTGAAAAATAATCCAACGAAAACCTTTTCTTGAAATTTCCATTTTTTGGCCAAATTCATTTTCTCAACTCACTGGAAACAAAACAAATAGCACTTAAACATCAAAACGTTGTAAGTACGTTTATGCTCAAAAATTTCAAACTTTATTATGGTGTTGCCAGATTTTAGTTATTGACATTAGTGTTGCCAGTTCTCGAAATATTAGTAGTGCCCCTGGTATGACAAATGTGAAACGAAAAGAAAACAAAAAACATTTTATCGTTGTTAATATTGAAAAATTTGGATTTAATTTTACCTGGCTTAAAATATGAAAATAATTTTAGCTTTGTGCACTTTTACACACAAATACCTTTCTAATGGTGTATAAATCAAAGCTGTGCTTCATTTCTAACACAGTAAAAAAGGTAGGACAAATTTTTGTCTTGTGTATTAATATATAGATATTTCCAAATATGCTCTGTGAAAAGTCATTTTATAAACTTAAAAAAATTTTTTATTTAATATGTATTTTTATGTAGAGACATGAGTCCAAATCAAATATACATAAGCACCTTAGGGTTAACCGAATAAAAACAATGAACTACCAGTATATTAAAGTAATGCCAAAAACAATTACAGCTGAAAATAACACAATTATTTGATAAGTCCATAACATTTTGTATTTAGGTTTTTTTGTTCGACAGCTCTTTCATTTTAATATGATAAGGATATTATTTACAATTAAATCAAGAACAAATGCAAATATGCAATCAAAAGCAGATATGTGAGTGCTTATTGAAATCGTAGAGTGTAGAATACAACTAAATGTTGAATTTTTTTTATGCAGAAGAGCTTGAATTGAGTTTGACCATCATATTTAAAAATATTACACAATTTTTGGTAACAAAATATGAAATTTTATTCTTCAATTTGAAATAATTTGTTATTTATTTTACTAAATCTATTTATCTTGTCTTGTTCAAACTGTTTACTTATCTTTCATGCTTTTTTCCAAATTTAATTTACAATTTTATTCTTGAACATTTTATGCATTCATTCTATGCATTTAATTATTTCTACTTAACTAATTAAACTCTATAGCTTCATCTATTCATTTAAAGCTTCGAAAAATTTTCTTTTTTTACTTTAGTGGCTTTAACAATTTAAAGTGCTTTCTCTTTTACCTCATACTTTTACACTTTTGCGTCCTTTTGCTTCTCCTCCTCACGCCAAAGTCATTAAAAAAGGATATGCCTAATTAACTTTTGAAGCCTCCCTTTTTAAAAGACTCGCCACTCGTGTATCAAATTATAATTTGCATTTGGCCCCACACACACAAATATACAAACAGAGAAGGTAAAAAGCTCTGAGCCAAGGACATAGACAGCAATAGCACCTTTAGTTGTACACACGCTCGCATAAGTATGCATGTGATATTAACCCCTTTTAAAAACATACAAACAAATATATGCAACTTGAGTAAACATTAAAACAATTAGTTTTTCTCCTTTCAGTCGTCATGCTACTGCTCGTACTCTCTTACTACACATTTATATATTCATGGATATAGCAGCCACCTCTTCACACTCTCCAACACTCCATTGCAAACATTTCCACCACTACTGTTGCGCGGCGTACTCCACATTATCCTAACATCCTTTAATTTTGAACGCAACGAGCGCAATGACTTCCGTTCTTCAGCTAAGCTCTTTGGGTGTAAAAATTCACTTAAAAATGCTCTTTGATATCCTGCAGGACTTGGCTTAATAAATGTCTAGCTTACTATCTATTTGTCTGTTTGGCGAAATTCAGTTTTGTCACTTTTGGAGTCCACTGCAAAAAATATTTTTTTCAAATTATTTGTTCGAATGTGATATATTTAATTTTATACTTTATTTTTATTGTAGCTTGATAGCCAAAGTTAAGAAATATACAGGGTGTAGTCGATAAAGTTATGAAGTTTCTGGGAGGTGATAGAGAAAACCTGTAGTAACGAAAAATATACACCTAGGAGGGCCTAAAATTTACAATTGAGGAGTTATAAGAGTTTACGTTGATTTTCTGACTTGGTTAAAAAAAACACAAAGAGGGGGTTCAAATTAGTCGAAAACTTTGTTACGTTATATGTGAACGGCCCCTTAGCCATTTTTTTTTTATTCAGAGCTGTGGCACTATCAATAGTATTTAAAATAATAATGCCGTTCTTTAGTGTTACATACATCTCCACCAGGCGGTGTGTGTTGTGGAAAACATACAGTTTTTAATACCTTTTCTTTAGGAGGATTCTATAGCCATACCAAATTTCATTAAAACTAAATCAGCGGTTTAGCTGTTAGAGCTTTTTTTACATATAGGGGCGTGGCACCACCTTCTTAGAATTATAGTAGTCATATAATCGTTCCCTAGCTTTAACTCTATGTCCATATTAAATTTCTTAAAAATCAATTCAGCGGTTTAGCTGTGAGAGCGTTTTTTAATTTAGGGGCGTGGCCTCACCCACATAGAGATATAGTAGTCATATTATCGTACCATAGTGTTAATTCTATTAGCATAACAAATTTCAAAAAATCGATAAAGTGGCTGAGCTGTGGCTATTGTGGTTCATTGGCTAACCATTAGTTAACCTGCAGCTGTTGAACAGCCGTGCAACAACTTTCTCACAAGCTCGTAACAGTGTCTGTCACTCAATTATATTTTTGGTAACCAAAACACTGTGAATATAAAACATTAGTTAAGCTCTTGTCACCATTTTAGTTAACCAATTGGTTAACTAATGACTGAATCCGGGCCTTAGTGTGCTAGCTAACAAAAAGGAGATAGAAAAGTAGGAATTAGTTCGAACTGAAGAGCTGGGTACTTTTGAAATGACTTTATTTATTTTGGTCGGGTAATGAAAGCCATAGTGGTCTTAAACAAATGTTTTATATAACACTTGAATTATGATTGGTCCGCCGAAACAGCGAACTTTTCCTCCATTTCTAGAAGCTCTTTATGCATCTTCAGAAAAATGTTGAGATTAGAAATAAAGAACATTTTTGAAATATGAAAAATTCATTTCAGTGTCCGAATTGAGAATCGATCCCATAGACCTTGTGGGCTACAAAAGCGTGAAAACGATGTACTTAAATTATCTAGAATCACCCAGTTGTATAATATAATTTTGGTACTTTTTGGACACTTTTAGTACTTTTTTTTTTGCTATTTGGTACGAATCAGAAAAGCTCATTTATCATCCCTGGTATAATTCAAGCGAAATATAAACAAAGCAAAAAACATGAAGTCAGTGCTATGCTTTTTGTCTTTCTCTTTGTGATGTATTCTCTTTTCAGCTTTGTGTGAACGTTTATTATGTTACTGTTGATATTGAAAAATTTGTATATAATTTTACCTTGATTAAAGTCAAAATATAAACATACCTTTAACTTTGTGCACATTTACACAGAAATACCTTTCTCATGGTGTATAATTTGAAGTCGTGCTCCATTTCCAACAAAGTAAAAGAAGTTTGACAAGTTTTTTCTTGCGTATTAATATATACTTATATTTATTTAGAAATAACTCTTTTCTCAAACGTAGGATTTATTTGATTCATTCACAGAAATTTGTTGCTCAAATTCTAGATTTAATGTGGAAAATTAAAATAAAATCTGTTCTGCAGTTCTTGTTTTATAAAACTACAAAAAGTCAAAGCTACTAATTGCTTTGAATCAACGGTGCGTATGAGTAACATTAATTAAGTAGTATTCTTTTTACCATTGTCATTTAAGTAATTTTTCCGTACTTTAATTAAATGAAAATTTTTCTCCAAGTGCCTATTAAAAAATGTTTACGCTACATACATTTATTCATATATCCTTTGCATACTTTTGTTACTTGTGTATGTGTTTTTGTTTTACTATCAAAGGTGTCATACATGTAATGTTCGCATGATGTTGTAGAGTTTTTTTTACAACACACTCGCTAGCCAAATGCAAGGTTGCCAACTTGGGATTTCCATTAACGCATTTGCATAAATATTTATGCATGTGCTCTCTGTCTGTCTGTGTGTGTGATAGCAAGTCAACGCGAGAGATTGCTTAAACGTAAAGGATGCGTGGTTTAGTAGTGGGGATGTGCTAAAAACTGCTTAAATGAATTCATAGTTGGTTGGTTGCATATTTCGAATACCTTGAGCTTAATATAAAGTTTTCCTTGACTTTGCTTTGTGAGGATTTACAAATTTTGTTGTAAAATTTTAACCTCAAAGAAGGAAAGGGGTTTTTGAAAAAGGATAATTTTTGTTTTAAACATATTTGCCATTCTGCTTTGCTTTAAATTTTTAACGAAACATTAAATTGTCGCAAATTATCAAGGCATGTCCTTCAAATTAGTAACAGCACCCACCACCGCGCCATCACTTTTATTTTACCTTAAACTCTCGCTAATTTGACGAGAATTTTCATTTAATGGAAATTTGAACGATTTTAAATTGTTGCTCAATGCGCAATTCGTTGTTTTTTGTTGTATAACATTGTTGTCGTTGTTGCTGATGTCGCTAATGTTGTCGCTGTTATTCTATGTCATTAATAATTCAAATGTGTCATTAGCGATACGACAACATGCAAACACAGGAGCAAATGCATACGCAGGAATATACAAACTGACAAAGCGCACAGTGGTATGGTTTTGTTTACGTTTTGAAAAAAAAAAAAAAAAAATAGAAGGAGTGAAAAACTGACTCAGTACTTTTAATTTATATAGGGACGATATATTATACGCAAGACGAAAATTTGTCCTACCTTTCTTACTATGTTAGAAATGCAGCACGACTTCGAGTTATACACCGTTAGAAAGGTATTTGTGTGTAAATATGCACAAAGCTAAAATTATTTTAATATTTTGCCATAAAGCCAGGTAAAATTATATGCAAATTTTTCAATTTTAACAAAGAGAATACAACACAAAGAGAAAGAAAAAAGGCTGACTGATTCTGACTTCATGTTTTTTGCATTATTTTGTACCAGGGATGCTAAATGAGCTTTTCAATTTTGTACCCAATAGCAAAAAAATGTACTAAAACTGTCTAATAAGTACCAAAATTATTTAATATATCTGTGGTTGAATTATGACCACTTGGCGATTCTAGTTTTTATAAATACACCACTGGTTGCATGAGGGGTTAAACAGTTTCACACGCACAACTTGTAAATGACTTTGACTCATTTTTTCGAAGTAGCTTTTTAGAAAAAGTTGTAAGATATTTCTTTATAAAACTGCAACATTAGATTTTTAATATTTAGTAATCGAAAAATTGCTTTTTTTTCGGCAAAATACCACTGTGCGGCGTATGGCGTTATTTTCTGTTGAACATAAATTGTAGCGAAAGTCCTTTTTAATGTTGGCAATTTAAATATTTTCCGCCATGTTGCCATTTTCACTTTGTTTGTCATATTTTCAGTAATGCTTCTTCTCACAGTAGTTTTTTGAAAATATAAAGAAAATAAATGTTTGTGGCAGATATTCATTGTCTGAAGTAGGTATTTTCGTCAAAATGTTTAAAATGCTTAAATGTTTCTTGAAAATTGATGTTTTGTCTGTTTTCTAAGGAATAATGAGTTATGAGTTTTTTCAGAATTTTTTGAAATGCATATTTTTTTTTTTTTTTTTTGAGTTCTTACGATAAAATTAATAAAATGTTTCAAAAAATTAGAAAAATATTCATACGTACACTGTATAAATTTTAGTTTAGTTTTAAAACCAAAAAGTATTTATATAGAACAATGCCATAAAAAGTATTAATTTTAAACTATTTTGGTATAAATTTCATACTTTTCTGGAATAAACTTCAATCTTTTTTTGGAAAGAAATCGGAATTTAATACCAAAAAAGTTTAGAATCAATACTCAAGGGAATCAAATTAATGCCCGAGACAGACGACAGCTTAAATCTAGATAATAAGGCGTAATAATGCGAATCTTTTAATTGCATGATTTTAGGCTTTTTTTTAAATACGTATTTCACAGACTAGAGAAAATTTCCCAATTCAGGGGCCAAATATTCTGAAACATCAGAAACAAGATTAATTGTGAGTTCTGCATCAGAAAAGCTAATTAGAATTTTTTGGACCCTGAATTGGTAAATTTTCTTTTAGTCAATTTCTATGAAATATGCATTTCAAAACTGCCTAAAATCATGCAATAAAAAGTTTCACATTATTACGGCTGTAATCCAGATTTAAGCTGTCGTCTGTCAGGGGCATAAGAAAAGTAAACTATCATTTTTCAGTGTGTACGACTTGGATCATTCTAAGCATTTTACGCCTCAAACACTTTCTTCGTAGGAGTTGATTCGTGGCTGTCATGAGAGACGGACGTTTTAAGCAGATCAATAATTTTTTTCGTTGTGTATTTCGAGACTTCGATTTATATACCGGATGGATAAGTGTTTTCGCCTTATTAATTGCAAGAGATATAGACTCTTTAAAAATAGTTTTAAAAAAGGCATAATAAAAAAAAAAAAAAATATAAAAAAATATGAGTAATGAGCATATTGCTCAAAACTCAGAAATAAACAGTGACAAAAACAATGATAACTATATATTAGTGCAAAATAATGTGAAACAAGATCTTGAGAGAAAAAGAAAAAGCAGTATGCAGGGGGACACTACGTCAAAGCTGCAAAAGAATTACTATTCAATTCTTGATAACGAAAATGACTATGATCAAGAAGTCTTACAAAACTTTGCAAAACATGTGCATGACAACAATGCTGTCATTGCTTCAACTAGCGGCAACGCAACAGTTAAGCCTACAAACAATATAGATGAGAATGTGAATAATGATAACGTGCCAAACAATAATCAAAACAAAAACAGAAAGATTCCACCTATCAACGTTTTTGATGTGGAATCTAATGAACTTATTAAATTTATCAAAGATGGTATCAAAATAAATGAATTTAAAATCAAAGAATTTAATAATAAAAAGATCGCATTATATATGTCTTCATTGGAAGATTATAATCGAGCTAAATCCTACTTAGAGAAAACTAAAACAAAGTTTTTTACGTATACTCCAAAAGACATGAAAACAAAGTCTTACTTACTCAAAGGCCTTAGTGCAAATATTGACACCAATGAAATTTTAGGTGAACTATGTAAATCTCAAAATGAATATTTAAAATTCGTAAAAGTGAGTAAATTTACTACTAAAAGATCTGTAGGTAACGGAAATGATTTACCAATATACATCGTACAAATAAGTGCAGAAAGTAAACCGAACGAGCTAAAAGCTATTAGGGGACTACTTTATCGTGTGGTTCACTGGGAACCCTTAAGGAAATCTGAAATTCCTCAATGTAGGAATTGTCAAAGTTTCTTTCATAGCGCATCAAATTGTTTTTTACCAGCAAGGTGTGTTAAATGTAATAATACACATGAAATTGGAAAATGTGAACAAAGCAAGGTGCCTGAAAACGAAAGAGAAAAATTATTTTGCGTACTTTGCGGTAAATACGGCCATCCAGCATCATACAAAGGCTGTGAGAAATATAAAATGCTACAACAGAAGCTACGTGCAAGAAAACAACAATTACCTCAAAATAAATCACTCAAAACATCTAGTGCAGTAAATCCTAATATAAGTTATGCTAATATTGTACAAAATAGTACCTCACATGAAGGTAATATCACCAACCCAATTCATGTAGCGTTAAAAGAGCTAAATAGTTCCATGCAAAATTTATCAAACCAAATTATTAATTTACATAAACAACTTCAAATACAAACATCTAGAATAGATACAATCTTTTCGATGTTAGAAAACTAATAAGTATAATGCAATGGCTGAACCAATAGCTAAAAACCTTAATATTATCGAAATAAATGTTAATTCTTTAATAAATTTAAGCAGAAGATATGATTTATGTAATTTTCTAAAAAAGTACAATCCCGACATATTACTAATTAGCGAAACTAAACTAAATGCTAGACATAAAGTCCATTTTAAAAACTATCACTTCATACGTAAAGACAGAGTAGATGCAATAAGAGGAGGTGGAACTGCTGTCTTAATTAGGAATGACATTAGATATAAAAGCTATACTAATAATACAATTAGCACATTTGATTGCTTAGAAACATGCATTGTTAAAATTCCGTTGTTAGCAAACGAAAGTTTATTTGTAGGTTCAGTATACTACCCATCAGGAAGTAATAATAAACATTTTAAAACAGAATTGCAAAAACTTTTTCAATCTCTAAATTTAGAAAATCCTAATTACTTTTACATAATCGCAGGAGATCTAAACTGTAGACATACGGACTGGGGTAATTCTTCAAATAATGCAAAAGGAAATATGCTTAAAGAATGGTTATTAAGCAATGAATTAAGTTTCAGATGTAGTTTGTATGCATCTGTTACACCTTCATACCCTCGTTGTGGTTCATATCTTGATCTATGCTTGGCGGACTCTCGTTTATTAATACACAGACAGAATGATTCAATAAATTGCCTTACCACTCTCGACTATGATAGCGATCACAACGCTTTACAAATTGTGGTTTTAAATGATGGAAATGATCATCCACTTGCATTTTTTAAAGAAGTTCCAGGTTCAAAATTCAATTTCAAAAAAACCAATTGGAAAAGATTTAAAACCAATGCATTAATCGAACACAATAACAGTGATTGCATTCCTAACGATAGAAACCTCACAAATCCCGAAATTGATTTTTATTTAGTTAAACTAAATGACATTATTGCAGATGCAATAGAAAAATCCGTTCCTAAGCTAAAAGATTTCGATTCAACTAAACGGTTTTCAAATTCAACTATAAAAAAATTGCAAAATGAAAAAAGCAAAATTCTAACCATCATTAAAAAGCACAATAGATTTGAGGTCTTCTTAACTCTTTCCGAACTTAATTTGCTAAAGGTTAAATTAAAGTTAGTTAAAAAACTCATTCAAGATAATCTCGTTCTAGCGGTAAATAAACATTTTCGAGAAAAACTCGAAAATATTACTAGTAAAAATCCAACTAGCATGTTTAATGAAGTTAAAAAGCAATTTAGAACCTCAAAACCCTTCAATTTAAGCACCTTAAAAATTCCAAAAAACGAGGATGCTTTACTTCATAATGCAGGAATAAACCCTAACCAACTAGAAAGGGAAAATAACAACAGTATCCTAGTAGTTAAAGATCCCGAGCAGATACTAAATGTAGTTGATACTTTTCTTGAGTCAGTTCACTCTTTTAAAGAGATTGATCCAGACAATAGTTTGCAGTGCGATGTTGATAACTTTTTCAGAAGTTTTTTGGAAATAAAAGCTGTATATGAATCAAACCAATCAACGTTAACTACATTTAGCGCAAGCAAAAGGGCTAATGAACTGGATGAACTATCTGCCGTAAGCTATTTTGTTACAAAAGATACAATTCTGTACATTTTTAATAAGCTAAGGAAAAAACTGTCTGCTGGTGTAGACAACATTCCAAATATAATTTTAGCAAACATCCCAGAGCCAATTGTCCTAGATTTTTGTACTCTTTTCAATAATATGTTAAATAATTCATATTTTCCTATTGCATGGAAAACTGCTAAGGTCATAATTTTGCCCAAAAAAGATAAGGATACTACAAACCCGAATAATCTGCGTGCAATAAGCCTACTACCTAATATAAGTAAAGTTTTTGAAGCCTGTGTCAACAACGTTTTAACAACGTTCTGCCAAAGAGAGAATTTAATTTGCAATAGGCAATTTGGTTTTAAATACAAGCATTCCACAATACACGCCATACATTTGCTTGTTTCTAACATTAATTGGAACTTAAATAAGTGCTTATGTACTGGTGCTTGCTTAATAGACTTCGAAAAAGCTTTCGATAGCATATGGATTCCAGGGTTAATATATAAATTATCAAAATATAAAGTTTCCTTTCATTTAATCGTTTTGATACACAACATGTTAAGTAATAAATCTTTTGTAGTATGTAACAAGGATCAAATTAGTGCGAGGAAATTTATATTAGTTAACGGCTTACAACAAGGGACAGTTAATTCTCCAATTTTGTTCAACCTTTTCATTCTTGATCTTCTAAATAAAATTGATAATATAATTGGCTTCGCTGATGATATTATTATCTACCACGCGGACGACAAAATTCAGAAAATTAATGAAACACTTCAAATTTACTTTAACATCGTAGAAAAATATGCCACAGATTGGAAAATGAAAATAAATGTTAACAAATGTGAATCCATACTTTTCCGTCCTCCTGTAGGAAAATGTAACTATGACATCAAAAATAATTGGAAAAAATTTGGTATTAAATCTAATGGAATAGATATTCCAAATAAAGAAGTTGTTAAATATTTAGGTATTAATATAGACAAATTTTTATATTTCAATAGCCATGTCAAATCACAATTAAAAAAAGCAAGAAATGCATTTTTCATGTACAAAAAACTATTTTCCTCAAAATTCATTAAGCCAAGAGTTAAAGTAATTTTATACCAATCTTTAATACGTCCTATCTTAACATACGGTTGTCAAATATGGTTCAACATTTCTCCATCTTTTATGGAAAAAATTCGAGTTTTCGAGAGAAAATGTTTAAGAGCATGTACAGGCCTTTACAGATCATGTAGTAGCGATTACACAAAATACATATCAAACGAAAAATTGTATAATGAAGCAAAAGTGTACAGGGTAGATAATTTTATAATCCATCTCATTAGAAATCACATTCTCAAATGCTTTGATTGCAACGAAAACAACTTGATTTTGGCCCCATATTATTCCAGCGATTTGTATATAAGTAATACATTACAAACCGGGTATGTACCACCAGAAGCATTTTTGTACCTAGATAAAAAAAGATTTATTCAAAATGAAATTGGCATTCCTATATTCTATCATATATATAGACGAGCCAATAATAAAGCTGTAAGTTGCGATCAAGTTACTGTTCTCAATCGTAGATTTGATATGCACATTTATTTAAAAGACGTAAATAGAAATCGGAATTTAGATATTAAAAAATATTGGTGGCTAACTGAATAATTTATACCTCCTAATTTTAATCCATTGACTCTTGTTTTTATCTTCTATAAAATATGTAAGCAATTTTTTTTTCAAATTTTTCTTTGCATCAAACTATATATGTAAAATGTTAACCATTATTAATATTATCGATAAGTTCAAAAATAAGTATTTTGTTTAAGAATAATTAATGTACTTGAGAGCTCGAATATGGGACAGTGTATAATAAGAGATGTATTTATTTCAAACTGTTTGTTTATTTATAGTAATACTTTATGAATTTGGTTTAAATAAACGTTTAAAAAAAAAAAAAAAAAAAAAAAAAAAAAAACACTTTCTTCGTAAGATGCTTTGCTTTTGTAATTTTGTATTCGGTTAACTTACTTTGTTTTTATTATGTAGTTAATTTTTTGACTTAATTTAATTGGACTATGGAGTATCGGAAAAATAAGCTTGAGTGACTTTTAAAAAGCTTGCAAAATATCTGAAAAAAATCGTACATTCTGATTTTTTTACACCAAAGCTTGGTCTCATTAAGCGGCGCTTTATCTTTTATGCATCATTCTTACGTTAATACAGATAAAACTCATTTATTTATTATACCCTACACCCAGGGTATATTCACTTTGTCCTTCCGTTTGTAACGCAGAGAAGTAGGCGTGTCAGATATAGAAAAGTATATATATTCTTGATCAGCGTCACCTCCTGAGTCGATATAGCCATGTCCGTCTGTCTTTCTGGCTGGCTGGCTGGGTGGCTGGCTGGGTGGCTGGCTGGCTGGGTGGTTAGCTGGGTGGCTGGGTGGCTAGCTGTGTGTTGAAATACACTTTTTGGGAAAACTGAGCAAGATAATTCAATGAAATTTGGTACATTGCCTTCGTCGCCAAAGTTAGC
Source organism: Calliopum simillimum (assembly GCA_951812925.1). Classification (NCBI taxonomy): domain Eukaryota; kingdom Metazoa; phylum Arthropoda; class Insecta; order Diptera; family Lauxaniidae; genus Calliopum; species Calliopum simillimum. The sequence continues at coordinate 33,837,056 of OX638370.1, forward strand.
TCGGGGGATTGAAAATGAGCAAAATCGGTCAACGGACACGCCTACCGCCCATACAAAAAATATATTCAAAATGCAATTTTAGGAGTATTTTTCACGACAGTGCAACCAAAATACGCATAAATACTAAAAATTGTAAGCGCAAGCTCTGAGAAAAAACTGAGCGAATTCGGACATAAGCAAAAGTTTCAAAATGCTATACTGAAACAGTTTTTTGAGATAATCCAACTAAACTTCACTCAAATACTAAATAATGTAAATGCACGCTCTAAGCTAAAACTAGACGAGCTCTGGCAAGAGGGCTTGGCACCTCCTATATAAGCAAAAGCTTCAAAACGCTTTACTGAAAAAGTTTTTCACTCAGACACTAAAAACTATAAATGCAAGTTCTGAACAAAAACTGGGTGAACTCGGACAAGAGGGCGTAGCACCTCCCATATGAGCAAAATTTGAAAAATACTGCAGTGTAGGGTATTTAATGTTTGTCCAGGCCAAATTTTACACCCTTACTAGTTTTATTTATTTCTTACAGAAATTAATTTCTTTATGGTGTCAACTTATAGATGAAGTTTTATGGGCTTACCTGAAATAAGGAAAATAACATACTTATGTTAATTTTTTTGAATTTTGTTATTGCTAATATAAACGAAAATATAAGGGAATTAACAGTAGACTAATAGGGTAGACAGACGACAGCTTTAATCTAGATTAAGGACTTAATAATGCAGTTTAAACTTGAGCCTGGCAGAAGACAGTTTCTGCATTAAGTAAACAGCTGATTTGTTTGTTTTCTTTTTTTTTTTTTGACAGCACACACTTATCGCCTTCGCTTCACGTACTTAGGCTGCATTCTTTTAATTCCAGTCTTAAAATTAAAAAATTTTATTGGTTTTAAACTGAACATATTTTTTATTTATCTTAAAACTTACCTTCATTTTCCTTTTTTTCTTGTTGAACATATTTGTTTACTGAAGTGACATTTAAAGATTTAAAAAAGTAAACTCAAAATTGACAAACAGATGTTTTGTTTCTGTCAAATTGTTACAATCTATTACTATTCGACAGCGTTGCCATATTGAAATAGCTCATTTCAATAATAATTTAGTTTGATGTCATAAATATATTAATGTTGAGGCGGCTTAGTGCAGTCATTTGTCTGCCCTATAGGAAGATGAGCTTTTTCTTTTATTTTGTTTTTTGTCGATGATAAGTATACAAATGACGTAACTTTATTTTTCTAATACAAAGCAGCCACTATTAATAACTGAATTTCTTGACAAGTAAATATGTAATGCTTCAACTGTGGCACTAGAAACCTTCTAGGTGACATCAAAACTTAATTGTTAAGCATTCGTTAATGTTATATTATTTTCAATTAACATGACGTATGAGTGACATATTTTTATATAAAAAAAAAATTTTAATCAAAAAGAAAACTGCTAGCATGCTTTGATATTAGAACATATTTAAATTATATAAAGCGCAAATTATAAAACAATTGAATTTAATTTAATAAAGTAAGTAAGCAATTATTTAAGTACATACTAGTTTATGTGGCACAATTAACCAATTTATTTGTAAGCATTTTGAAACTGCAACACTTGCTACATTGCAAGCGATACATTAAAATCACTACAAAAATGAGGTCATTTCTTATTTTTAATTAAAATACTATAAAACACACAACAAAAAAGTAAAATATAATGTTGCACATCTATCTCGAAACTAAGCTAGATGAAGCACCACTGCTCGAATTGTGCCTTACTTTTGAGGTAGAAAAGAAACAGTGCGCTCAATGTTGTTACTGCTGCTGTTCAGACAAGTAACATCTTTAACTTTGAATTATAGTGTAGCAATTCATCTTCAATTCAAAATGTTCAACAAAGTCGGGTTATATATATAAATAAAAACAAGGAGCGTCAACACGCTGTTAGTGAATTTTCTAGAAATATACAGTGTAGTAGCACTATTAAAAGCAGAAGGAGGGACATGATTTTGCAGTTATATTTGAGACATAATTTTCTAACAAACGACTTACAATAAGTAAGCAAAAATTCCTGGTGGAAAATTTTCTTAAATATTTCCATTTTGCTAACCCATCATATATCATTTCCATTTTGATTTTTGGTCTATTTTTTCTAAGTAATAATTCAGAAAACCTCTGTAATAAGTTTCTTTCAGCAACTTCATCTTTATATTATCAAATACCTACTTGGTTAAATGTTACTCAAACGTCATGTTTAACATATAAAACTATAGGCTAAATCCGGATTATACATAGATGTAATAATGCGAATCTTTTTATTGCATGATTTTAGGCAACTTTTGGATACATATTTCATAGACACTGACCAAAAGAAAATTTCCCAATTGCAAAAAAATTCTAAATAGCTTTTTTGATGCTTATCTCACTATTAATCTTGTTTTTGATGTTTTAGAATTTTTTGGCCCCTGAATTGGGAAATTTTCTTCAGTCAATGTCTTTGAAATATGTATTCAAAAGTTGCCTAAAACCATGCAATAAAAAGATTCGCATTATAACGTCTATAATCCGGATTTAGCCTATAGTTTGATATGTTAAACATGACGTTTAAGTAGCATTTAACCAAGTAGGTATTTGATAATATAAAGATAAAGTTGCTGAAAGAAGCTTATTACAGAGGTTTTCTGAGTTATTACTTAGAAAAAATAGACCAAAAATCAAAATGGAAATATTTAAGAAAATTTTCTACCAGAAATTTTGGCTTACTTATTGTATGACTCTTTTGTAGTTCCAAAAAAATAGACTTCGATGTAACCTAAAATTTTCTATCATATACCCTTATCACTGTCATGTTTAGCTAACTAAAAGCATTCCGCTATATAGTCAGTCTTTATCTTATGAGTTCACTGTAGCTGATTGTACATAAGAAACAACGGTTCTTTACAAGTTCTATGACTAATTTACAGGACCAAAGATTTATTTGTCATAATTAAATTTATAAGCGGATGAGTTAAAAAAACGAATAAAAAAGCAAGAAAATAGTTCATAACTGTTACATATATGGGTGAATATCACGAAATATCGAGTAACACATGTCCCGCGGGTGTATTGCGCGACTGAAGTAAAATTTCAACCATCCCACCATGATATTGTTTCAAAATTAATAGTTTTAGTAATGTACATACATCCCGGAACCAAAGAGAAGTCCTGATAAAGTTTAATCTATATATAAATAGGCAAACGAAATCGACTCAGTCCCTGTTTCTATACTTAAATCTTAACCGATTTGCTTAATTTTTTTTTGCTGGAAAGGTTGTGGGAGGGAACAGTGCATAGAACGAGATTTTTTTCTAAAGTGGGCGGGGCCAAGCCCCTAAATGGAAGAAACGCTCTCACGGCTAAACCACTGTATAGTTTTTTACGAAATAGGGTTAGCACTAAAAAACGATAACATGACCCTTATATTTTTCAGTAGGCGGTACCACGCCCCTAAATGGTATAATATGCTGTCTGTGCTAAAGTGCTGCACCGATTTTTATGGAATTCGGTACTGAGGTAGGCTTAACACTAAGTAAGGCTAATTAAAAGTTGATAGTTTTTAGAGGAGGTGGCATGCCCGTAAGTAACGATAGGCTTAACGCTAAGGATAGAAATTTAAAATTAAAAAAGGACATTAAAATTATTTGTTTCATAGTGAGCCTTTCTTAGCTTCTAAGCTTCAAGGTTTTTGTTAGTAAATATAGTTCCATAGTCTCTTTAAAGTGAAATCGCTGTGGTCGAATTTCGGCCGCAAGGCGAACTCTAGTCGCATGGAAACTACCAAAAATGTCTGCTCCGTCATGGTCCCTTTGCCAGTCAAGCCTTTTCCACGCTCGATTTAGCCAAATACAATATTCCACTGATGTTCTGCGTGTGGATATATTTAAGTTTTATAAGAAAATGTTCCCATGTAATTGCTGTGGTCGAAACAAAATGACAAAAGTACGGGAAAAAGTCGATGTCCCCTCCGTGATGGTCAAAATATTGGTAAGAAGTGGAAGTTTTTTGGTACATCATCATTGTAGAATAAAGAGTCTGTCAAACTTAGTCGATTGTGCCCGGTAGCAAGAGTTGGCGATTTGCTTTGTATGCGTAAGGCTCAATTATTCATGAAATGTCCCATCCGTCATGTGTCCCCTCCTACTACTGTAGCAGATATACTTTATCAATAGCATCATGTTTTTAACAAAACCCAACATGGCCGTTCCAATATGGAGGTCAAAAATTCAATATGATGAGCTTTATTTAAAAATTAACTAATGTAAAGCAAATTTCGTGCATGTGGGTTTATTGGGTCGCTTACTAAAAATCTGGGGTCGGATTTACAAAATTCAAAATGGCGATCTAAGACGGCGTACAAAATTTTCAAAAATCAACCGATTTTTTTGAAATTTAGTTTTTGAGGTCGCTGATCACGAATCCGAAGTCGGATTTTCAAAATTCAAGATGGAGAATACAAAATGGCGGACAAAAATTTCAAAAATCAACCGCCAGTCATCTTGGCTTCGCAGTCTAGAATTTTTTAAATCCGATCAACCACCCCAAAAACCCCCATATACCAAATTTCAGGAAAATCTGTTGATTTTTGAAAACTTTGTCCGACATCTTGGATTCGCCATAATGAATTTTGTAGACCTGACCCCGGATTCGTGGTAAGCGACCGAAAAAACGCCCATGAACGAGATTTGGTTCACATTAGTTAAATTTTCAATAAAGTCGACCATATTGAATTTTTGACCGCCATATTGGAGTATTGAGTATAGGAGGCGTCGTGTAGATTTCAGGAATTTTTCAGACTACTTATGACAATTGGATCCACCGGTTAATGGACCATTTCAGCAACTTTTCAAATTCAAATTTTCATATGCCGAAATTATGGTATTTCGTGACATTCTCCCATATCTATTTTAATTAGTGGTCGCACTATTTATGGTTAGCTAGTTTCTAATACTCACTTCTTTCCATTAGAGATCGAACTATTCATGGCCAGTGAATTTTCTAATCCTGCACTTACTTTCCATTAGCGGTCGTACTACTCGTGGCCAACTATTATTCCATCTTACACCATTTTTCCATTAGTGGTCGAACTAGGTCTACCCATTTAATGTAGTCCTTCACAAGGTCTTGGGATACTTTTACTTCAGTGGATGATCCAAATGAAAAAGTTAAAGCTACGGTTTAAAGAGAAAGAATATGGTAATTCCATGTCGCTGACAAAAGTGAACTACACTACATCCTGGAGGCATGCCAAATGTCTGAAAAAAGTGTTTTCACAAATCTCACACGTGATAGAAAAAACAGTTGCCAGATTCGGAATCAGCTACCTTGAATTAATCAAAAAAATAACCGGGATCAAATTCAAATTTTGGTAATGCTTAGTGTAATCAATGAACAACACTCTTATATTTTTCTTCACACGGACCTTAAGTTCTGGACTAGCTGAGTATATCTCAGCTACAGAATTGGTGGTAACCGGAGTTCTTTACACTATTAAATGTCTATTTAGACCTTACAAAAGCACCACTTCGATGTCATTTTGGCAACTTTTCTCCGCAAATTTTTCACGAGCATATATTGCTAAGTAAAAATTTAAAATTTAACAAAAGGCCGCCTCTGTATAAGCCCATAGCAGCTGTTTGTACTCGTGCATAGTCAAGTCAAGACAGAGATTTATTTTAAGTCGTTTGTTTTTTAAGTTAATAAAGTAAAGCTGCAGCAACTGCCATGAACTTCAATGTAAAAGAAACGCAGCCATAGCAACACAGTCACAGTAAATGCGTCAAGGTAGTATCCTGGAGCGCAGGTACAGATTTCATTTCATTACATTGTGCATTTCTTGGCAAGCACTTTTTTTTGCGCTACATCCTGGGATAAAAGAAAATGTACGGCGACAAACGCAACTTGAATTAAAGTGAATTTACAAAAGTATACACATGTATGGATATGTGTGTAATACATGCGGTCCTTGTGAATAATTGCAATGCACACACACATAAACTTGCGTTAAAAATGCACGAAGAAACAGCAAATTTTTCGCTTTCATTTTTTTGCTGAAATGTTGCAATTTTATACGCATACACACACATAAGTGCATTCATATGTTGGCGGAAACAGGAAGTCAGCAGCATTAGTTTTCTTAGTAAAAGTGTGTGCACGTGTTATGTGCTTAGGCGTTTATGTGTATGTTGCTTAAAAAGCGCAATTTGTTACAGTTTTCTTATTAGGTTAAGTCTGTAAGTCTGTGTAATAAAAAAATCCAAAGTATTGTGGATTTATTGTTGGCACTTTGTGTGTTTTATTTTACACTGTTTACAAATTGCATTATTTAATGAGATGAAGCTGTAAGCGGAATGTTTTAATTAATCGTTTGTATGTTTAATTAAAATACTTATGCTTTACATAGAACCTTATTAACAAATGGTGATATTTTATTATATGTAAGTGTGAAAAAAGTTTGTTGATGGTTAATCACATATCGTTGGGTTTCATTTGTAACCATTACTCTAAATTTGAATTAACAGAGGGTTTGGGGAGTTGGTTAAAATTTATTGGAGTAATATCCGCACTTGATATTGCACATTAAGTTATTTCTAAAAAATTAATATATGAACCAAAACATAAGTGTACTAGTTGAAAAAATTTTATGCACTAAGAAGTGAGATCGAAAAAATCTTAACACACGTTTTACCTAATAACTTTTTTGGGTGTAAAATTTAAAAATTTCTTTGATCTAGGTTAGGTTAGGTTAGGGTGGCGGCAATATTGCCACACATAGACCGCAAGGGTCCATAGTGATACCACAAACTCTTTTATTAACGTCTATTCATAAACTCTGGTCCTTTCAATAAGGTGTTTGTCCAAACTGAAGGATCCTGTAAGCACAACGAATCTTTTAATGTCACTTATGTGAATTTTAGTGAATTCTTTTAGGAAATTAAAAAATGGCTGACCAAAGCATTTCAGTCTAGTTCTTGCAAGAGCAGGACAAAGACATAAAAGGTGTTCAATTGTTTCCTCTTCCTCAGGCTCGTGACAGTTTCTGCACCAGTTGTTGGAGACTATGCCCAGTCTAAAGGCATGATGACCAATTAGACAATGACCAGTCACCACTCTAGTCAGCAGGCTGCACTCACTTCTCGTCAGACATAGTAAATATTTGGAAAAATCTGCTTTGAGAAAACAAGGCCAAAAATACTTTGTTATAGCGCTGGTTGGGGATTGTTCCCAGCGTCTATCCGCTACTGAGAACATTTGAGCGTTCTTTAAAGAGAATAAATGTTGAAGCGGTGCTGGAATTTTAATGTGTTGGTCTTCTAAAAGAGCTCCCGATTTGCTGATAGATCCGCCTTTTCATTTCCTAAAATTTCGCAATGTGACGGCACCCACTGAAGGGATACCTGGTTGTTTTCACAAAGGGAAGTTAAAGCGGTAAAACATTCAAAAACTGTCTTTGATTTAATAAAATTTGATTTTAAAGCTTTTAAAGCAGCTTGACTATCGACGTATAGAGCAATTTCCTTCTCGCTTACACTTTCTTTAAGGTAATCGACCGCTTTGTTAATCGCGAAAATTTCCGCTTGGAAAATGCTTCACTCATCTGGCAATTTAATTTTGATCTAGTTGTCTTTAAAAAAGATATGTCAGTTATTATTTTTAATGACCAACATGTTGAAATGTTGTGAGTTTGTTTAATATGAGTGAAGAAAAAGAAATACGTCTTAAAATTATTAAAAGTTTCAAAAAAATCCAAATTAGCCCTACTAAAAATTGGCCAAAGAATTGAAGGTCTGCCGTCAAACTGTTTTCAATGTTATTAAACAGTTTCAGGAGAATTTGACCATCGATAGGAAACACGGTTCGGGAAGAAAACAAGGACCACATGATATTGGGAAAGCGAAGAAAATTTAGAGCATATTGAAAAGATCTCCAAACACATGTGCTAGAAAAGCCGCCCGGTTAGCCCAATGCTCTGACTATTTGGTGCGAAAAGTTAAAGCCAATGCAGGTTCGAAAACATACAAAGTCCAAAAAGTTCCAGACAGGAATGCTGCTAAAAATTTAGACGCCAAAAGTAGGGCTCGGAAATTAAAATCGAATTTCATACAAAAATATTCATGTTGTAAAGGGTTTTTCAATAAGAGCGCTACAAAAGTTTTTTTTAAATAAAACATTTTATTACTGTGAAAGTACATTCGACGCCATAATGTATGGAACTCGATTTTTTTGCATGGCTACCACGGGCACACTTGCAGAAGTCCAGACGCTGAACCCAATTTTCGACAGTTTTCAAGCATAAATCGGCCGATACTAATGCAATTTTACGATCGATATTCGTACAAAGTTCATCAATCGTCCCTGGCTTGTTGGCATAGACCATAGACTTGATGTAGCTCCACAGGAAATAGTCTAACGGAGTCAAATCGCACGACCGAGGCGGCCAATCGACTGGGCCATTTTGTGACATAACACGTTCACCAAACTTTGTTTTCAATAAATTGATTGTGACATTCGCTGTGTGGCTTGTGGCGCCGTCCTGTTGAAACCATATACTGTCCAAGTCCATATCATCCAATTCGGGCCAAAAATATGCGGTTATTATTGAACGGTAGCGATTCCCATTCACAATAACGTGCCGGTCTTGATCATCACGGAAGAAGTACGGCCCAATGACGCCGCCGGCCCATAAACCGCACCAAACCGTAATTTTTTCGGGATGCAATGGTGACTCATGGAGTACGTGTGGATTGCTACCTGGCCAATAACGCATATTTAGCTTATTGACGAAGCCATTCAGCCAGAAATGAGCCTCATCGCTGAAGATGATTTTTCGATGAAAATACGAATCATTTTCTAGTTGTTGCTCAGCCCAATTCACGAACATACGACGCTTCTGGTGGTCAAGCTGCTTCAGTTCTTGCGTCAATGTGATCTAGTAAAGATGTAAGCCAAAATTCGCCACAACGACGTCACAGAGATGCCCAACGCTTGAGAACGACGTGTGAGAGACACATTTGGGCTTTCTTGAACTGAAGCCTCAGCGGCAGCAATATTCTCGACACTATGGGCATTTCTTTGTCTCACTGGCACAGGCAAATTTTGTACTGCTCCTGTGGATTCAAATTTTTCCACTAGACGCTCAATTGTTGATCTGGTAGGATGATTATGACGACCATAAATTGGACGTAGCTGTCTTAAAGTTGAGGCCACTGACTCCGAATTTCGGTAGTAAATTTTAATAATTTCTACTCGTTGTTGGCTCGTATATCTTTCCATGATGAAATGGCAAACCTTACTGAAGAGAAATGTCAAGAGAGCGGGAAAAAATATAGCGTCGTTTGCTGTCCCTATCGGTCTACTTTTGTAGCGTCCCTATTGAAAAACCCTTTACATATAGACATTCTTCTGGTGACCTTCGGAAGCCTTCGGGTGTCCTAAGAAATGAATCAATCTAAGCTTTTTGATAAATGTTTTCCCTCTTGTGCTTCTAGATATTTTTCGTTTTGACTATGAAGCCTTCGGGTGACCTTCAGAAACCTTCAAGTGACCCAGAAAACTATCGATTAAGGCTAGTGGCCTTCAGAAAACTATCGGTTAAGGCTAGTTGATAAATATTCTTGGCTTTTACTACGAAGCCTTTGGGTGTCCCAGAAAACTACGCTACCCTTTGTATGAGGGTTGAAGTTCTTTATTTTAAAAGTATCATAACTCGACAAATAAGAGTTCTATGGGTAAAGTTTGAAGGTATATTTTTAGGAGGAAGAATGTGGCTTTTCGACTTGTTTTTGTAGCTAGGCCATTAGCCTGAAAACAGCGTTTTTTCCAACTTCAAGCAAGGATATCTCAAAATCCTGCCAGTATTTTGACAATTCTGAGGATGTAGTCGGATTGAGAGTCAAAAACTCTATACGACTACATTGGTGCCCCAGATGAATAATAGGATGTTTCATTTCTCCCACGAAAACTAGGTTGTTTTATATTTTTGGACGAAAAGTAGGATGTTTCAGACTTTCAAACGAAAAGTAGGATGTTTCACACTGAATAAATACATAATGAATCAACCTTATTTTCGGGCAAGTCATCGAAACCTCCAAGATATCGTCCAAAATGTTAAGACATCCTATGTTTCGGCATAAAATCTTTAACGGTGAACGGTTTATAAAAAAATTTTCAGAAATTTCTAAAGGAAATTTTCCGAAATTTTCATGGAACAACAATAGTTCGTAGAAATAACCGTTAGCGAGATACTGAATTTTTGGAGCTTCGAGACAGAATTTGTTTAGCGGCAGTGATCTCGTTCACCAATTTTAGTGCCTACTTTAAAACCACAAAATATACCGATTAGAACAACACAATATATCTAAATTATAGGATCGGAAATTCCAGTTTCACTGGACTATATTTATCAAACTATAAATCGTAAGAACGAACTTTTCTATAGAAATTTTCTAAGCTATAAAATGTTTCCATTAAAATTATTTCCTTTTGTACACTTAAATTTCACTTATGCGTCATGTTAAACAGAAAATACCAACGTTACTTTACACATAATTTTGTCGACTTTTTTGATCGGCCATTACTAAAGTCTGGATATTTTCATAGGATATATAAATACAAACAATATTTTATTACAATATTTCATACAAAGTTATATCGGAACTGTGCGATTAGAGGCAGAAACTCTATGAAAAATAAAATTATATAGGTATGCTTTGTGCGAGTAAACAATCCTGATTAAACTTTTCTTCTAAAAACGTTCTTTACTTATTAATCAAAAAAAAAAAAAAATAATAATACCTCACTAATTATCTCCATTTCTCTATTTTCTTTACAGAGCCTTTGTGGACAACACCCACCTACAGTCACTATATCTTAATCAAAATCCTCAACTCACCGATATACCAATGCGCTTATTCCAAGGCAATCCCAACATACTCGACGTCTACATGCAATCGAATAGACTGCAAACGCTCTATGCTGCACAATTCCCTGTCGATCGTTTGGAAAAACTTTATCTCGGTGATAATCCACTACAATGCAATTGCTCACTTCTCTGGCTATGGCGTCTCGTCACTGGCAACTATGGTGAAACGAATGCTTCAAATGACGCACACGACGATGGCGGCGCCGCAGTTGCCGCTTTAGGTGTCTCCAAAGACTTGGCCGCCGCTGATGAACCTGCCATCTCAATGGCCGCCTATGCTGCCGATCATCATCATCATAAAAATGAACACAATACTGGCGAACAAAGTTCTAGCGGGTATCTCAAATTAGATATCGAACATATTGGTTGCGATATTTGGCAAGATCACATCAAGACACGTCGACGTCTTGCCACAATGTCCGAAAGTGAAATCACCTGTCCCGCTCACATTGTGACAATAGTCTGTGCTGTGCTAACATGCTTGGTAGTGATAATGACGGGTGCTAGCATAATATTTTACTTGCGTTTTGTCAAGCGACGTCGAAAGTTACTACAGGATCGTTCTTTACGTTCGAATAAAACGTTAGTAAATGTACACGATCGTATTTTGCCGCATCAACCATTAGGCGGCGTGTATCCACATCATACGCTACAGCCGCAAGTGACGCATCATCCAATGCATCAGCTTCAACATGAATATCATCAGACGCTGCCGCAGCAGGTGGACAAATTGGAGTTGGAACGTTATTTGGCAGCGCAAGCGATTGCAAATGAATATCGTGCCTTAAAACCTTGGGAGCTGCCTGCCAAAGAGAGTTACAGCGATGAACCGGAGCATTTGTATGAGAAGTTCGATCATTACGAGTATCCGGATACGCAAAGTATGACAAAAACCAAGGCGGTATCATTGGCAACAGCAGCGACAGCAGGTGCGGGCGGCAAACCACATGTGGTTTATGTATGACTCATAAGGGCGGGAAGAAATAACGGCGTTGATTTGCGGCAAACCACCATTGGAAAGGAAGCGGCGGTCGAGGGAAATACAAATGCGTTGGTAACAGCAACAGATGTGAAGGATATGCGTTATTGCTTTAATAATAATTATTATAGTAGTAGTAGTAGTTATGCGAAATTAGGTTAAAACTATATAGTGAGGAATAAACAAAATGAGACGGTGAAAAAAGAAAATATGAAGAAAAACAGGGAAAATTCTGATGTATAACAATGTGAATGGTGTGAAGTGGAACTGGCACTATATTAAACTAATAGACAAAAACTTAAATGAAATGAAAATGACATTTTTACTTTAATTTAAAAATATTTTTGCATTTAAAATAAAGTGATGGTAAAACACTTTCTAGGGACTTTGTATAAATGTATGTGCATTTAATTGAAATTTTTAATTTGTCTTTATTCCTTAATGATAGTCGTATAACTTAAAGTTTTAGCTTAATTTCTGGCTGATTTCATTTTTTTTATTTTTTTTTTTTTTTTCTTATATGAGCTAATTTTAGCTTAATAATTTGTCCATACAATTTTAAGCGGCCATTAAACGTTTTTTGAATTCGTACAACGATTTGGTAAAGCTCAAAAACTGTAAAGTCAACAAGGTTCTAAACTATATCGGAGCAATGATATAGCAATTTTGAGTTCAGACTATTTACTTCTTCTGTTATAGTCTGTTGATTAGGTCATTTTAAAAGGAAGTTAGACGTTCGCGGGTTTTTTATTACAGAAGTCGGTCAATTGGTCATTAAAGATGGAGGAGGAATTGCACTCCTTACAGTTTTTTCAAAATATCTAGCGAACGAAGCAAAATTTAGATTTTTTTTAAACAACTTTTTGTAGAGAATTCAATTTGCCATCGGAATGTATGTATTCTCCCTTAACTCCTGGGAGGAACATAGGGCCAATGTGAAACGTCTTCATTTGTTGTGTTCCCTTGCAATGACTTCGATCTCTTGCCACGACTTTCCTGATTCTTTTATTTCCTTTTTCAGCGACCTTTTCCAGTTGGTTTTGGGTCTATCACGTCCTCTACTGCCACTCAAGAGCCTGGCGACAAACTTCGCTGTGTGGTTTTCAGAGAGTGTGACCAATCTCCATTTGCGCAGCTTGACCTTGTTTGCTACAGCCCTCTGATTGCATTTTTGATGTAGCTCTGCATTTGATATAGTGCGAGGCCACCAAACCTTTAGTGTACGCCTTAAGCATTTTTTGATGAATACTTGCAGCTTGTTCATTAGTTGTTCAGTAACAAGCCATGTTCCGATTTCATATTCGAATCAAAAATGCGCACTCTCGTTTTGGTGGATTTAACGGAAGAAGACCATATTTTGTTCAGTTGAGCAAACGCGCCTTTTGCTTTTGCTATTCTTTAGTTGATATCCTCTTTGGCTCCACCATCCATGAAGATAATGCTGCCTAAATACATGTAGCTATCGACGTTCTCGATGTCATCACTGCCAGCTCTAAGCGTGATGTCATCCCTTTTTGCGTTTAACTTCATGCTTTTAGTCTTTCTTTTACATAGATGCGTTGATTTTTAGGCCTGTCTTCTTCGATTCCAAGACAAGGCCTTCAATCTTGCTTTGCATATCTAAGTGCTTGGACGATAGAAGGCAAATGTCGTCAGCGTAGTCGAGATCTTCTAGATGTTCAGTAAAGTTCCATTGGATACACCTTTTGGCCTTATTAAGAGCTTTATCTAGGATATCGTCAAGAACGATTAGGAAGAGAGATGATGATAGTAAACACCCCTGCCGTACGCCTGAATTAGTGGTGAACGTCAGTGACAACAACCCGTTGTCTAACACACTGCATTTTAAGCCTTCATTTTGTGCAAGTTAATGGTCTTTGCGGTAATACCTCTTCGCTGCAGTGAAACCCAAATGCTTTCTCGGGAGACACTGTCGAAGGCAGTGCTATAGTCTACGAAGACAAGTTAAAGCGCAGCACGCCACTCACATGATTGTTCGACAATTATTGTAATGCTGTTGATTTGATCCACTCATAATCGGTTTGGCCGGAATGCTGCTTGTTGCCTTCGGATGGCCGAATCAAGTTTTTGGTTTACCCTGTTCAGAAGCACTTTTGTCAATATTTTTGATGGTACTGAGAGCAAGGTAATGCCTCTATAGTTTCTGCACTCGCTTAGAGGTCACCTTTTTTCGGCAGTTTGACTAACATGCCATGTAGCTAATCTTCTGGCAAACGCTCTTCGCTCCAGATTCTGGAAATCAGAGGATGAAGAATCTAAACTGATGTAATGGGGCATGCTTTTAGCAGTTCAGCTGTTATTTGATCTATACCGGCGCCCTTGTTTTTTTTTTTCATGCTTTGGATAGCTTTCACTATTTCATCGATTGTAGGCGGCGGTGTTTGTGTTCGCCTACTACTGCGAGTCACTGCGGCAGTTGGTGATTCTGGGAATGGGGTAGATGTGGGATTCAGTATGTCACAAAAATACTCTTTCCATTTCCTTAGTTGGTCGCCCGCGGATGTTAAGAGATTTTCGTTTTTGTTTTTGATAGGGCGATTCTGTTGGTGTTTTCTACCAGATGGTCTGCGGGTGATATCGTAAAGCTGCCTGAGATTTTGAGCATTAGCAGCGGTTTCGGCTTCGCTCGCGAGGTCGTTATATTGGGTGTGTGCATTAATTCCCATCGTTTTTCAAAAGATGTCGCCATCAATACATGGTGACCTAAATGTTAGATCAGAAACGTCATATCTGAAGTTTAGGCATCTGTCAACAACTCTGCATCATTCGATTTGAAAATTTGCATCCGCATCATATATTTTACTGTGCTCCAAAATGTCCGAGTTCGTGCCGAAAAAGCAACATTTGCGGGAAGTTTTACTTCACTACTATATTTCAAAGAAAACAGCTGCCGAAAGTCATCGCATTCTTGTAGAAGTTTATGGGGACTATGCTCCAGCTGAATCAAGCTGTCGTGTGTGGTTTCGACGGTTTGAAAGTGGTTATTTTGATGTCGAAGACAGAGAACGTCCTGGTCAGGACCAGCTAGGTGTGATCCATTATGAGCTGTTGCCAGGTGGCCAAACCATTAATGCTCAACTCTATCGTCAACAATTGATCCGATTGATGCAGAAAATCCAGGCAGAGCGGCCAACGTATGCGACCAGATACGAGTCAATTATTTTCCACCACGATAACGCTCGGGCACATATTGCTGCTCCAGTCAAAAATTGCCTCACCCGCCTTATAGCCCAGACATTGCACCATCAGACTATCATTTGTTCCGATCGATGCAGAATGCCCTATCAGGAATACGCTTCACTTCAGTTCAAGACATCGAAAATTGGCTCGATTCGTTTTTGGCCGCCAAGCCGGCGCAGTTTTTTTGGGATGGAATCCATAAATTGCCAGAAAGATGGAAAAAAGGAGTGACTAGCGATGGGTATTACTTTGAATAAAATACATTGTACCATTTTCTTTAAATAAAGTCTCAAATAAAAAAAAAAACTATGGAAATTAATGCACACACCCAATACATTCTACATTTGTCTTGTTTGCATCTGAATAACTTATTCAAAAAATTTAAATTTGTGAAGTTTAACCATAAGATTATCTGCCGTAGCAACTATTTTCTGTAACATTTTGATGCAGCCAGTCACTGTTTTATAAATTTCTTTTACGGATTGATAGAACTTGCAAAATATGTACACAAAAAGGTTTTACATAATATCAATGCCATGAAATGTCAGTTCAAACTTTAGTTAAATTTTTTTGTTTTTTACTTGACGTATGAGTAACGCAAAATTCTGTAAATTAATCGTATGAAATAATATAATATTAAAAAAATTTTGTTTGTTTCTTTTTTTTAGAAACTTTTTTTCATGAAAATTTAGAAATTGCTATCAGAATATTTCAACAATAGCCTTTTGAAAAACCTCTCGCTTAAATTTCCTAAAAGTGGCTGCCATTAATGTAACTTTTTTTGGTTTAATTATAAAATATTTTTGTTTTTTTTTTTAACTTCTGTCAATTTTCAATAATTTTTTTTTTTTTTTCCATTTACTATTTATTGTCTTTAAATATAGCACCAAAATTTGCTTTAAGTCTCTGAGAAAACACTTAAAAATAATTATAAAAAAATTTAGTTAAAAATAACAAAACAAATTGAAAAAAAAAAACAACAAACTTGAAACAATGTAAAATGAAACAAGGGATACATGTAAAGAATTCGTTAGCATTAAATTAAGTTTAAATAAGAGATAAATAAAAATAAATTTAAAAAACAAAAACTTTGATAAATTAATGTTAACAATATGAATAAAACAAAAATAGAGTATATACCACATAAATAAAAATCAAATATATATGCAATATTATACGATATATTAGTATGGTAAATATTTCTCAAACTAAATTATATTTATTATGGAAAAGTTTATTTGTAAATAGTTTATTATCTTTATTTAATTTACTCAAAGAATAAATTTTTATGATCGTAACAAAATTCGGTTAATTTTCTGTTATTCATATTTTCCATTTCCAGTGTACGAAAAAGTTTACAAAAAATGTCGCAAAACGAACTTTTCTGCTGGCAAATTTTCCCCATTAATTGATGTCAAATTAAGTTTCTATCAAAAATTTACCCAAAATAGCGTTTTTTGGGTTTCCGGGAGTCATATTCAAAACTTATTGTTATAAAACTTTAAAATTTCTTAAGGACTATTATTCTATGACTTTTAGATCATGTTAAAATTAAAGTTTTCAGTTAAAAGCGTTCGTTAGAAACTTTAAATTTTGTTTCAAGTTTTTAAGGTTTCTTTTGTTTTAACTTATTCTTTCATTATACAAAATACCTCTTTTTTATGCAATTAGTTTTAATATAAGGTTTTATAAATATTATTTGTAAGTAATTTTTATTAGTGTTATTAGTTTAAGTTTAATTTTAATATAGTTTTTATTTATTTTAACAAAAAAAATTCTTAAATTATCCCACAGTCCAACAATAGTTTACTTTTCTTGGTTTTTTATATACAATTATGTATATTTGAAGTATCCCATTTATGAATCTGAATTTGGTTTTCCTCTACCACGTCACACTTTGTATATTTGCTTCGTTTAAAGTACAGAAAACGTTGTTTAAATCATAGCTGAAGTTGTATTAAACTTAAAGACAAAAGCTTAGTTCACCTTGGCCAACATTAGCATTGGATAGCTATAAGCTTCCGCATCAAACTTTGCCTGTTAATTTTCCCAATAGGATCATTACATTCTGAGCTATCCATTGAAGCGAATGTGTCTCAACTGCATGTGGAGTTGAAAAGCTTGTACTTCAGTGAATGATAACTTGGAAAAAAGAAAGCAATTGAACAAAATACAAGGCAATGTCCAATGAGGAAGTCTATTGCTATCCGATGCTATTGTCATGAATGAATTTAACAATTTTCTGAAAGTAAACTACATGCCTAAATACAGAGCTGTTGAATCAAAGATTCTGATACTGTTGAAAAATACCAAGTTCAGCTTCATACCAAGCGGATCCTAAACCTCCATAATCGCCTATGAAATTCGAGATTGAAAAATAAAAAATTTGAAATTTTCTGGCCTGTGTTACTTTTATGAAAACAAAAAAAAAAGTAAACAAAAAAACATAAATAAAATGACAATATTTAGATTTTTTCTTAACTAAACTTAAATAATAAATTATACGCCAATTTCATGTAAATACTCGTAAATTTCTTAAGCTGAGTTGTAAATATAATATAATAAATTTATATAGATATATATAATAATAACAATGCAAAGATATTAAAATAAAATCTAAAATAAAATTTAATGTAAAATTAATTCATTATTGAAAGTGAGAGATTAATTAATAAATAAACTTTTTTTAAATACTGTAAAATTTAAACGAAAGACTTTTATTTTTAAATTTTAAAAGTAAGGCCATATTTAAGCCATATTAATTACATATATAATAGAGCTGATTCCAGATGATGATAGTCTGCTATCTTATTACGTCTATAATACGGATTTAAACTGACGTCTTTGTAGCCTATAACTCCAAAATTTCATCAAAATTGTACAACTTGCGTATTAAAACTTTCAAATGATAAAAAATGGGCTTGGCACTTACATGATTGCAGGCACTTTTCAGATCAGTGCATGGTATTCGTATTCGGCACCTACCCACCCAATTTTATCAAATTAGCTTAATAACTTGCGAGATATAAAGCTTTTAAATTACAGTGGCTTGCAGAACCGGACAAAGTATGCTAAATTATTTTTATAAAATTCACTATGCCCGAAAAAAAATTCATACAAAATTGTAGAAAACAATCACAGGAGACCAATTCGTAGCTCATTTTGAAGATAAAGAATGGTATTAAATGACTCGGCTAGTAAAAAAGAGCAGACGACTTTCGTCCGTACTGTATACAAGCTCAGCCAAAAACCGAGATTTTTCATTTTGAGTTTCAAAATTAACATAACTTTGCAGAGAATTATTGCAGATGACCATATGATAGTTCAATTTGAAGCCAAAAAAGAATTCCAAATAATTCTAGTAATAGAAATTCACAGGCAAATTTTGTGCGTTCTGCATATAACATCCAATATAGCAAAAAATCGTATTTTTGCATTTTTTTAGCTTTTTAGGTTAACAAAAAAAAGATATCGATATCGGTCTGATTGTGTTTTAAAGAAAAAAGCTAGGGCTATTAGCTGTCATACCAGATTTCACGGCTTAAAATTACCTTGTCTTGTTATATGACTTCAAAAATTGCAAAAAATGGTGTCCTTTAGACTTTTATGTAAGGACATCTCAAAACTCAGACATAATATAGCAATTCTAGGACCGTATTCGGATTAAGCGTCAAAAATTACATCTACTTAGAATGACTATTGTAGTTTCTGGTTTTACTTTGTGTTTTCTTATATACGAAAAAACATTTTTTTTTTTATCTTTCTCTTCAAACTTAAAACATATACAAATAAATGCACTCACAGAAAAAAAAAATTTGTAAAAAAGCAACATCTTTTTCAGACGATCAAGTGCGAAACTTTTATTTGCAGTTATTATTTTGAGTTTATAATCCTGCATACGCTGAATTTTTCGTGCTTGCAGTAAAACTTTACTTTGGTTAAGGCCCGCCGCACAGTTTGAGATTTTGCAAATCTAGGAGGTCAAAATTCGATTTTAGCCGTAGTTTCAAAGATATCGAGTTGAAATTTTGTATATGAACTTTAATTCTTTGAGCGGAGGTTTGGTTCAGTGATGAAAAAAATCGGCGTGGCAGATATAGAAAAGTATATATATTCTTGATTAGCGTCACCTCCTGAGTCGATATAGCCATGTCCGTCTGTCTGGCTGGCTGGCTGGGTGGCTGGCTGGCTGGCTGGGTGGCTGGCTGGCTGGCTGGCTGGCTGTGTGTTGAAATACACTTTTTGGGAAAACTGAGCAAGATAATTCAATGAAATTTGGTACAATGCCTCCGTCGTTAAAGATAGCTCGGGGGATTGAAAATGAGCGAAATCGGTCAACGGACACGCCCACCGCCCATGCAAAAAATATATTCAAAATGCAATTTTAGGAGTATTTTTCACGACAATGCAACTAAAATACGCATAAATACTAAGAATTGTAAGCGCAAGCTCTGAGAAAAAACTGAAAGAATTCGGACAAGAGGGCGTGGCACCTCCCATATAAACAAAAGTTTCAAAATGTTATACTCAAAACGTTTTTCACTCAGGCACTAAAAACTATAAATGCAAGCTCTGGACAAAAACTGGGTGAATTCGGACAAGAGAGCGTAGCATCTCCCATAAGAGCAAACTTTTAAAAATACTACAGTGTAGGGTATTTAATGTTTGGCCAGGCCAAATTTTACACCCTTATTAGTTTTCTTAACAATTGGGGTCTTTTCTAACAAATAACTAAATATGATCGATTTTCAAACACATTTTTTTTTTTTCATTTTGACGTCCTAGATTGGCAAAATCTCACACTGTGCACTGTGACGGTGAATACAATACACAAGTTGAAGTTTCATTCAAAGTACCTGGAGACCGATCCCAGCTCGGTCAACAATCTGATCTTATTATTTTAGTCGATGTTTTTATTCATAGCTATTTTTTGTTATGAAACTCGTACTTTTTCACCTCTAATGGTTATACTTTCAAAATGATAAATTAACCGATGAGAATAATAATAACAAAAAACTCGGAGAGTATCGAATGGTATAGAAAAATATCAAAAACTAAATTTTTTTTTTTGTGAAATAGAATGCCCTAAAATTAATAAATGGGATATGCCACGCACCCAAAATATTTCGTCTTTTGTATGGGGGCTGAAATATCTTATCATCAAAGGATCATAACTCGGAAAATAAGAGTCCTATTGGAAAAATCCGAAAGGATATTTTGATAAGGAGGAGCGTGGCTATTTGATGCTATTAATAAAAAAGAATTTCACTTTTTCTTGTAGCTACGCTGTAAGACTGAACACAACTTCTTCAACTTCAAGCAAGGATATTTCAAAATCCTGCAGGTATAATGACAGTTCTGCTGATGGCGACGGATTCAGCGTCAAAAAGTGCATAAGGCTGCATATAAGAATAAAAAGTTCATTTAATTTTTTTTTTTTTGTGCCTGATATTTTGATAAAAAAGGGAGTGGCAATTATTGAACAAAGCCTATTTTTCGTTATGACATAGATACTCATGATCCAGATCCGTGTACCAAATTTCATCAAAATATGTTGTACCATTTGCGAGAAATAGCATTTAATGTATTTTACTTGTATGGGAGGTTCCACGCGCACCGGCGAATTTCTCCTACTTTCAGTTTGTAGGTGCCTAGGAGCAAGTAGACTCCCTACAGTTAAATTCAGAAAGATTGCTTTTGAAGTTTTCTTTTTATAGCGTATTATATTTTTGTGGGCGGTGCCAGCCCTTCCACGAGTTTTCCCAATATAACGGCATATCACATATTAATACTTGTTTTTAGGGGTACAATCTCTTAAACTGTCATTAAAATTGTTGGAGTCGTTTTTGCGTAATATTGAATCAAAATTTTCAATGTTTAAAAAGGGGGCGTGGTACTTCTTCGATACCGCCCACTTTTTGGTTATAACAAGATATTAATAAGCAGTACCTACATACCAAATTTCATTACAATATCTTGGAACATTTGCGAGAAATAGCATTTAACGTATTTTGCTTGTATGGGAGGTTCCACGCGCAACGGCGGTATTTCGCCCACCTTCAAATCAGAGATGCTCTATAGCAATCAGGCTCCTCACACTTAATTTCAGAATGTTTGCTTTATTAGTTTTCTTTTTATACCGTTTTATATTTTTGTGGGCGGTGCCACGCCCTTCAACGAGTTTTCCCAATATAACAGTGCATCACATATTAATCCTTGTTTGCAGAGGTAACATCTCCTAAATTTTCATAAAAATTGTTGGAGTCGTTTTCGAGTAATATTGAATCAAAATTTTCAATGTTTAAAAAGGGGGCGTGGCACTTCTTCGATCCCGCCCTCTTTTTGTCTGTTCCAAGGTACTATCAAGTCGTACCAGCTCACCAAATTTCATCCAAATATCTTGTATAGTTTGCGAGTTATGACTAAATCAAATTTAAAATTTAGGGCAGTGCCACGCCCCCTGGTGAGCATTTACAAAGTTCAAACCTAGCTCATTCTTCATTGTATGCTAATATCTAACTTTATTCCAAGTTTCATTAAAATAGCTGTAATCGTTTTTGAGAAAAAATATTGGCACAGAAATAAGTACAAAAAAACAAACAAAAAAACAAACATACAATTTTAGCTCGTATAAGAAGAGAAGATATCTTGTATAATTAATTAGATATAAATATGTTAAAATTTTCATTTGTTAAAAATTAGGCATGACACTTAACTGCTTTCACCAGTTTTTAGACCAGTGTATCGCATTCCTGTACCTAACTACCAAATTTTACCAAAACATTTTTATTAGTTTGCGAGAAATAACATACGAAATGCTTTTGTCAAAAAACAAAAAACAAAAAAAAAATATTTGGCTTATACAACGAATTTTGTTTTCTAAGACATGGAGAATTTTATAAAAATAGTGTAGCCAACTTTTTGAGGTTACGCAAGCCACTGTTTTGGAAAGGTTGTCCCATAATTCAAGAAATATTTGAATATGTAAAATTAAAACACATCTGTCACTAATGGTGTTCTTTTTTCTTATTGAAACATAAAGAACACAAAAAAGGGATATGAATATGACTGTATTTATTTGGTGCAACGTTGAGTCGCCTCTTTCAATGGAAACGCGTTGTTCTTTTTTACTTACTTTAAACTGTTAGTTTCTTTTTTAAATTTGAAACACTTTACGTGAATTATTTGGAACCCTTTAGATAAACTTAGCGAGTTGTGAGGAGCAAAATTAATGTCACAATGTAAATTGCGCCATTTTGTGAGATATCAAAAAGGGCTTTAAGTATTTCTAACAAGGAGGTATAGAGTTGATATTGGTCAAATGGCCAACTTTAAAACACACCTGCACATTTAAATTGGTTGGCTGCTTTTCGACAAATTCTCTTTTTGTCTTCAACACAATAACAAAGCGCAATGATATATGACGAATTTTGCAAAAGTTATAGCACATTAACATCATGACTTTACTTTTCATACAGTTATCATCAACGCTTATTCTGCGCCCATAAGCGTCTATATGGGACCAGAAAACAATGACAAATGCATAATAAGCAGTGAACAAGCTACAAGTTAAAAATATAAATAAAAGTGATTAATGAATAAAATTTTATATTGTAAAATACCTACAATATACTTATTTCAATCCTCAAAAAGCGACTAAATATTTTCCACCCAACAATGTAAGTAATATGAATATTAATCAAATAAATTTGTAGTTTTTTTTTCATGCTTCGTTTATTTATATATAAGTATGTATGTAGATATGTATATGATTTTTATTCTCATTTTTCCGGTCATGCCGAAGCAGGACAATCATCAATGCGCCATTCGCAATTGGCAGGAACATTTTGATTAGTTATTTGCAACCCCTTTACATACAGATCCGCTGCGCAAAGATAGTAACTGTTGCCTTGGACAAATCTGAATTTATTTTCATTCAACTCCATCAACCAAACGGCGTTTGGCGGATTACTATCAACGGTCCATGCAAAAATTGTAAAACGATCAACATCATATGGACCACGCCATACTAAAATATTACGCCGGCGATTATCGACTGCAGGTCCAATATATTGATTGAGATATTCATTTCTTTCGGTATTCAAGAAACAAGAGTTGACTGTAAAGAATAAGCTTTGTACCGAAGATGGTAAACTTTTGATGGCATCATTCAATTCAGGCAGTCTATCCTGCAACAGCTGATTCGCTTTTGCGTCACGCATATAATAAGCAATATATAGCAAATAAGCATTATCAGTGGATTTGCTTGCAACAAAATTCCCATATATAAGTAATTCCACACGTAGTACCAATTCGGATGATTGTTTATTTTGTTCGTCAAGTGAACGTATTATTGTTGCCAATTTCAAACGATCTGCTGAACCAAATTGCAACTCCGATACAGCGTATTCGTATACTTGATATGGAAGATTTGCGTCGTAATCCAAATCGTAGATAACGTTTGTACAAAACTCTCTATCACTTTGTGACAGCGGCAGCGTTGCATTCAGCAATATATTATATAAAGCTTTACCATTTGTAACTATGATGTCATCATCAAGTTCCGATGATTGACAAGTTGTTGCTACCAGCAATAAGAAGAATAGACAAGTTGCTTTCTCCAGGCTCATTGTAACTGTTACTTCAAAGTTAGAATTGATACTATAAGTATCTAGTGAAATGATGGGCTATTTATACCAATTAAAAGAAACTGTGCTTATGCACTGAGAACTTTTACAAAGAAAGTACAAAGTATTTCTCAGTACGGAGTAATGAGAACAAAAGATCTTTCATGATTGAAAATGTTTATTCAGTTGGAGGCAGTCTTAGCAAATTTCTTAGTACTTAGATGCTCATGAGCTCACAAGTAATAATTTTAAGCAAACTAAGGCCGTACAAGCTCCAAATATTGACATTTACCGATAAGAACTCAAAATCGTTGACTACACAGTTTACCTTTGATGCTCGGGAACAAGAAGAAGTCATTGGGTGCCAAATCAGGAGTGTAAGGAGGATGAGTTATCAATTCGATGTTTTGACCGCTGAAAAATTCACCTGTTTCACGAGATGTGTGAGAGCGCGCATTGTCATGATGGAGATTGATTCATCTTCGGGGTCGTGTAACACTCAGAATTGACCGTCCTACATTACTCAAGGGGAACAGTGGCCACATGACTCATTCGGCCGACCGACAACTTTTGTTGGATTTAAGTAGCTCGCCTTGGAATACCCACACGGTCGATTGCTGTTTTGTTTCCAGCTCAGACGCATATACCCATAATTCGTCACCTGTCCTTTGAAGCACCACGGTCGAATTTTTAAGTCATTTCCTTACACTAAACAATGCGAGCCTATTTTTGAACAATTGATAAATTATGGGGTTTCCAACAAGAACAAACGTTTTTTACAACTAAGTGTACATGCAAAATCGTATATATTAGAGTGGAACTAATGTGATAGAATGCTTCTATCTCACAATATGTCACATGACGATCTTGCATTATCAGTTCATGCACTGCATCGATGTTTTGTGGCACAACAACCGATTTTGGACGACCTTCACGGAATTCGTCGGTGACCGAACTCCGACCACAATTGAATTCACTATACCAACCATATGCTGTGGTTTTCGATGGAGCTTTATCGCCATATAAGTTCATCGACACATTCTTGCTGGCATAAGCCTCGTCGAAAGTTGTGAAAAATAATCCAACGAAAACCTTTTCTTGAAATTTCCATTTTTTGGCAAAATTGATTTTCTTAACTCACTGCAAAACAAAACAAATAGCATTTGTACATCAAAACGTTGTGAGTACGTTTATGCTAAAAAAGGCCAAACTTTATTATGGTGTTGCCAGATTTTAGCTATTGACTTTAGTGTGGCCAGTTCCCGAAACATAAGTAGTGCCCCTCGTAATTGCATATATTAACTAGTAAGGGTGGTATCTTTGGCCTGGCCAGAAACTAAATACCCTACACTGCATTTCAAGTATATTATTAGGAGAGTATAAGAACAAATTGCTTATATGAAAAGTGCCACGCCTTCGCCTCCGAGCTTAGCTTGATTTTGCGTAGAGCTTGCTTTTACTGTTCTGAGTGTTTGAGTAAAATTTGGTTAGGTTTTCTTAAAAAATCTTTCAGTATAGCATTTTGAAACTTTCGCTTGTATGGGAGCTGCTACGCCCTCTAATCTTACTTCGCTTACTTGAAGTTCAGAGCTTACAAATAATTGAGTGAGTAATTGAGTGAAATTTGGTTGGATTATCTCAAAAAACACTTTCATTATATAATTTCGAAACTTTTGCTTATATGGGAGGTGCCACGTCCTCTAGTTCGAATTCGCCTAGTTTTTGCTCAGAGCTTATACTTACTTTCCCTAGTATTTATGTGTATTTTGCTTCTGTTATTGCAAATAATGCTCTTATTATTGCATTTTGAATATATTTTTTGTATGGGCGGTAGGCGTGTCCGTTAACCGATTTCGCACATTTTCAATCCCCCGAGCTAAATTTTACGACGGAGGCAGAACACTAAATTGCATTGAATTATAATTCTCAGTTTTCCCAAAAAATGTATTTCCACACACACCCAGCCAACCACCCTGCCAGCCAGACAGACGGACATGGTTATATCGACTCAGGAGTTGCCGCTGATCAAGAATATATATACTTTTCCATACCTGCCACGCCTCTTTTCCTGCGATACAAACGGAAGGACAAAGTGAATATACCCTTGGTGTAGGGTATAAAAAACAATATTTATACAGTTGCATTTATTTACTTCTATCTATTGCACTGACCCTCAAGTTGTTTCTTCTATTGAAATCTTTTGTTTCAAATTGAATTTCATGTGAACTTCTTTGTTGAGTCGGTAGATGTTTATGTGGTATGTCTCCGTAAATTTATTAATAAAACTTATGTAAAAATTGGCAAACGATGGTTAGCGCGAGGCGGAGTGCATACCTATCTGATAAGAGTTAAATTTTTTGAAACGAACACAGTTAAAACTAGCTTGCTGAACTCAAATTTTTTTAAGTGGTCCTTCGAGGAGTTTTTGATCAGGATTATTGCCTTATAATTTTTTTATTTTTAGAAATTTTAATTTTTTAAAAGTGTTAAGCATGTACGTCATTCTTCATATATATTGAGCGAAAATTTATGAAATTTTTGTGGCAGGACTAGAAATGATCCACGCCTACACTGCCCCCTCACATTAACCGAAAGTCTCATAGAAGATAATTTTTGTGAAAAAAACTAAAAAAATATTTTAATATTTCAAATCAACATCAACACTTTGGATTGCCGTGTTTGAGGTATTCGTTGTCTAAATTTCTGGGGTAGTTTTCTACCCTTTGGGCCAATGTGTCCATACTTTTTGGATAATCTTGGCGTTTTTTGAAAAAGACCCCATATCTTGTGAGCAATATAAAGTTCTGATTCTAAATTCTGAAGGTTTTTGACATGCTAAAAACGATATGTTTTGTTATATCACATCAGAATTTTGATATATTCTTGTTTTAAATTAAAAAAAAAAGTTGTGTTTTGGGCATTTAGCTTTAAAGTGCGCAATATGGCCATTTAGTCACTTGGTCATGGATTACAGGAACATGTATCTCATTTTGAGATACGTAGAACAGAAACTGTACAAAAACCAGTTTTGTTTTGAATTAAGTACACAGCATATTTTCAGCGTCGTATAAGTTATACACGTATAAACTCAAAAGTAACATCATGTATCGAAAGTTTATTGGTCAACTTTGCAATTTGGTAATTTTTTTTTTTAATCTCACAACTCATACCCAACTTGTGATGCAATGCATGAAGAACTAATAATATATGAAAAATTGATTTTTTGATGCAAATACTTTAATTTTTTTTATGTAGGGGATAGTCAGTGACTGTTTAACTAACCAAAGAAATTTTTTAAAAACCGATTTTAAAAATTCCAAAAAATTTTTTTTAATTATTTATGACTTACCTTAAACTGGAGCCACTTCTACTCAGCTTCATAATTAAAATCAACCTTTATGCTGACAGTAAAATTGTATAATACAAAAATCTGCAAGTAAAGTTTAAAAAAAAAAAAAAATGATAGTTTAAAGTTTTACTGTAATATTTCAAATTTTCAAGACCAGCATAAAAATGATAAGTTACAAAATGCAATTAAATAAACACTTATAATTACATAGGCGAGAGTCACCGGTCGTCGGACACCTTCAGGTAAGGAGCAGTCGATTTTTTCTTTCAAGCAAAACTAATATTGCCAATCTTTATATCAAGTTTTTGAGCCAACAATGAAGTGAAAAGGTCTATTGCTTATCATACGAGTAGTCGTACACCTCGTGTCGTAATTCGACTTTGAATAGTTTTTTATGATCTGTTTCAGTGTGCTATATTTTTTATTTAGCCAATTGAAAAAGTAAATTGTCATGCGTTAGCATTTAGTGCTTTATGTCTTCTTTATGATACGATATGAGTTTGTCCAAATATATGGGGTATTATTCGTCAGATTTCCCTAAATTAAACGGATTTTAACGGAACTAAATAGAGAATTTATGTTAAAAAATTAAACAAAATAAAAAGACACTAACATTAAAAAAAAATAAAATTGTTTTTTTATTGTTACAAGTTTACTATTAATAATATTAGGTAAACATTTTTTTAAAATATTTCAAAAACTCTGTTAGTTATTTACATTTTACATTGAGATAAATTTTTCTCTATAGCTAATAGTTTCTGAGATAAATAAATTACAAAAAGGATTGTTTTCTCAAACCATGAAAATTTCAAAAATAATAACTCTTATAATACTTATAACAGTTTATTCAATAAGTCCGTAGGATGACACATAGATGGCGCTACTGACATTTTTTTCATATGATTTTCATTTAGAACTAACTCTCAAACGATATGTGTATAAATTTGACAATTTAAACGTGGCTGTACCAGCACAAATGATGCAGAGCACAGTGGACCAAGGGTGTCAGCGTTTTCAAATCACTGAGCCAAACGCATGCAGCGCAGTCAGCGTTGCTTTTACAACAACTTTAAATTCGAGTAACAACAAACAAAGAAACAATTTTTTGTTGTTTTTTCATGCCTCGTTTACAACAACAATAATACTTCAACAATTTTCAAAATTTCTAAGAACAAAGACACTCAAAAATTAGGGGAACTCACGCGTTGATGCGCAATGCCCTTGCGTCGTTGCGAAAGTGCAATTTGCTAAAGTTTGATATTAGTAAAATAACAAAACTATTGCCGATAATTTCGCACTACTTTTGCAATTTCTCAAGATGGAAATATTCACATTGATCGTTCAGGCGTTAGTGCGTAAAAGACTTGCATTTTCGCTACTGCGCATCAACGCATTAATACCCATATTGTTTGTTGTTTTTGATGCGACGTAGTCTTTGTTGTTGTTTTATGTTGGTTCGAGTTCGATTTTGTGTGTACGCAAAAAAAGCAACAAAAACGCGAAATTTTGACGAGCGTGAAAAAAAAAAAACAACAAAAATTATTTCTGTGAATGTTGTACAGAAATATTGATGTTGTTGGGATTGTTGTACAGAAATATTGATGTTGTTGGGTCGAGCCAAAATTGGCTCACTTTTATTCTACGCTGACACCCTTGCAGTGGACGCCCCAATGAGGCTGTTATTCCAGAAAACATAAAAAAACCCACAAATTGGTTATGAACGATTGCAAATTGAAGGTGCACGAGCTAGCTGGCATTGTAAAGATATCAAATGGTAGTGTTTTTACCATTTTACACGAACATTTGGGTATGCGAAAGCTCAGTGCAAAGTGGGTGCCGAGTGAGCTCACAGTCGACCCATCTAAGACAATCCAAAAGACAATCAGCTGAGGCCTATTTTGACGAGAAAGAGAAATCATACTATAAAAGTGGTATCGAAAAGTGGGAAAATCGCTACCTACTCGTTGTATCGGCCTTGAAGGCAACTATGTTGAATAATTTATTTTTTTTTTTTTTTCAAAATATGATATCGCTTTAGTCTTTTGATTTCAAATGTTTCATCCAATAAGCAAAAAGCTAAGGGGTTAGTGTGGTGGTTAAGTCGTTCTAGATATCTGTCACTGAATTTTTTAATTTCTTTTTTGATGGTTGGGATACGGAGATCCATGTGTATATCTTCGTTAGTTATAAACCATGGAGCTTGAGAAATCAGTCGTAAAATTATTGATTGATAGCGCTGTAAAATTTCTATATTCGAATTGCATGCTGTACCCCAAAGTTGAATAGCGTAAGTCCAAACAGGTTTTAATATTGTTTTGTGAAAAAGAACTTTTTTTTCTAAACTAAGTTCAGATTTCGGACCAATCAGCCAATATATTTTCATATTCTTTATCTTTAGATGCTCTCTTTTTGCTTTAATATGTTGCTTCCATGTAAGTCTTCTACCAATATGAACGCCGAGATACTTTACCACGTTCCTTTGTGGTATTGTTGAGCCACCAATATACACACTAGGTCAATCGCCTCTTTTTATAGTAAATGTGACAATTACAGATTTGGTTGCATTTACTTTAATATTCCATTTTTTAAGCAACTTCTCAGTCTTATCTAAATGCATTTGTACCAGACGCGATGCTTCGATGTTTGATTTGCTGGATGCAATAATTGCAGTATCGTCTGCGTCTGTTGCAATAGTATGATTTTGAGCAATAAGCATATCGGAAGTATATATTGTGTAAAGAACAGGACCCAGCACACTGCCTTGTGGGATGCCAGCAGCAATTTTGAACATCTTGGATGATGCGATTGTGCAAATAAGATTTTATTAACAAAAAAAAGGAGCTGACAATAGTTTTTTGATTTTATACAGCAGTCCGGGTTGCCAAACTTTATCGAATGCTTGTTTAATGTCTAAAAACACACCTGATGCATATTGCTTTTTTTCCAAAGTTTCTGAAATCAAATTTATTACATGGTGAGAGAACCGTGATTCAATCTAAATCCAAACTTAAAGGGCGATATGAAAGAACCTCATTTTCTGCTTTGTTTGGTTTTGGAACCATAATAATTTGCGCACATTTCCACTGAGAAGGAAAATAACTCAATCGCAGAATTGAGCTATATATTTTTGCCAGGAATACAATACATTTCCATGGGAATGCTTTTATCGCCTGGCTGTCAATCATATCAAACCCTGGTGATAACAAAATCATGTTTTGCCAAAATTTTGTTTTTTTATACCCTACACCCAGGGTATATTCACTTTGTCCTTCCGTTTGTAACGCAGAGAAGGAGGCATGGCAGATATAGAAAAGTATATATATTCTTGATCAGCGTCACCTCCTGAGTCGATATAGCCATGTCCGTCTGTCTGGCTGGCTGGCTGGGTGGGTGGCTGGCTGTGTGTTGAAATACACTTTTTGGGAAAACTGAGCAAGATAATTCAATGAAATTTAGTACACTGCCTCCGTCGTCAGAGATAGCTCGGGGGATTGAAAATGAGCGCAATCGGTCAACGGACAGGCCTACCGCCCATACAAAAAATATATTCAAAATGCAATTTTAGAAGTACTTTTCACGACAATGCAACCAAAATACGCATAAATACTAAGAATTGTAAGCGCAAGCTCAAAATAAAAACTTTACTTTACTTTAATTCGGACAAGAGGGCGTGGCACCTCCCATATAAGCAAAAACTTTAAAACGCTATACTGAAAGCGTTTTTTGAGATATTCGAACCCAATTCGACTCAGACACTAAGAATCATAAATGAAAGCTCTCAACAAAAATTGGGTGAAATCGGACAAGAGGGCGTGGCACCTCTTATATAAGCAAAACCTTCAAAACTCTATACTGAAAACGCTTTTCACTCAGACACTTAAAACTTTAAATGCAAGCTCTGGGCAAAAACTGGGTGAACTCTAACAAGAGAGCGTAGCACCTCCCATAAGAGCAAAATTTTTAAAATACTGCAGTGTAGGGTATTTAATGTTTGGCCAGGCCAAATTTTACACCCTTACTAGCTCTTACTTATCCTTACAAAACCTGTCCCATACATGGCATCACTCCCCTAAATATTATTTGCACATTACATAATGTAGTTTAACATATATTGAGTGTACAACTTAAAAACCGCAATTTTTTAGCGAAATTTGATGCTTTATTGTGGAAAAATGTTACAATATATTTTATTCAAAGTATTGTCCATTGGAAGCTACAACATTTCCCCATCTTTCAGGAAATTTATGAATTCCATCCCAAAAAAATTGCGCCGGCTTGGCGGCCAAAAATGAATCGAGCCAATTTTCGATATCTTGAACTTAAGTGAAGCGTATTCCTGATAGGGCATTCTGCATCGATCGGAACAAATGGTAGTCGGATGGTGCAAGGTCTGGGCTATAAAGCGGGTGAGGCAAAATTTCCCATCCGTTGTTTTCCGTTGTTTCCCAGGTAATTTTTGACTGGAGCAGCAATATGTGGCCGAGCGTTTTCGTGGTGGAAAATTATTGACTCGTGTCTGGTCGCATACGTTGACCACTCTGCCTGGATTTTCTGCTTCAATCGGAATAATTGTTGACGATAGAGTTGAGCATTAATGGTTTGGCCACCTGGCAACAGCTCATAATGGATCACACCTAGCTGGTCCTGACCAGGACGTTCTTTGTCTTCGACATCAAAATCACCACTTTTAAACCGTCGAAACCACTCACGACAAGCTTGATTCAGCTGGAACATAGTCCCCATAAACTTCTACAAGCAAACTATGACTTTCCGCAGCAGTTTTCTTTGCAAAAAAATGACCCAACAGAACCTCCCGCAAATGCTGTCTTTTTCTCCAATTTTCGAAGTTATTCATCGTGAAAAATAATAATGATGCACACAAGATAAAATTGTTTTGTTAACTGATTTTGACTGCTGTCAAATGTACCTTCAAAATGACATATATAAAGTTCGAGCTTTCACGATATTTGTTAGTACGGTCGTCCACCGTCAAAATCCGGTTTTTAAGTTGTACACCCAATAAGCTGCACGGTAACAAAATTACGAAGGGTCGGGAGCTTACAATTATGAGCTTTTTAGGAAGATTGACAGTTTTGCATAAATATTTTTAAAAAGCATTTACTTTGTGATATCTACCTTTTGTACATATTTGAATCGGATTAAACATTATTATATCAATTAATTATTTAACTAACATAAAATTTAAATGATTATATAAAATCATACATATGCAAATTAGGTGCATATTAACAGTTTTATTGGTATTTAAAATGTAATTCATTATTTTTTTTCTATTTTTTAATCAATGCGTTGTAGCCTTAAAATACTATAAATTATTTAATTAAATTTATTTGGGTTAAGGATTTTGATAAATAATGTATAAAAAAATGGTAATAAATTTAACAATACTTTAATAATAAAAAAGAGTCACATGAGTTCTCCAATGAAAAACCAGTGCAAAAAAAAGAAGCTGCATTGATTTTTGTTAGATAAAGCAAATGTTAATTTTAATGCATTTTTTTTTTTTTTGTGGTAATTGACAAAAGACTTGTATTTTATTATTTTTGTTCTTCATAGCCTTATAGTCAAGAAATCAAATTGGCAAAAGTAAATTAAGCGAAACATCCAAGTTCGAATCGCAAGGAGCAAAATATTTTCTTTGTATAGCCTTACAATAAACCAAAACTTGATACTAACATGAATGTATTCTTTTTTAACTCGTACGCGGAGCGAAACCCAATATGAAACGTCTCCATTTGACGCAATCCCTTGCAATGATTTTTATCTCTTTTCACGACTTTCCCGATTCTTGCATTTTCTTATCCAACTACTAAGATAGATCTACGGAAATTTTGGAAATTTAATATGTGAAAAATGCACAACGGCTGTGGTTTTAACTTCTGACCAACTGCACCTTAAATGCGATTTTCTTCCCAGAATATGGGATCAAAGTTGTGCACCCCTATATCCTTCCTAAATAAAGGCGCATTTTCAGTACTGAATTAATTTTTTTTAGTCAAAATTCCTTTTTTTTTTTGCACTCACCCTTTAAGCTATTCAAAGGCATGTACACCATCATTTTGATCAATGTCCTTCCAATCGTATCAGTATAAGTAAGAAACTCCAGATATATTTTTAAAAAATTGGTGCCAAATGAAATAGTCCGTGGGCCCGCGTACAAAAAAAAAATTCATAAACACACTGCTGAGACTTCGTGTATTTAATGTTCAGGTCAAGTCGGACAAAATTTTGAGAGTGGGGAAGTATGGTGGTGGGGCGTTTACCGTTCAAGCTATCACAAAGTCATGGATTTCAGGCCAGACAAAATTTATGAACACAACCTTGCTTTTCATTCGAATCAAAAGTTTTTAATATGTTAAAAGTATAAAAAATGCTGTCGCACAAAAATTTTGGGGCGTTGGAAGAGACGCACACGCCGAATATGCCAAAAAAAAATATTACCACAGAGCGTATTTTTGCAGAATTGGTCAACAAAAATATTCAAAATCAAGTGGTAACATTGTCGAACAAAAATATATGGGCATAACAATAGTTGGACAAAAAATGTCATTTTAATTAACAAAAAAGTAAGTGAACGAGCACTAAAATATTCTTCGTTGCCGGGAGAGGAAACAAATGTTCACCGACCCACACTAAGTTTTCCTCTCCAATATTTCTTTCAAATATACTACCCCCTTAAATTCAAAATTTTGTCCGACTCGACCTGAACATTAAACACACGAAGCATTAGCAGTGCGTTTATGAATTTTTTTTGTTCGCGGGCCCATGAGCTATACCACCCTTAATAGCTTTTTTAATTTTATTTTTTTTTGTCTATACCCAGTGTGCCAAACGGTTCATATCTCGTATTTTTTATCCGTTACGGATCCGTTTCTGATCCGTTTACGGGAGAAATTCCCAAAGAAAAAACGATCCGAAACGGATCCGTAACGGATAAAAAATATCTGTTCCCGTTGACGTGGAACGTCCCACTTAAATATTTTTCTTAATTAAATTAAGTGTATCAATAAGAAAAGTTTGATTTTAATAGAAAAGTGTCTCGATTCAATAATGAACGCTCCACTGACCCACTAAAGTAATAACAAGTTAATTTTCATTCATAATTATTTTTCTTTTTTTTGTTTCTTTTCCAACTAAGGCACACGAAAATTGCTCACAAGTAAATGAAAGTTTAGTTGTTTGCAAAGAAAGGGTCACTTTGACCAAAGGATATAAAACAAAGGAACAAAAAAAAAAAAAACAAAATCAAATGCTTGTCCAATAAATCAAGGACTTAAGGGACAACAAAATGAAAAGCAGTAAAACAACAGCAAAAAGAAAATGAAAAAAAAAAACGTAATCATAAAGAAAACCAAACTGTGTGGATGCTGCCAGTAAATTAATGGGCTTTGTTCTACTTTTGCTGCAGCAGTGTTGCCTCTATTATAAGCACGATATGTTCTTTTTTTTGTTATTGTTCTTGTAATTTTATGTTATACTACTATTACTACTACTTTTCTGCTACTGATTTTCAAGTCAATCTAAAAACATAAAACATAACAAAGTCGACATAAATACCGTAACAAGTAACCCCTAGCAATGGGACAGCGCCAAGTCAGATCATAAACAGCCAGCGATATACATAGTTGCCAGTTGGTCGAAAAAAATAATTCTATACAATAGCAAATGCTGCATATTAACATCCGGCATCCTTGGGGTGTCCATAGCTGGACAGTATGTCCAACAAAATTGCAAACAAAACTCTGCCTACAAAACTAGACATAGTCGAGTACTGTAGACATCAGCAGAAGAGGAAAAAAATCATTCACCCCGCTGCGCAAGGACCTTCTCAACACGCACAAACATAAGCAACCCTCAAGTTAAGTGTTGTTGTATTCTTTTTTTTTGGAATATTTGAAAGCTGCGTGTAAATGTTGTAGCTTACAAATGGTACAATAGTAACAACAACAACAATAACAAAAACAACAAAAATTAAATCACCATGCTTTCTAAATAATTAACGCTCTAAGCTTTTGCTTAACAAAATCCTCAAACTACCCAAGTGGTTAAGGTACTGTGGGGCAAAGCGTAATGGAGTGCCAACTACAAACGATTTTTTCACCCAAAAATATGTCGGCTCCCTAAAATAAAGCCAGAACAATTTTTTTCTGGAAATAAAGGCTGAAAATCTCCATAATAACATCTGGCGTTATTTCCATTTTAGTTTGGGAATAGAGCCAAAAACTTTTCTGGCGTTTTTTTTTTTTTTTGGCCTGGCTAAACATTAAATCCCCTAAGCTGCAGTATTTTGAAAATTTTGCTTATATGAGAGGTGCCACGCCTTGTTGTCCGAGTTCAACCAGTTTTTGCTCAGAGCTTGCATTTACAGTTCTTGGTGTCTGAGTAAAATTTAAATCGAATATCTCAAAAAATGCTTTCAGTATAGAGTTTTGAAGTTTTTGCTGATATGAGAGGTGCCACGCCCTCTTGTCCAAATTCGCACAGTTTTTTCTCAGAGCTTGCGCTTATATTTTGTACACGTATTAATGTGTATTTTGGTTGTATTGTCGTGAAAAATACTCCCAAAGTTGCATTTTGAACATATTTTTTGTATGGGCGGTAGGCGTGTCCGTTGACCGATTTCGCTAATTTTAAATCCCACGAGCTAGCTTTGATGACGGAGGCAGTGTACCAAATTTTATTGAATTATCTTGCTCAGTTTCCTCAAAAAATATTTCCATGCACACCCAGCCACCCAACAAGCCAGCCTGTCAGACGGACATGGCTATATCGACTCAGGAGGTGACGCTGATCAAGAATAAATATACTTTTCTATATCTGCCACGCCTCCTTCTCTGCGTTACAAACGGAAGGACAAAATGAATATATAGGGTATAAAATCAGCTTCTTATTTGGAGGTCCAAAATCATGTGAAACTTTTTTTTGTGATACTATCTAATGTAATCAGGCCAGTTTAAAAATCCGTGTGGTTTCAATTACTTTTCATTTCGGAAGCTTTTTGATCAAAATGGTGAGTCACACAATAAAAAGTATTAGTATTTTTTATGTAGAAAATTGCAGGTTCTACAAATAATATTGATTAGTATTAACGAAATGGTAACCGTTTCGGAAATATTCGACAAAATTGAATTTTTCGACTTTTTGTCGTTTTTCAAGAATACTTATTTCTCAAAGGGTTACTTTTTCCTTAATGCAAATTAATATTATTTGTAGAACCTGCAATTCTTCACAAAAAAAATTTTGATACTTTTTATCGTTCCACTCACCGTTTTCAACAAAAAGCCTCCTAAATTAAAAGTTATTGAAATCACACGTATTTCGAAACTGGCCTGTATTTTTCGTCCTACCGTATGCGACAATATCTAAACTCTTGTTTGTGCTACTGCTTTCACAGCCTTTTTGTTTGTCTGTCGTTTAGCGCTCTCTAGAGTGATTTACTTTGAACGATGTTTGGACATCAACTACGCACTTCTACCGTTACTTAAGTAACTTTTTGTGTCAAATGGTAGATATTTCTACACGGCTACAACGGCCGTACAACTTTTCCACCGTGAAATGACTTAAAAAAATCGCGTTTTTTTTTCTTTTATGTTTGTTGTACTACAATTGTAATCCAAAAGATTTATAGCGCCTTTTAACATCCATAGAACAAAACTCTTGCAGACAAGGTGTCACTCCGGTGTTAAATGAAAAATGCATGATATTTTCTATTCTTTGCAATTTAAATAATTGAAAAAACCAACCAACAGTGGCAACAAATTCATCTTCAAAGTTTTGCTCTTAATCATATTAATTATGTAGTTTTTTATGTGCATTGTCCTATCTCAATCCATTTGGATAACTACAATTTATTTAATTTTCGGCACCGTAGTTACTTATATAAAATTTAATATCATCCATTTAAACTACTTTTTTGCAAAAAAAAAAAAGACACTCAACAAGTGCCCAAGAAGAACTGCTTGCGGAAAAAATGACAGGGTTAACAAAACCGTTTACTACAGTGAAAACAGGAAGCGCGAAGATTAAGAAACAGAGACTACCTAAATGTTTAGCGTTTGCCTCTTATGACTGCCAGCTGAAAACGTCAGTATCTCAGATAAGAATGACCTACATTAAAGTGCATCTTGTCTAAGAGGCCTTATACATCTCTAGTTAAAAGATGTTGAACGAGATGGTGCAAAAGATTCTCTTTGAAACCAAAGGAAAGTAGTATCCAAGAAGGCAACTTTAAAGCCGTGAATGCTCCTATTTAGAAGGCTTGTACATTAGAATTACTTAAAAATAAAACGGAATGGAGGTGCAACGCCCTCTTGTCTTAGTTCACCCATTTTTTGCTCAGAGCTCTCATTTATAGTTCTTAGTGTCTGAGTGAAATTTGGTTAGATTATCTCAAAAAACATTTTCAGTATAGCGTTTTGAATCTTTAGCTTATATAAGAGGTGCCACGCCTTCTTGTCTGAGTTCGTCTAGTTTAAGCTTAGAACGTGTATTTATAGTCCTTAGTGTTTGAGTGAAATTTAGTTGGATTATCTCAAAAAACTCTTTCAGCATAGCATTTTGTAACTTTTGCTGATATGGGAGGTATCACGCCCTCTTGTCCGAATTCACCCAGATTTTTTTCATAGCTTGCGGTTACAATTCGTATTTTTCATGTGTATTTTGGTTGCATTATCGTAAAAAATACTCCTGAAGTTGCATTTTGAAGATATTTTTTGTATGGGCGGTAGTCGTATCCGTTGACCGATTTCGCTCATTTTCAATCCCACGAACTAACTTTGACGAAGAAGGCAGTGTACTAAATTTCATTGAATTATCTTGCTTAGTTTTTCCAAAAAAAAATGCACAGCCAGCCAGCCAGACAGACGGACATGGCTATATCGAGTCAGGAGGTGACGCTGATCAAGAATATATTTGGTCTATAACTTAATTCGTGCGGTTTTTTTTTTAAATTTGATCGTTGATTTAAGAAAAACATGTACAATAGTGTTATTTAAAGTATTGTTCATCGTTAGCCACTACTTTTTCCCATCTTTCTGGTAACATATGGATTCCGCGCCAAAAGAACTGCTCCGGTTTTGAGGCCAAAAATGAATCAAGCCAATTTCTGATACCCTGTTCTGAAGTGAAGCGTATCCCGGTGAGAGCGTTTTGCATAGACATAAAGAAATGATAGTCGGACGGGGCAAGGTCCGGGCTATAAAGCGGGCGAGCCAAAACATCCCGTCCAATATTTCCAAATAGTTTTTAACCGGTCTTTCAACATGGAGCCGAGCGTTGTTATGTTGAATGGCTCTATTTAAACGGATCAATTGTGTTCGATAGCGGTCACCTGTGAGCATTACAGAGCATTACCTTGGCACCATGGATATTTGCCTTTGGCTGGGTAGGTCCTGGTTGTCCGAGCTGCTCATATGAATGTGCAATGAAGTGTGTGAATGTATAATGAAGACAAACTCCCAGCAAAAACACTTTTTCAGGCACAAAGTTCGACATATTTGAGTGAAAAAAAAAATATTGTTGTTTACGCTTCAAATGAATGACATATACTGAAAAAGACGCACAACGACAGTAGCTTTCAAACGCATGTTCGGAACATTGGAACGATGGAATAATAATCAAGCAACGCCATCTCTTAGCAAACCGCACGAATTAAGTTATAGACCCAATATATACTTTTCAATATCATGTCACGCCTTCTTCTCTGCGTTACAAACGGAAGGACAAAGTGAATACACCCTGGGTGTAGGGTATAAAAATAGACAGCACCATGCGAAATATAAAGCATAGTTCGTCATATCTCTAAAACAATTTGATACAGGTGATTATAATGTGATAAATATGTAAAATCTAACGGGAGAATTAACCCTCAATGAAAAAAAAAGCGATGCTACGCCCATATTTCATGAAATGCTTAGCTTTTACATTATCATCGGTCTGAAAACCCTAGCGCTAGAAGAACGCTATACATTACAACCACTATCTCGACGAAAGCGCAAACTATGGACTATATACCATAAAGGTCGGACAATGGATCATAAACTAAAGACTAAAGACCATAAAAGAACATATCAAAGACCATAGATGATGCCGCATAGTCCATATAGGATAGATTACTGCCCGTAGACTACAAAAAACAGATCATAGAACATAGATTATTGACCATTAGAGCGCCCATATGTGCAAAATTCTGTTTTTGCTTGCTCCCCGTCCATTTCCTGAAATTAAAGGTCAAAAAAATAAGATCTCAAAAAAAAATTTGGAATCGGTAGTGGAAAAAACCCAGCCGGTTTTCGATCAAAGGTCGAAAAATTGACTAAAAAAAGGGAAGTCGCTTTGACTGCCCATTACTTCAAAACTATTAATTTTTTTTAAGAAAATTTTCATGACTTTTTTTCTCTATATTGGTTTTTTGTAATTTTTAAAGGGTGGAATATTTGTTTTGGAATTTTGATATTGTAGGGAATTAAATGTTAATTAATTTAAAGGAAAAATTATTAAAAAATATTAGTTTTTAAGAAATGGAGCCCGTTTCAAAGTTAAGAAAAAAAATTTATTTTTTTATTTTTTCTTCTTAATTTTTAATTTAGTGAGAAACCATTTTAGTAATCATATTTCCTAAACTAATTTGGGATCGCTGAACACGAAAATAGCATTTATTTTCGATTTAGTGCGTTTTTAAGCTGTTCCAGCAGATATAATCGAAAATTTTGAATTTCGTGCACGCAGCTCAGGAAAAAATTTCCATCAAGTTGTCAAGAACTGCACAAAGATATGAAATTGCACCTGTGCATTTACTGAATAAGAAAAAAAAGTTTTCAAAATCGGTTCATGGCATGGTTTTTAAAATGAGGTCGAAAAACGGTATTTAAAAAAAAACGACTGCAAATCAAAACCAAAATAGTAATTTTAGATGTAGTTATTAATGCTGAATTCGAAATTGGACGCGAAATCGCTGTATCACTTATGGTTTGTGAGATATCTTGCCCTTAATGTTCAAAAAACACGATTTTTGAGGTTGTGTAGAACACGCATAAAATCGTTTTGGTCTGTTTTATTAAATGAGTCATTTAGTACTGTTTTTCTTCTTCAAAATGAGTTCCAGAATGGTCTTATATGATTTTTCTTTAAAAAGTTATGACCATTTTAAAATAACATTATAGAAGATATAGTAATATGGCAATTGCTATAGAGAATCCACACATGATTTTTAACTTTCATGATGTCATTTTAAAATGATCATAACTTTTTGAAAGAAAGTCGCACAAACCCATTTCATAGCTCATTTTGAAGGCAAAAAGCAGTTCTAAATTATGCATTTAATAACAACTAGCAATGCATTTTGTTGCATCCAATAAAGTAGCGATTAAAAGAAAAAAAATTAGAATACTCATTTTTTTCCAACATTGAGAGCGGCTCCATACCTTAAAACTTAATATTTTTAAATAATTTTTTTTTGTTGAATTAATCAACATTTAATCTCATGCAGTTTAAGAATTCCAGAACAAATATTCCGATCTTTGAAACTAACAAAAAACCAATTTATAGAAAAAAAGTCATGAAAATTTTCTTAAAAAATTGAAGATTTTGTACCGAAACAACAACAAATTTAATTTTTGGACCAAAACTTTTTAAGAAAATAATGTTGACCTAGTCATGGTCTACAAAACTTGTTTTGAAATTATTATGAAAAAATTAGCAGTTTTGAAGTAACGGGCAGTCAAATCGACTTCCCTTTTTTTAGTCAATTTTTCGACCTTTGATCGAAAACCGGCTGGGTTTTTTCCACTACCGATTCCAAATTTTTTTTTGAGATCTTATTTTTTTTACCTCTAATTTCAGGAAATGGACGGGGAGCAAACAAATTCTCAACTTTGCACATTTCATATATCTTGTGGGCGCTCTATTGACCATAGACCATAAAAGACAAAT
Source organism: Calliopum simillimum (assembly GCA_951812925.1). Classification (NCBI taxonomy): domain Eukaryota; kingdom Metazoa; phylum Arthropoda; class Insecta; order Diptera; family Lauxaniidae; genus Calliopum; species Calliopum simillimum. Next base: position 33,878,102 of record OX638370.1, read on the forward strand.
TAAATACCAGATTATGGACCATAGACCATGTAGGGCAAATAATAGACCATAAATAAATTAACAGCATATCATAGATTGTGGATTATGGACCATAAGCCCCAAAGGATAAATCACAGACCATAGCTTATGGACCATAGACCATATGAGTTAAATTTTTGAAACAGACACAGTAAAAACTAACTTGCTCAACTCAAACTTTTGTTGGTGGTTCTTTGAAGAGTTTTTGACCAGGATTATTGCCTTTCATTTTTTTTTTTTTTTTTAATAAATTAAATTTTTAAAATTTCTTATAAATCATAAACAAATAGATTTTAAAACAGTACCTGCCCATAAATAAAAACAAAATTTATGCACAGAATTGTTCTCTAAAATCTGCGTACCATTTCTGAAAACAAAAAAATTGGAGGAATTTATCATTAATAAAAAAGTTACGCGTACTTAAATGCCGCTATAAAGGCGCCTTAACTATGTGATTTTCGCATTTCACCGCCGCTTCAAAACCATAAATCTTAATTTATAAAGAAATTGAGAATGCACGTTAGAACGCGCAGCGAGCGCAAATGTGTGAATCGCATAGGCAAGGCGCCTACTTAGCGGCATTTAAGTACGCTTAACTATTTTATTAATGATAAAATCCTCCAATTTTTTTTCAATGAAATGTTATGCAGATTTTAGAGACCAAATCGATGTAATAATTTTGTTTTTATTTTTGGGTACTTAGGTATTGCTTTAATATTTATTTGTTTATTAAAAAGTGTTTTATTTATTAGAAATTTTAAAAATTTTAATGAAAAGTTCATTACATAAAAATTCACATGCTTATAACTTAAAAAAATTTTAATTTTTCAAAAAACAAAAAGATTTGAGGCAATAATCCTGGTGAAAAACTCTTCAAAGGATCACCAAAAAAAGTTTAAGTTAAGCAAGATAGTTTTTACTACGTCCATTTCAAAAAATTTAACTCATAAGACAGATCATAGACAACGATTGTGGACCATAAATAACAGATCATAGCACAATAAACCGCGAATTATTTTTGGTACTTACGTGTGCTTATAAGAAATTTTAGGCACATTGAGCTTAAAGATTTTATTTATGATGGCTAGGTTTTTAATTTATTGGCCTAGTTTCTTCTCAGAGCATGCATTCAAATACATCTTTTATTGGCACAGATGTTGCATATTCTTTCCGTGTGTTTCCGAGCCTAATTTAGTTACACTACTCAAATGATATTTTCGGTATAACTTTCTGAAGATTTTGCTTGTTGCCTGTTCAAATTGACTTAGTTCTGTTCAGAACTTGCATTGTGTGTTTCTAGAAATTATATGTACATAATTTAATTGCATTATCGAAAAGATTGATCTAAATATTATGTCTGAGATTATTTATATTTTTTTCGGTACGCATATCCGTTATCTGATTTCACTGATTTTCATTCCCCCCAAGCTAACTCTGATGATGAAGGCAGCATACTTATTTTGCTTTGTGTTTCTGTCCAAATCATTACTACTTACAGACTGACGGACATGGTTAAATCAACTCAAGAGGTAACGCTAATCCAGAATATTAAAACTATCTACTTATATCCGCCATGCCTCTTCTCTGCATTACATGCAAAGGACAGTTTGGTAATTTCGATAATTAAAACTCTAAATATATGGTGCGGGCTTAATATCGTTCTCATGGTAACGCCAAAACTATTTGTTTCAAATACAGAAAACATGAAGTGAAAATGTTATTAAAAAATTGCTAAGAAACCAAAATTCATTTATCATTTCCACAAGCATCGCTTATTTTTGAATTCAATAAAACTCAACTTATTTAATCTACAGCAAATAAAGCACAAAACGAAGTAGCAGATGTCACATAAACCATCATACCGGAAATAGAAAAAAAATCTTTAAAATAAAAAAAGGAACCCCCTGCAAAGCTTAAAGACCAAATTCAATATCTACAACCTTATACATATCAATGAAATACCATTTATATCAATTTAAATAATGACCACTCAAAGTATTTACTTATAGATTTCAAGCTCAAATCAGTATTGTCTGAGGAAAAAAAAATAAGAAAAGGCTACCATTTATTTAACTTGGAAAAAAGTGATAAAATAAATTGGACAAAAGTGAAAGAAAAAAAATTTCAAAATCCGAACGGATAGTAGCATAAACCTTTCAACACCTTTTTACAAGACACAATCTCAAAAATAAATATAAAAAAAGGAAAGCAGCAGCAGCACCTCATGTAACCTCAGTAAGATAGTGTTGACAGTCGAAAGCCATAAACCACAAGAAATTGGTCTAATATTAGTTAAGATGCTGTCAAACTGACAACACAGAAAAGCCATATCGAAATTCGAGAAACATTTTTTTCTTTTTTTTTCCTTATTATTCCATTCACTTTGCTCTGTTAAATTATTGCTATTGTTGTTGCTGTTAGTGATGTTATTGGTATCCTTGCAGACCACAACTTACGTAGAGCGACGCAGCGCATGCAAGGTAGAGTCCTTGTGTCCATTGTGTATCCTTTAGTTAAATTTTCGGGGTAGCCGCAACAGTGAAAACCACAAAAGTAATGTCATGCTGTTTGGAACATCAGCTACACTTTGACATTTATCAGCAGCATATAGTATATATGTGTATTAGACTGGCTCAAATTTTTATGAAAAAGAAAAATTTCCTTAGAATTGCGCTCCCACGTCTCCAGAATGATCTCTTTGATGCAAATAAGCACTAAGTAAAATTTGATTCATTTCAGAGAATAGCCATTTTAATAACCAAAAAGTGGTACTGAATATGATAAAAATATGTTTTTTTTTTTTAAATTCAAGATGTTCAACTTTTAATATGAATTTTGAGCCGTTTAATTTTAATCTGCAATTTATTTCTCCATAAGTTCCGTAATTTTGAAGATATTGGCCATTCCATATCGTACCTTAATTTTCCACCTTGAATAAACAATATCTTTAAAACTGCAAAATTTACAAAGAAATAAATAGCAATATAGCATCTCAGAATCCGTATTAAAAGTTTAGCAGTTTAAATTTTAAAACCAAAACTTGTTCCATATTCAGGACCACTTTTCGGTTTTTAAAATGCTTCCCATCAATTGTTCTCTGAAATGTAGCAAAATTTTACATGGCGCTTATTTACTGTGAGAGCGCAAATTCAAAAACAATTTATTTTTTGCACCACCCTAATATATATATGTATGTTCTAGGCAGCGCAGCAACAGCAGAAATTTAACCTATATATTACAAGCAATAGAAATACGAAAAGAAAAAGAGTGTTTCCTGAATACCCACAAATACCCAAATGATAAGAGCAAACATTCATCTTCCTTTCTTTTTTTTCCCCATTTTTTTGGATTTATATTTCTGCTCTTGACTTTGGTGTGAAAAACTGAACTAAAAATAATCAAATTTTGCGTAAATTGTAGGCTAAATTAATGTGCGACCTTTGGTTTGTGTGCACGGTAAGAAATTTTTAAAGTTTTAGGTTGGAAATTCAAAGCATCAAAACAATCATTACCCAAAAATATTGTCGGTATAATCATATAGCAATACAAACACCAAAAAAGTCTTGCAAAATTACGAAAAGCTCAATATCTATTTAGTCGCACGGTAGCGAAAATTACACAAGTCCCAGTATCTACAAGATACAAAAGTACATACATGCAAGATATAAAATTATCTGCAAAACTACAAAATTTAATGAAAGCTATAAAAATACGACTCAAATTATCAATATCTCTAAGATAAAACGGCAACTACAAGATAAAAATGTGTAAAAAAAAAACGGCAAGACAAAAGTGTATTCACAATTAATCCTTAAGATATATACAGAGTGTACTTAAAGACCCAAAATGGTCAAATATTTTGAAAGCCGCACGCTTACAGCTTTTAAAATGTTTGACCGTTCCTATATTTTTGGTACACCTTGTACTAATGTAACTGAGCGCTAAAATTTTTTACATAAAAACTGATCCTAAAATATTTTATTTCATTTCATTTTTCAGTTCACTTTTCATTTCATTTTTCATTTCATTTTTCATTTCATTTTTCATTTCATTTTTCATTTCATTTTTCATTTCATTTTTCATTTAATTTTTCATTTAATTTTTCATTTAATTATTTTTCATTAAATTTTTCATTTCATTTTCCATTTCATTTTTCATTCATTTTTCATTTCAGTTTTCATTTCATTTCGCATTTCATTTTTTCATTTCATTTCACTTTTCATTTCATTTTTCATTTCATTTTTCATTTCATTTTTCATATCATTTTTCATTTCATTTTTCATTTCATTTTCATTTCATTTTTCATTTCATTTTTCATTTCATTTTTCATTTCATTTTTCATTTCAGTTTTCATTTCATTTTTCATTTCATTTTTCATTTCATTTTTCATTTCATTTTTCATTTCATTTCATTTTTCATTTCATTTTTTATTTCATTTTTCATTTCATCTTTCATTTCATATTTTATTTCATTTTTCATTTCATTTTTCATTTCATTTTTCATTTCATATTTCATTTCATTTTTCATTTCATTTTTTATTTCATTTTTCATTTCATTATTCATTTCATTCTTCATTTCATTTTTCATTTCATTTTTCATTTCATTTTTCATTTCATTTTTCATTTCATTTTTTATTTCATTTTTCATTTCATTATTCATTTCAGTTTTCATTTCATTTTTCATTTCATTTTTCATTTCATTTTTCATTTCATTTTTCATTTCAATTTTCATTTCAATTTTCATTTCATTTTTCATTTCCTTTTTTTATTTCATTTTTCATTTCATTTTTCATTTCGTTTTTCATTTCATTTTTCATTTCATTTTTCATTTCAATTTTCATTTCATTTTCATATCATTTTTCATTTCATTTGTCATTTAATTTTTCATTTCATTTTTCATTTCATTTTTCATTTCATTTTTCATTTCATTTTTCATTTCATTTTTCATTTCATTTTTCATTTAATTTTTCATTTCATTTTTCATTTCATTTTTCATTTCATTTTTCATTTCATTTTTCATTTCATTTTTCATTTCATTTTTCATTTCATTTTTCATTTCATTTTTCATTTCATTTTTCATTTCATTTTTCATTTCATTTTTCATTTCATTTTTCATTTCATTTTTCATTTCATTTTTCATTTCATTTTTCATTTCATTTTTCATTTCATTTTTCATTTCATTTTTCATTTCATTTTTCATTTCATTTTTCATTTCATTTTTCATTTCATTTTTCATTTCATTTTTCATTTCATTTTTCATTTCATTTTTCATTTCATTTTTCATTTCATTTTTCATTTCATTTTTCATTTCATTTTTCATTTCATTTTTCATTTCATTTTTCATTTCATTTTCCATTTCATTTTCCATTTCATTTTCCATTTCATTTTTCATTTCATTTTTCATTTCATTTTCCATTTCATTTTTCAATTAATTTTTCATTTCATTTTTCATTTCATTTTGCAATTCATTTTTCATTTCATTATTCAATTCATTTTATTTTTCATTTCATTTTTCATTTCATTTTTCATTTCATTTTTCATTTCATTTTTCATTTCATTTTTCATTTCATTTTTCATTTCATTTTTCATTTCATTTTTCATTTCATTTTTCATTTTATTTTTCATTTCATTTTTCATTTCATTTTTCATTTCATTTTTCATTTCATTTTTCATTTCATTTTTCATTTCATTTTTCATTTCATTTTTAATTTCATTTTCCATTTCATTTTTCATTTCATTTTTCATTTCATTTTTCATTTCATTTTCATTTCATTTTTCATTTCATTTTCATTTCATTTTTCATTTCATTTGTCAGTTCATTTTTCATTTCATTTTTCATTTCATTTTTCATTTCATTTATCACTTCATTTTTCATTTCATTTTTCATTTCATTTTTCATTTTTTATTTTATTTCATTTAATTTTTCATTTCATTTTTCATTTCATTTTTCATTTCATTTTTCATTTCATTTTCCATTTCATTTTTCATTTCATTTTTCATTTCACTTTTCATTTCATTTTCATTTCATTTTTCATTTCATTTTTCATTTCATTTTCATTTCATTTTTCATTTCATTTTTCATTTCATTTTTCATTTCATTTTTCATTTCATTTTTCAAATCATTTATTGAGGTAATTAAAATTAGTATACAGAGTGTAATCGATAAGGTTACAAAGCTTCTGGAAGGTGATAGAGGAGGCCTAGACTAACAGCAACATTGCACCTGGGGTGGTCTTAAATGTACCTCTAAAGAGTTATAGTGAAAAATCTAATTTGAACTTTCTAAAACTATTTTTAGTTTATAGGGTTAAGAAGGATTTCCGTACAGTTCTGGACTTTTCAAGTTGATATTTTGAATTTTTTAGCCTACTTCTTGAATTTGACGGCCATTTAAGTATGAAAAAGGTCAGCTTAACATACCCTTTTGTAACTTTTTTTTGGAGTCCTAGTCTAATTTCCTTTAATTTGGTACCAAAATTGTCATACTAATTTTTTGATTTAAGGTCACTTTATGTAACAGCACTCGAGTTGCGGATTGTTCTTAAAAACTATTTTTTTTCAAACCTCAAATCAAAAACTTGGTATGACAAGTCTACTACCGAATTGAAGGAAATTTAACGAGAACTCAAAAAAAAAAAAAACTAAAAAAGAGTATGTTAGTAAGACCTTTTTCAAAATAAAGTGGCCGCCAAATTCAAAAAGTAGGGACTAAAATTGAAAATATCAACTTTAAAAACCCAGAACTTTGCGAAAACCTTTTAAACCCTATAAACAAAATACACTCTTAGGAAACTCATACAATTGGCTAAAGTCTTTCTATGAAAAACTTTTCTCTAAAAGGTAAGGATGAGCCAAGAAAATTTTTTTCAGAAAACAAATCAGAAAATCTGGTTTTCTCCACAACTCCTCAGTGGTACATTTCAGCCCACAGGTGCATTTTTTAATAATTGTCGTCAGACAGAAAAAAATGATGACACAAAATGTTTCGAAATGGTCTTACAGCCTACAACGCTTAACGGAGGGTTAAATTCATGGCTTAGTTGAAGCGATTACGCTAGCAATTCAAAGCTTCCAACTGTTTCATGATAGAATTCCGAGTAATTTACTTTATTTTGCTCTTAATTCGGATTGAATAATGTTTGAATGGAAATTCAAATAAAAGTCAAATATATGTATTTCATAACTTAAAGTTTTATTTTCAGTGCATACTAATGGTCAGCTGACATTTAGCAGATTTAGCATCTGCAAATGCTCAAAGCAAACAAGGCCACAATAATAAGGGAACAATAAAGACCAAACCAAAACAAACAACCCTCAAAGAGTAGCGCATCCTTTTTTGGGGTTTCTGTTTTCCTTTCAATATTTCCGTATTAGTTTCTTTCATTTTGTAACATTTTTTTTTTTTTTTTGCCTTTTTGCCAAAGCTTTACCCCTCCCTCGTCACCGCTATGCAGCTCACAATGGGGACCGTTCATTGTGTTCACTATTTGCCTCACCGCTTCGCTTATATGCTTAACAACTGTAGCATTTTATTTGCCAAGCCATATTTCACTTGGACTGATAAGTAAAACCAAGTGGTTTTTCTCATGCCAACTCCAAAACAGACTGAGATAGCGTCGACGTCACTGGTCACTGTACTTTGGCCACTCTCTGTTCACTGGTCAAAGCAAAAGTTGCGCTTAAATAGGGAAATGAAGATAGAAGCCAGAGAATGGCGTCATCACATCCTTTGCCAGGTTGCAGTGTATTGTTAGTACTCGTATTACTGGGCTTATGTATATTTTCCAAGTTTTTTTTTTTTTTTTTTTTTTGAATTTATTTCTTCTGTGAAAAATTACATGCAACACAAAGAAATCCATTTGATGATTTAAACTTTTTGATTTTTTTTTTTTTGTTTTTTCTTCTTAAACTGGGTTTCCTGAATACGTTGAAGTCCTTTGTGCCATTTTTGGTTTCTTTGAAATGTTAATGTATTGTATATTCGCTTGAAATAGCTCTTTTATGCACTATACTGAATAAAAACAAACAGTCTTCCTACTAAATACATTTCACATTAAAGATTTTCGAGTAATATATTTACTCGAACGGTCCAAATTTGTGTGAAAAAGAAAAAGTTTGCTTGGAATTGCTTTCCTATGGCACCAAAATGTGATCATGATTATAACTAGTCCAGCTCCTGTCATGAAATTTGGCAAGAATTACTTATTCACTATTAACAATTTTTTGAAAAAAAAAAAATTAAAAGCCACTCACTTTGTTAAAATCAGTTTTCAAAAAGTAAGGTCCACCTTTTTTTAAAAATCCAAAATAGCTAATAGTGAATAGATAATTATTGCCAAATTTCATAGTGGGCGTGGAAGTCGTTTAGAAGCTAGACCATAAAATGTATATTAGGGAAGTGCTGCGATTGTGGTATATGTATGTATGTATTCTCCTTTAACTCCTAGGAGGAGCATAGGGCCAATATGAAATCTCTCCATTTGTCACGTTCCCTTGCGATGACTTTGATCTCTTGCCACGATTTTCCCGATTCTTGAATTTCCTTTTCCAACGACCTTTTCCAGTTGGTTTTGGGTCTACCACGTCCTCTACTGCCTTGTGGATTCCACTCAAGGGCCTGGCGACAAACTTCGCTGTGTGGTTTCCGGAGAGTGTGACCAATCCATCCCCATTTGCGCAGCTTGATTTCGTTTGCTATAGCCTTCTGTTTGCATTTTTGATGTAGCTCGGCATTTGATATAGTGCGAGGCCACCAAACCTTTAGTATACGCCTTAAGCATTTGTTGACGAATACTTGCAGCTTGTTCGTTAGTTGTTCAGTAACAAGCCATGTTTCGCACCCATATAACAAAACCGATTTCACATTCGAATCAAAAATGCGTACTCTCGTTTTGGTGGATATAACGGATTGTGGTATATACCTTATCTTTTTTTATGCTGATCACTGAAGTATTGGCAACAGAATATATTTCAATAAAATGTGTTAAATTTCATTAAAAAAAGTTATTGAGAAAAATCTGAAAAAAGTCAAAAGAAAAGTTGGCAGGCAATGTGGTATGTATGGTAGGGTAATGTGGTATACCAGAAATTTTCTCCATAAAATGTGTACAATTGTGTTGTTTATAATACTTGTTGTGAAACTACTCTTTATAATTTTGTATTGTATTCTCATGTTTTTTAGTAATCACATATATGAAGTTCTGAAAATATTTTTTCACTCTTAAAATAAATTTCATTATATGAACACACATTTCAAATTTATAAAATAAATTTCACAATTAAATAATTTTTGCCTGCGTATCCTTTAATATATTACAATAGGTTATGGGCGACAACAAAAAGGATTCATCGCATGGAATTTTGCAGTTCCGTGGCGAAAATTATGAGAATTGGAGCTTTCGAGTGCAGTTGTATTTAGACTCATTGGATCTTATGGGTGCGATAAATGAGACGCCGCCCGCGGAGCCTGGCTTAGCAGCTACGTTCCAGCAAAAGGATAAGAAAGCTAAGTCTGTGTTGGTCAGTCTAATAGCTGACGACTATATTGAGTGTGTTCGAGAAAAGAGTACGGCAAAGGAAATGTGGTTAGCTTTGGAGACCACATTTGCAAAAAAGTCGATTACTAATCAGACTTTGGTAAGGAAACAATTAGCTAATTTAAAAATGAAGTCAAATGAAGATCTTCGCAAGCATTTCCTTGTATTTGATGAGCTCATCCAGAAACTTAAAACTGCTGGTGCTAGTCTTATGGAGAACGATGTTGTAGCTCAATTATTTGCATCGCTATCCGATGAATATGATCCACTCGTTACCGCTTTGGAAAATCTCAGTGAGAATGATCTAACCCTAGAAGTTGTGAAACAAAGACTGTTAGCGGAAGAATTTAAGAAAATGGATCGAGATGAAAAGAGACAAGGGGACAGTCAAAGGAATTCGGCATTTGTTGGTGAGAAGAAAAAGTTCTTTAAATTTAACGGAACCTGTCACCGGTGTAAGAAAAAGGGTCATATGCAGAAAGATTGTCGTGTGCGTTTACAATCTGGCAAAGCTAATGTTGCATTGCGTCCGAATTCGGTATGTTTTATGTCATCGGCTCAACGAACTTTAAATTCAAAATCATTGAATAATTCGGTAGTTTTCAAGATTGATTCTGGAGCAACAGATCATATGTGCAACGAAAAATGGTGTTTTTTGCATCTACAGAAGCTGGAAAGTCAAGTTGCTATCAATGTAGCCAAAGAAAAACAAAACATTTTTGCGAACTATGCAGGACGTATTGAAGGTTTTTCTGATGGTTTAAATATTGTGATGAACGATGTTCTTTATGTTCCTGAACTTCGCGAAAACCTTCTTTCTGTTTCGAAACTAACAGAATTGGGTATAAGTGTGGAGTTTTCCGGTCCAGTGGCATACTTCAGAAAAGAGGGATGCATTTTAATGAAGGGGCTGAAGAATGGGAACCTTTATGAAATGAAAATGAATATAAAACAGTCAGCAGCAAATTTAAGTCAGCAAGATCAAGATTGGCTTTGGCATAAAAGATTAGGCCATGCAAGTGACAATTGTATCCAGAACTTAGTGCGATACAAGATGGGCAGAGGTTTGGAGAAATATACATCAGTTGGTTTTTGTGATGTCTGCATTCAAGGTAAGCAATCACGTATTCCATTTAATGGTTCCCGTCCGAAATCATCACGTCCTTTAGAGAGGGTTCACTCCGATGTTTGTGGTCCTTTAGATCCTATGACTTGCGATGGATACAAGTACTTCATAAGCTTCATCGATGATTTTAGTCACTTTTCTATCATTTACTTGATGCGAAGAAAATCTGAAGTTTTCGAAAAATTATCAGAATACGAAGCTATGGTAACAGCAATGTTTAATCTTCCCATTGCAATGATGACCATAGATCAGGGTCGAGAATATATGTCCAAAGAAGAAAAAGTTTTTTATAAAAATAAAGGTATTCAAGTCCAGCATACTGGTGTAGCAGAACGATTCAATCGGACTCTTGTTGAAAAAGTTCGTTCAATGCTATTTGAAGCAAATATGCCTAAATCAATGTGGGGTGAAGCGGCGCTTACCGCAACATACCTTATTAATCGAAGTCCATGTCGGTCACTTGAAGTTATGCAAACACCTGCTGAAGTCTGGTACAAGCAGAAGCCAGATTTATCTAAGCTTAGGGTTTTCGGATGCAAAGTTTTTGTATGGGTTCCAGAACATAACAGAAAAAAATTAGATTCAAAATCCATAGAAATGGTTATGATTGGGTACACCAATAATGGTTACAAGCTTTGGAATCGAGAGAAGCGTAAAATAGTAGTAGCTAGAGATGTTCGATTTGATGAAACCACTTATCCGTATAAAATAAAAGAACTCTTACCGAACAAAAATCTTGATCTTCTCATTTTAACTGGAGAAAACGAGCAAGAGGGGGTTGGAAATAATGTTGCTGTTTCTACCGTTGAAGAAGCATCCAACTCTGTTATTGAGGATGATAGTGGAGAAGATGAAAGCTTATGGCAAAATGCTTCAGATCAGGTCGTTGATGCTTCTACGGAAAGTAATGTTGAATTCAATGCTGATCAACCGCGTCGTAGCGAAAGGGTAAAAAACCGATTATTACAGTACTTGTCCAGTTATTCAGCTGAAGTAGATGAAAGTTATGAACCTGTGGCCTATGCTGAAATTGAGAATCGTTACGACAAAAATTTTTGGTTACAAGCTGTTAAAGATGAATTGAAGTCCATGCATAAAAATAACGTTTGGGATCTGGTTCCACGCCCAGCCAATGTCAAGCCGTTGAAATCGAAATGGGTGTTTAAAGTAAAAGAGGACGAGAATGGTAATCCCGTTCGATATAAGGCTAGGTTAGTTGCAAAAGGGTTCTTGCAAAAAGCTGGAGTCGACTATGATGATATTTATTCTCCGGTCGCAAAATTAGCAACGATACGAATTGTTTTAGCTGTAACTTTACAAAAGAGTTTTTATTTGCACCAACTGGACGTTAAGACTGCATTTCTTCACGGGGAACTAAAAGAACAGATTTTTATGGAAATACCTGATGGACTTAATGTTGGATCAGATTTAGTATGGAAGCTTAATAAATCACTTTACGGATTAAAGCAAAGTCCAAGATGTTGGAACGAAAAATGTAATACTTATTTAATCGAATGTGGATTTGAACGATCAAAACGAGACTACTGTCTTCACACGAAGTTTTTTGGGGAAAATATTCTGTTCCTGGTTTTGTACGTTGATGACGTTCTAATTGCAGGAAATAATTTGAAAGCTATTCAAGATTTAAAAAAGAGCTTGGGTTTAATGTTTAAAATGTCAGACTGTGGAGTGCTTCGTTTTTATCTTGGAACACGAATAGATTACAACCCAGCAACTGAAACTATGACGTTAAGTCAATCCAATCATATAGAGAAGATAATTAGTACATTTGGCATGAATGAATGCAATACCATGAAATCGCCTATGGAAAAGGGATTACAGCTTTCCTTTGAAGGAGAAAGCACTGGGAAACCATATCGCGAGCTTTTAGGTAGCCTCATGTACGTAATGTTAAGTGTTCGACCCGATATATGCTACAATGTGAGCTATTTAGGAAGATTTCAGCAGAACCCTACTGAAATTCACTGGTCAGCTTTGAAGCGAGTGGTCAGATACCTAAAGGGAACAAAAAATTTAAAAATGACATTTACAAAGCAACCAGGGGTAGCAAAATTGGTTGGCTACGCAGATGCAGACTGGGCATCTGATTTAAATGACAGAAAGTCCGTCAGCGGATTTGTGTTTATGGTATTTGGAAATCCAATATCGTGGTGTAGCAAAAAACAAACCGTTGTGGCTACTTCATCCAGTGAGGCTGAATATATAGCCTTAATTGCAGCCGTTACAGAAGGTTTGTGGATTCGTGGCATCTTATCTGATCTACACGTATTAACTGAAACTGATCCAGTTACAATATTTGAAGATAACAGAGGCTGTATTGGAATGGCGAAGAATGCAAAAAGTAAGCGGTCAAAGCATATAGACATCAAGCACCATTTCATCCGTGATCACATCTCAAAAGGAAATATAAAAATTGAACATATCAATACAGGATCTCAGGCAGCTGATATTTTTACAAAAGCATTGGACGTTACCAGATTTCAATTACTCAGAACTGATCTTAAATTATGTGATTAAGAGGGGGTGTTGTTTATAATACTTGTTGTGAAACTACTCTTTATAATTTTGTATTGTATTCTCATGTTTTTTAGTAATCACATAAATGAAGTTCTGAAAATATTTTTTTACTCTTAAAATAAATTTCATTATATGAACACACATTTCAAATTTATAAAATAAATTTCACAATTAAATAATTTTTGCCTGCGTATCCTTTACTATATTACAAGAAATTGTAAAAGAAGAAATTATAGAGTATAATCTGACATATGTCAGATATATGTCAAAAAACCTGGGGTCGAATCGACGCATCCGTGAACGTACAACTCGTGACGTAAAATTATGTATTTGGCATGTATTTCACATTACTAAATATATGATTTTACGTCACGAGCTGTACGTTTACTGATGCGGCGATTCAGCTCCTGTACTTGAAAAATGTCCAGTTAATGTGCTATACTTATACCATATAACCAATTCATAGGCCGATTTTTAGAAATTACAAAATTATACAAATAAAATGGGAAACTTTGAGAATTTACACAGTTAAACACTTATTTCGTAATATGTAGCACTTATCTTAATTTAATATAAGTAAAACTTCTATAGAAAACAACAAAATTTTTTTACGAAAAATGCGAAAAAACTGACAGCGGAAAAATTATGCTTGGTACATAACAGCAACACATCCCTGGTTTTTTCATGTTTTCTAACCGGATAAAACATATGACGTCCGCACGTTTTTATCCGAATCGGAGATATGCGACTATATCACATTACAAAACTATACCACAATCGCATCACTTCCCCTATATAATTTCAAATCCTACTGAGGAAATAATTGTAACTGAATTGTAATTTTCATAAAAATTTTATAGCAACGTATATACGAGTACCTATATTTTTTTATACTCTCTTCTCATTAAGTGCGCAATCACTTAAAATCACTCTGTGCTATTCTGTTTGTAATCAGCAGCTCCATGCTCAATTTGTTTCCATTAATTTTACTGCTACTTTCACTGCCTCAATTCGACGGACGACGTTCTTTATAACCCATAATACTGGGCAATAAAACAAAAAAATATCGCCAGCATAATGGCAACCATCTTTGATTGTTATTTGTTTTTTCGCTTTGTTTTTTTTTTTTTTTTTGGTAAAATATTCTTAATGGCTCCAGCAAGCAATTAAAATTTTCCCAAAAAATTATTACCAAGCGATGTGCCATCAATTCTTGTAGATAATAAATTTTGGGGGTAGCAAAGAAAATGAGCCATTTCATGATTATGCATGTCGCCAGCATTATATGAAAGTTGATACCGCACGTGCGAAAATATATTTCGAATTTTTGTGGAGTGAATATGCCAAATGATGGATAATAACGAATGAAAGGTGTTTCTGGCGTGCATTTTTCAATCGTATTAAGGTCTCCATATAGGTTCTACTGCAGAGCTGATCGGTTTTGTAAATTTCGAAAAATGGAAATAAGAAAAATTTTTCAGAATAGTCCCAGTAATCTTACATTTGCCGGAGTTCTGACAATTCTCGCCAACACTGTATACATAGATAAATGTTTATTATACCCTTCATTCAGGGTATATTCACTTTGTCCTTCCATTTGTAATGCAGAGAAGGAGGCGTGGCAGGTATAGAAAAGTAAATATATTCATGATCAGCATCACCTCCTGAGTCGATATAGCCATGTACGTCTGTCTGTCTGTCTATCTGTTGAAATCAGTTTGATATTTTTTGAGAGCAAGATCATTCGATGAAAATTATTACAATGCCTCCGACGTCAAAGTTAGCTCACATACAGTAGGTCAAAGCCAAACTCGTACACCAAAGAAACTATTTTTCAATGCTCCAAAACAAAGTACGCGAAAATAACTTTAGAAACTTTAAGTACATTTTAAAATAGCATATTTAATCCTTCAATTTTAACAAAAAACTAAACTTAAATATTTTATTATTTTTGAAAATAAATAGAAAGTTACAGAAATCAAGCAGTAGTTTTTTGTTTGACGCCGGTCAGCGAAATCTTTTTCAAATATTTGCCAGATCACAACTGTAAAAGATTGAAAAGCACTGTTCTAGAGTCTTCTATGATATATTTTGCTATTGTCTTTTAAAAATTTCAGATATCATTAAAATTCTATCTGAGTGCCGTTAATCCAACAATTCATTTGTATAGTTTTGTATGTATTTACAATAGGGGTGTTTTAGTGCACGAATTTTGGATTTTGATACTTGACACCCCTCAATTTCGTGAGGTTGGAAAAAAAATGAGTTTGCAAAAAAAATTTTGGAGGTGGGGTGAGGGTAAGGGTTGGCGCATCGAGGTCAAAGATGAGAGAAAAGCAGAAACAATTCAGTTGCAGCCCTACAAGAGGGGCCACCTCTAGAGGGTTCAAATGTATGACCGACCCACATTATTTTTCCCGCCCCAACATTTTTACCAAGCATACTTACCCCCTATCTCTAAACCCTAAGGGGACTCCCATACAAAATTGACATTTTTAGGAAATCGACCCCCACTACTCCCAGGACGCCTCTAGAAGGGTCAAATGTATGATCGGCTCTTAATATTTTTTCCTCCCCAAAATTTTTTCCCAGCGTACTTACCCTCTATCTCAAGCTCTTAAGGGGGCTCCCATGCAAAACTGACGTCATAAATATAAAAAATATGGAAAGGAAATCGTCAAATAGGCCCATAACTGCCCAGGAGTCAAATATATAACCGACGCCCATTATCCCCCCTCCAAAGTTTCACAGCTTACCTACGTCCTATTTCCAATCCTTAAGGGGCTCCCATACAAAGTTACGGTTTTTTTAAAAACTGCCCCCACTGCCCTAACTGCACCATGGGTACCCCTAGAAAGGTCAAATGTATGACCGAACCTCATTATTTCTAGCCAAAATTTATAAAAAAAGAATTGTATGGCAGTCCCTTTCAGGGTTGAAAATAGAGGGCAAGTATGTGGGGGAAAAATATAGGCCGCGGAAAACTAATGGGGGTCGGTCATACATTTGACCCTTCTAGGAGTACCCGTAGGCCTGTTAGGGCAGTGGGGGAATTTTATATAAAAACAGTAACTTTGTATGGGAGCTCCCTTAAGGATTGGAAATAGGGGGTAGGTATGCTGAGAAAAAACTTTGGAGGGGGGCTAATGGGGGTCGGTCATATATTTGACTTCTCTAGGAGTGACTTCTGGGCAATTATAGGCCTATTTGACGATTTCCTTTCCATATTTTTCATGTCTATGACATCTATTTTGTATGGGGGTCCCCTAAGGGGTCAGAGATACAGGGTAAGTATGTTGGGAAAAAATGTTGGGGAGGAAAAAATATTAGGGACCAGTCATACATTTGACCCTTCTAGGGGCACCCAGGGAGTGGTGGGGGTTGATTTCCTAAAAATGTCAATTTTGTATGGGGCCCCCTTAGGGGTTAGAGATAGGGGGTAAGTATGCTTGGTGAAAATGTTGGGGTAGGAAAAATAATGTGAGTCGGTCATACATTTGACCCCTCTATAGGTGACCCCTAAACATTTGTAGGGCTGTATGTAAATTTTTTCTCTTTTTCTCTCACCTTTGACCACGATGCGCCAACCTTTACCCTCACCCTACCCCCAAAATTTTTTTTGCAAATTCATTTTTTTTTTCCAACCTCACAATATTGAGGTATGTGATGTATCCATATGTTGTTACTAAGGATCTCCATACATTCTTAAAACACCTCTAATGTACAATACTTATATATATCAGTTTTCCAAGAATCACTTATAGTGCAACCGTTGTTTATAGATAAGGTAACTGTTCACATTTAGTGATTCTTGGAAAAACTAAATATATAACTTAAAAATAGATTTAACACTTAAGCAAATATATAATGTATTTATAGTATTGTATTTGCAAAACGACAATTGAAAAGATAACACAACTTCACAATTTTTTATAAATTCCGAGATCTTTATCAACAAATTTAAGTATTATCTACAAACCAAACATTTTAAATATTTTAAGAATAATTAGTTTTTAATGCTTTTAGGCACATTTTTTCAAAAGATAATAATAAAGTTAAAATTTTAGCATCAAAAAATGTTCAAAAATGTATAGACAAAGTGAACCAAAAGTTAACTATAAGCAAATTTAATCCAAAATGATATTTGGTAGAGCTCCTTTCAAATGCAACAAGTCAATTTTTTATAAAAACTTTTGTCACGTATTGCATCAGTGTGTTGCTCTTTAGTAACAGAAAATGATTTACGATATTTGCTACCAACAAGTATCAGATAACATTGTTGGTTTGAGCTTACTATTCACGGCTAGGAGGAACCAAATTTAATTTTAAGGGATATCACCCACGCGCTACTTCTGAATTGGTATCTGAGGAGCTTCAGGTACAATATCCTATTTTCCATAAAATCGTACGTGTAGCCGATTTTGAGAAATCTCATTTTGAAAATTGTACGAAAATTTCCATATAAATTTAAAAAAAATCATAAAAATAAAAACAACAAATGACCATGTCTATTAGATAGTATCACAAAAAAAAGCTCGAATGACCACCCCCAGTTTGAAAGCTAACATTGGAAGAATTTTAAGGAAAAAACAATTTTTTCGGCCTCCAAATTCGATGCGGTTTTGTTTTTTCTTATATCTCCGTCATTTGATGTCCGATCAACAAGTATAGTATATCGTTGTAAATGTCTCAACATAGACTACATATCATTTATAGAAGTCATTTATCTCAGATTTTTTTTCGACAAGTGGTGCTCATTATCTCAGTTTCTACCACCTTAAGGTGCCAAGGACACATTATAAAATTGAAGCTCACAAAAAAATTAAAATTTATATAAAATTATCATGTGACGTACGATCAACAAGTCTAGTATATAGTTGTAAATGTCTCAACATGGGCTACATTTCATTCATAGAAGTCATTTATCTCAGATATTTTTTTCGACTGTTTCGACACCTTATAGAATTGAAACCCACAAAAAATCATAAAATTCATCTCCGTGAAGTTTTCTCAAATTGTTGAAATTGAAGAAGTTATAGCGAATCTAAAAGCTCAGTACAAAATATGAAAAACAGGATGTTTCAAAAACGAATTTCGCCCCTAAGACTATGCAATAGTTTTTTTTTATCATTTGTCATTTCAAACAGCATGCAAATAAATGAAAAAAAAATAATGACCGGCTCCCATACAAAGTTACGTTTTTTTAAAAACTGCCCCCCACTGCCCTAACTGGACCATGGGTACCCCTAGAAAGGTCAAATGTATGACCGAAAAAAAAAGAATTGTATGGTAGCCCCTTTCAGGGTTGAAAATAGGGGGTAAGTTTGTGGGGGCAAAATATAAGTCGCAAAAAAATAATGGGGGTCGGTCATACATTTGACCCTTCTAGGAGTACCCGTGGGCCAGTTAGGGCAGTGGGGGCATTTTATATAAAAACAGTAACTTTGTATGGGAGCCCCCTTAAGGATTGGAAATAGGGGGTAGGTATGCTGAGAAAAAACTTTGGAGGAGGGCTAATGGGAGTCGGTCATATATTTGACTTCTCTAGGAGTGACTTTTGGGCAGTTATAGGCCTACTTGACGATTTCCTTTCCTTAGGGGTCCCCTAAAGAGTCAGAGATACAGGGTAAGTATGTTGGGAAAAAATTTTGGGGAGGAAAAAATATTAGGGACTAGTCACACATTTGACCCTTCTAGGGGCACCCAAGGAGTGGTGGGGTCGATTTCCTAAAAATGTCAATTTTGTGTGGGAGCACCCTTAGGGGTTAGGGATAGGGGGTAAGTATGCTTGGTAAAAATGTTGGGGAGAGAAAAATAAAGTGGGTCGGTCATACATTTCATCCCTCTGTAGGTGACCCTTAAACATTTGTAGGGCTGTATGTAAATTTTTTCTCTTTTACTCTCACCTATGACCTCGATGCGCCAACCTTTACCCTCACCCTACCCCGAAAATTTTTTTTGCAAACTAATTTTTTTTTTCAACCTCACAATATTGAGGGGTGTCATGTATCAAAATGTTGTTACTAAGGATCTCCATACATTCTTAAAACACCTCTATTGTACATACAAGTTTTTATTAAAACTAGAGATCGCCTTGTGGCCGAAATTCGACCATTTCGATTTGACCATAAAATAAAGGAAAGAGTTTTTATACCTTTCCTTGGTCGATAAAACACAAAGAGCTTTTAATATTCTTCCTTAGGGTTCGGGTTATCTGCATAGGTGCTGCAGCTTAGTTGCAATATCGTGCTTTCTATTTAGAGGAGTGTAACTTCTACTAAAGAGCAAACAGTTTTTGATATCTTTCTGTACCAAAATTCATAAAAACCAATCATGGTATCGTGCTATATAGTGCTAACCCTATATGTATACCAAATTGCATAAAAATCATTTGCAGTAGTTTCACCGTGAGAGCGTTTTTTCCATTTGGGGGCGTGGCATTTCCCACTGAAAACATAATGGTCATGTTATCGCTCTTTAGTGCCAATCCTATCTCCATACCAAATTTCGTTGAAATCGATGCAGCGGCTTAGCTGTGAGAGCGTTTTTTCCATTTAGGGGCGTGGCACCACCCACTTAAAAAAAATGTAGTCCTATGCACTACTCCTTTTCACAACCTTTCCAACAAAAAAAAATCAAGCAAATCGGTTGAGATTTAGGTATAGAAACAGGGACTGAACCGATTTCGTTTGCCTATTTATATATAGATAAATTGTTTTATCCTTCCATAACTCCTAGGAGAGTATAAGAACAAATTGCTTGTATGGGAAGTGCTACGTCCTCTTCTCCGAGTTGACCTAGATTTTGCGTAGAGCTTGCATTTACTGGTTTGAGTGAAATTTGGTTCGGTTTCCTTAAAAAAATCTTTCAGTATAGCATTTTTAAACTTTCGCTCATATGGGAGGTGCCACGCCCTCTAATTCTACTTCACCTTCTTTTTGCTCAGAGTTTGCAATTAATGTTCTTAGTGTTTGAGTGAAATTTGGTTGGATTATCTCAAAAAATGTTTTCAGTAAAGCGTTTTGAAGTTTTTGCTTATATGGGTGGTGCCACGCCCTCTTGTCCGAATTCTCCTGGTTTTTGTTCAGAGCTTACGCTTACAATTCGTAGTATTTATGTGTATTTTGGTTGCATTATCGTGAGAAAAAACTCAAAAAGTTACATTTTGAATATATTTTTTGTATGGGCGGTAGGCGTGTCCGTTGACCGATTTTGGTCATTTTCAATAATCCAAGCTAGCTTTGACGCCGAAGGCTGTGCACCAAATTTCATTGAATTATCTTGCTTAGTTTTCCCAAAAAGTGTATTTCCACACACAGCCAGCCAGACAGTCGGACATGGCTATATCGACTCAGGAGGTAACGCTGATCAAGAATATATATACTTTTCTATATCTGCCACGCCTCCTTCTCTGCGTTACAAACGGAAGGACAAAGTGAATATACCCTGGGAGTAGGGTATACAAACCGAACGGAGATAGTGTGAAATGAGGGACCAACTTTTATGGATATCAATTACACATAAAAAAAGATTTTTCGAAAAGTTAAAACAGAAAAACTGTAACTGAAGTATATATACAAAGAATGTCGTAAACTAAGAATAGAGAATAAAGTGCACTAAGAAGTGGTTAGGGACAGAAAAGGGAATGACTTTTTATAGTTTCAAAGTAAAATATTAAAAACTATTTTTTTTTTTAAGCTATTCGTTTAGAAGCTCTCTTTGTTGAGTGTCTGTACTAAATAGTTAAAAATTAAATTTAAATTTAAACATGGTTTTGAGCCCCGGGACATTGAATGGTAAATTTTTTGCAGAACCGCCTACACAAACAAATTGAACAGTATGCTTTAACCAACGATGTCATCTGATTCATGCTTATTGGTAGCAAATAAACTAAATTTCAGTTGATTTTTCTACTTTTCTAATAAAAATTTAAGCTACTGCAATTTTGTAGAATGGCCGATGTGTACTTAAAATTAATTTATTTCTATTTATTAACATAAACATTTTATCTTTTAGCTTATAATAACATTTACAGAGACCTACTTATGTATGTGCACAGATGCTATTCTTTAAAGATTTAGTGACTGCATTTACATTACATTTTCACTTAAAACTCAAGTGAATTTAATTTATTGAAACACTTTTTGCAACGCGCAATAAATAATTCGTACTAAAGTATTTAAAAACTTAATTGCAAACTTCCCAAAAATAAACAAATCAAGATAGTTGATGTGTAAATGATGGAGAAATTTTATAAATTAAACGCTTTTACCTGAGTATCGAATAGTGTAAAACGGTAACGCTGGAGTGCAGTTATTATGGCACTAAAAGGATTAACTTTACCATTCTGCCTTCTGCTGGCAGTAACAAATATACAAATATCTGTGGGGGATACGATCATAAAAACAACCGATTTCTATGACTATATCGATGTAGTTAAAGAATTACCAACAGTAGCAGCTAAATTGCGTGTATTAAACGCAGTCTGGGCTGGGATACGTTGCGATTATCGAATTGAATTAAAAGCGGTGGAAAGTCTACACAAAACCATATACCAAATTGGTCAACAGAATGCAACAGCTGTCGCTGACGTAGCACAGCAACAAGAAATCGATGAGTTCTATCAGGAAGTGAGACAAGTGATTATAACGCGAAATGGGCAATATCTAGCGCAAATCATAAATATCAAGACGAAACCATTAGATTTTAAAGCTGATCAGTTTGTTGTCAAAATCGTGAATAGTTTTGATTATGATCCACAAGTGTCATACAAGATATTTGAAAATGCACTTGATTTGATGTATGGACTGAAGAGTACATTGGAGTTGTCGGAATTTTTACGTTCATATGAAATTGTGGGCAACAAACGACAAAATGAAATTCTATTTCAAGCACAGTTACAGTGACTCACGAAATTGATCACGCTTTGGCTATGGATGCAAACAACCAATAAAAAGTCCGAAATGGGTTTGTATTTTTAAGGTGTCTTTATTTTGGTAAAACTGCATTAAGTAAAGGAAAATAAACAATTGATAAATTCCATGAAAACTCTTTCTTAAATAAAAAATAATAAAACACAATCAAAAATACTCAGCGTGATCAATTTTGTGACTTCACATTATTAACCTTGGAAACTGAAGTTAATATTTTGTATAGCTTCCTAGTGCATCAATAACTGCTTTTATTCTTCTGGGCATACTTTCTAGAAGAGTTTCACAAATTTCTGGAGCAATAGCATATCAAGCATTTTGAGCCTTAGGCCAAAATTCATTAAGAGTACCAATTTAACCTTCCATCGATTTTCTCAATATGCCCGATAGGTACTTAAAAGGATTGAGGTCTGGAGATTACTAAGGACATTTTATTGTTGTAATTTCATTATCTGAAAGCCATTTTTGTGTCCTCTTTGCAGTGTGTTTTGGACTATTGTCCCGCTAAAAGATAATAATCGAAGCATTTACTTTCAAATCTTGTAAAGTACCAAGCAAATGGCTTCGTAGAATTTCACTGTTAGACTCTGCTGTTATTCGACCTTCAATTTTGGTAACTCTAACAACACCTCTAGTGGTCATACATACCCACACCATTATTGAGCCTTCTCCAAACTGAAGTGTGGGCTTAACGTAGTGTGGCTGAAGTCTCGAACACTTACTCCTCCAAACCCACTCACCGATTTCCGATCCTAAGTGGTTTATTTTGGTCTTATTTGGCCATATAACCTTGTCCCAATCGTAAGCGCTCCAGTCTTTGTAAAATTTGACAAGCTCCCAACGCAACTTTCTGTGCCTCAATGGCTTTTAACTTTTGCACGCATTTTGAGTCAACAAAGTTTGAGTTTGGAGAAGGCTCAATAATGATGTGGGTTTGTTTGACCACTAGATGTGTTGGTAGAGTTACCAAAATTGAAGGTCGAATAACGGCAGAGTCTAACAGTGAAATTCTACGAAGTCATTTGCTTGGTATTTTACAAGATTTGAAAGTCAATGCTTCGATTATTGTCTTTTAGCAGGACAATAATCCAAAACACACTGCAAAGAGGACACAAAAATGGCTTGGAGATAATGGAATTACAACAATAAAAAAGCCCTCGTAATCTCCAGACCTCAATCCTATCGAGCACTTATGGGGCATATTGAGAAAATCGATTGAAAGTTAAATTGGTACTCTTAATGAATTTTGCCCTAAGGCTCAAAATGCTTGAGATGCTATTGCTCCAGAAATTTGTGAAACTCTTCTAGATAGTATGGCCAGAAGAATAAAAGCAGTTATTGATGCACTAGGAGGCTATACAAAATATTAACATCAGTTTCCGAGGTTCATAATGTGAAGTCACAAAATTGATCACGCTGAGTATTTTTGATTGTGTTTTATTATTTTTAATTTAAGAAAGAGTTTTCATGGAATTTATCAATTGTTTATTTTCCTTTACTTAATGCAGTTTTACCAAAATAAAGACACCTTAAAAATACAAACCCATTTCGGACTTTTTATTGGTTGTTTGCATTCATAGCCAAACCGTGATCAATTTCGTGAGTCACTGTATATTTATATTGGAAATTTATTGCGTCCAATGAAATTGACGATGCATATTTACTATATGTTTATGAAAAATATTAAGTTTTATCCTAAGTTTATTTGACTAGAATTTGAATTCTTTAATTTTGAAAATTTTGCTATTTAATAATTTAGTTTACACCGCCACTGGTTGTTTTTTCTACTATTTAAAGAACCGTAAAATCATTCGAGTAATTCTTCTTTCTATTTTGCTTTTCACCTAACTGTTAAATCATACGATTCTAATACTCTCAGTGGCGCATAGCAATGTAACATTTTAAGCTAGTCATAAGAAATTTGACAAAAATAAATTAGTCAGTTATGAAACGTTAAACTCAACGCAACTACTTAGTTTGTTCTTAGACATTTTTTGGTGACCCCGACGTGATCGTTGTCGCGTTAAAGAGAGTTAAATTTTATTTTCTATTACCGCGCTTAATAGTAAAAAACAAAAACAAAATTGTGTGTTTTAATTGTGGCTGCTTATTACTGCGCTTAATAATAAAAAAAAAAAAAACATTGTGTATATATATATTGTTGTTGCGTTGAAAACATACATACGAGCATAACTGTTTGCAAATTCTTTTGCCCAGCTGCATAAAGCTTCACATACAACTTGTGAAAAAACAAAAAAAACTAAAATAGTGTTTTAACTATCGAAGTGCTCCTCAACTGGATTTTGTTAAAAAAACTAAAAAAGTGTTTTTACTGTTGAAGTGCTCCTCAACTGGATTTTATTATAAAAATTAAAGTGTGTAAAAAAACTTCCTAAGTAAATTATGGCTACCATCGATACTCTACGGAATAAAAGAACCTATCTAAAGGGAACTGCAACCAGGTTGGAAAAGTTTTTGAGCCAAATTACTACCGAAACGTCGCTTTTTGAAATACGAGCCAGATTAGAAAATTTGGAGAAAATATACGATAATTTTCAATCGTTGGATATTGAGATGGCTGCTCTTGATGAAGATGTACCGGAACGTGATACTGAATTAGAAGAATTTGAAGAGAGATATTTTCAAATGAAAGCGAAGTTCAGTGAAATTATTGATGCCAAGCTGCTTGCTGCAAATGTTAATAGTGATCCCCTCAACTCAACAACAACGCATCAAGATGCTATGCAGAAACTGTTGGAGTCCCAAACATCTTTTTTGGAAAAATTGACAGCGCTACAACCGCCATTAGCAAATGTTGGTGCTACGACTTCGTCACCTACCGCGAACACCGCTGCCCCAGCTGCTGATATACGACTTCCTAAGCTGAATATTCCAATATTTGAAGGTAACTACTCTGAATTTAGATCATTCTTTGATTTATTCAACAGCTCAGTGCATAACAACCATACATTGACTGCATCACAGAAGTTTCAATATCTGAAAGGGTTGTTAAAGGGTGAGCCTGCCATGCTTATACGACATCTTGCTGTGTCAGATCAAAACTACGAGGAAGCCATAAAAAAGATTCAAGATCGTTATGATAAGCCTTCACTGGTTATTGATTCTTTAATCGAAACATTTTTATCTATATCTAAAGCAGATGACTCTCAAGGTCTTCGAAACGTATCGAATATTGCTGATGAAGTTATACGTGGGCTTAGAGCGCAAGGCGAGGAAGCAGAGAAACGTGATCCGTGGCTGATACATCTTTTACTTAAAAAAGTCGATAGAGAAACTCATCATTCTTGGGCTGAGCATTGTAGTAAAACTACATTTCCTACGCTGGAGAATTTTATCATTTTCATCAATGAACGTTGTGATGCATTAGAACGTGTTCCAACTCCAATTGAAAAGCAACGCGCTGGCGGAACACAATCTAAAATTAAATCCGTCAGAACTTATTCTGGCTACATGAAACGATCCTGTTTTGCGTGCTCTCAAGACCACCATCTTGCCTATTGCCCTACGTTTATCAAGATGTCTACGCCCAATCGCATAAATTTTGTAAAAGAGAAAAGATTGTGTTTTAATTGTTTGAAGCAGGGACATTCAGTACAAAATTGTCCATCTAAACACCTTTGTGAATTTTGCAAAGGTCATCATCATTCTTATATTCATCTAGAGCGAAATTCTAACTACAATACGGTCGCAGCTGCCATGGTGAAAAAAGTGGATTCTCTCCCCACTAAGGATGAGAAAAAATCGAGTGAACTGCCTAAAAAAGTCGAAGCTACAATAGATGCTGTAACTACATCAATCAATCTTGCTGCCACATCTGAGGTAAGAAATCTAAATATGCTTTTGCCCACTGCTAGGGTTTTTGTTAAGGACAACATGGGTTGCTTCCAAGGCTGTAATATTCTATTGGACTCTGGATGCCAGAACACGTTGATTTCCGAGCGGTGTGCAAATAGACTTGGATTACAACGATCTGCCTCTAAAATATTTATCCACGGATTGGGAAATAACAAGGCTGGTGCAACACGGGGTATAGTCGAGCTTCAGGTAAAATCTATTTATAATTCTGAAAGTGTTGTCATGCTAGCCCATGTTTTTAAGAGTCTTACATCTCAATTGCCATGTTCTTCGCTTACAATAAACTATTGGGAAGATATAAAAAATCTGTCTCTTGCTGATCCCAAATTTGATACTCCAAAGGATATTGACATCCTTGTAGGATATGACTATTTCTTTACTCTATTAAAAGAAGGGCGTATTGTTAAAAATGGTAATTTGCTAGCTCAAAATACAATCTTTGGCTATGTTGTTTGTGGAGGTTGTACGTCTGAAAACACCTTTAGTACTTGTCACATAATGACTCAAAATATACCTGAAGTTGATTTGAACCAAACTTTGCAACTATTTTGGAAACTTGAAAGCGTCCCTCAGATGACTACTCCTTTGACTGCTGAAGATCAGCAAGCTGAAGACTTTTATAAATCTACTACTATCCGTGCTGATAGATATTCAGTCAGACTTCCATTTGTGAAAAATCCTGAAACTGGTAAATCCTATGCGGGGGCCTTAAGACGACTACTGTCTATGGAAAGGAAATTTAAATCTAATCCTGATTTAAAACTATCCTATACAGAATTTATGAGTGAATACTTGGCACTGGGTCATATGAAACTTGTTCCCCAGGAGGAAATAAATCGTCCGTCCGAAAACGTTTATTACTTGCCTCACCATGCTGTTCTTAGAGAAAATTCTTTAACCACAAAACTAAGAGTGGTATTTGATGGTTCTGCTAAATCATCTAATGGAAAATCGCTAAATGACAATTTACTAAAAGGACCAATTTTGCAACAAGACTTAATAGCTGTTCTTTTGAGATATCGTTGTAAGAAGTACTGCTTTTCGGCAGACATTCAACAAATGTTTCGAATGATAAATGTACAAGAATGTGATCAGGACTATCAGCGCATTTTATGGCGAAATTCACCTAATGAGGAAGTTCAACATTATCGATTAACTACTGTAACTTATGGCACGCGTCCCGCACCCTATCTTTCTATTCGCACTCTCCTACAGCTGAGTGATGACGAGCATAATCGGTACCCTATGGCTAGTGAAGCTGTTAAAAATTCATTTTATGTTGACGATTGTATGGCAGGCTCCAATACCCTAAAAGAAGCTCAAGAGCTAGCAGAACAATTAAATAATTTGCTTACGGCTGGCGGTTTCCACTTAAGGAAGTGGGCCACAAATCAGAGTAGTATTCTTCAAAAGATTCCAGATAGTGAGAAAATTTATAGCATGGTCGATGTGCCATCGGATATGACAGTATGCCTCCTTGGCGTTGTTTGGAATCCTATGACTGATTGTTTTTCGTATAAGGTAAAAGAAAATCAATATTGCCTTAACACCAAAAGGAACCTGCTTTCCGAGATTTCGAAAATTTTTGACCCACTTGGCTGGATATCACCTGCAATTATAGCTGTGAAAATAATTATACAGCGACTATGGCTTTCCAAACTGGAATGGGATGAGCTGTTGCCTGCTGACATTTTAGACGAAGTCAAACTACTATTTTCAGAGTTTATTTACTTAATAACATTAATATAAAACGACTTATTTTTTCCACAGAGCCAGTTGTAACCTTTCATGGATTCTGTGATGCCTCCAGCTTAGCCTATGCTGCAGTCATTTATTGTCGAAAAACGTCAGCAGATGGACAAGTGTCAACTAACATCGTCATATCTAAAACCAAGGTGGCTCCAATGGCCTCACTTTCAATTCCCAGGCTGGAACTTTGTGCAGCGTATTTGTTAACTCAACTGTTTGAATATTTAGCATCTGTCATTAACTTGAAATTAAATGAAGTGGTTTGCTGGTCTGATAGCAAAACCGTTTTAGCCTGGTTGTCTTCACATCCATCGAAGTGGAAAACTTTTATTAGTCATCGAACATCCTACATCTTAGAAACTGTTCCCAGTGCGCAATGGCGATATGTTCCCAGCAAACAGAATCCAGCCGATGCTGCTAGTAGAGGTGTAAGATCCAGCTTCTTAATTCATGATAAATTATGGTTTAATGGTCCATCGTGGTTGCTTATGGAGGAAAAGTGGTGGCCACTATCCGAATCTCAGGATAATATTACAAGTGAAGAACTTCGTCCAGTAAATCATGTGGCTCTAGCTTCAGCTACTTACGATCCGGACTCCGTTAGCAGAATAAACAACAGAATTTCCAGTTGGGCTAAAATGGTGCGAGTACTAGCTTACTGCATACGATATGTCAACATTCTCAAAAATAAGTGCAGAGACACCTCACCTCTCAAAGTCAAAGAACTTAAGTTTGCTGAACTAAAATTGTATAAATACTATCAAGCGGTTGACTTTTTTGAGATTATGTCGTCTATTCAGCAAGGTCAAGCTACCCTAACTAACAAAAAACTACGGAAACTTTCACCATTCGTGGATGCTGATGGGCTGCTGCGTGTTGGCGGAAGATTAACTAAAGCTGACCTACCTTATGACAGTCAGCATCAAATAATTCTTCATAAAGACAGCCCAATCGTTCGGAAAATTGTTCACGATTTGCACGTGAAAAATCTTAATAGCGGAATTACTTTGTTGTTCGCTACACTGCGGCAAAAATATTGGATAATTGGTGCTCGTGAAATTGTTAAAACTGTAATTCGCCAGTGTGGAGCTTGCACTCGCTTTAGTGCACGAGCTCAAGAGCAACTTATGGGCGACTTGCCCAAATTTCGTGTCAACGCTGCCTTTCCATTTTACGAAGTTGGATGCGACTATGCTGGGCCTATATTGTATAAGCAGCACAGTGGCAGAAAGGCCCCGAAAGTCAAAGCATATGTTGCAGTCTTTATCTGCTTAGTGACCAAAGCTGTTCACCTAGAACTTGTCTCCGATTTGAGTACCGATGCCTTCTTAGCCGCTCTCGATCGATTTGTTGCTAGACGTGGTCTGTGTGGTCATATACACAGCGATAATGGAACTAATTTTCAAGGAGCTGCCAGAAAGCTGAATGAAATTCACAAAATGGTAACTTCTTTTGAATCTAATAATGATATTTCGAATTTTTTATCTTCAAAGGGTATTCAGTGGCACTTCATACCACCAAATACGCCACATTTCGGTGGGTTATGGGAGTCTACAGTCAAGTCTATGAAGTTTCATCTAAGAAGAACTATGGGTCAAGCTACACTAAACTTTGAGGAATTATCAACTCTCCTAGCTAGAATTGAGGCTATATTAAATTCGAGGCCTTTAGTCCAAGCTGATTCTGATGACGTCCCCTATATAACGCCTGGACATTTCTTAGTTGGAAGGCCCCTGAACTCGTTGCCAGAAGCAGACATAACTCATCTCAAAACTGGGTTATTATCTAAATGGAGATTGGTTCAACAATTAACTCAATATTTTTGGTCTCGCTGGTCAACTGATTATTTGCTGTCACTTCAACCAAAATCTAAATGGTTGAAAGAAAAATCTAATCTAATTATTGGTGACGTCGTCCTGATACGTGAAGATAATCTACCTCCCGCTTGCTGGAAACTTGGCCGTGTAATCGAAACCCATGCTGGATCCGATGGGCTCGTCAGAGTTGTCACTATCAAAACTGAGAATTCAACTTTCAAGAGGCCAGTTGCTAAACTTCATCAATTGCCAAAGGAATGTTGAACGCCGTTCAAGGCTGGCGGTTATGTTTATGAAAAATATTAAGTTTTATCCTAAGTTTATTTGACTAGAATTTGAATTCTTTAATTTTGAAAATTTTGCTATTTAATAATTTAGTTTACACCGCCACTGGTTGTTTTTTCTACTATTTAAAGAACCGTAAAATCATTCGAGTAATTCTTCTTTCTATTTTGCTTTTCACCTAACTGTTAAATCATACGATTCTAATACTCTCAGTGGCGCATAGCAATGTAACATTTTAAGCTAGTCATAAGAAATTTGACAAAAATAAATTAGTCAGTTATGAAACGTTAAACTCAACGCAACTACTTAGTTTGTTCTTAGACACTATATATAGGATACTTTTTGTTTGAAGCAAAAACTAAGGGGCTTGTGCAATTGTCGAACAACAAAAAACGTCGTCTTAATGTTGCCATTAAATCATTGCCATCAACAGTACAAAATTTGTATTTCACAAAAAATATTTGTTTACTTAATGCCGGAAATAGTGAATATCTCTATGAGTTTCGTGGAGCTGCATTAGATGATAAACGAAGATATATTTTTACATGGCGGACAAATAATAGCGTTGCAGACAACGGCCCTTACAATGTTGAATTGTCAGAATCGAATACAACCATAAGTGCAAATTTACGTAATGTTTTGTACAAACATGAATTGTACCGCGATGAGAATTCCAACCATCAAATATTTGCTTGGATGCTAACTAAAATTCAAGAAGCACCAAATAGTCGGTGGTCTTTGGCCCTAAACGATAACAAGTTGAGTTTGTACCAAAGTGGTTCCTTGTATATTTGTTCTGCTGGAGTGCATGATCAAAGTCGACGCTATGTTATGGCCATACAACAGTTGGCATCAAATCTTCCAAACGTATGTGAATGGCATGTTGATAATTGTCCCACGGTTTATGGGTGAAAGAATCAAATATAATTATATTTGAAATATAAATTTTAAAAATACAAATATATTATATATTATGTATTTTATATTTTAAAATAATTAAAAGAATTTTCAATGAAATGAAATGTTTTGTATAAACATAGGTACATTAACATGGGTCGATTTGTGTGAAGCAAAAAAAAATAAAAAATCATCCCGACACATAGTGGACGAGTTTTGCATTAAAAATTAGATTTCGTTCATTTGTGTATTTGTTCCGTATTGAATCGGAAATTTAATGACCAATTATAAAGCAGTTTTCACATTATTTTAGTTTAAATAAGGCTTTGTTATAGGTTAAAAAAGTGGTCAGTGCCACTCCTACAAAAAAATTAACTAATCACATTTCCGCAAGTCTTTGACGCAGATAAATGAGATTTAGTAACATTAGTAAAATGGGACAAATAATCTTCAATGAAAAATGGGCGGTGCCACACCCTCAAAAATCAAGCATGTCATATCATATCATAACATGTACCTCCCATATATGCAAATGTGTCGAAAGCCAAAATTCGCACAGGCATTTGAAATACAATAGTTATCACAAGATCTGAGCAAATACTCCAACAACTCCTTGGCTTTATCGAGCCTAACTTTTTTTTGAGCAGGAGTGAGATCATGCGCCTTTTGGAACTTGAGGGCCTTTAGTCCGAGCTTGTTTGACAATATGTGTTGCATTCGTTCACGCGATATTTTCAGCTCGGTAGCCATTTGTCTGCCACTGCGCCTCGGATTTCGCTCAATTCTGGCCTTCACCTTTCAAACCATTTCTGGTGATGTTGCAGTTATTTTCCGACCACCACCATGTCGTTTGGCAACGCTGCCGGTACCATTGTAACGTGTTATGGTCCGATACACAAACATTTTATTCACTTTTAAATTTTCAGCTCACGAACAATTGCTGGTTGCGATTTTCCAGCCAAATAAAGAGCAATCACACTATTACGTTTGAATTCCATTTCGAAAATTTTTTATTTTCAATAAATTGACGCGAAAATGCTTTTGGTTACTTGCTGACAATAGAATGAGCTAACATCATGCCAATTTTTAGACAGCTGTCATGTTCCATCTGTCAGATAAGTCTATCTGAATTTGGTAACAGTTCGAATCAGCCACCCTGTACTTACTAGGTGAATTTGGACAAGAGGGCGCACAGTGGTATTTGAGGGGAAAAAAAAAGCAATTTTTCGACCACTAAATTTCAAAAATGTAATGATGCAGTTTTGTAAAATAAAGTGTCAATAAGAAGGTGCTGTTAACACTTTTTCTAAAAATTCAAATTTTTACTTCTAAAAAAAAGCCAAAGTCACTTAAAGGTTGTACGTGTGAAACTGATTAACTTTTTCGTGCAACTTTGTGGTATATTTATATAAACTTTTTTTGTTACAGACAGTCTTACTATATTTTGTATTGAAATATAGTATTTTGTAATTAATTTAAAGATAATATTGTTTAGACTAGAATCGCCCAGTGGTCAAAATTCGACCACAACTGTATCAAATAATTTTAGAACTTTTTGGAAACTTTTAGTAATTTTTTTTTGCTATTAGGTACAAAATATAAAAGCTCATTTATCATCTCTGGTATAATCCAAGCGAAATGTGCTTATGTGACCGTGTATTTTGTTGTTGTGAATATTGAAAAATTTGCATTAAATTTTACCTGGCTTAAAGTCAATATATTAACATAATTTTAACTTTGTGCACATCTACACACAAATATCTTTTTAATGGTTTAATGGTGTATAATTTAAAGTCGTACTAAATTTGTAACATAGTAAAAAAAGATGGACAAGTTCTTATCTTGCGTATTAATATATAAATTGCATTATTATTTAGATTACATAAATGGTTAAAAAAATGACCGCAAATTAAAATGGCTCTTTGAAATGCAGCATTTGCAACTTTTCTCGGAAAATTACTGAGTTGCCTACGTCTAGCTACAGGTTCAATTTAAGTCAAAAAAGTTGTAAAAATTTTATGCGACTTATTAAATTCATCAGTTTTCTGAAAATGGTCATGTGATTTTAAATGCGAGCTTGCAAACTAGGTAAAACTAACAAATTTTATTTAACATGCACCGATTTTGATCGGACATAACTCATTTTGTTCGTTATTAAATTTAGAAAAAAAATCAATATCTTAAAATAGGTCGAAAACCAGCTTTAAAAAAAAAAAATGTTACATCAAATAAAAAAAAAATATTTCCGATGTATTCCGCAATGCTTAATTCAAACCCGGACTCAGATTTGCTCTGTGATGCATGGTTTTTGAGATATATCAATCTATAAGTTCAAATTGTTTTGGCCTTTCCTACTAAATGCATCATTTAGTACTGGTTTTTGTCTTAAAAATAAACTATGAATAGTTTTTATGTGATATTCGTTTAAAAAGTTATGATCATTCTAAAATGAGATCATGAAAGTTAAAAATCATATGAGAATCGACATACGATTTTTAACTTTTTTGATTTCATTTGTAAATGATCTAAACTTTTTAAAGAAACATCATACAAGACCAATTCATAGCTCGTTTTGAAGATAAAAAGAACTTCTTTTATTATGCAATTTATTCAATAACAAATAGCAAAAAAATTCTTGAGTCCTTGTTATATAACCTGAAAATTGTGTTTTTTAACTTTCGGGTTAGGATATCTCGAACACCATATGTAATTAGGCAATTTTAAGTCCGGATTTGATTTGAACATGAGCGTTGTTTTGAACGCTGGTTTATGTTCTATGGAACGAACTTAGTTCCGTTAGCGCACAATCATAAATGAGTGACCAGCGCCCAGTTCATCATAGTGGGTTTTTGGTGCAAAAAGCAAAAAGACCTTATTTCTGAAAATAAAAATCAAATCTTAGGAAAAAGAAACTTCAGAAAGTGGACATGTCGTTTTGAACGCTGTTTCATGTTCTATGGAATACACTTGGTTCCATTAGCGCACAATCATAAATGAGTGACCAGCGCCCAGTTCATCATAGTGGGTTTTTGGTGCAAAAAGCAAAAAGTCCTTATTTTTGAAAATAAAAATCAAATCTTAGGAAAAAGAAACTCCAGAAACTAGACATGTCGTTTTGAACGCTGTTCCATGTTCTATGGAAAGCACTTGGTTCCATTAGTGCACAATCATAAATGAGTGAACAGCGCCCAGTTCATCATAGTGGGTTTTTGGTGCAAAAAGCAAAAAGTCCTTATTTTTGAAAATAAAAATCAAATCTTAGGAAAAAGAAACTCCAGAAAGTGGACATGTCATTTTGAACGCTGTTCTGTGTTCTATGGAAAGCACTTGGTTTTATTAGCGCACAATCATAAATGAGTGACCAGCGCCCAGTTCATCATAGTGGGTTTTTGGTGCAAAAAGCAAAAAGTTTTTATTTTTGAAAATAAAAATCAAATCTTAGGAAAAAGAAACTCCAGAAAGTGGACATGTCGTTTTGAACGCTGTTTCATGTTGTATGGAATGCATTTGGCTTCATCAGCGCACAATCATAATTGAGTGACCAGCACCCAGTTCATCATAGTGGGTTTTTGGTGCAAAAAGTCCTACTTTTTGAAAATAAAAAACAAATCTTAGGAAAAAGAAACTCCAAAAAGTGGACATGTCGTTTTGAACGCTGTTTCATGTTCTATGGAAAGCACTTAGTTCCATTAGCGCACAATCATAAATGAGTGACCACCGCCCAGTTCATCATAGTGGGTTTTTGGTGCAAAAAATCCTTATTTTTGAAAATAAAAATCAAATCTTAGGAAAAAGAAACTCCAGAAACTGGACATGTCGTTTTGAACGCTGTTCCATGTTCTATGGAAAGCACTTAGTTTTATTAGCGCACAATCATAAATGAGTGACCACCGCCCAGTTCATCATAGTGGGTTTTTGGTGCAAAAAGCAAAAAGTCCTTATTTTTGAAAATAAAAATCAAATCTTAGGATAAAGAAACTCCAGAAAGTGGACATGGCGTTTTGAACGAAGGTCTATGTTCTATGGAACGCACTTAGTTCCGTTAGCGCACAATCATAAATGAGTGACCAGCGCCCAGTTCATCATAGTGGGTTTTTGGTGCAAAAAGCAAAAAGTCCTTATTTTTGAAAATAAAAATCAAATCTTAGGAAAAAGAAACTCCAGAAACTGGACATGTCGTTTTGAACGCTGTTCTATGTTCTATGGAAAGCACTTGGTTCCATTAGCGCACAATCATAAATGAGTGACCAGCGCCCAGTTCATCATAGTGGGTTTTTGGTGCAAAAAGCAAAAAGTCCTTATTTTTGAAAATAAAAATCAAATCTTAGGAAAAAGAAACTCCAGAAACTGGACATGTCGTTTTGAACGCTGTTTCATGTTCTATGGAATGCAGTTGGTTCCATTAGCGCACAATCATAAATGAGTGACCAGCGCCCAGTTCATCATAGTGGGTTTTTGGTGCAAAAAGCAAAAAGTCCTTATTTTTGAAAATAAAAATCAAATCTTAGGATAAAGAAACTCCAGAAAGTGGACATGTCATTTTGAACGCTGTTCTGTGTTCTATGGAACGCACTTGGTTTTATTAGCGCACAATCATAAATGAGTGACCAGCGCCCAGTTCATCATAGTGGGTTTTTGGTGCAAAAAATCCTTATTTTTGAAAATAAAAATCAAATCTTAGGAAAAAGAAACTCCTCAAAGTGGATATGTCATTTTGAACGCTGTTCCATGTGCTATGAAATGCACTTGGTTTCATCAGCGCACAATCATCATGGAGTGACCTGTGGCCAGGTGACCATGTTGGGTTTTTACAACTATAAATCTCAATGTTCGAAAGGCAAGTTCTTATGTTTAAAAAAAGAATCCGTAATAGTGTTATATATAGTTTGAAACGGTGATGTATTTGCTGTTAATTTCACCCAGATTGGTACGTTCATTCTGATTAAATTGGAAATTCCATCCATTTCTCTCGAAATCTCTTCTAGCGTCATTTTAACAGTGCTCTGTTAATGTTCTGTTAACGCTCTGTTAACTTATGTGGTTTGTGTATATGCTAAGATCGCGATGGAATTTAACTTCACGCACTTTAATATTTTTGCTGTACAACAAATTTAAAATTGGTCAATAAAACATTGGAATATATGAATTCTTACGATAGACTTAGAGTAAAAGCTAGTAAGGGTGTAACGCTTGGCCTGGCCTATTATTAATTACCCTGCGCTGTAGTATTTTGCAAATTTTGTTGTATAGCGGTGCCGCGCGTTTTTGCTTAGAGCTTCCACTAACTATTCCTAGTATCTGTGCGAAATTTTGGCACATTATCTCAAATAACACTTGCATCAAAGTATTTTGAAAACTTTGAGAGTATTGGCGGTGCCACGCCCTCTTGTCTGATTCAACCAAGTTTCTGATTAGATTTTGCATTTACTATTACTAGTATCTGAGCAAAAATTGCCTGGATTATCTCAAAAAATCCTTTCAGAATAGCATTTTGAAACTTTTACTTCTATGGGAGGTCGTCCAAATTCAAATAGCTTTTGTTTAGAGGTTGCTGTTACTATCCTTAGTATTTATGTCTATTTTGGTTGCGTTATCGTGAATAATGCTCATAAAATTGCATTTTAAATATATTTTTTTATGGGCGGTAGGCGTGACCGCTGACCGATTTTGCTCATTTTAAATCTCGCGAGCTAGCTTTTACAACAAAGGCAACGTATCAAATTTCATCGAATTATCTTGCTAAGTTTTCTCGTAAAAAATATTTCCACAGACGTACAGCCTGCCAACCAGATGGACATGGCTATATCGACTCAGGAGGTGACGCCGATCAAGTATATATATTAGTGTGTATCGAAAAACGAACACCCAATTCCACACTCAAATTATGAAAGAAGAGAGATAAAAAATTCAGGGAATATAAATTTTTTTACTTTAAAATAAATTCCTAGCTGGCCAAATGGCCATTGTTTATAAAAACCGAGTGATTTTGTACTGGAGCCTATGTTACGGTAAATTTTTTTCCCAAAAACACCATTGATATCGATTCGTGGTCTAAAATAACTTATGTGTGCAAATTTTCAGAGAGTTCGTATGACGTGCAGGAGCGTCAGCAGAGGAATAAGAAACGATTATCTTCAATGAAACGAATACTTTTTGTACTGGAGCCTATCTAACGGCAGATTTTTTTCCAAAAAACACTACAGATCTCAGTTCGTAGTCGAAAACAACTTATGTATGCAATTTTTCAGAGAGATTGTATGACGTGCAGGAGTGTCAGCAAAGAAAAAAAAGCACTTATTTTCAATCAAACGTTTAATTTTTGTACTAGAGTCCATCTAACGATTCATTTTTTCAAAAAAAACTTGTGGTACTTGATTCGTCATAAAAAATAAACTATGCACCCAAATTTTAAGATTGGTGGAACGACGTGTGGGAGTGTCAGCCAAGGATTAAAAAATGGTATACAGCCATTTCATGCCTATCGTAACAAGATCTGCCACACCCGTTCCGATATCGCTGAAATTTGGTACATGGTTTCGTTTCATGCTTAAACTTTGAAAAATGGCAAAAAAAAAAATTTTGCGATTCTTTTTGTGGCTTGTGGAGGGGTGCAAAAAGTCGAAAAATAGGTAAAATGTAACAAACTCTCCTCAAATAATTACCAATAACTTGACCATTTCTTAACCAATTTTCATGTTTAGATCTGTTTTGGAAAGGCATTGAATCAGGCTATAAGCTGAAAATAAAATTTTTTGTAGTTGATAAAAAGTACTACATTTATTACTATTTTAGTACTAAACTACAAAAAACGTGCCTGTGTACACTTTTGTTACCTTACAAAATATTTTTTTTGGAAAGAAAAAAAAAAAAATCTTTCAGTCAAAAAAGAGAGAAAATTGGTATGTCTCGAGGCTTAGAAGTTATGATTTTTTGAAAATTTAAAAAAAGGTCCGATCAGAAAATGGCCCATAGCTGGAACATTTCTTATCTCATTTTTATGTTTGGATCATTTTTAGAAAGGGATTGAATCATTCTATGCGCACAAGTAAAAGTGTTTTGTATTTGGTAAAAATTACTAAATTTACTACTATTTTAGTACTAAACTACTAAAAACGCTATAGTACCTATTTTCGACCTTCCAAAATAATTTTTTAGAAAAGAAGACAAAATTACCTTTCAAATTAATCTAAAATTTGGATGGTACCATTAATGGTATAGGAGTAATGATTTTTTGAACATTTCAGTACATGCAACATTTCGTATAATGTAGGTTTTTTTGTAATTTACATCATTTTAAATTCCTCGAAAGATTTTGAAAATGAAATACGCCGTGCTGCAATACGATTACCATGTACCAAATTTCAGCGAAATCGGAAGGAGTGTGGCAGATCTTGTTACGATAGGCAAGAAATCGCTGTATACCATTTTTTAATCCTTCGCTGACACTCCCACACGTCGCACAGTGCGTTGAGCCCATACAAGCAATGGTCAAAAATAGAAGGAGTGGTTGGATATCGATGAAATTTGGTACTATAAGTAATTTGGGGTCGCTGAGCTCAAAAATGATCTCAGATTTGTTGTAAACTTTATAGTTTTGCTAAAAACCAGGTACTTAGGACGATTTTCTTAAGGTCCATATATAACGATGATGAAAAAGTAATGTTTAATGTTAACAAACGAAATGTACGTAGTAGAAATAATGTTTTTTGTACTTGTGAGACCATTTATGTTCATAAAAAAAAAAAAAAATTTTCAACATAAATTTTATATTTCATACAAATTTTTCGTTTTAAGCATTTTTTAAAAAATGAAAAAAAATATTTGTAGGACGAAGTAGGAAAAGTTATTTGCAGTTCTTGATTATATAGAATTCGAACTAGTAGATTAAGTAAAAAAACGGCACTTATTTTTATACGATTTGTTTTTTTTTTTTTCATCGAAATTTGTCAATTTCTGAAGTTTTTCATTTGATAATATCGTGTATTAAAATCACTACAATATACATCAAATTATATATTTTCCAAAATTTTTTAGTTTTATTTATTTACTCAAATAATATTTATAATAAAAAACTTTACTTCGCTTATTTTAATCAAAAGACAAATTTTTGATAACTCTTTGTTTAAGAGAACCCAAAACGAAGTGAAGAAAACATGATTTTTTTTGAAAAATATCTCAACTTTGAAGTGCCACAGCGTAGCCAAAACTGAGTTTTTCCCCTAAATATTTTGGTTTTATTTTATTGATACAATTACCTGTCGATTGATACCAATAATATTAGGTTTCGAGTCACAAAAAATTTTGATTTTTGCCCACTAGCCAACGCAGTGTGCGTCGTTCCACCTATCTTAAAATTTGGGTGCATTGTTTATTTTTTATGACAAATCAAGTACCACAAGTTTTTTTTAAAAAAATGAATCGTTAGGTGGACTCTAGTACAAAAATTAAACATTTGAATGAAAATAAGTGCTTTTTTTTCTTTGCTGACACTCCTGCACGCACTCCTGCACGTCATACAATCTCTCTGAAAAATTGCAAACATAAGTTGTTTTCGACTACAAACTGAGATTTGCAGTGTTTTTTGGAAAAAAATCTGCCGTTAGATAGGCTCCAGTACAAAATGTATTCGTTTCATTGAAGATAATCGTTTCTTATTCCTTTGCTGACGCTCCTGCACGTCATACGATCTCTCTGAAAATTTGCACACATAAGTTATTTTAGACCACAAATCGATATCTATGGTGTTTTTTGGAACAAAATTTACCGTTAGATAGGCTCCAGTGCAAAATCACTCGGTTTTTATAAACAATGGCCATTTGGCCAGCTAGGAATTTATTTTAAAGTCAAAAAATTTATATTTCCTGAGTTGTTTATCTTTCTTCTTTCATAATTTGAGTGTGGAATTGGGTTTTAAAACTCGCCCATATATTTCAATACACACTAATATATATACTTTTCCATATCTGCCACGCCTCCTTCTCAGCGTTACAAACGGAAGGACAAAGTGTATATACCCTGATTGTAGGCTATAATTAATTTATAAACATTTGAACATAAAGTTAAGTAAAAAAAAATTTCATTAAAGTCAAAATTAAATAAGAAAGTACACATTGCTACTAAGATAACACTAATGAAATAATAATAAATGCCTAGTTTTTCCGCGAAAACGCGAAGAAACTTAATGAATGAAAAAAAAAAACTAGTGAGGGTTAACTTTTGGCCTGACCAAAAAATAAATACCCTACAATGCAATATTTTTAAAATTTTGCTTATATGGGAGGTGCCACGTCCTCTTGTCTGAGTTCACCCAATTTTTTCTCATAGCTTGCATTTATATTTCTTAGTGTCTGAGGGAAATTTGGTTGGATTATCTCAAAAAACTTTTCAGTATAGCGTTTTGCAACTTTTGCTTATATGGGAGGTGCCACGCCCCCTTGTCTGACTTCACCCAATTTTTGTTCAAAGCTTGCATTTATAATTTAGAGTGTTTGAGTCAAATTTGGTTTGATTATCTCAAAAAACGATTTTAGTAAAACGTTTTGAAACTTTTGCTTATATGGGAGGTGCCACGCCCTTTCGTCCGAATTCGCCCAGTTTTTTCTCAGAGCTTGCGCTTTTGATTTTTAGTATTTCTGTGCATTTTGGTTGCATTGGCGTAAAAACCACTCCTAAAGTTGCGTTTTGAATACATTTTTTATATGGGCGGTAGGCGTGTCTATTGACCGATTTTGCTCATTTTCAATCCCCCGAGCTAACTTTGACGGTGGAGGCAGTGTACCAAATTTCATTTGAATTATCTTGCTAGCCAGACAGACGGACATGGCTATATCGACTCAGCAGATGACGCTGGTCAAGAATATATATACTTTTCTATATCTGCCACGCCTCCTTCTCTGCGTTACAAACGGAAGGACAAAGTGAATATAGCCTGGGTATAGGGCAAAAAAATTATCTACATTTGAAAAGCGTTGAAGTATTGAATGCTTAAAATTTCTGAAGTTGATAATGCTTTTAAGGCTGTGTCGCAACGAGCTCTAAGTCCTCATGGCGTTGATGAATTATAGTATTGTTGAATTATGTTCACGTTGTAGTACGTGAATTTAGGTAAAATTAAATTCAAAGGTCTATGGGAGATACTGAACCTAAGTTTATCATAGAGGTAAGACGGAGTTTTTAATTGTATAACTTTATGCAAATAAGTGGAGTTTCTGGCTTTAAGGTAAATCTCAATCGAGCAACCATTAAGAACATGGTCATATCTACGTATCCCATATACATAGCGTGTAGCGTTATCA
Source organism: Calliopum simillimum (assembly GCA_951812925.1). Taxonomy (NCBI): domain Eukaryota; kingdom Metazoa; phylum Arthropoda; class Insecta; order Diptera; family Lauxaniidae; genus Calliopum; species Calliopum simillimum. Next base: position 33,919,168 of record OX638370.1, read on the forward strand.
AAAGCAACTTGCAATTTATGCAGTGACCTAGAGTTCAACTTGCTATAGATAACTTCAAAGTAGGATATAAAATTGCATAACCCCTGCGCAGATATCGCAGGGTAACATATATTTTTCTTATAACCAGGTTGATATGGTCAACGGAAGTTAAAGTGGCATTCAGTTGAAACTCAAGGCAAGTGGCATTGTCAACAAAATTCAATTGATAACACTATGCAACAAATGAGTAAAAATTTTTTCCCCAGGGAATGCCATTATGCATTTTATATGTAAAATGGGCTGCTGATTCCGAAAATCGCATTATTTTTTTTTTTCGTGTCGTTTTCGAGATATCGGTCATTCTCGGTTTTTGGACCAAAAAAAAAAGATAGTTCCATTTAAATACAAAAAATCAAAATCAACTGCAGATTTATACAAGAAGAAATAACTTTTTTATAATTTTTTTTTTTTATCATAGACTATATTTTTGTGAAGAAAATAAGATACCACTGAAAAAAATCCATGGAAAAATGCAAAAGTTGTATACAATTCATTGAAAAGTTACCAAAATGCGTTTTTCCCTATTTTTTTCGTTTTTTTGTAATAAACTGTTCGATAATTAAAACTTTTTGTAAGGGTCTTAGAGGGTTAAAATTGTCTACAAAAATATTCCTCGTAATATCCTGCATAAGTTTACTGAACACATGATACACCTCAAATGTAAGGATCATATAGTTAAATTCATCGATTTAACACAAGAATGCGCTATTTTGGTATTTTTTATGTACAGTGGATTAAAAAACTTCAAAAATCGATTAAAAAAAAATCTGACGTGCTGGAGAAAAACGACGAGACACGGGTATTTTTTTTTAACGCGTACTTTCAGAATTTTTTGGATTTTCTCATGTGTTTTACAAAAAGTTTTAATTATCGAACAGTTTATCACAAAAAAACGAAAAAAATAGGGAAAAACGCATTTTGGTAATACATTTGAATACAAACATTAGTTCCTGAGATATTTGTATTTAAATGGAACTATCTTTTTTTTTTTTGGTCCGAAAACCGAAAATGACCGATATCTCAAAAACAACACGAAAAAAAAAATAATGCGATTTTCGGAATCAGCAGCCTATTTTACATATGAAATGGATAGTGGCATTCACTGGGAGATTTGGCTGTTGCATAGTGTAATCATCAATACACAAGGAAGGAATTTGATCAATTTCTGCTGTAGTTTGTGAGATTGGTAAGACAATCGATTTAGTTGGAATTAGGCAAAGATCATTTAAAGCAGCAGCCAAGTCCTCATTAATCCTGAAAGTAAGATCATCAAAGAGACCAACACGACGCGACAAGTAGCTATCCGAATGTCATATATGACTTTAAATATAGCAAGCGGTTTTGGTTCAAATGCTCAGTAATTTTATCAGATAAAATCGACTCAAAAACTTTAGACAACGGCGACACAATACTATACTTGTGGGTATGAACTCACTAAGTGCAGACGGAGTAGGCTTTTTCGGAATGGAAATGCCAGTTTCTCCAATTGCATTTGATTTAATTCTCATTATACCTCTACGTACATCATTTTCATTTATTACTTGGAATTCGAAAAGATTTATAGAAGGGTATACATTTTTTACATTAGGATCAAAAGCGTTACCACATTCGGACGAGTGCTTGGTTATAAAAAAAAACATTCAGTATCAGACGCAAAACTGTCCTTTTTGTAAACACCAAGCTGCCAAAGGTTTCTCCAAAGCTGCTTTACCGGTATAGATGTTAGATAGATATTCATCACAATGTTCTCTTTTGGCTTGCTTAACAGCAGAAACAGCTGAGTTGCAAGCCTGCTTTTATAACCCCCAATTTTTCAAGATCCGGAAACTTCGAACAGGAACTTGAGAATCAATAAGAAAATTTATTTTATTATTGAAATACTCTAGCTTTTAGTCAACAGAGCTGAAATACCAACTTTTATTCCAGTCTTTTTGAATCAAATCTTCATAGAGGCCAGCAAGATGAATAGTATTAAAACCAGAAAACTTTATCGGAGCGTTTCTGAAAGCAAAAATTTCAATTTCGTCAAAAAACACTAGAATTAAATAAGATTTTCAAAAATAAACAGGTGGCAACCATAAAAATTTATATTTGATTTTTGAAAAGTTTATTTAAGAGTTTTAAGACTATATTTTATATTTTTAAATAAATGGCTTAAACAAAACTTACAAACTAACCAAGCGGAGAGTTATTATGCGGAGAATGACTAAACGGAGAATAACAAAATGTTGCAAAAACAGTAATACCACAATGAAAATAGCAATTGTTTTTAAAAAGTTGAAACTGGCAGATAGCCACTCTAATTGTTTGTTGATTTAGTTACATAAAGATAAAATAATATGTATAGTAATATAAAAAAACTTACAGGGAGAATGACACACACTTGCGTTCTTTACAAAATTTTTAATTTAAAAAAAAACGCGCGAACACTCATTATCAAAAAATCAAAACTGTCTGAGCTTAAAATACACTTAATCTCCTTTTTTCATCACCTTCAATTCTATTTTTACTCAATACTTGAAAAATATAGAATAAAAAAACCGAACGGACATAGTCTAAAAAAAAGGAATCAACTTTTATGTATATAAATTCCATATAAAAAAAAAAAAATTTTCGAAAAGTTAACACAGAAAAACAATAACTAAAATATACGTAGGAATAGCAATTAATAACAAAAATTTTTAATTAAAATGGCTTTATTGTTTTTCAAAATATTCCCCTTGATGGCCAATACATTTTTGCATTCGTTCAAACCATTTGTCATAGCAGTTTACCCATTCATCTTGAGACACCTTCAAAACATGATTTTTTAACGCTTCAACTGCTTCTTCGGCGCTCGTAAATTTTTTGACCACGCAGTTTACCTTTGATTGTCGGAAACAAGAAGAAGTCATTGGGTGCCAAATCAGGATTGTAAGGAGGATGAGTCATCAATTCGATGTTATGACTGCTCAAAAATTCACCTGTTTCACGAGATGTGTGAGAACTCGCATTGTCATGATGGAGAATGATTCGTCTTCGGGGGTTGGTTTTACGAATATCTCCGAAGGCTTGCGGAAAACAAATGGTCATGTACCACTCAGAATTGACCGTCCTACGTTGCTCAAGCGGAACAGTGGCCACATGACACATTCGGCCTTAGAAACAGGCGACCATTTGCTTTACTGTGCTTCTTTCACGAACAACTTTTGTTGGATTTAGCTCGTCTTGGAATACCCACACGGTCAATTGCTGTTTTGTATCCGGCTCATACGTATATAACCATGACTCGTCACCTGTCACGATCTTATTCACGTCTTTTGAAGCACCACGGTCGAATTTTTTAATCATTTCCTTACACCAAACGATGCGACCCTTTTTTAGCGATTGATAAATTATGGGGTTTCCAACGAGAACAGACATTTTTTACAACTAGAGTTCATGCAAAATCAAATGTATTGAAGTGAAACTAATATGCAAAGATGCCTTTATCTCACAATATGCCACATGACGATCTTTCATTATCTGTTTTGGACGACCTTCACGGAATTCGTCGGTGGCCGAACTCCGACCTCAATTGAATTCACTATACTAACCATATACTGTGGTTTTGATGGTGCTTTATCGCCATACAACGAACTGAGTTCATCGACACATTCTTGTTGACATAATCCACGTCCAAAGTTGTGAAAAATAATCCAACGAAAACCTTTTCTTGAAATTTCCATTTTTTCGCCAAATTGATTTTCTTAACTCACTGGAAACAAAACAAATAGCACTTGTACGTCAAAACGTTGTGAGTAAGTTTATGCAAAAAAATGTCAAACTTTATTATGGTGTTGCCAGACTTAAGCTATTGACATTAGTGTATGCTTTAACCAACAATGTCATCTAATCCATGCTTGTTGGTAGCAAATAAAATAAATTTCAGTTGATTTTTCTACTTTTTTAAGAAAAATTTAAACTATTGCATTTTGGTAGGATGCCCGATGAGTACTTAAAACTAATTCATTTCTATTTATTTACATTAACATGTTATCTTTTAGCTTATGATAACAATTATACAGATCTACCTATGTGCACAGATGCTATTTTTTAAAGATTTAGTGATTACATTACATTTTCACTTAGACTCATAAGAATTAACTTTATTGAAACACCTTTGCAATGGAAGATTCAAACTAAAGTATCTAAAAACTTAATGACGGACTTCCCAAAAATAAACAAATTAAGATAGTGTGATGTGTCAATAATGGAAAAATTTTATATATTAAACGGTTTCACCTGAGTATCAAATAGTGTAAAACGGTAACGCTGGAGTTCAGTTATTATGGGACCAAGAGGATTAACTTTACCATTCTGCCTTGTGCTGGCAGTAACAAATATACAAACATCTGTGGGGGATACGGTTATAAAAACAACCGATTTCTATGACTATATCGATGTAGTTAAAGAACTACCAACAGTAGCAGCTAAATTGCGTGTATTGAACGCAGTCTGGGCTGAAATACGTTGCGATTATCAAAGTGAATTAAAAGCGGTGGAAAGTCTACACAAAACCATATACCAAATTGGTCAACAGAACGCAACAGCTGTCGCTGACGTAGCACAGCAACAAGAACTCGATGAGTTCTATCAGGAGGTGAGACAAGTGATTATAACAAGGAATGGACAATATCTAGCGCAAATCATAAATATCAAGACGAAACCATTAGATTATGAAGCTGATCAGTTTGTTATAAAAATCGTGAATAGTTTTGATTATGATCCCCAAGTGCCAATCAAGATATTTGAAAATGCACTTGATTTGATGTACGGACTGAAGAGTACATTGGAGTTGTCGGAATTTTTACGTTCATATGAAATTGTGGGCAACAAACGACAAAATGAAATTCTATTTCAAGCACAGTTGCATTTATATTGGAAATTTATTGCGTCTAATGATATTGACGATGCATATTTACTATATATAGGATACTTTTTGTTTGAAACAAAAACTAAGGGGCTTGTACAGTTGTCGAACAACGAAAAACGTCGCCTTAATGTTGCCATTAAATCATTGCCATCAACAGCACAAAATCTGTACTTCACAACCAATATTTGTTTACTTAATGCCGAAAATAGTGAATATCTCTATGAGTATTCTTTAAATCCATTAGATAGCAGGCGAAGATTTATTTTTACTTGGACACAATCTAATTCGATTGGAGGAAACGGTCCTTACAATGTTGAATTTTCAAAATCGAATACAACCATAAGAGGAAATTTACGAAATGTTTTATTCAAACATGAGTTGTACCGTGATGAGAATTTCAATAATCAGATATTTGCTTGGATGCTAACTAGCACTCAAGAAGCACCAAATAGTCAGTGGTCTTTGGCCCTAAACGATAACAAGTTGAGTTTATACCAAAGTGGTTCCTTGTATATTTGTTCTGCTGGACTGCATGATCCAGGTCGACGCTATGTTATGGCCCTACAACAGTTGGCGTCAAATCTTCCAAGCGTATGTGAATGGCATGTTGATAATTGTCCACCGGTTTACGGATGAAATAATCAATATATTTTTGAGAAACATAAATTATATTTACATAAGAAAATGCATTGTATAGTTTGTGAATATATTAAACTTCAAAATAAGCGAAAGGATTTTGAATAAAATTTTCAATACTCTCCCTCAGACCTTGATACTTTTATACTCTTTTTTAAATATTCCCTGCACTAAAAATATGAGACGGTCTACAAAAAATAACAGTTTACGGTTAGTACTAGCCCGAAACTAGTGAAAAAGGGATGCTGTGGGGGCCAGTTTGATATCAGATTGTAGCTTGTAGGGCCAAATTAATTCGATTCGTAATGAAAACAAAATAAAATTTTCGTTTTTGCTTTTGAAATATTGTTTTTTGTGTCACTTGAATTGTGTGTCAATTGTGGAAAAAAATTAAATTAATGAATTCATTTTTGTTAATGTTGTTATGAATGTAATTTAACTTTATTCAATTTATTTTAAGAAAATATAATCTCAATTAAAGAAAAAATATATATATTACAGTAGGCAGACTACACACGAAACCAGTGGTTCAAGACTAGTTGTTAAAAGACTACTTCACACCACAACTAGCCCCGGACTGGTGCAAACGTAATGCAGAAGAGGACAATTGCAATTTCGTAGGACATTTACACACAAAGAGAACAGTTGCTTGTATGCAAAAGGGATTGAAGTCGGACTAGTACTGGTTGGTAGAGAACTAGTTCATGTAGGGTTCTTCCAAATGAAAGTCTTTTTTTTTTTTCATAAAAACTTGTGCCATAAAAAAGTTTTTAAAAACTAACTACGCTGGTGCCTATAGTGAAAAAGATGGTTATATTTAAGTTTTCCAAGAATTACGAATAGTGCTAAAAATCTTTGATAAATAAATTATATTACTTGTATCAGTGATTCTTGGAAAAGCTTAATATAGAAAAATATAATTGATTAATAAGTACTTAATCAAACTCCTTATTAAATTTATGTGTCATAAAAAGAAAAACCACAATGAAAAGATACAACATACATATGAATTGATTAATGTTAAAACCCCAAATGTTACAATTTTTAGATTTTGCTTCTTTGGCAAACACTTTGTTGATAAGATACCATCACATTAATTTTTATAATAAATAAGTTATTATCAAAACCCAACACGGTGCTCTTGAACAGTCGATAGGTTTGATGAAAATGTGTAGAAAATCTGTGAATGGGGTTTCATTTGTACTAAGTAACTTTGTGGTCTGAAAATGCAAACCCCGAAATCGTAGCTGATCATCTCCGCGAAATATCGCAAAAATACATATCCCATATAAAATAAAAACATTAAGAAAAAAACACAACAAACAAATGTAAAAACAGTTATATACAATGTATTTTCCGAATCCGAATCCGGCCTTAGAATTGTTGTATCTCATACGGTTTTTGAGATGTTCTAGCCTAAACAAGGAAAAAATACCGTTTTTTCTATATTTTGAAGCTATATCACTAGAATATAAAACATTCATACGTAGAATCTCAAAGTTCTAATAATTTCCTTTAAAACCTCATTCAAATAATGTCAATACCCATATGTGTCTCCAAAATTTCGTAGACTGAAATAATGAAAAAACATGTTTTTTGCGCTTTTTTAACTTTTGAGGTTAGAATATCTCCGAGAAAAATAAAGATATGTACATAATTTAAATTAGGTTTTAAAGAAAAAGATTAAAACTTTTAAATACTGTATCGGATTTTATGTATGAGTGTCTTACATTTTAGTTATATTGTTTCAAAATATAGCAAAGACGGTATTTTTTCCTTGTTTAGTCTAAGATATGTCAAAAACCGTATGTGATACAGCAATTCTAAAAACGGATTCGGATTCAGAATTGTAAAAAATGCATTAAATAAGTATAACTATCTTTACATTTTTTTGTTGAGTTTTTTTTTTCTCCATTTTTTATTTTATATGGGATATTTATTTTTGCGATATTTCGCGCAGATGATCACCTACGATTTCGGGATTTGCATTTTTCAGAACACTTAACGAGTACAAATAAAATCCCATTCACAGACAATTTATTTGACGTTTTCATGCACGCAACACTAACATGTCGATACTACTAAATGTATAAAAACTATTTTTAACCATATGTCTTTTGGTGTTCTAACTGATTTAAGAAAAAAATAATTTTAAATACAAAGTAATTGGGGAGTTTATAAGGGTCGAAACCACATAAATCCACCAATGCCCAACGAGAACCACAGCAGATAGGATGCTGAAATTTTTAGAAGTTGGCTTCTTGGACCCAAACTTTATTTATAACAAAAAAATTTACCTAGTCTTGGCTGGGTGCCATATGGCACCCTTGGGAATTCATATATATTTGCTAATGCAATAGGCAATATGCTAGCTATTGCCCAGCGCTGCCGTATGGTACTTTGGATTTTCAAATCGTTACAACTCGTTTATTTTAAAACAGAGTTTGTGCATTTTTACTTTAAAATGCTCATTAGTCTTTTTAAAATAAAACTGCTTTCAAAAAGATTCAAAATATATGACTTAATACAGATACTCCAATAGCTTTGCCGTGAAAAAGGGGTTTACTACAGAAGCAGTTTTCTTTTTTAGTGCCCTGAAAAATAAACAATTTGTTACATGTGGGGTTTTAAAACTCATCGTGATATGAAACCAAAATAATTTTTAATCGCGATAATTAACAAAAACACACATTTCTATAACTAACTGAAATTTATAGTGAGCTTTATGTACATATGTACGAGTATATATTTATCTAATCATTTATCACACCCATGGTACACTTAAAAAAAATTACATTCAATCTATTAGTATGTATTCTTTTGCACCTTTTAGGGGGGAAGCTAAACTTAAAAATTAATCGTCTCTATCCATTGGATGTGATCCATTCAGATAACTATAATCTCTCTCCCTCTCCCTCTCCCTCTCTCTCTATATCTTTCTCTCTCTATATCTTTCTCTCTCTATCTCTATCTCTCTCTCTCTCTCTCCACGACTAACTCATTCTGAATTTAAGAAAATAACTTTTAAGTGAAAAAGTAAAAAAAAACTAGTGAGGGTGTAAAATTTGGCCTGGCCAAACATTAAATACCCTACACTGCAGTGTTTTTAAAATTTTGCTCATATGGGAGGTGCTACGCTCTCTTGTCCGAGTTCACCCAGTTTTTGTCAAGAGCTTGGATTTATAGTTTTTAGTATTTGAGTGAAAAACGTTTTCAGTATAGCGCTTTAAAGCTTTTGCTTATATAGCAGGTGCCACGCCCTCTTGTCCGAGTTCATCTAGTTTTAGCTTAGAGCGTGCATTTATAGTCTTTAGTATTTGAGTGAAGTTTGGTTGGATTATCTCAAAAAACTCATTCGGTATAGCATTTTTAAACTTTTGCTTATATGGGAGGTGCCACGCCCCCTTGTCCGATTTCACCCAATTTTTGCTGAGAGCTTTTATTTATGATTCTTAGTGTCTGAGTCGAACTTGGTTCGAATATCTCAAAAAACGCTTTCAGTACAGCGCACAGTGCGAAATTTTCAGAGTCTAGCGGAACTTAATTCATATCTCAGCACATATAGCAGTTATAGTTATGAAACTTAATACTTAGATAAATATTTAATTGGTAAAACACTATGCAAAAATTAAGGGGGATCAGACAAGGGGTTATTATACCCCCCATATATGAAAATGCTTAAAACGTTGTATTTCTGCTCCCATACCAGATATCGCTATGAAACTTGATAGACAAAAATATTTTCTTATCAAAACACCATAAAAAATGAAGGGGGTAAGACAAGGGGTATTTGCTATTTCTTGCATTTTTATTCAGAAATGCTTCTGAATTTCGAGAGGATTCCCCCTACTTTTTAGTATATTATGAACTAGCGCACGAATAGTTACCTTTAAACTATGGAGAGTGTCAGATGTTAGTGTTGGTGAGCCTATTTTTTCCAAAACAAAACCAACGATGGCGTCCGATGTCGGTTTTTCATGAAATTTCGGTGTTATATGAAATTTCCAAAGACATTCTGGAAAAGGTTTAGTTAAAAAGAAGATCGCAAAATATCGCAAAAATGTTTTGTGTTTCTAGTAGAAGATAAACCTACCTTTCAAATTTTGTACGTTTCAAAATGGCAATTTGTGGTAACACCTTTTAAAGTATCCAATGAAGTTGAAAATGTTAATCTTATGAACTTCTTAAAAAGCACAATTTTCACAAACAAATCACATACGAGTAAGAAAAGATTTTGCAATTATTTGAATGCCAACAAGTGAAAATTTTATTAAAAAAAAATTATAAAAATTTCGCGGCCTACTGACTTACCGTTTGAATGTACCACTCTATTAACTTTAACAAATCGAAAAGCTTTTAATAAGCAAAAAGTATGATTGAATTAGTAATGCAAGTTTAAGGTGCATTTTGCAGTTGTTTGGCAGGGTTTTTCACCAAACTGAGTATGAGGTTTTTGAGGTGGGATATTAAGCTACTGAAATAATGAATAATCTTACGCATTTTATGTATTCCAAAAATTGAATAAAGTTCCGCTAAACTTCTCAAATTTCGCACTGTGCAGCGTTTTGAAGCTTTTTCTTATATGGGAGGTGCCACGCCCTCTTGTCTGAATTCGTTCAGTTTTTTCTCAGAGCTTGCGCTTACAATTCTTAGTATTTATGCGTATCTTGGTTGCATTGTCGTGAAAAATACTCCTAAAATTGCATTTTGAATATATTTTTTGTATGGGCGGTAGGCGTGTCCGTTGAACGATTTCGCTTATTTTCAATCCTCCGAGCTATCTTTGACGACGGAGGCAGTGTACTTAATTTAATTGAATTATCTTGCTCAGTTTTCCCAAAAAGTGTATTTCAATACACAGCCAGCCAGCCTGCCACCCAACCAGCCAGCCAGACAGACGGACATGGCTACAAACGGTACAAATGGAAGGACAATGTGAATATACCCTGGGTGCAGGGTATAAAAATTTGACTTTATTAAAAATTTTTGAAAGAGTTTTTCAGTTACAGATTTTCTTACATTACTTAGCATTTCCGTAAACTGGGGAGACTTTAAACACCGGAAATGACTTCGGACCACAACGAAAAAAAAGATTATATCAAAATATTATCATCTCAAAGAATATTTATCGATTTGTATTGTGCCAATCAGTATGTATGAGCGCGAACTTTCAGGTATATTTGTCGCATTTTTTGAAAGTTCAGGAGCTAAGTACTCATTGACTTTTTGACTTCAGATAAGTTTAAGAATCTTTAAAAAATTTTTATAAGTAGACTTTTTTTTATAAGTCTCTAGACTTCTAGAATTTATTATTCCAAAAAAATAATTCTAGATAATTTTGTAGCCCTGAAAATTGTGTAAAGAAAAGACTCCAGAGTTGTTTTCGTACGACTAATAGTTTAGGAGATATTCTAATTAAAAAGTGTCAAAGCTTGGTAATGCATACATGCCATATGTTGATTGCCATAACTTATGAACGATGAGTCGCACGAAAAAAAAACAAAACTATTAGGGAATCGTCTGCTCTAAAAATGATGAGAATACAATTTACCGTTAAGGAGTTATTCAATAAAAACCATAAAAATCAAGGAAAACGTTAAGAATCTGTTTTTTCTTCATTTTGTTGAATATTCTTTTTTTTTTTCGATGTACAAGGGAAAACTCCAACGGAAGTATATACATTAGAGTGGTCCAAATTTTGTATGGAAAAACCAAGAGTGTTAAAAAGTCAAGGTGCGCGCGACTTTTCTGAATCCTTGGATCCTGCTGATTACAAAAAGTGCTTTGGAACCAAAAAAAATTGCGTTTAGATATTCCGCAACGAGCTTGAAGGTACTTTTTTAGGATCCAAGGATTCAGAAAAGTCGCGCGCACCTTGACTTTTTAACACTTTCGGATTTTGGACCACTCTAATATACATCAATAAAATTAAAAAAACATCCAAAAAGAACAAACAAATATTGATAGCAAAAATCATATAAATACAATAATTTCACTTCATTATCGAACAGTTTAAAACAAAACATGGGTTCAAGAAAACTGGCTCTTACACTCTGCTTTCTGCTGGCAGTAACAAATATACAAATATCTGTGGGTGATACGATTATAAAAACTACCGATTTCTATGACTATATCGATGTAGTCAAAGAATTACCAACAGTAGCTGCTAAATTGCGTGTATTAAACGCAGTCTGGGCTGAGATACGTTGCGATTATCGAAGTGAATTAAAAGCGGTGGAGAGTCTACACAAAACCATTTACGAAATTGGGCAACAGAATGCATCAGAAGTCGCTGAGGCAGCACAGCAACAAGAAATCGATGAGCTCTATCAGGAAGTGAGACAAGTGATTATAACGCGAAATGGGCAATATCTAGCGCAAATCATAAATATCAAGACGAAACCATTAGATTATGAAGCTGATCAGTTTGCTATAAAAATCGTGAATAGTTTTGATTATGATCCCCAAGTGCCAAATAAGATATTTGAAAATGCACTTGATTTGATGTACGGACTGAAGAGTACATTGGAGTTGTCGGAATTTTTACGTTCATATGAAATTGTGGGCAACAAACGACAAAATGAAATTCTATTTCAAGCACAGTTATATTTATATTGGAAATTTACTGCGTTCAATGATATTGACGATTCATATTTACTATATATAGGTTATTTTTGGTTTGAAGCGAAAACTAAGGGGCTTGTGCAATTATCAAACAACGAAAAACGTCGTCTAAATGTTGCCATTAAATCATTGCCACCTACGGTACAAAATTTGTATTTCACAAAAAATATTTGTTTACTTAATGTAGAAACAAGTGAATATCTCTATGAGGTTAGTGGAGCTTCATCAGATGACAAACGTAAAGATATTTTTACATGGATGACAAAAAATAGCATTGCAGACAACAGTCCCTTCAAAGTTGAGTTGTCAGAATCGAATACAACTATAAGAGCAAATTTACGAAATGCTGAGTACAAACATGAATTGTTCCGCGATGATTCTTCTTATGATCGGATATTTGCTTGGATGCTAACTGGTATTCAAGAAGCACCAAATAGTCGGTGGTCTTTGGCCCTAAACGATAACAAGTTGAGCTTATACCAAAGTGGTTCCTTGTATATTTGTTCTGATGCACCGCATGATCCAGAGGGACGCTATGTTGTGGCCCTACATCGGATGGCGTCAAATCTTCCAGGCGAATGTGAATGGCATGTTGATAATTGTCCAACGGTTTATGGGTGAAAGAATCAAATATAATTATATTTGAAATATAAATTTTATAAATACAAATATATAATATAATATGTATTTAAGATTTAAAAATTAATAAAAGAATTTTCAATAAAATGAAATGTTTTTTATAAACATAGGTACATTTACATGGGTCGATTTGTATGAAGCAAAAAGAAACTAGTAATGGTAGTATCTTTGGCCTGGACAAAAACTAAATACCCTACACTGCATTTCAAGTATATTACATATTTAACACTTAGTTGATAAAAACTATGCGATATTCTTGTACATACAAGTTTTTATTAAAATAAATTGTTTTATTCTTCCATAACTTCTAGGAGAGTTTAAGAAGTGTTACGCCTTTTCCGAGCTCACCTCGATAGCTTGCATTTATTGTTCCGAGTGTTTGAGTAAAATTCGGTTAGGGTTTCTTAAAAAAATCTTTCAATATAGCATTTTCAAACTTTCGCTTACATGGGAGGTGCCACGCCCTCTAGTCCTAATTCGCCTTCTTTTTGCTCAGAGTTTGCAATTAATGCTCTTAGTACTTGCGTAAAATTTGGTTGGATGATCTCAGAAAACACTTTCAGTATATCATTTTGAAACTTTTGCTTATATGGGAGATGCCACGCCCTCTAGTAAGAGTTCGCCTAGTATTTATGTGTATTTTGCTTCTGTTATTGCAAATAATGCTCTTATTATTGCATTTTGAATATATTTTTTGTATGGGCGGTAGGCGTATCCGTTGACCGATTTCGCTCATTTTCAATCCCCCAAGCTAGCTTTTACGGCGGAAGCAGAGTACCAAATTTAATTGAAATATGTTGTTTAGTTTTCCCAAAAAATTTATTTCCACGCACCCCCAGCCAGCCAGCCAGCCAGATAGACGGACAAAGAGAATTGGATTTCAATACCAGGCTGTATTTAACGTTTAATTAATTTTTCTTTATTTTCATAGGTCGCACCCACTCAGAATTGTCTTATCGGCCCCTAGGGGGGCGCGCCCAACCTGTTGAGAACCACTGCCATAAAGCATTCGAACGCCTCTTTTAATTAAAATTTCATCGTTAAAATTTAAAAATAAAAACCGAACATGTGGATCTTATACTAGACAAATTGTTGTGTGGTCCGATATAGCACCCACACACATACATTATATTTTGTTTGCTAATGCTTCCGTGATGCCGGTTTCCTGAACTATGGAAGATCGGTACGGAAACCTCTATTGCTAAGACTACATCTGCCTCTGAATCTAAAGACTATAGACCAATAAGCATTCTGCCTGCTTTAGGAAAGGTATTCGAAAAAATAATTTATGATCAAATCAATGAGTATTTAAATGACAACAATTTGCTATCTCCTCTGCAGTCCGGTTTTCGTTCGGGTCATAGTTGTTCGACTGCTGCCTTAAAAATTGATGACGACATTCTGTGCTCCCATGATCAGACCCTTCTCTATCTCATCGACTTTCCAAAGGGCTTTGATTCCGTCAATCATAACAGACTTTGTTATAAACTCAATACCACACTACCTAGAGGAAAGAATGCAACGGGTCAAAATAACGACTAGTTTTTCATCCCTTAAAGTTATTAACTCTGGAGTACTTAAGGCATCTATCTTAGGTCTCTTACTTTACTCTATGTTAATTAGCGACATTTGTAAATACTCTAAAGTACACGCCTACGCTGATGACATCCAGATTTATCTCTCTGCACATAAAGATCTTATTGAAGACTTGAATTACCGACTGAACTCTGACTTGTCCGCACTGTACAGATGGGCTGCTACCAACTTGCTATTAATTAATCCCACAAAATCTAAAGTGCTGCTAATTGCAAGATTTGAAACAAGCCTTTTTAGATATTCCATCCTTGTATATTGGGAATACCCAGTTAAATGTGGTTAATAAAATAAAAAACCTTGGATTTATTTTTAACTCTAAAATTACTTGTACTGACCATATAAATACCACAATTGGAAAAAAATATACGGGACCTTACGCTTTTTCCGTACCTCAGTAGGCTTGACCCCTCTTTTGACTAGACGAAGACTTGTAGTACAAGTGATTATGCCTCATATAACTTACTTCGACGTTGTCTATAGTAGGCTAGACACTCAGTTACAGCACAAACTTCTTGTAGCTTTCAACAATGCGGCTAGATATGTTTACGGTATCTCTAGGTTTGAGCAGATTTCTGAAATAAGTAAAAGAGTTCTTGGCTGCGGTTTGTTGGACTATCTAGATAATCGCAACATTATGTCTCTTCATAAACTACTTAGTCTATACTCAAAAGCCTGAATACCTGTTTGAAAAACTAACTTTTCCTCAATCTACTAGATCACTCAATTTCAATATTCCTAGGTACAACTACCTTAATGGCTCTAGATTCTTTTATATAAGCACCATTAGACTGTGGATTTCATTACCCATTAATATCAGAAAAAATACATATGTAACCAAAATAATTTTTTAATCGCGATAATTAACAAGAACACACATTTCTTTACCAACTGAAATTTATAGTGCGCTTTATTTACATGTGTACGAGTATATTTTTATCTAATCATTTATAACAACAATGGCACACTTAAAAAAATTGTATGCAATCTATTCGTATGTGTCCTTTTATAGCCTCTAAAAGAAGCAAAACTAAAAAATTAATCGTCTCTTCACGAGTAACTCATTCTGGAATTTAAGAAAAATCTTTTAAGTGCAGAAGTTAAAAAAAAATTTTTGATTTTATTAAAAATTTTTGAAAGGGTTTTTCAGATACAGATTTTTAACGTTACTTAACATTTCCGTTAGCTGAGGTGACTGTGAACACCGGAAATGACTTTGGACCACAAGAAAAAAAAAGATTAAAATCGAAATATTATCATCTCATAGACTATTTATCAAATTGTATTGTGGCAATCAGTATGTATGAACGCGAACTTACAGTTATTTGTCGCATTTTTTGAAAGTTCAGGAACTTAGTACTCATTGACAATTTGATTTCCCGAATCTTTAAAAAAATTATATTAGAAGAGTTTTTCTTTTATAAGTCTCTAGAATTATAGAATATATTATTCTAGAAAAATAATTCTAGACAATTTTGTAGCCCTGAAAATTTTCTATAGAATTAACTTCAAAGTTGTTTTTGTGCGGCAAGTAGTTTAGGAGATATTCTAATCTAAAAGTGTCAAAGCTTGGTAATGCATACATGCGGTATATAAATGTGCATAGGCGTATGTTGATTGCCATAATTTATGAACGATGAGTCGAACGAAAAAAGCAAAACCACCAGGTTATAGCGAATTGTCTGCTCCATAAAAGATAAGCAATGTATGTTCACATTCATTTTACCGTTAAGGAGTTATTTAGTAAAAGCCATAAAAATTAAGGAAATCGTTAAAAAAATTAGTTTTTTGTTTATTTTATTTTATATATTTTTTTTTTCGATGTACAAGAGAAGATTCCAACGGAAGTACATATATGCATATAGACTGATTCCATTCCAATCATATGGTGGGTGTGCACTTAGGTTTGAGTATCAACTTCAAACTAGCAAATTATTTTTCTACAAACAAAATGAGGGAATACGTATTTATTTATTTTATTTTTTTTTTGGACCAAAATTGGGAATTTTATGGCGTTTTGTAGGAATTTTGCCCAAAATTTAATTTTGAAAAAATCATGAAGTGCAATCGGTTTTTTCAACAGTAATTCTTTATTTATCAACTGTTTTACGTGTACATGTATCAAAGTTTATTTGATGCTCCATAAAATTCTTTTACGTAATATAGAAAAATTTCTTTAACCCTTCACGATGTGCCTTAACACGTTCTAAATCGGACGTCGTAGCACATCAAATTTTTTTCCAGATTCTGTTTACTTATCGTTCAAATGATGTATAAAAAAATTTTCACTCGTGACTCTTCGACTAAATTTTGAGATAATCGCTTTTTCAATTGGGGCATTTTCCCGTACAAAAAGAAAAAAAAAATTTTTTTTAACTACATTAAACAAAAATTAAAATAATCACAATCGATGTGTTTTGCGATGCTAAACGCGAATCCAGATAAAATAAAGATGCCGAGGATTCGATTAAAGAGGAACAAACAGTTTATTTAATGAAATGTATTTCGTACAAAGTTCAGTTTGCTTCAATGAAAAATTAGAATAAAAATTGTTTGAATAAACAAAACATTCTTAGGCTTCTATACAAAAAGTGTAGCAAGTGTTTTAGTATATAGTACATATTTAATTGTGTATATATATATTTTAACAAATCCAACCTCACAATTGTTCTATTGTGTAGGGGAAGGTGGGGAATCGTGGGCCACGTTTTTATTTTGTTAAATATCTTCAAAAAAAATTAAAAATTTTGCAAATTGTAATATGGTATGTTATTCTACATTAAGTTAGGTAACTTTTGACTATTACACATTCTAACAATTCTTTTGTTTTTTCCGACTTTTCGTGGTTTGAAAAAAATTAGTGTTTTTGCGATTTTCCAAAATGGTGGGGAATCGTGGGCCACCGCCGTAATTAAGTAAAAATCAAACAATTATGATGCAAAACTTTATTGAATTAGTTGAAATGACAAGTAAAGTTATTTTAATCGACAAAATGAAGAAGAAGGGTTATACACGATCAATCAGATACGCAATTTGGGCACGTGAATGTGTTGGCGGAGGTAGCACATTTTGCATGAACATCTCGAACACATTCCATGCATGCAACTGAATTGTTTTTGGTCAGTTTCTTTGGCATTGACTCCAAACAAAGTATGCAGAAGTCAACATCTTCATCGTCGGAAGAATCACGTCGCGCTGGTTGTGATCTAGTTCCGCGCTTCTTGGGTGCAGGTGTCTCCTTTGCTTCCTTTTCTTTCTTGCGATTGATTTCAGCCTTCTCACGCAATTCAGTGACAAATTCAGGCGATGTTAAAATGGCACTCCTCATCGGTTTGCGACCACGATTGGACTTTTTAGCTGGTGCTCCTTGTTTCAGTGGGCCAGATTGTCGCAATTTTTGTGAAAGTGAGGCAGAAGAGCTGGTACCTGATGTGCTAGCTACTGCTGAAGACTCAGAAGTTGTGACTTTTTCATGTATATGAGTTTCGACATCACGATTTGTGACAATAATTTTGCGTTCGTTATCTCCATTCTCTTCATCACTGCCATCGCATTGATCCTCACCACTTAGTTGTGAAGAAATAAAATCAACTTCAGTAAACACGTTCGCATTGAATGGGAAAATTCCGCATGATTTAAAACCACTCTTTATGTTTTTTGGTGTGACGGCTATGTCAAGACATTAGTCAACAATCAGTGGAACGTGGTGAAGATCGTAAAGTACACCGACGTTGGCTCCCTTCCAATCATCGTGCTTCTGTGCGTACACCAGGACCGAAAACGGAGACATCCAAAGGCTACATCCTATGCGTACAATGTGGAGGGAAAGATAGCATTGTGATGTCATGAGCAAGGGCCTTTTCGATGACTTCAATTGACAAATGCGATGCATTATTGTCTACCAGCAAAATTGTGGGTGAGCCGGCATGAGCATGATCAAGTGATCCATATACTGCAAAAATAACTCGGCTGTCATCCATCCACTGCCAATTGCCATGCCTTCAGCGCCATGAGATGCATGGGTCATGAATATTGCTTTCATGTTTTTGCGAGGAAAAATGAAAAACGGTGGAATCGAAATACCACTCGCACTGACTGACAACGCCATCGTCACATTTGTTCCTCTATCGGCTGATGTATACGTGCCTATCCTTTTTTTGCCTTTTTGTGCAATAACTTTTACGACTTTGTTGGGAACAGTGGGCAATCCCGTCTCGTCCATATTCCAAATTCGATGGACCTCAAATTTTGTTGCATTGAGCACAAAACATCATAAACACAACTTACAAATGTATATTGATACGAAAACTGTCAAAACACGGGTGGCCCACGATTCCCCACCAAAAGTGGCTCACGATTCCCCACAAGCTACTTTTTGCAAAACAACGGCGTGTAATTGACTTGTTGAAGTGTCATGCAAAATTACTTTTGTATGTTGAAAGGCAAAGGTCTAACGATAATAAAAAACATATTTACCTGTGTTTTGTCGTAGCAATTCGTCCAAAAATGACGGAAATCAAACACGCAAAAAAAGTTTTGCAGATACTTTTTTTGGGCGAGTATTGTACAAAGCAAATAAAACGCGTACGTTTGTCAACAACCAATGTAAAAATAAGTTGAGGCTTAGAGAAAATGATTACAGTTGCATTTAACTATTTATCTCGACATACTGCCAAAAGGTGGCGGTGTCTCACGATTCCCCATGGCCCACGATTCCCCACTTTCCCCTATAGTTTATGAGATATTGTAACCTAAAGACCAAAAAAAGTCGTTTTTTTTCCATTTTTTGAAGCTATATAACTATGTAACATATCATTTATTCGTCAAATGTGGCTTAAATACTTGAAAGCCCCAATCTTTTCCTTTAAAACCTTATTTTAATAATATTTATATCTCCATGTTTCTAAGAGATATCGTAGACCGAAATATTGTCAAAACGGTTTTTTTGCACTTTTGTGTCTTTTTAGGTTAGGATATCTTTGAGGCAAAAAAAGATATCAACATAATTTAAATTAGGTTTTAAAGGCATAGATTAGGACTTTAAAGTTGCTTACCAGATTTAACGAAATTAAAATTTCTTTCACATTTTAAACATGTTCAACGAACCGACTACTTCTAAATTCAGCCGTTTGACACCCCGAGTGTTGTTGTTACGTGTATGACATACGGCTGAATTTTGAAATGGTCGGTTATATAGCTTCAAAAAATGGAAAAAAAACGACTTTTTTTGGTCTCTAGGTTACAATATCTCATAAACTATACACAATAGAGCAATTCTGAGGTTGGATTCGCGTTTAACATCGCAAAACACATCGATTGTGATTATTTTAATTTTAGTTTAATGTAGTTAAACAAATTTTTTTTTCTTTTTGTATGGGAAAATGCCCCAATTGGAAAAGCGATTATCTCAAAATTTAGTCGAAGAGTCACGAGTGAAATTTTTTTTATGCATCATTTGAACGATAAGTAAACAGAATCTGGAAAAAAATTTGATGTGCTACGACGTCCGAATTAGAACGGGTTAAGGCACACCGTTTCTTACTTTCTTTAAAATTGACTTTTATATTTTAAATAAAAATGCTAATTTTCTCAAAAACACCATCTTTTTTTTTCTCGAAAATTTGCACACTGATAGTAAAGCACGTATTCTTTATTCCAGTTATGACTGCTTTCTTGCTTTTTTGTTGCAAGTGTAAAATTTGCAATTTTTAATGTTGCATTTGCGTTCTTGTCTACCAAATGAATAAGAAAAATTACACAGTTCTGTTTTCACTTTCCTAGACGGTTTTGCGATACTGATTCCGAAAATGGCACTTACATTCTTCTACCATTTTTGGTTTTTTGAATAAAACCTATAAATTTAAAAAACCGAATTCTTTGTTTTCGAGACACAAAATTCATTCGTTCATCTATATTATTGATGGAAACTAAATATACTCAAGGTCTAGAGAACCAAGCATTGTTTGTGTTTTTTGCGATTTGACAGTACCTTGGCTTTTGTTTTTTTTTTCGGAAGTTCTCGGCATTTTTATTAGTTTTTTTTTCCATTACTTTCATGTAATTGTGCTGTGCTGTTATGAGTATGCAACAAGAAATTATCCCTCTGGTTCCCTCACTCTTCTAAACATGGCATTTTTTAATACTTTTGCATTTCTTTGCAAAACGCCATAAAGTCCCCAATTTTGGTCCGAATAAAACAAAAAAAAAAAATACGAGTAGCATTTCTCAAAACCAGAGTGTGTTACCAACTAACAATTTGGCAATTTTTCACAACAGACGGCGCACAAAGGGGTATTGTATGCGCTTTTACGCATTTAATTGAAAAAAAATTTTTTAAAGATTATTAAATTCTGCGTCACAAACAATAAAAATTGTTGACCTAACATTACTAGTATAAAAGTTATATGCGGTTGAAGATCAACTTTTTTTGCTTTCATTCGCGCGCTGTAAAAAATTTGAATTTTTTGGCTTTTTTAAAGTACATTTTTATTAAAAAAAAAAGTTTTTTGTGGAAAAAGTTTTAATGGAACCTTTAACTTCAGGTAATTGTGGTTCTTACTACATAACAGTTTTTTTTGAATTAATGTTTAAAAAATTTTGTTTTATATATATAAAATATGTGTTAAAAAATTAAGGTTTTTTATTACACAGGTTTACAAAAAAAAAAAAATGTCATGGCGTTTTGATCAGACTATGTGTTTCCTAGGGACTTTGACGTCCTGAATCCGAATCCGGGGTCCGTTTTTTTCCAGAGCGTCTGAGAAAAAAGATTTCAAGGTCATATGGAGGTCAACATGGGGTTCATGTGTCGTTTAGTGATAAGTTCGCTAAAATTCTGAAATTAATTTTTAATCATTGAGCTCTTAGGTTTTTAAAAGAATATGTGAGCAAGAAGAGTATCTCGGACCTAGTTTCAGAGATATAGCCATCGGAAGATCAGAACATACATCTTCTATGAAAACCGCTATAAGTTGGGAACCCCTGAACGGATGTAGAAAATATTGGCGTCATATGAAAGGTATTTTAACGTTGTTGTTATTGTTGTTGCTGGTGTTGTTGATTTATTTGTTGTTGTAATTGAAAAATTTCACAAAATTTCAAAAAAGCTGATATCTCGGAAACTATGAATCTAATGGAAAATATTTCCAAAACATTTTTATAGGTTGTCAAAATACCTTTCATATAACACCAATATTGTACAAATCCATCCAGGAGTTTCCAACTTATAGCAGTTTTCATGGAAGATAAATCCGGATCTTCCGATGGCTATATCTCCAAAACTAGGTCCGAGATACCCTTTTTGATCACATTATATTTTTAAGGACTAAGAAATCAATGATAAAAAATTGGTTTCAGAATTTTAGCCAATTTATCACTAAACGGCACATGACCTCCATATGAGCTTGAAAAATTTTTCTCAGACGTTCTGGAAAAAAACGGACCCGGGACTCGGATTCAGGACGTCAAAGTCCCTAGGAAACACATAGTCCGGTCAAAACGCCATGACATTTTTTTTTTTTTGTAAACCTGTGTTATTCAAGTGGAGTTAAAGTATTTTAGGTTGTGCAAGGTTTTCATCTTGTTATGATTTTCTTTAACTATAGACTGTCCATAATAAGTGTTAAAAATTTGGTTGTGCCATGTTTTGCTCCTTTGGAATTATTTAACTTTTTGTGAGAGAACTCCAGTCGCTATAATCACAAGAAGCAAGTGCAGCCACCAACAATGCAATGATTTTTTTCCTTTCGTTTTGTTTTTCTTCTTAAATTTTGATGGACCCTTTTAGTTCAGGTATTGGGTGTACAACATAAAAACCGGAATTTTTTAGCGAAATTTGATGCTTTATTGTGGAAAAATGTTACAATATATTTTATTCAAAGTATTGTCCATTGGAAGCTACAACATTTTCCCATCTTTCAGGCAATTTATGAACTCCATCCCAAAAAAATTGCGCCGGTTTGGCGGCCAAAAATTAATCTATCCAATTTTCGATATCTTGAACTTAAGTGAAGCGTATTCCTGATAGGGCATTCTGCATCGATCGGAACAAATGGTTGTCTGATGGTGCAAGGTCTGGGCTATAAAGCGGGTGAGGCAAAATTTCCCATCCGTTGTATTCCAGGTAATTTTTGACTGGGGCAGCAATATGTGGCCGAGCGTTGTCATGATGAAAAATTATTGCTTCGTGTCTGGTCGCATTTTCCGGGCGTTTTTCGATGATGGCACGCTTCAAACGTATTAATTGTGTTCGATAGAGGTCACCTGTGAGCATTACAGAGCATTCCCTTGGCACCATGGATATTTGCCTTTGGCTGGGAAGGTCCTGGTTGTCCGGGCTTCATATATGAATGTTTGCGTTTCGGGTTGTGGTAATGGATCCATTTTTCATCCCCAGTCACGATCCGATGCAAAAATGACTTTTGGCAGCAGTTTTCTTTGCAAAAAAATGACCCAACAGAACCTCTTTTTCTCCAATTTTCGAAGTTATTCATCTTGAAAAATAATAATGATGCACACAAGATAAAATTGTTTTGTTGACTGATTTTGACAGCTGTCAAATGTACCTTCAAAATGACATATATATAAAGTTCGAGCTTTCACGATATTTGTTAGTACGGACATCCACCGTCAAATTCCGGTTTTTAAGTTGTACACCCAATATTTTTGTAATACAAAAGTGGTTTTTGTTTTGTGAAAAAGTGTTTTTTTTTTATATTTAAATTTTTTTTTTGTTCGTTAGTTTAAAATCAAGTGCATTTTAGCTATATACATAGACATATAGTCGTTCCAAAAGTGAGCTCAAACAAAAATGTTTTGATTTTAATAAAGAGTTACTTATTATGAAAAAAAGGGTTGCGGGTTTTTGCGCGGCTGTGAGAAATTTTAATTTTTTTAAGGCAAACTGACATGTCCAATATGAATGAAAGTGGAGCAAAAAATAAATAAAAAGTTAAATACAGACTTATGGGCAAATCCGAAAATAATCTTCTCTTATATGACCCAGTTTTAAAAAAAAAAATTTTTTCATGTACAATAACCAAATGTGGTGGAATTTATTCCTAGACGCATAAGCTGAAATTTCCAATAGGCGAACAAAAAAATTTCGACCTGAGGGGGTGTCAGGAGGTCGTTTTATCTGAAAATTTTGAGAAAATCGAGATTTTCGATAATATACGGGAGAGCACATATTTCAGAAGTAGTAGATATGTTACGGGGCACCTTTCCAAATATTCTGAAGTAAAATTCAAAAACATCGTATGTGGGTCGTGGCGACAGAATGGGTTAAAAAGTCTAAATCACTCATTACGGCCACATAACAGGTCCTTAAATTCTGAAACAAATCAAGCAAGTTCCTTGATAAAAAATAAATCGACTTTGCTTATGATATTTTTTAATCTAAGCGCCCCTGCCGAGTAAAAAATGAAAAACGCTAAATTTTGGGTAAAAAATGCGATTATTGGCGATATGCGATCGAGCACACCATAGCGACACATAAGGTAAGATAGCGGGATATCTAACAAACATTCTGGAGTAAAATTCAAAAAAATCCTATGTGGGTTGTGGCGCCAGAATGGGTTAAAAAGTTTAAATCGCTCATTACGGCCACGTAACAGGTCCTAAAATTCTGGAAAAAATCAAGCAAATTCCTTGAGAAAAAATAAATCGACTTTTTTATGATGTTTTTTTAATTTGAGCCCCTCATTTGGAGCAAAAAATGAATAAACTCAAAATTTCGCTTTTCGCCAAAAATCACGTTTTTTACCCAAAAATTAGCGTTTTTTATTTTTTACTTAGCAGGGGGCGCTTAAATTAAAAAAACATCATAAACAAATTCGCTTTATTTTCTATCAAGGAGTTTGCTTGATTTTTTTCAGAATTTTAGCACCTGTTACGTGGCCGTAATGAGCGCTTTAAACTTTTGAACCCATTCTGACGCCACGACCCACATACGATTTTTCTGAATTTTACTCCAGAATATTTGTTACATATCCCGCTATCTTTTCCTATGTGTCGCTATGGTGTGCTCAATCGCATATCGCCAATAATCGCATTTTTTACCCAAAATTTTGCGTTTTTCATTTTTTACTCGGCAGGGGGCGCTTAGATTAAAAAATATCATAAGCAAAGTCGATTTATTTTTTATCAAGGAACTTGCTTGATTTGTTTCAGAATTTTAGGACCTGTTATGTGGCCGTAATGAGTGATTTAGACTTTTTAACCCATTTTGTCGCCACGACCCACATACGATGTTTTTGAATTTTACTTCAGAATATTTTGAAATGGGTCGTCTAGCAAGGAAAATCGGTTATAACTCATTTTAAGAACGGGCAATCTATGCGCTAAGCTTCTTAATATGTTAGTTTGAGTCCCACCTACAATGCAAAGCACAATTAAAAGCTTCGTTCATGCAAATCGGGTACAAAATTAGGGTAAAAGTGCGTCAAACAACTATTTTAATCCCGCTGGCGATTCATTTATGGTATACAAAATCAATACTAACCCACATTATTGGCGCCAAAAACCGTCTAGGATATACATGAAGAACTAAGTAATTCGTACAGTGCGAAAAATGGCGGCTGCGTGTCCCGAGACCACAGCTTCAAAGCCCAAGTAGTCCTTCATAAGCACAAAAAAAATCAAAAAAGTCTACTTGGCTTTGCGATTCGGCTCAATATTACGTTTCCGCCATAAGTATGTCATGTCATCAGGTTCAAATATGTTAAATTTAGACTCGTCCATGATTATGACGTTGCTTTAAAAGTCCTTATCTTTGTGGGCGTGCTAATACTGAGCTCGATATTAAAAATAATGTAGGCTTTCCTTGCTTTTTTTGTTTACGAAGGGCTACTTAGGCTTTAAAATTGTGGTCTCGGGACATGCAGCCACCAGTTTTCGCACTGTACGAGTTACTTAGTTCTTGATGTATATCCCAGACGGTTTTTGGAGCCAATAATG
This sequence comes from Calliopum simillimum, assembly GCA_951812925.1. Taxonomy (NCBI): domain Eukaryota; kingdom Metazoa; phylum Arthropoda; class Insecta; order Diptera; family Lauxaniidae; genus Calliopum; species Calliopum simillimum. The sequence goes on from OX638370.1 coordinate 33,944,549, forward strand.
TGGGTTAGTATTGATTTTGTGGACCATAAATGAACCGTCAGCGGGACTAAAATTGTTGTTTGACGCACTTTTACCCTAATTTTGGACCCGATTTGCATGAACGAAGCTTTTAATTGTGCTTTGCATTGTAGGTGGGACTCAAACTAACATATTAAGAAGCTTAGCGCATAGATTGCCCGTTCTTAAAATGAGTTATAACCGATTTTCCTTGCTAGACGACCCATTTCTGCAAAATGCACTTTTTTACCCTCACATGTTCATGATCAAACTAAAAAGTGGCTGCATCTGGTTGAGAATACCACACAAAGAACATAAAAAAAGAAATTCTCATTATATAACGCGGAACGCTGGCTCCAAAGGGAAAATAAGTATCTGCACGAAATAAGCTGTGACTTGAAATTCTCCTGCTCAATCGGTTTTTTCCGCCTTGAGCGTTTCGGAATCAACTTTTGTGGATTTTCTTTTACTTATTATTAACAATAGACATTCCCGTCTAAGCCTGCATTTAAAATTTGATAATATTTGTATTAGTTTTAAAGACATAGTGTTTTAAAGTTAAAAAAAATTACTGCACGAAATAAGCTGTGAGCCACTGTATATGAAAATATATATACATTTTTATATATGAAAATATATATATGTCGGGTTTACCTCTTTATTTTGAACGTGGTTTTCCATTTTAAATAATTTTCAATTTAGTTTTACAGAATTTATTTAGTTTTTAAGTTCTTTTCTTTTTCGATTTTTCAAATTAATAATGTCAAATAATTTTCAAGTCATATTTTTACATTCTTGCTGAAGTTCACAATTTATTTTTATTCGTCAGTGTTTTCTCCGCAAGTACCATTATACGACACGGCCATCCTGTCAGCTCGCACGTCCTCGTGCGCGTAACCTGAAAGTAAATATGGGTCTATACAGTATCAAGAAGCTTTTCTCGGTCAATCCTGACCAAAATACTTTCTTTTTTTTTACAACACTCTTATTTTTATTGAGAACAAATAAAGTTGTTGACAGATTTTCAAAAACTTAATTCAAAACATTGACAAACTTATTCATTAACAGTCATCCGAAGGAAAGTCCCACATTACTATTTACTAAATCAATCGCAATAAACAATCTACAATGCTCAACCTTGTAACTTCCACCCAGTTACAAAAATAATTTATCACTTCCGATAAGTGATAACTCAATACTTCAGATTCAACATCACCACCACTAGGTGATTTAAGTACCTCCATCCGGTACTACCCACTCAATATTACCTCCATCCGGTAATATAAGTACCTCCATCAGGTACTAAACATTCAATATTACCTCCATCCGGTAATATAAGTACCTCCATCCGGTACAATACATTCAATATCACCTCTAGTGATATTCGTACCTCTATCCGGTACTTCACACACAGTATTACCTCCATCCGGTAATATTATCTAACAATACAATTTGTACAATATCGCTTCCATCCAGCGACTAATCTCTACTTCTAACCATTGTTTTTTTTTAATATACATATTGAGCATTGCTTATTGCATAAAATTTTAATTTCTCACTTAATTTTCAGCAATATCTGTAGGGACATGACCTTCGGGCATTCTTTTAATACGATCATGTGCATATTTATAAGTCCGATTACAATTAAGTGCCTTTAAAACATAGCGGTCTCCGTCCAACACTTCTACTATTTTAAATGGGCCCTTATACTTAGGATCGAGCTTTGTTTGATGCCGTTCCTCATTTTGCAACAAAACAAAATCACCAACACAAAATTTATTAACTTTTGCTTTGTTACTATCAAACCTCTTTTTCTCATAGATGTCATTCTTATTCTTGTTAGTAACAGCTGTAGTACGAACTTCATCGATATCAACTATAGGTTCGTTATCGTCTGATAGCATGATGTCTAATGGTCTTGCTATTCTGCCAATAAGCAACTCAAGAGGACTGGACTTTGTAACTCGATTTTGAGTGCAATTTAAAGCCAATTGAACATCAGGGATGGCATCCTGCCATGAACGGTTACTAGTTTCTACTCCAGGAGGCATATTTTTTAGAGTGCTCATAACTCGTTCAACTTGTCTGTTAGCGCGAAAGCTGCCTGTAGCAATCAAGTGCAATTTAATGTTGTGGGATGTACAGAAGTCACAAAACTCTCTACTGGAAAAACAACGACCGTGATCAGCAATGATTCGGTTAGGAGCGCCAAATAATGAAATGCCTTGCTTCAATGCTGCTATGCTACTAGAAGTATCAATATTTAGGGTAAGATGTAATAAAACATACTTTGTGAATGCATCAATCAAGACGAAAATATATTATTTTTTGTCATTCTTTCCACTTAATTTTCCAGTTGCTTCGATATGCAAAGTATGCCAGTTGAATGAATGGCTACTTTTGGTATTGAGTGTAATTCAGCCTGAATTTTTCCAGAATGCGATTTTGAAATTTTACAAGTGATGCAGTTATAGACAAATTTTCTAACAAATTTAGACATATTTTCAAACCAGTATAACTCATAGACTTTTTCCAAAGTTTTTTCATAACCCAAATGCATCAACGACTCATGTGTGTTATTGATGACTGACCACCTAAGCGATCGAGGTACTATTGGCAGGCAGCGAGTTTTGCCATTATGCTGTATCTTACGATACAAAATGCCTGAACGAAGCTCGTTAGTTTCTGCAACATCTTTACTGAGTCTTTTCTCATTAAAATCGGCCACTAGTTGTGAAATTTCACTATCCCGTTGTTGTTCTGCTATTAACCAATTTTCTGACAATTCAGTAATATCAACACGCTTTTGTTCTACTTTCTGAAAAATTTTAGGATATGAAGGCAAAGGATTTCTGGAGAACATGGCACATGCGGTTACCATTTCTATAAATAATATCGAAGTTAAAAGCTTGTAAGAAAGCCCACCATCTATGAACCCGAGGAGTGAGATCCAACTTCTTTCGAGATGATTGTAACGCGTTGCAATCTGTGACAACAACAAATTTGCGCCCATGTAAATAATGCCAAAAGTGTTTAATGGCATTTACAACCGCAAGAGTTTCCAACTCATAAGAATGATATTTGGACTCAGCGGATGAAGTGCGTCTGCTACTATACGCGATTACACTAAACTTGTTGTTGGAATCTTTCTTTTGCATAAGTACAGCACCATAGCCAATTGCACTTGCATCAGTATGAAGCATTACTGGGCAATCAGGATCAAAAATTGTTAAAACTGGCTCAATAGTCAAAATTGATATCACTTTTTGCCTTACAGCCTCATGGCTAGGTTTCCAATCTATTTTTCGATTACCTGACGTAAGGGCATACAAAGGAGTCATAACTTGGGAAAATTTTGGAACAAACTGTCGAAAATATGAAGCCAGTCCAATAAATTGACATAACTGAGTTACAGTTTCTGGTGGTGGTAAGGCCGCTAACGCCTCTATCTTTTTAGGGTTAGGCCTTATTTGACCACCACTAATTTCAAAACCTAGATACTCCACCTTTTGTTTGAGAAAGGAGCACTTTATAAAATTTAAATAAAAGCCCTTACCAGTAAGCACCTCAAGTACAATTCTCAATCTTGTTAATGCTTTGTCAACACTGGAAGCTGTAATAAGAATGTCATCCATATAAACAACGACAAAAGTATTGGTGAGATTTCCTAAAGCTTTAATAACTGAGCGTTGAAAAACTGCTCGTGCATTCTTGAGCCCAAAAGGCATAGCAAGGTACTCATATTGGCCTTCAGGAGTTACAAAGGCTGTGTACTCGATAGAATCAGAATGAACGGGGATTTGGTGAAATCCAGAAGCCATATCAAGCGTTGTAAAATAATGAGAACCATGCAATCTGTCATTTTGATCAGATATAAGGGGCAGCGAAAATCTGTCCGAAATTGTGTTATCGTTAAGTTTGCGGTAGTCTACACACATTCGGTCCGAGCCATCTTTTTTTATTACTAAGAGTATTGGGCTTGCAAACGGAGATGAACTAGGTCGAATTATGTTGGCATTTATAAGTTCACTAACTCTTTCACGAACAACTTTACGCTCCTCGACGCTCAAGCGATAAGGTCGCCGACATACAGTTTTATTTGGGTCTTTAAATCGTATTTGCATAGGCGTAGTATCAGCTCAAGTTTTTGGAATACCGTTTATAAAATTTTCTTTAAAAGGAGTTAATATATTAATTAACATTGCTTTTTGACTTTGAGGAATATCTGATTTGAGTTGATCAAAGTTTATTTCATTAGACAAAGTTACGCCACAAACATTAACTACTTATATTTTAATAAGCCTTGACTCAAAATTTCGCGCCCAATCATAATATTATGACGCAGGTAATATTCTGGTAAAACAGGAAAAATAACTTCAATATGTATGCCATCCACTTCAATCAAAGCTAAGATCTGTATAGTGCTATTAACGCGAGTTTGTCCAATACCTGTCATAGTAACAACATTATTATAACGCTTACCACTAAATTTACTAGCTACTGAATCTTTTATGAGTGAGCATTCTGCTCCTGAGTCATAAATAAAATCAAAGTTCTCACCAGAGTGGACCAAAGTCCCAGCAGGTGCGTTTACAGCGCAAAAATCCACTCACCGCTCAGTACTGTTACCACCATCATTTTTGTTGAGTGATCTCGGACAACTTGACGCATAGTGACCTAGTCCTCGGCACTTGAAGCAGGTAACATTTGATTTGACAATAGTTCTTGGATATTCTTGGCTTGTTTTTTCATCCATCTTCACACTGTCTCTTGGATATCTGCACTACATCGCTTTATGCCCTTGCTTTCCACAGTTGTGACACTTTATATATGGAACTGCTGATGTCTTGAATCTCTTTAAATCAGGTGCACTGGCATTACTCTGCATTGTAGTTCTCTTAAGAAATGACATTGCCTTTAATTCCTGTTGTAGGCGATTTCTTTAGTCAATTTCAGAGGTAAACGCCAAACGATGAACTCGGGGCTCGAACTCAGAGATATGAGCCAACAGAGTAGACACAGCTATCTGCTCAACTGATAAGTTTTTTCCATCGGGACATCAATCTTAGTAGCAGCATACGCAGCAAGGGACTCACCTTCTTCAGGTCTACCGCTATTCATATTTATCAAAAATGATGCTGCAGTCTCAGGACAATCATATCTTGCGATGAAAATATTTTTAAATTCACTCCACGTCATTCCCAGATAGATGCCTGTCCCTTGAGTGCTCGGCTGAGAACAATCATCAACGGTGCACTTTTTAGTGGTTTGGAGGCAATGCACATGTCAGCCATCGAAATCCAGGCTCTTGCATCAGCACTTTCTACTCCTGGATTGAATTCCAGCAGTTGCAAATTAGAGCTTTCAGGTTCCTTAATGGCCTGCACAAGCGCTAAAAAATTCCTGTTTTGCTGCTCAAGCAATAACGACCATTTTTCGTCATTCGCTCCGTTAACTTCTGATGAGCGTTGGGCCAATCCCACTTCTGATGTCGGGTTTACCTCTTTATTTTGAACGTGGTTTTCCATTTTAAATAATTTTCAATTTATTTTTATAGAATTTATTTAGTTTTTAAGTTCTTTTCTTTTTCGATTTTTCAAATTAATAATGTCAAATCATTTTCAAGTCATATTTTTACATTCTTGCTGAAGTTCACAATTTATTTTTATTCGTCAGTGTTTTCTTCGCAAGTACCATTATACGACATATATATGTTTACATATGAAATTATATAAAATATGTATGTGGAAGTAGCCGAAACATATGTAATCAATTTCCATGTTAACACCTGCTTGCGTCTGTTTTTGAAAAATTGTAAAAATAACTGTTTAATTAGTTCAATATAAAATTATCATACTTAAATTTTAGTTTGTTTTGAAAGATAATAATCAAGTTAAAATTTCAGCATCAAAAAATTTTCTAAAATGTTTAGACAAAGTAAACCAAAAGTTAATTGTAAGTAAATTTAATCCAAAATGATATTTGATAGAGCTCCTTTCAAATACGACACGTCAATTTTTTCTAAAAATCTATGTGACGTATTGCATCAGTGTGTTGCTCTTTTGGAACAGAAAATGAGTTACGATATCTTCTACCAACAAGTATCAAATAATATTGTTGGTTTGAGCTTACTATTCACGGCTAGGAGGTACCAATTTTAATTTCAAGGGATATCACCCACGCGATACTTCTGAATAGCCACGGCGTGCTTGAACCAAGCAAACTATGACTTTCCGCAGCAGTTTTCTTTGCAAAAAAATTACCCAACAGAACCTCCCGCAAATGCTGTCTTTTTCTCTAATTTTCGAAGTTATTCATCGTGAAAAATAATAATGATGCACACAGGATAAAATTGTTTTGTTGACTGATTTTGACAGCTGTCAAATGTACCTTCAAAATGACATATATATAAAGTTCGAGCTTTCACGATATTTGTTAGTACGGACATCCACAGTCAAATTCCGGTTTTTAAGTTGTACACCCAACATAATCGGATTTTAAAGGCCAAAATTAGTTCTTTTAAATACGATATCAAGATTTATGCCCAGAAACTATCATAACTTGTTACAAAACTTCAAAAATAGTCAAAAACGATTTTTTTCGCACTTTTAGGTTCGGATACATATCTGAAAATCCTGACAAGTTAGCGCAATTTTGGTGCCGGATTCGGATTCAGCATAATAAAAAAGTCTAAAATTACCTTTTCGGGGTTTATTTGTTGTTTTTATTTTTACGATTTTTTGATTTATATAGAAATTTTTGTCCAATCTTCAAAATGAGATTTCTCAAAAACGGCTATAGCCGTGCTGAATCCGAATCCGGCACCAAAATTGCGCTAACTTGTCAGGATTTTCAGATATGTATCCAAACCTAAAAGTGCGAAAAAAATCGTTTTTGACTATTTTTGAAGTTTTGTAACAAGATAAGATAGTTTCTTTAAAAGAACTAATTTTGGCCTTTAAAATCCGATTATATTGGGTGTACAACTTAAAAACCGGAATTTGACGGTGGATGTCCGTACTAACAAATATCGTGAAAGCTCGAACTTTATATATATGTCATTTTGAAGGTACATTTGACGGCTGTCAAAATCAGTCAACAAAACAATTTTATCTTGTGTTCATCATTGTTATTTTTCACGATGAATAACTTCGAAAATTGGAGAAAAAGACAGCATTTGCGGGAGGTTCTGCTGCGAAAAGTCATATTTTGCTTGTAGAAGTTTATGGGGACTATGCTCCAGCTGAATCAAGCTGTCGTGAGTGGTTTCGACGGTTTAAAAGTGGTGATTTTGATGTCGAAGACAAAGAACGTCCTGGTCAGGACCAGCTAGGTGTGATCCATTATGAAATGTTGCCAGGTGGTCAAACCATTAATGCTCAACTCTATCGTCAACAATCGATTCGATTGAAGCAGAAAATCCAGGCAGAGCGGCCAACGTATGCGACCAGACACGAGTCAATCATTTTCCACCACGATAACGCTCGGCCACATATTGCTGCCCGAGTCAAAAATTACCTGGAAAACAACGGATGGGAAATCTATACAAATTTTGCCTCACCCGCCTTATAGCCCAGACCTTGCACCATCAGACTACCATTTGTTCCGATCAATGCAGAATGCCCTATCAGGAATACGGTTCACTTAAGTTCAAGATATCGAAAATTGGCTCGATTCATTTTTGGCCGCCAAGCCGGCGCAATTTTTTTGGGATGGAATTCATAAATTGCCTGAAAGATGGGGAAATGTTGTAGCTTCCAATGGACAATACTTTGAATAAAATATATTGTAACATTTTTTCACAATAAAGCATCAAATTTCGATAAAAAATTCCGGTTTTTAAGTTGTACACCCAATATCAATATCTTTATTTTACTCTGAAATATACTGAACTAAAAAAAAAAAACCAAAAACCATATTTTCTTCCAATTTTTTGGTTTTTTTTTAATTTCAATTTAATTTTATTAAAACATTAGTATGGGAGAAGGGGGAGGTTTCGACACCCTAACAAAAAAAGTCCTTATACCTTCCAAATGCAATTGTGCATGTTATTTTGAATACACATAGACTATGCATGAATATGTGCGCTTCTTTTATAAATTACAAAAAAAATCGATATGTTTGCTATTTTCGGAAATGTGACCAATAAACCAAAGTTAAAATAAATGACGAAACTTCAAACTTTTGGGGAGGCTTCGTCAGTCATACAAATTCTTGATTCCCTTGATTTTTTGAAACCTTCAACCTTTTGAATGTAAATGGTAAAAGACGAATTGCTTTCGGTGATACAATGGGAAAGCGAAAATCAGGGATGTCGTCTTCAATCGGGGCCATATCCAGCAAATCATTCGGACCAGGAAGGTCGGAGCCTTGAACGAGTTCGAGACATGATTCAGGCTGATTCTATATCCATTTGTACATCGGCATTAGTAGCGAACTCCATATCTTGTGAAAAATCAGATTCATGGAAAATAATTGAATCATATGTATAAATTTCAGTTGTCGAATCCTCCCATTTACACTTGACGAATCCTCCCTTATCCACTTGTTTCCAAATTTTCAAAATTTCGCAGTTATCTTTTATTTATTTTGCAAACCTTAAATGTAGCATTAACAGTAATAATATATTTAAGTATTTGCTAAAAAAACGGAAATTTTATGGTTTATTAACCATATTACATCAAATTGCTATAAAAATACAAAATCACGACTAACTACGCACCCTAGCCGAATTGCCCAGAGAAATTTTTATGATAGCTGCGTACCATTAGGAGTAAGACTTTTTGGTTTACACGCGGGAGTAAGTGCGAATAGAAATCGCAAAATTTGGCACTGATGAAGCCTCCCACGTGTCGAAACCTCCCCCTTCTAACCTACATACATTAAGATTATAATCTTTTTGCTGTACAACAAATTTGAAATTGGTCAACAAACATTGGAATATATGAATTCTTAAGATAAACTTAGAGCAAAAGCTAGTAAGGGTGTAACGTTTGGCCTGGACAAATATGAAATACCCTACGCTGTAGTATTTTGCCTCCAAGTATACATGTGAAATTTGATTGCTTTACCTCAACTAACGCTTGCACAGCATTTTGAATATGTAGCTTGTATAGGAAGTGTCACGCCCTCTTTTCTGAGTTCGCCTAGTTTTTGCTTAGAGCTTCCACTAACTATTCCTAGTATCTGTGCGGAATTTTGGCACATTACCTCAAATAACGCATGCATTAAAGCATTTTGAAAACTTTCAGAGTATTGGTGGTGCCACACCTTCTTGTCCGATTCAACCAAGTTTCTGATTAGATTTTGCATTTACTATCAATAGTATCTGAGTAAAAATTGGCTGGATTATCTCAAAAAGTCCTTTCAGAATAGCATTTTGAAACTTTTACTTATATGGGAGGAAGGGCCGTGCGCAAGATTTGCTCCTGGGGGGGTTTTCATAAAAAAAAATCGTAGGAACGCTGTTTAGAGAAAACTATTAACAAAATTTATATACATAAATTGTAATATAGGTATCGTCAGCTTAATGAGAAACTGTGCTAAGTACATTTCCGGGTCAAAATGACTTTTGTATGCCATTCGAAAGGTAATAAGACGACCCATAAGAAGCGTAAAAAAAGTAAACATCAAAAAACATGTTTAAATGGTAAAAATTAAAAGTAATAAAAAGTGCTGAGTCCAAAATTTTTCCATTTTTAATAATACAATTTTTTTTTTATACTTTGTTTATGAAATCAAGTCGATTGCACTAACTCTGGTCACGAAAGCGCATTGAGTCCTGGTATTTTTAATAAAAACATTTTGAGCTATCTATCACTCAGGCTAGTTTGCATTACGGTTTTTGAGAATTAGAATAAATTTTAAAGTTGGAAAGTAGTTTTGCAAGCAAACCAAAACAAAGTTAGTAATTTTCTCCTTAATAAATAGATTAATTCGATGAAAATATGTATTGCTTTAAATCATTTTTCATGCCTAATTGCTTTAAGGCTTTGTTGTCTTTTTTGTAAGATTTTTTTTTTCGGTTTAAGATAACATCGATTAATGAAGAATATATTGGTTTTAATGAATATTGCCATAACTTGGTTACATACGGATTCAACAATGATTACAAACTAAGTCCAAGATACGACAAAAACGAGGCCGAGCTCGGTTTTACCTCGATATCGTTCCACTCAAGGTTTTTAAGCAAAGTTGTTCACTGGGGTTCGAATATAAAGAAAAAGTTATTTTTATACCCTACACCCAGGGTATATTCACTTTGTCCTTCCGTTTGTAACGCAGAGAAGGAGGCGTGGCAGATATAGAAAAGTATATATATTCTTGATCAGCGTCACCTCCTGAGTCGATATAGCCATGTCCGTCTGTCTGGCTGGCTGGCTGGCTGGGTGGCTGGCTGGCTGTGTGTGGAAATACACTTTTTGGGAAATCTTATCAAGATAATTCAATGAAATTTAGTGCACAGACTTCGGCGTCAAAGTAAGCTCGGGGGATTGAAAATGAGCGAAATCGGTCAACGGACACGCCTACCGCCCATACAAAAAATATATTCAAAATGCAACTTTTTGAGTTTTTTCCACGATAATGCAACCAAAATACACATAAATACTACAAATTGTAAGCGCAAGCTCTGAACAAAAACCAGGAGAATTCGGACAAGAGGGCGTGGCACCTCCCATATAAGCAAAAACTTCAAAACGCTATACCGAAAGCGTTTTTTGAGAAAATCAAACTACATTTTACTCAAATGCTAAGAACTACAAATTCAAACTTTGAAAAAAAAAAACTGGGTGAATTCCGACGAGAGGGCGTGGTACCTCCCATATAAGCAAAACTTTCAAAATACTGCTGTGTAGGGTATTTAATGTTTGGCCAGGCCAAAGGTAACACCCTTACTAGTTTTAAATTGGTCAATGAGCTAATCGATTACCTTACCTGCATTGTTTCTGTATAAAAAAAAGGTTTGACAAAAATCAACTAAAAACTGAGTATGCAGTTAGTTTTCCGTTCATTTGTAGATTCCAAAATTGTATTTTTGAAAATTCTATTATATTTCTATTATATTTTTGCGTTTTTTTTAGAAAAGTAACAAGCAAAAACAAAAAAAATCATTTTCAATGTAAACTTCGATGTTGAATCCGGCCTTAGAATTGCTATATCTTGTATGGCTTTCGAGAAATCTTAACCTAAAAGATTTGTTTTTCCATATTTTAAGGTTATATAACAAAACATGGAAATCTTTAAGCACAAAACCTGATAACGCAGATTGAAGCCCCAGTCTTTAATTTCAAAAATCCGAATCTAGCAACCAATTTTTTTTATCATGTCTGAGATCCGAGTTATCCTTGATTTAAAGTCCAGAAAAAGCTATTTACAGACATGTGGCGTGCATCCACTCTGGAAATTTTGATGTAAATCTTGTCAACCACGCACCAAAAAAGTGGACTAAATTCTTGAAAAAGTGGAGGAAGACCGACACATAAGGTGTCGCAACATCGCTACATAATCTGAGTGAAAAAAATATTACTGAACGCATTTCAGTACGTGAACCTCTTCTGAATCGAAATGATCTCGAACCATTTTTGCACAGATTGGTTAGGCACTAGTGACTACAAATGGATACCGTATGATAGTAATGTGCGAAAAGATCATGGTCAAAACGAGGTGAGCCTGCCCAAATCGTCGCAAAGCCGGAGCTGACGCCAAGGAAGGTTTTGCTAAGTATTTGGTTGGACTTCAAGGGTCCTGTGTACTAAAAGCTTTTTCTGCTTAGCCAAACGATTAATTCGGAAGTGTTCTGTCAGCAATTAACAAAATTGAATATAGCGCTCAAGGAAAAACGACCGGAAATAGTCAACAGAAAGGGCATCGCATTTCATCACTACAACGCTAGACCACATACTTTTTGGTGATTCGCCAAAAACTGAGGGAGCTTGGTTGGGAAGTTTCAATGCATCTACCATACAGCACAAATCTTTAACCTTCTGATTACCATTTGTTTCACTCGTTGCATAATTATCTTGATGGCGTAAAATTTAATTCCCTCGTGGATTGCAAAATGGTCTTGACCGAGTTTTTCCAGCGGAAACCCCAGGAATCTCTTAAGGACCGCATTATGGTTTTGCCCGAAGATGGCGAGTGGTGCTCAATAACAATGGAAAATATTTGACTCAGTGAAGTTATTATGATATATGAAAAAAGATTGGATAAACTAAGCATTATTTTTATACCCTACACCCAGAGTATATTCACTTTGTCCTTCCGTTTGTAACGCAGAGAGGAGGGGTGGCAGATATGGAAAAGTATATATATTCTTGATCAGCGTCACCTCCTGAGTCGATATAGCCATGTCCGTCAGTCTGGCTGGCTGAGTGGCTGGCTGTATGTGGAAATACATTTTTTGGGAAAACCAAGCAAGATAATTCAATGAAATTTGGTACACAGCCTTCGTCGTCAAGGATAGGAGGACACGCCTACCGCCCATACAAAAAATATCTTCAAAATGCAAATTTTGGAGTATATTTCACAACAATGTATCCAAAATACACACAAATACTACAAATGGTAAGCGTAATTGCAAGCTCTGAGCAAAAACTGGTTGAATTCGGACAAGAGGGCGTGGCACCTCTCATATAAGCAAAAGCTTCAAAAAGCTGTACTAAAGCGTTTTTTGAGATAATCGAGCTAAATTTGACTCAGACACTACAAACTATAAATGCAAGATTTAAGCAAAAACTGGATAAAATCGGACAAGAGGGCGTGGCTCCTCCCATAAAAGCAAAAGCTTCAAAACGCTATTCTGAAAAAACTTTTTCAGATAATCCAACCAAATTTCACTCAAATACTAAGAACTATAAATGCAAATTCTGAGAAAAAACTCGGTGAATTCGGAGGGCGTGGCACCTCCCATATAACCAAAATTTTCAAAATACTGCTGTGTAGGGTATTTAATGTTTGGCCAGGCCAAAGGTATCACCCTTACTAGTTTTTTTTGCTATTTCGAAATTCGATTAAAAAACATTTAATTCTTGCGACTTTTGAGCCTGAATAACTTTAAATGTGGCAATGATCTCGATATCGGTTTTTGACATTTGTTTTAAGATACCAAAATTAAACGATTCCAATTGAAAAATTGGTGGTTATAATTTTTTTGATCAGAAAACTAATCACTGGGCAAAAAATTTATATTTTTTGTTACTATCTTTCTCAAAACATTCATAACTATTTCTAAATGGTATCTGAATAAAATTTTTTGATGGTCTATATTTAAATTTAAAAAATAGCGTTTCTTCTATTTTTCCAATTTGCAGCAAAAAACGGTAATGCAAGCAGGTTTTTTTAAAAAATTTTAACCTTTATAAATTGTTGAAATAAGCTTACCTACAGCAACAGTCAAAATAACCGTGGTATTATAAATGAAGTTATAGGTACGAGTACTTAGGAGATAAATTCTTTTTTATTTCAATACATATTTTCAAATCATAGATATTTATTTAATTTTTTTTTGTGTAAAATATCTCTCTTGGGGGGATTTGAACCCCCAAAACCCCCCCGTGCGCACGGGCCTGATGGGAGGTGCCATGCCCTCTCGTCCAAATTCATTTAGCTTTTGTTTAGAGGTTGCAGTTACTATCCTTAGTATTTATGTCTATTTTGGTTGCGTTATCGTGAATAATGCTCATAAAATTGCGTTTTAAATATATTTTTTGTATGGCGTGTCCTTTGGCCGATTTTGCTCATTTTCAATCTCGCGAGCTAGCTTTTACAACAAAGGCAACTTATCAAATTTCATCGAATTATCTTGCTTAGTTTTCTCGTAAATATATTTCCACAGACGGACAGCCTGCCAGCCAGATGGACATGGCTATATCGACTCAGGAGGTGACGCTGATCAAGAATATATATACTTTTCCATATCTGCCACGGCTCCTTCTCAGCGGTTGTAAGAGCAATAAACTTTTTAAAAATCATATTTTCATTTCACTAAGAAAAAATCAGTTGCTTCTAAACTGCTACAGAAAGTTAGTTGCAGTTATCGAATTTGTTTTAATTTTCGCTTTAATATTTGCCTTTGAGTAAAATGGTTGTATTTCCTTTTACCCAAGTCATTAAAGTTCTTTTCTGCCGTAATTTCAAAGAGACAAGACCAGCAAATGTAAGTTTAATCTTTAATAATCGTAATTGTTTTTAAATAAAAATATTAAAAATCCTAAATGAATTTTAGAAAAGTGTTGCAATTTCTTTGGCAAAACTTAAATTTTTATCTTGGATTTTCTTAAAATCAATTTATTGCAATTTTGTTATATTTGCGAGATTTTGTTTTGTGAAAAGAAAATCAAATTTGTTTTTCACGTGATTTCTTAAAATGAATAATTTTCAAAAAACTAAATTGGCAAATATGTCAAAGTGAAATTAGTTTAATTACAAAAATAAAGTAAAAACTTAAAAAAATAAAGGAAAATAATTTTACTTTTAATTTTAATAATTGAAGTTTTAAAAATAAAAATCCATTTATTTGCTAAAGAAATAGAAATTTTAAAGTTATTAAAGATACATAAATATCGATTATTTTAGAAATTATAGTTCATTGAACTTTGCATTGTTGGACAAGGGCATAGCATTTTCTATATACACACATTCTCTGGTGCCAAAAAAAAAAAAAAAGGTATATAAAAAAACCAAAACTTGTTTAACTTTACATGCATTAATCTTGCATTTTTTTTCGTATAGTTTTGGCACCAAAGCCTAAGCTAATATATAGAGTCCACTTTCGGATAAGAGCGTGAACCGCTAGAGCTTTTTCGGAGTATATATATATCTGGCTGGTATTGATCTCCTAAAGTCAACAAGTTGTCAACAACATAACAGAAAAACAAGGCATTTGGTTATACATACCGCAAAGCAAGCGTTGAAAAGTACTTTGCGACAAGTAATAGAAATTAAGATTTTTTTTTAATAAAACTAAGTGAAAAAAAAATTGAAATTAGATAATCAAAAACTAACTAATTCAATAAGGTTGAAAAAAAAAGGTAAAACGTTAAATAATCACATATATATAAAAGGAAAAAAAAATACATTCTAAACTAAAAAAAAAAAGTGTATTAAAACCTAATTAAAACTTGAAAAATAACCTAATTTGTGAACAAAACAAAAGTCTTAAGAAAATTTTAAAAATGTTTTAGTTTTCATCGAAAAACAATGAAAAATAACTTATAAAAATTAATTAGTGCTAGTGCGAAAATAAAAATATTATATACAAAAAAAAAAGAAAAGAAAACTAGTGCTATCTGCTTATGCATATATAAGCTGCCTGCATACATATGAAAGTTTAAAAAGCACTGTGTTGCAAAACACATCTTAGTTTTTTTCTTTTCTCTTTTTATTTTATTTAATTTTGGTTTGAAATTAATTAATTTTTCTTTTGTAAAAGTGTCAAATGATTAACTAAATTTTTATTATTTAGAAATCAAATTGAAAGTTTTGGGTATTACTTTTACAGCATCATTTCGCACCGCTGAAAGATCTTTCATCGATGGATTTCGCTGGTAACAACAACATATGTACGAGTATGTAAGTGATACCATAACTTAACTTTTTTTATCAAAACAAAAACGCAAAGTAATCATTGAATAATTTTTTTTTGGGTATTTTTTTTCTTGATACCAGTAAAATAAGATTTTGCCATTTCAATTTCTTTTAAAAATTAATTTCACAATTAATACCAAATTAGCTTTAGGGCCTATATTTTTTTTTAGAATTAAGTTCTTTTTGAATGATTTTTTTTTTTAATAAACATTGTTAGCATAATGAACTGCTAAATTTTCGAGTGTTTTGACTTAAGCAAACCTAGCAAAAGGGAAATGTAGGTGTTTTTTTTATAAGGGGATCAATCCTAAAATAGAATTCGGCTAAAATCATTGACCCGTGGAAGGGAGGGCCAAATATTGCCACATAAAATCTGTGGGCAATCATGCATAAGTTCGATTTTCCTAATTTTCACTTTTTTTTCTTTAAATTGCTCTTTATTTTGATCTTGTTTTGGTTTTAATTTGTGTTAGCACGCAAAATTTTTATTAAATTTGTCTGTGGCGAAAAGTTTTAAGATAAGGGTCATGAACTTCACACCGATTGCCGACGAGCCAGAGCTGGAACCTAACGCGTGCTTGTACCCTTGACTTAAGCGGCTTTCCAAAAGGCGATATGCTACACGGTACAAGCGAAAGGATAAAGTGTATATACCCTGAGTGTAGGGTATAATTAATTTATAAACATTTTAACATAAAATTAAGTTAAAAAGAATAACATTATAGTCAAAATTAAATAAGAAAGTACACATTGCTACTAACTAAGATAACACAAATGAAATAATAATAAATATCTGATTTTTCCGCGAAAAAGCTTTATGAATTAAAAAAAAAATTATCTTCATTTGAAAAGCTTTGAAGTATTGAATGCTTAAAATTGCTATAGTTGATAATGCTTTTAAGGCTGTGTGGCGACGAGTTATAAGTCCTCCAGGCGTTGATGAATAAGAATCGTGTTGAATTACAGTACGTGAATTTAGGTAAAATTAAAAACAAAGGTCTGTGTTAGATACTGAACCTAAGTTTTTCATAGAAATAAGACGGAGTTTTTAAATGAACAATTTTATGCAAATAAATGCAGCTTCTGGCTTTAAGGTAATTCTCAATCGAGCAACCAAGAACCTTACTGCTCCATGAAGAGACATGGTCATATCTACGTATCCCATATACATAGGGTGTAGCGTTATTTAAAGCAACTTGCAATTTCTGCAGCGACCTAGAGTTCAATTTGCTAAAGATAACTTCAAAGTAGGATATAAAGTTGCATAATTAGCTATCGCTTGGTTTCAACCTCTACGCTGATGCCGCAGGGCAGCATAAATTTTCTTATAACCAGGTTGATGTGGTCAACCCAAGTTAAAATGGAATTCAGTTGAAACCCAAGGCAGGTGGCCTTGTCAACAAAATTCAATTGATAATCATCAATACACAAAGAAGAATTTTGATCAATTTCTGGTGTAGTTCGTGAGATTGGTAAGGCAATCGATTTAGTTGGATTTAGGCAAAAATCCAAAGCATAAACTTACTCAGAACGTTTTGACGCACGACCATCATTTGTGTTGTTTACAGTGACTTGAAAAAAATCAATTTCGCAAAAAAAAAGGAATTAACTCGTGAACATTTTCGTGCAATCAGATTTCACAACTTTCGACGTGGATTATCACGACAAAAGCGATGAATTCAATCGTGGCCGACGCTCGCTCAAAGACGAATTTCGTGAAGGTCGTCCAAAAACGGCCGTTGTGCCGGAGAACATTGATGCCGTGCGTGAACTGATAATGCAAGATCGTCATGTGACTTATAGTGAAATAGAGGCATCCTTGGGTATTAGTTTCACTCCAATACATTCGATATTGCATGAACACAAAGGATTGTTCTCGTTGGAGACCCCATCATTTATCAATCTCTTAAATTACACTAGTTTACAAATTAATTATTTTTTCTGTGATCTTAGTGCCACTATCAAATTCTTATGAAAAATGACTACTTGATTCCGAAAATAACTTTATTTTTTGTTTCTACGGAGGTGTTTTCGAGAAATCCCCCTTTTCCTGTTTTTGAAGGGGGGAAAAATATGATCTCATATAATCACAAATATCTCGTAAGCCAGTAAAGCCAGCTTAACATATAAGACAACAAAAGAAACGTAATAAAATTTGACATAAACGCTTCATACGTAACTTTTCGATCAGTTTTTAGTTTCTGCGTTATTAATAAACATTTCGAAAAATTTTGATTTTTCTTTTGAAAAATCGAAAAAAAAAAGTTTTCAATTGGGATATTTTCTTCAAAAAAAATTCGGTAAAAATGAAAAAAATTCATTGCGTAAAAGTTTAAAGAATCTCAGTAAAAAAAAAATACTTTTCGAGCAAATTAATGGATAAATAACGGAGTTATCTTCTCTTCTTATACGAGATAAAATTGTATGTACTTATGTACTTATGTATGTTTGTTTGGAACGGGCAAAACTTTTTCTCGAAAACGGGTACAGCGATTTTAATGAAACTTGGAACAGTGTTAGATATTGGCATACAATGAAGAATGAGCTAAAATTGAACTTTGTAAATGCTCACCAGGGGGCGTGGCACCGCCCTAAATTTTAAATTTGATTTGATCATAACTCGCAAACCATACAAGGTATTTAAATGAAATTTGGTAGGCGGGTACTGCTTAATAATACCTTGTGACAAGCAAAAAGTGGGCGGGATCGAAGAAGTGCCACGCCCACTTTTCAGCCCTTGAAAATTTTGATTCAATATTACTCGAAAACGACTCCAACGATTTTAATGAAAATTTAGGAGATTTTACCTCTGCAAACAAGAATTAATATGTGATGTGCCATTATATTGAGAAAACTCGTTGAAGGGCGTGGCACCGCCCACAAAAATATAATACGGTATAAAAAGAAAACTAATAAAGTAATCATTCTAAAATTAACTGTGGGGAGCATACTTGCTATAAGGCATCTCTGATCTGAAAGCGGGCAAAATATCGCCGTTGCGCGTGGAACCTCCCATACAAGCAAAATACGTTAAATGTTATTTCTCGCAAATTTTACAATGTATTTTAATGAAATTTGGTATGTAGGTACTGCTTAATAATATCTTGTAACAAACGAAAAATGGGCGGGATCGAAGCAGTGCCACGCCCACTTTTCAGCCCTTGAAAATTTTGATTCAATATTACTCGAAAATGACTCCAACGATTTTAATGAAAATTTAGGAGATTTTACCTCTGCAAACAAGAATTAATATGTGATGTGCCATTATATTGAGAAAACTCGTTGAAGGGCGTGGCACCGCCCACAAAAATATAATACGGTATAAAAAGAAAACTAATAAAGTAATCATTCTAAAATTAACTGTGGGGAGCATACTTGCTATAAGGCGTCTCTGATCTGAAAGCGGGCAAAATATCGCCGTTGCGCGTGGAACCTCCCATACAAGCAAAATACGTTAAATGCTATTTCTCGCAAATTTTACAATGTATTTTAATGAAATTTGGTATGTAGGTACTGCTTAATAATATCTTGTAACAAACGAAAAATGGGCGGGATCGAAGCAGTGCCACGCCTACTTTTCAGCCCTTGAAAATTTTGATTCAATATTACTCGAAAACGACTCCAACGATTTTAATGAAAATTTAGGATCTGTTACCTCTTCAAACAAGTATTAATATGTCATATGCCATTATATTGGGAAAACTCGTTGAAGGGCGTGGCACCGCCCACAAAAATATAATGCGCTATAAAAAGAGTACTACTAAAGCAATCTCTCTGAATTTAACTGTAGGGAGTTTACTTGCTATTAGGCACCTACGACCTGAAAGTAGGCAAAATATCGAAAGTGCGCGTGGAACCTCCCATACAAGTAAAACACATTAAATGCTGTTTCTCGCAAATGATACAACATATTTTGATGAAATTTGGTATGTAGGTACTGCTTAATAATATCTTGTAACAAACGAAAAATGGGCGGGATCGAAGCAGTGCCACGCCCACTTTTCAGCCCTTGAAAATTTTGATTCAATATTACTCGAAAACGACTCCAACGATTTTAATGAAAATTTAGGAGATTTTACCTCTGCAAACAAGAATTAATATGTGATATGCCATTATATTGAGAAAACTCGTTGAAGGGCGTGGCACCGCCCACAAAAATATAATACGGTATAAAAAGAAAACTAACCAACTGGAAAAGGTCGTTGGAAAAGGAAATCCAAGAATCGGGAAAATCGTGGCAAGAGATCAAAGTCATCGCAAGGGATCGTGACAAATGGAGAGATTTCATATTGGCCCTATGCTCCTCCTAGGAGTTAAAGGAGAATACATACAATACATGCATAAAAAGAAAACTAATAAAGTAATCATTCTAAAATTAACTGTGGGGAGCATACTTGCTATAAGGCATCTCTGATCTGAAAGCGGGAAAAATATCGCCGTTGCGCGTGGAACCTCCCATACAAGCAAAATACGTTAAATGCTATTTCTCGCAAATTTTACAATGTATTTTAATGAAATTTGGTATGTATGTACTGCTTAATAATATCTTGTAACAACCGAAAATTGGGCGGGATCGAAGCAGTGCCACGCCCACTTTTCAGCCCTTGAAAATTTTGATTCAATATTACTCGAAAACGACTCCAACGATTTTAATGAAAATTTGGGATCTGTTACCTCTTCAAACAAGTATTAATATGTCATATGCCATTATATTGGGAAAACTCGTTGAAGGGCGTGGCACCGCCCACAAAAATATAATGCGCTATAAAAAGAGTACTACTAAAGCAATCTCTCTGAATTTAACTGTAGGGAGTTTACTTGCTATTAGGCACCTACGACCTGAAAGTAGGCAAAATATCGAAAGTGCGCGTGGAACCTCCCATACAAGTAAAACACATTAAATGCTGTTTCTCGCAAATGATACAACATATTTTGATGAAATTTGGTATGCAGATCTGGATCAGGAGTATCTAAAGCATAACAAAAAGAAGGCTTTGTTTAATAATTGCCACGCCCACTTTTTTATCAAAATATAAATTTTTGTTAATAACTCAGGCACACAAAAAAATGGAATGAACTGTTTAATTCTTATATGCAGTCTGATGTACTTTTTGACGCTAAATCCGTCTTCATCAGCAGAACTGTCATTATACCTGCAGGATTTTGAAATATCCTTGCTTAAAGTTGAAGAAAACGCTGTGTTCAGTCTTACAGCGTAGCTACAAGAAAATGTGAAATTCTTTTTTATTAATAGCATCGGATAGTTACACTCTTTCTTATCCAAATATCCTTTCAGATTTTTCCAATAGGATTCTAATTTTCCGATTTATGATCCTTTGAAGATAAGATATTTCAGCCGCCATACAAAAGACAAAATATTTTGGGTGCGTGGCATATCCCATTTATTTATTTCAGGGCATTCTATTTCGCCAAAAAAAAAAATTTGAGTTTTTGATATTTTTCTATGCCATTCGATGCTTTCCGAGTTTTTTCTTATTATTATTCTCATCGGTTTATATATCATTTTGAAAGCATGACCGTTAGAAGTGAAAAGATACAAGTTTCATAACAAAAAATAGCTATGAATAAAAACATCGACTAAAATAATATGATTAGATTATTGACCGAGCAGGGATCGGGCTCCAGGTACTAATCAATTAAGTGAAAATACCAAAAGTCAAATTTTACTCTATTTTTGTAATTTTCCTTGCATAAGGGTACAATTTTGAAAATTTTTTTTTCCGATTCATATTTTTTTTAATTAGGTGGACCATCATTAGTAAAAAAAATTATTTTAATTTTTTTCGCCCGCGTAGTGTTGCCGTATTAGAAAAAAACCAATTATTTGAGGTGTTACTTAACTTCAACTGATCTGTAAAGAGAACGTCATATCTTTTTCATATTTTTGTCATTAATATATATTATTACAAAAATTTTAAGTTAATGCGGACCAAGATCGGAAGAAAAATCACAGTTCCATTCTAGATTTAGTGAGTGAACCTACTAAATTACTGAAGTTAAGTGACTCCTCAAATAATTGTTTTTTTTTTCTAATACGGCAACACTACACGAGCAAAAAAATAAAAATAATTTTTTTTACTAAAGATTGGCCCACCTAATCAAAATAAATATGAATCGGTCGAATCGGAAATTTCAAGAATTTTCGTCTGTTGTTGAAAAATTCCAAAAATGACTGTTTAATTAGTTCAATATAAAATTATCATACTTCAATTTAGAAAAAGCGCGTTGGTACTTTCATTAGTACTATACAAGCAAAAAAACAGTCAATAAACTAACTTCATAATTTATCTAGGGGAACCTGCCTATCTATCATTAAAGTTCTCGTAATTTCGAGAGCCTGCATTGTATGTGGAAAATAAATCCGCTCTTGTAGGTTTTAATTGTAGCTAGCGTAGCATGTCTCAAAACCAGAGTGTGTTACCAACTAACAATTTGGCAATTTTTCACAACAGACGGCGCTAGTGAGCCTTATGATTTATGCATAATGGCGATCCTGCTCAGAGAGTTTACTCGTGACCTATAGCACAATCGCTTAAGCACCGCGTTCTCTTTCATTAGAAAACCGGAGTCACGGGTTCGAGTACGGTTTCTGGCAAGATTTAACTAAAACTGATCTGATGAGGCTATATACATGTTTATATATGAAAAATATATAAATATGTATGTGGAAGTAGCCGAAACATATGTAATCAATTTCCATGTTAACACTTGCTTTCGTCTGTTGTTGAAAAATTGCAAAAATGACTGTTTAATTAGTTCAATATAAAATTATCATACTTCGAATTCTTTATTTTTGAAACACAAAATTCATTCATAGTAAGTAAGATGGAACTTGAATATACTCACTCGATTTGACCGTACCTTGGCTTTTGTTTTTCTTCGAAAGTTCTCGGAATTTTTATTAGTTCTTTTTTTCGATTACTTTCGTGTAATTGTGTTGTGCTGTTCTGACTATGTAACAAGAAGTTAACCCTCTGGTTCCGTCACTCTTCTTAACATGGCATTTTTGAATACTTTTACATTTCTTTAAATTTTTCCACTGTTCAATTTTGTTTATTCTAAAGGAATAAATTTCATCAACAGGAAAATTTTTAATTAAATAGCAGGTGTCAGTTTTAGCACTTGAGTTAGATATTCACAAGCAGTCTGGATAGCAACCGTGTGGTCATTTCATAGGCTATGATGTGTCGCGAAATTACATGAAGCAATCGAAAAAGAAACTAATAAAAATTCCGAGAACTTTCGAAGAAAAACAAGAGCTCACTTAGACTCATAAGAATTAACTTTATTGAAACACCTTTTGCAATGGATGATTCAAACTAAATTATCTAAAAACTTAATGACGGACTTCCCAAAAATAAACAAATTAAGATAGTGTAATGTGTCAATAATGGAAAAATTTTATATATTAAACGGTTTCACCTGAGTATCAAATAGTGTAAAACGGTAACGCTAGAGTTCAGTTATTATGGGGCCAAGAGGATTAACTTTACCATTCTGCCTTGTGCTGGTAGTAACAAATATACAAATATCTGTGGGGGATACGATTATAAAAACAACCGATTTCTATGACTATATCGATGTAGTTAAAGAACTACCAACAGAAGCTGCTAAATTGCGTGTATTGAACGCAGTCTGGGCTGAAATACGTTGCGATTATCAAAGTGAATTAAAAGCGGTGGAAAGTCTACACAAAACCATTCACAAAATTCGACAGAACGCATCAGCTGTCGGTGACGAGCAACAATAAATCGATGAGTTCTATCAGGAGGTGAGCCAAGTGATTATAACGAGGAATACCGAGGAATGGGCAATACCTGGCACAAATCATTAATATCAAGACGAAACCATTAGATTTTAATACTGATCAGTTTGTTGTCAAAATCTTGAATAGTTTTGATTATGATCCTCAAGTGCCATACAAGATATTCGAAAATGCACTTGATTTGATGTACGGACTGAAGAGTACATTGGAGTTGTCGGAATTTTTACGTTCATATGAAATTGTGGGCAACAAACCACAAAATAAAATTCTATTTCAAGCACAATTATATTTATATTGGAAATTTATAGCGTCTAATGATATTGACGATGCATAGGATACTATTTCTTTGAAGCAAAAACTAAGGGGCTTGTGCAATTGTCGAACAACGAAAAACGTCGTCTAAATGTTGCAATTAAATCATTGCCATCAACAGTACAAAATCTGTACTTCACAACCAATATTTGTTTACTTAACGCCGGAAATAGTGAATATCTCTATGAGTATTCTTTAAATCCATTAGATAGCAGGCGAAGATTTATTTTTACTTGGACGCAATCTAATTCGATAGGAGGTAATGGTCCTTACAATATTGAATTTTCAAAATCGAATACAACCATAAGAGGAAATTTGCGAAATGTTTTATTCAAACATGACTTGCACCGCGATGAGAATTTCAATAGTCAGATATTTGCTTGAATGCTAACTAACACTCAAGAAGCACCAAATAGTCGGTGGTCTTTGGCCCTAAACGATAACAAGTTGAGTTTGTACCAAAGTGGTTCCTTGTATATTTGTTCTGCTGGACTGCATGATCCAGGTCGACGCTATGTTATGGCCCTACAACAGTTGGCGTCAAATCTTCTAAGCGTATGTGAATGGCATATTGATAATTGTCCACCGGTTTACGGATGAAATCTTTTTGAGAAATATATATTATATTTAGATAAGAAAATGCATTGTATAGATTGTGAATACATTAAACTTCAAAATAAGTTAAAGGATTTTAAATAAAATTTTTAATACTCTCCCTCAGAGCATGATACTTTTATACTCTTTTTTAAATACTCTTGCAAATAAAAGTTATTGAAAATTTTATCATAAAAAAGTTTTAAAAAACTAACTACGCTAGTGCATATAGTGCAGTAGTGGCTTTTATTTTAATTTGCCAAGAATAGCACGAATAGTGCTACAGATCTTTGATAAATAGATAATGTTCCTTATATCAGTGATTCTTGAAAAAACTTAATATAGATAAATAAAATTGATTAAAACTTACTCAATTAAATTCCTAATAAAATTGTATATATCGCCGGTGCTTACGAAGAAAATCTTCCAACCGAAAGTTGCAGCGATGAAAATCACTTTTTTGTAAAATGATGCGAAGAAAATCACTTAAATAATTTTTTCAGAGAAATTTTTCCTTTTTTCGAAAAATTTGCATTACTAATCGAAAGAGTGATTTTTACGCTGCATTTTTAAAAAAGTGATTTTCTTCTCCGCATTTTGTAAAAAGTGATTTTCTTGTCCGCATTCGCACAAAAAAGATATTTTAAGCCGCAGTTTGAAAAAAAGGATTTTCTTGTCCGCATTTAAAGAAGAGATAGTCTTCGTAAGCACCGGCGATTTATCATAAAATGAAAAAACACAATGAAAAGATATAACATACATGTGAATCGAGTAAAGTTAAAACCCCTCTTGTTACAATTTTTAGATTTTGCTTTTCTGGCAGACTCCCTGTTGACAAGATACCATCACATTAATTTTTATAATAAATAAGTCATTATCAAAACCCCATATGTGTAAAAAAAGTTTATTAAATTAGATAGTACTTCATAGATTTCGGGGTGCTGATTACGTGAAAAAAAGTTAGAAAATTCCACACCGTCACAATTTTATTTGACGTTTTCATGCATGCAACACTAACACGTCGATACTATGTACTGAATATATCAAAACTATTTTTAACCATATGTTTTTTTGGTGTTCCCACAGATTTATAAGAAAAAATACGGGCAATTTCTCAAAGGGCCGTTCAAGCCCTCATACAAAAAAATACAAAATAATTGGGGATTTTATATGACTCGAAACCACATATGTCCGGCTGATACTCCAACAGCTTTGCATGGAAAATGGGGTTTTTATTGATATCAATAGTTTAAATAACTGTTTACTACAAAAGCGGTTTTCTATTTTTGTGTCCTGAAAAATAAACAACTTGTAACTTATGGGGTTTCAAAATTCATCGATTGAAATGTCACCAAAATAATTTTTTAATCACTATAATTAACAAGAACACACATTTCTATAACTAACTGAAATTTATAGTGAGCTTTATTTGCATATGTACGAGTATATATTTATCTAATCATTTATCATGCATATGGTACACTTAAAAAAAAAATGTATTCATTTATAGCCTCTAGGGAAAGCAAAACTTAAAAATTAATCGTATCTATACATTGGATGTGATCCGCTTGGATTACATTAATCTATCTTTTTTCGTCTTTCTCTCTCTCTCGCTCTCTCTATATCCCACTTTCTCTCTCTCTATCTCTCTTTCTCTCTCTCTGTCACTCTCTATGTCTCTCTCTATCTCGCTCTCTCTCTATCTCTCTCTATCCCTCTCTATCCCTCTCTCTCTTTCCCTCTCCCTCTCTATCTCTCTTTATCTCTCTTTCTCTCTCTCTGTCGCTCTCCTTTTCTATCTCTCTTATGAATTTCTAAAAAATATTCGGCTTTGTTTAAATTTCCGATTTCTGTTGGAGTTTTTCCACATTTGCAAAACATTTTTTTTTTTCTAATTTTGTAGTCTTGTAACGTATTAAGACTTATACAATATATTTAACTACATTTAACGTAGTCTGAAAGAATTTTTGTTATGTGCATTGGGGACCCCAACTTTATAAGTAGGGTAAGGGAGAGAAATATGGACCACTAAACTTTCTTTTTTTACTCAACTCAAAAAACATAAAACAAGACAATTAATTTTATGCCATTCATTAAAGAAAACAATGCATCTTTATTCTGATTCACTTTTAGACAAACATCCCATACTCAAAATAAAGATTTAAACAAAGTGTTGTGTTATATGGACTATATAGTCCATATTGCCCCACATGTTTATTTGGTACAGAAGTTGCATGTAAAAATGTCACTTCCACATCCGGTACATTCTTCATGACTCCAGGATTCCACATTCAACTCAAAATTCGCAACGGCGATCATTTTTCGTCTTCTTTTCTTTGTAGTTTATGAATTACAAATAATGATCATCAGACTCGTCATGTAAACTGCAGCTTGATTCTCCATCTGAAGAAGATGATAAATACATTTGTTTTTGAGACTTTTTTCTTTGGTGGTCCATATTACCCGCACCCCGTGTTGGTGAAATAAATGGTTTTCTATCAAAAACTCTTGACGTCAATAAGCTAATTTGTGCTGATAAATTATAAATGGTATTCACTGACTTTATATAATTAATCATTTATTTAAAAACACCATGTCTTCAAAGTGAAATAATGAAATTTACTCACTGGAAAAAAATTATCACTAAACTCTTTTTTAGAAAAAACGACTTTACAGAAACATGCGACTTCACCGAACGCTAAAATCGCACTGACGTAAAGTTTAAATATGAATAACGGTAAATCCTATGTACGCAGTGGAAAATATCCATGTGGTCCGTATTACCCACGTAGTCCATATTTCCCTCCCTTACCCTAGATTATTCTTTTTTTTTTATAAGTCTCTAGACTTATAGAATATTTCACTTCATTTCATTTTATTTCAAAAAATAATATAACAAAATGCTGCAAGATTATGTATTTTATGTGTAAGCAAAAAGTAAAAACAAACAATTTGACGTTCAACAATGTAACAAAAATGAAACTGTAAATAATACTCCATTAGCTTAAATAACAAATTTTCAAAACCTAATTCATTTACAAATAATATGAATTTATTAAAAGAACTTTAACCTAAAAAAAATCTAAGCCAGGTAAAAATTTCCTATCCTTCCTTAAACTATTTGTGTCATGGTGTCGAATGATGGAAGTGCTCTAAGAGTCGCGACCGAAATTGCGTTGCAGACCCAACAGTTTGCAATTGCAGTGGAAGATTATTCCACAAACGAGTTGCTGCGACAAAATAAGAGCGTTCCAAAACCGTACTTCTATGTCGTGGTACAATTAATTTTAACCCTCTTCGAGATTGAGTGAATTGGATTATATCTGAAAGGTAATCCGGGCATTAATTGTAAATAATATTATGGATTTTGATAATATAACGAAATACATAAAACTGTTCCAAGTCCAATCCTAAAATGGTATCTTTGAGACGTGCCACACTTTCATGTCGTTGCATACTAAAGACAAACCAGAGGTAGTCATTAAATGCAACGTTCAGTCTGCGTTTACAAACAGGATCCAGGCGAGGATAAACTGAACAATTAAAAGAGAAAAATGGTAAAACAAAACTTTTAATTAATCGCATTTTAATTTCTCTAGAAAAAGAGTGCGCAGACACCCTTAGACTCCTAAGACTGCCACAAATTTTCTAAGAGAATTATTAATCCTGTATCCAAGATACTTAACACAGTTAGTAAATGGAATTGCAGTATTATTTAGGACCAAAGGAGAAAAATTATCAGAAAAATAATTCTAGACAATTTTGTAGCCCTGAAAATTTTCTATAGAAAATAGTTTAGGAGGTATTGCAATTAAAAAAGTTTGTTGTTTTTTGTTCATTTTGTTCAATATTTTTTTTTTCTTCGATGTACAAGGGAAGACTTCAACGGAAGTATACACATATAATAAAATTAAAAAAACATCCAAAAAGAACAAACAAATATTGATAGCAAAAATCATATAAATACAATAATTTCACTTCATTATCGAACAGTTTAAAACAAAACATGGGTTCAAGAAAACTGGCTCTTACACTCTGCCTTCTGCTGGCAGTAACAAATATACAAATATCTGTGGGTGATACGATTATAAAAACTACCGATTTCTATGACTATATCAATGTAGTCAAAGAATTACCAACGGTAGCTGCTAAATTGCGTGTATTAAACGCAGTCTGGGCTGAGATACGTTGCGATTATCGAAGTGAGTTAAAAGCGGTGGAGAGTCTACACAAAACCATTTACGAAATTGGGCAACAGAATGCATCAGAAGTCGCTGAGGCAGCACAGCAACAAGAAATCGATGAGTTCTATCAGGAAGTGAGACAAGTGATTATAACGCGAAATGGGCAAAATCTAGCGCAAATCATAAATATCAAGACGAAACCATTAGATTATGAAGCTGATCAGTTTGTTATAAAAATCGTGAATAGTTTTGATTATGATCCCCAAGTGCCAAATAAGATATTTGAAAATGCACTTGATTTGATGTACGGACTGAAGAGTACATTGGAGTTGTCCGAATTTTTACGTTCATATGAAATTGTGGGCAACAAACGACGAAATGAAATTCTATATCAAGCACAGTTATATTTATATTGGAAATTTATTGCGTTCAGTGATATTGACGATGCATATTTACTATACATAGGATATGTTTTGTTTGAAGCGAAAACTAAGGGGCTTGTGCAATTATCAAACAACGAAAAACGTCGTCTAAATGTTGCCATTAAATCATTGCCATCTACGGTACAAAATTTGTATTTCACAAAAAATATTTGTTTACTTAATGCCGGAAATAGTGAATATCTCTATGAGGATAGTGGAGCTCCATATAATGACAAACGAAAAGAGATTTTTACATGGGTGACAAAAAATAGCGTTCCAGACAACGGTCCCTTCAATGTTGAGTTGTCAGAATCGAATACAACTATAAGCGCAAATTTACGAAATGTTGAGTACAAACATGAATTGTTCCGTTATTCTGATTTTCGGATATTTGCTTGGATGCTAACTGGTATTCAAGAAGCACCAAATAGTCGGTGGTCTTTGGCCCTAAACGATAACAAGTTGAGTTTATACCAAAGTGGTCCCTTGTATATTTGTTCTAGTAACAAGCGTGATGAAGAGAGACATTATGTTGATCTATATAGATCAAATCTTTCAGGCGAATGTGAATGGTATGTTGATAATTGTCCAACGGTTTATGGGTGAAAGAATCAAATATAATTATATTTGAAATATAAATTTTATAAATACAAATATATTATATAATATGTATTTAAGATTTAAAAATTAATAAAAGAATTTTCAATAAAATGAAATGTTTTTTATAAACATAGGTACATTTACATGGGTCGATTTGTATGAAGCAAAAAGAAACTAGTAAGGGTAGTATCTTTGGCCTGGCCAAAAACTTAATACCCTACACTGCATTTCAAGTAAATATATTATTTAACACTTAGTTGATAAATACTATGCAATATTCTTGTACATACAAGTTTTTATTAAAAGTAGTATCGCCGGTGGCCAAATTTTGGCCTTTTACTTTGAGATAAATACACTTTTTCCGAAAGCCGTTTGGTAAAAAAGAAAGAAAGAACATTGAGTATTCATTAATCGTAGCAACATTTTTTATATGCAGCAGGCTCAGTATAAAATCGGTTGAGTCCAAAAAAATCGAAAAACATCCAAAATGTCGCTAAAAGTATCGAAAAACATCCAAAATATCGAATGCATATCGGTAAAAGTTAGGGTTGCCAACCGTACTATAATATATAGTATTGTACTATATTCCGAGTCTGCGTACTATATACTGTTGAATAAATATATAGTACACAAAAATGCTATATTTATTTTATATTTATGATGACCGTACTATATTTTTCTTTGTTAAGTAAAGCACAGTAGTTATTGCTTTTCCATACGTTAATCAGAATGTATTAAACAAATTTATCACTTTTTAAAATTCACGAACGCGCCTTTTGATTTATGCTTTGTGCATGTTACCAAACGCGCCCGTCTTACTGCTTTACAGTGTTTCATGTAGAACAAGCTAGGTGGACAAAATTATTTTTTGATATTTTTGGGTAGTGTTAGCCTTATTACGACATATTATTAATATTTTGATATACAGGGTGTTCCAAAATTTCCGGAACGGTTAAGTGTTTTTAATGCTGCACGTTAAATAAAAAAAAAAAAACACGTGTCCAATATTTTTAGGAGGGCAGTGCAACGATACCAATTTTGACCCTCTACACCTCTCCTCCCGCGGTTGACGGAAGAAACTTCAAAATTTTATATGGAAACTCCCAATTTTTATTGCGGTTTCTGATTTTACGTGGAAAAATACTACACTTTTGTCTGAGACATTTTTTCTTATTCGGCATAGATCACCATCATAACCAGAAATTGCTCATTGGGGTGTTTTCATACAGATTAATTTTATTTTATTTCAATATTTTCAATTCATATACATATAGAGGAAAAAGATATAAGTATAGGAAAAAGATCTTAATAGAGAGGGTTTGAACCCGCAAAAATTGGTATCGTTGAATAGCTATCTAAAAAAAATTAAACAAAAAACCAAAAATGAAATAAAACAACAGAATTTTTTATGTTGGAAAAAGTATAAAAACCAACATTTATTGTTTCTTTTTTTGCAAATGTTCAATTACTACTCGCAGTACGATACAAATGCATTAGTAATGTAATTAGTGATAACATATCAAACTATGAATCGGTTTCAGCTTACATCAACTTTAAATTGCCTAATCAGTTTCATCGTCAATTTCATTCGATGAATCTGATCCAATATAATATTCCTCAGGTTCTGGCAAGATATTTGGTGGTGATTGTGGAACTATTGTAGGAGGGATAATTAGTTTTAAGACCTCTGCACACAATTTATCTCGTTTTTTTTTTTGGTATTTCTCTTAAAGAGTTTATAAAAGGATCAGAAGTTAAGAGTAGCATATTTAATAAATCCTTATTCGTGACTATGCGCGACCACTTTCTTGTATTCTGTTCACGGAACCTGCGGCAATCTTTGTTCCGCGCTTCCTG
Source organism: Calliopum simillimum (assembly GCA_951812925.1). Classification (NCBI taxonomy): domain Eukaryota; kingdom Metazoa; phylum Arthropoda; class Insecta; order Diptera; family Lauxaniidae; genus Calliopum; species Calliopum simillimum. Next base: position 33,975,886 of record OX638370.1, read on the forward strand.
GGCTTCTTTTGAAAGCTGGCCTATTGGAACAATTGCGGTTTTGATTACTTCCGTACTGTGTATTAATATTTTGTGTACGGTGGCAGGCATATAATACCACGAATAATGGTGTAAATAAAGACTTTTTGTTTCAACGCAAAGCCTTTTTAGTTGTAATCCAATGATCAGGTACAACTAACTTATATCCAAAATTTAGTCTGGATACACAGAGATAAACGTTATTTTTTAAGTGTTTTCGAAACTTTCCCTGAGGGAAGTTATGACAAATGTCTTATTTAAACACAAAATACTAACCTTCTGTTAAAAAATCCATCATGAGAATTGTCACAAAATTTCGAACTTTTTAAATACACATATAACAGACATTAAAAACAAAGCAAAAAATTCGAATATAAATTAAAATAAAAAAAATGATTAAAGGTATTCTGGAAAAAATTTAAATAAAATAGATGAACTCTAATGTGCAAGTTAAAACTAATATATTCATCAAGGGAATAGGTGCAGCTAACATATATCCAAAATCTAGACTGGGTACACGCGGGTACATGCGATTCCAGCTCCTTTAAAGTTGAAAAATAATAAAACTACGAGTTATTTCTTTAAGTGTTTTCGAAACATTTCCTGAGGAAAGGAATGACAAAAATCTTATTCAAACAAAAAACGCTAACCTTCATTTATAAAATCCATCACTTGAAATGTCATAAAATTACGAACTTTTTAAGACAAAGCAAAAAAATCGAATATAAATTTAAAAAAAAAAAATATATATATATAAAGGTATTCGGAAAAAAATTAAAATAAAATAGATGAACAGCAGTGCGCAGGTTGAAACTAATATATTCATCAAGGGAATAGATGCAGCTAACATATACCCAAAATTTAGACTGGGTACAAGCGGGTACATGCAATTTCGTCTCCATTAAAGTTGGAAAACGAAAAAAAAAAGAATAACTTTTTTATCTGTTTTCGAAGCTTTCTTACACATAACCCAAAGGAGGAAATGGAAAAACTCTAACTAAAACGTAAAATACGTTCTTTTTGCTATAAAATTCATCACTAAAATTATCACAAAATATTGATTTTGCCACAATAAAATCAAGTTGCTTTATAGCTTAATGAAAAGAATAAATATTTCAAATTGAACTTACAATCATAAGTTGACTTCTGCACTCAGTTGTTTGTCACCATCAAATATTTACACAAAAAAAAGTAGGTATATTATGTATTTGGGGTATTGTTGACATTACCTCATTACTAATATTTAGATATCTGTTAATGAATTTTGTCCACCTAGCTTGTTCTACGTAAGACACTGTGTGCTTTTCAAAATTGACAACATCAAGCAAATGTTTGCTTCGTTATCATTTTGAAATTTAGTTAATTATTTTCACTAAGTGGTTGCTCTTCCTGCAAAAAGTTGAAGTCTCAAATCTAAATACACCACTAACTAGTGATGAGCAAAATAAGTCTTGGTCTTGTTCAAGACTACTCTTTAGTCTTGGTTAATTGTAGTTAAAAGGTGTTTTACGCCCGTTTCGAAGATAAAATCATCTCTTAATTTGAATTTTGGTATCTTAAAAACCCAACTGCTTTGGAAAAATATGGTTATGAAACTTTGAATACTCAATATCTCTAGAAATTTTTTCAAGACCAAGACCGAGACCAAGACTTAATGAGCAAGACCAAGACCAAGACCAAGACTCAATATCAAAACCAAGACCAAGACTCAATGGGAAAGAACAAGACCAAGACCAAGACTGGTATTGTCTTGATCTTGGTCTTGGTTTGCTCATCACTACCACTAACACCTAATTAGAAACGGAAAATACAAAAATGTGAAATGTGCGCCATGTAGCGCTACATTTTCTATCGGAAAAAGTGGCATTGGCCAGGTGAGCTTTTTGGCGATATGTGCTGCAATTTCCGTAGCTACTTGAATTGACAATGTTTTCACATAAAATGACCCAAAATAAGTTTAGAAAATCTTTCGTCATCTCGTCTTGTTTTCGTGATATTGAGACTTAAAGCTTTTAGAGTACAAGTCCAGTCAAATCTAAATTTTATTGAAATTTATTTAATGTCCTCGTATTTTTTAAGCGAGATATCGAAAAATTTTATTTAGATTTTTTGACTTCTCTTTGGTCGATTTATAAAAAAATCATCTTTAAATTGAAGGGCGACGGAAATCGCAGAAAAGTAAAGTTTTTACAAAAATAAATAAGTACCAAATATATCTTTGTCTAGTTTTTACTCTTTCCATGAAATACTATATTTTTTTGTAGCGTACTATATTTTTTAAGGCCATTTCTGAAAAATACTATATTTTACTGAAAAAATGTTGGTAACCCTAGTAAAAGTCCAAAAGTTTCGAGAATCATCCGAAATATCGATAAATTTCCAAAAGTATTGAGAAACATCCAAAATATCGATAAAAGTCCAAAAGTATCAAGAAACATCCAAAATACCGATAAAAGTTCAAAAGTATTGAGAAACATCCAAAGTATCGATAAATGTCCAAAAGTATCGAGAAACATCCAAAATATCGATAAAAGTTCAAAAGTATCGAGAAACATCCAAAATATCGGTAAAAGTCCAAAAGTATTGAAAAACATCCAAAATATCGGTAAAAGTCCAAAATTATCGAGAAACATTCAAAATATCGGTTAAATTCCAAAAGTGTCCAATTTATCGATCAAAGTCCAAAATATCTAAAATCATAGATAATATCGATGCAGAGCGTGGACAGAGTGCAACGAAACAGGTTTTTGCAAGCAAGAGAAAAGCAACAACAACAAAATCTCTCCCACTCCACTGTCTCATTCATTTTCTCATCAACACAGCATAACACTGTGGGTGCTGTTGTTGTTGTAATTATATGGGAAATTTCGATCCTGTTTTTAAATGCCTTAATGGCAATTTATGAGGATAATTTTTGGATTCGTGGATACACCACAGTACCTATCATATAAAAAAAAAATATAATAAATAAAGGGGCGCCAAAAAAACTGTTCTCGTATTTATATATAGATAAATTATTTTATTCTTCCATAACCTCTAGGAGAGTATAAGAACAAATTGCTTATATGGGGAGTGCCACGCCTTCTCCGAGCTTACCTAGATTTTACGTAGAGCTTGCATTTATTGTTCTGAGTGTTTGAGTAAAATTCGGTTAGGGTTTCTTAAAAAAATCTTTCAATATTGCACTTTCAAACTTTCGCTTATATGGGAGGTGCCACGCCCTCTAGTCCTGATTCGCTTTCTTTTTGCTCAGAGTTTGCAATTAATGCTCTTAGTACTTGAGTAAAATTTGGTTGGATAATCTCAGAAAACACTTTTGAAACTTTTGCTTATATGGGAGATGCCACGTCCTTTAGTAGGAGTTCGCCTAGTTTTTGCTCAGAGCTTTTACATACTATCTTTAGTATTTTTGTGTATTTTGCTTCTGTTATTGCAAATAATGCTCTTATTATTGCATTTTGAATATATTTTTTATATGGGCGGTAGGCGTGTCTGTTGAACAATTTCGCTCATTTTCAATTCCCCGTGATAACTTTTACGACGGAGGCAGCATACCAAATTTTATTGAAATATGTTGTTCAGTTTTCCCAAAAAATGTATTTCCACGCACCCCCAGCCACCCACCCAGCCAGACAGACGGACATGGCTATATCGACTCACGAGGCTGAGGAGGATCCTTATATAATTTTTTTTTTTGTTAAAAATTACTATTTTTTAAGCAAAAATTTACTTCTTATTCAAAAAGTAAGAGGTACTTAAGTAGGGTTTTTATAAAATTAAGTTCTGAAATTGTAGAATTTTGAATTAGACCTCGATGACTTTTTATACCCTACACCCAGGGTATATTCATTTTGTCCTTCCATTTGTAACGCAGAGAAGGAGGCGTGGCAGATATGGAAAAGTATACATATTCTTGATCAGCGTCGCCTCTTGAGTCGATATAGCCATGTCCGTTTGTCTGGCTGGATGGCTGGCTGGGGGTGCGTGGAAATACATTTTTTGGGAAAACTGAACAACATATTTCAATGAAATTTGGCATTCTGCCTCCGTCGCAAAAGTTAGCTCGGGGGATTGAAAATGAGCGAAATCGGTCAACGGACAGATAGGAAGATCGGTACGGTAACCCCTATTGCTCCCATGATCAGACCCTTCTCTGTCTCATCGACTTTTTAAAGGGCTTTGATTCCGTCAATCATAACAGACTTTGTTATAAACTCAATACCACACTACCTAGAGGAAAGAATGCAACGGGACAAAATAGAGACTAGTTTTTCATCCCTTAAAGTTATTAAATCTGGAGTACCTCAGGCATCTATCTTAGGTCACTTACTTTTCTCTATGTTAATTAACGACATTTGTAAATACTCTAAAGTACACGCCTACGCTGATGACATCCAGATTTATCTCTCTACACATAAAGGTCTTATTGAAGACTTGAATTACCGACTGAACTCTGACTTGTCCCCACTGAACCGATGGGCTGCTACCAACTTGCTATTAATTAATCCCACAAAATCTAAAGTGCTCCTAATTGCAAGATTTGAAACAAGTCTTATTTATATTCCATCCTTGTATATTGGGAATACCCAGTTAAATGTGGTTAGTAAAAAAAAAAAAACCTTGGTTTTATTTTTAACTCTAAAATGACTTGCACTGACCACATAAATACCACAATTGGAAAAAAATATACGGGACCTAACGCGTTTTACGTACCTACCTCAGTAGACTTTACCCCTCTTATGACCAGACGAAGACTTGTAGTACAAGTGATTATGCCTCACATAACTTACTCCGACGTTGTCTATAGTAGGCTAAACTCTCAGTCACAGCACAAACTTTTTGTAGCTTTCAACAGTGCGGCTAGATATGTTTACGGTATCTCTAGATTTGAGCAGATTTCTGAAATAAATAAAGGAATTCTTGGCTGTGGTTTGTTGGACTATCTAGATAATCGCAACATTATGTCCCTACTCAAAAGCCTGAATACCTGTTTGAAAAACTAACTTTTCCTCAATCTGCCAGATCACTCAATTTCATTATTCCTCGGTACAACTACCTTAATAGCTCTAGATTCTTTTATATAAGCACCAATAGACTGTGGATTTCATTACCCATTAATATCAGACAAAATATGTAACCAACATAATTTTTTAATCGCGATAATTAACAAGAACACACATTTCTATTACCAACTAAAATTTATAGTGCGCTTTGTTTACATATGTACGAGTATATTTTTATCTTATCATTTATCACACTTATGGTACACTTAAAAAAAAATTGTATGCAATCTATTCGTATGTGTTCTTTTATAGCCTCTGAGGGAAGCAAAACTAAAAAATTAATCATCTCTATCCATGGACGTTATCCATTCGGATAACTATAATCTCTCTTTCTCTGTCTCTCCCTCCCTCTCTCTCTTTCTCTCTCTTCACGACTAACTCATTCTGGAATTTAAGAAAAAAACTTTTAAGTGTTGAACAAAAAAAAAATTTGATTTTATTAAAAATTTTTGAAAGAGTTTTTCAGAAACAGATTTTTTAACGTTACTTAACATTTCCGTTAGCTAAGGTGACTTTGAACACCGTAAATGACTTTGGACCACAAGGAAAAAAAGATTAAAATCGAAATATTATCGCCTCAAAGACTATTTATCGATTTGTATTGTGCCAGTCAGTATGTATGATCGCGAACTTTCAGGTATTTGTGGCATTTTTTGAAAGTTCAGGAATGGAGTACTTATTGACTATTTGATTTCGCAAAAGTTTACGAATCTTTAAAAAATTTTTATAAGTAGATTTTTTCTTTTATAAGTCTCTAGACTTTTAGAATATATTATTCTAGAAAAATAATTCTAGACAATTTTGTAGCCCTGAAAATTATCCATAGAAAAGACTTCGGAGTTGTTTTCGTGCGACTTATAGTTTAGAAGATACCTACATGTATATTAATATGCAAGGCTAAATCTGTCCTACCTTTTTTACTATGTTTGAAATGGAGCACAACTTTGAATTATACACCATTAGAAAGGTATTTGCGTGTAAATGTGCACAAAGTTCAAATTAGTTTAATATTTTCCTATTAAGCCGGATAGAATTAAATGCAAGTTTTTCAATATTAACAATAACAGAGCTGAAATGAGGATACAACACATTTGACATTGCACCAGGGATGATAAATTAACTTTTCTATTTTGCACCAAATAGCAAAACAAGTACAAAAACTGTCCAAAAAGTACCAAATTTATTTAGTACATTTGTGGTCAAGTGTCAAAGCTTGGTAATGCATACATGCGGTATATAAGTATGCATAGCCATATGTTGATTGCCATAACTTATGAACGATGAGTCGCATGAATAAAATAAAACTTTCAGGTTATATGGAATCGTCTGTTCTATAAATGATAAGCAATTTATGTTCACATACAATTTATCGTTAAGGAGTTATTCAATAAAAACCATAAAAATTAATGAAAACGTTAAAAAATAGACTAAGAACCAGCGCTGGGCTGACCCTCCTCATAGTATTTTTTTGTGAGTGTTCTTCCAATAGTAGGTATAAACTTCTGTTCTAGTGAATTCCTGAGAGGTGGTGCCTACGTGAGATATCGGGCGCAAAAGGTCGACAAAAACAGTTTTTTGCAAATATTTCGCTAACGGTTTTATCTACAAAAAAAAATAGCTTCCACAATTTTGTAGCTCATTAAATTTCATATCGAAAAGTGGTGCACATTGTTTTCGCTCGACCTATAGTTTAGGAGATATGGTCCAGTGAAATTGGATTTTTCAATCCAACATATAAAATCCATAATTTTTTTTCTTCTAGTCGGCCTATTTTTTGGTTTCAAATTATGCACCAAAATTCGAGACCGATTTCACTGTCGTACAAAAAGTTATTCAGGCACAAAGGTCGAGAATATTAGTATCTCGCTAACGCTTATTTCTACAAAAAAATGGTGCTCTACAATTTTGTAGCTCAGAAAATTTCATATCAAAAAGTGGTGCAAATTATTTTCGTACGACCTATAATTTAGGAGATATCCTATTTTAAGGTATTATCCGCATACAAGTGTACATAGTAATATGAGTGTTGATTTTCAAAATACTATAACTACGCCTACGTCATAGTATCATGGTTGAATTTTTTTGTGGCTATTTTTGCAGTAGTGGGTACCAACTTTTGTTTTAGTCAAACCGTGAGAGGTGGTGCCTTCGCAAGATATCGATCATAGTTATAGTAATTTCAAAATTAATTTTCAAAAAACTGATTTTCTCGACTTTTGCACCCGATATCTCAAAAAGGCACCACCTCTCACGGTTTGACTGAAACAAAAGTCAGTACCCGCTATTGGAAGAATACCCACAAAAAAATGCAGCCATGATACCATGACGTAGGCACGGTTATAGTAATTTCAAAATCAATTTTCAAAAAGCTGATTTTCTCGACTTTTGCACCCGATATCTCAGGAACGCACCACCTCTCACGGTTTGTCTGAAACAAAAGTCAGTACCCACTATTGGAAGAATACCCACAAAAAAATACAGCCATAATACCAAAACGTATGCATAGTTACAGTAATTTCAAAATCAATTTTAAAAAAACTGATTTTCTCGACTTTTGCACCCGATATCTCAAGAAGGCACCACCTCTCACGGTTTGACTGAAACAAAAGTCAGTACCCGCTATTGGAAGAACACCCACAAAAAAATGCAGCCATGATACCATGACGTAGGAATGGTTATAGCAATTTCAAAATCAATTTTCAAAAAACTGATTTTCTCGACTTTTGCACCCGATATCTAAGGAAGGCACTACCTCTCACGGTTTGACTGAAATAAAAGTCAGTACCCACTAGTGGAAGAATACCCACAAAAAAATACAGCCATGATACCAAAACGTAGGCATAGTTAGAGTAATTTCGAAATCAATTTTCAAAAAACTGATTTTCTCGACTTTTGTACCCGATATCTCACGAAGGCACCACCTCTCACAGTTTGACTGAAACAAAGGTCAGTACGCACTATTGGAAAAATGCCCACAAAAAAATGCAGCCATGATACCATGACATAGGCATAGTAACAGTGATTTCAAAATCAACTTTCAAAATCAACTTTCAAAAAACTGATTTTCTCTACCTTTTGCACCCGATATTTCGCGAAGGCACCACCTCTCACGATTTAACTAAAACAAAAGTTAGAATTCCTTATTAGAAGAATGCCCACAAAAAAATTCAGCCAAGATTCTATGACGTAGGCGTAGTTATAGTATTTTGAAAATCAACACTCATATAACTTTGTACACTTGTATGCGGAAAATACCTTAAAATAGGATATCTCCTAAACTGTGGGTCGTACGAAAATAATCTGCACCACTTTTTGATATGAAATTTTCTGAGCTACAAAATTGTAGAGCACCATTTTTTTGTAGAAATAAGCGTTAGCGAGATATTAATTTTCTCGACCTTTGTGCCTGAATAACTTTTTGTACGACAGTGAAATCGGTCTCGAACTTTGGTGCATAATTTGAAACTAAACTAGTAAGGGTGTAAAATTTGGCCTGGCCAAACATTTAATACCCTACACTGCAGTATTTTTAAAATTTTGCTCATATGGGAGGTGCTACGCTCTCTTGTCCGAGTTCACCCAGTTTTTGTCCAGAGTTTGGATTTATAGTTATTAGTGTCTGAGTGAAAAACGTTTTCAGTATAGCGTTTTGAAGCTTTTGCTTATATAGGGAGTGCCACGCCCTATAGTCCGAGTTCGTCTAGTTTTAGCTTAAAGCGTGCATTTATAGTTTTTAGTATTTGAGTAAAGTTTGGTTGGACTATCTCAAAAAACTCTTTCACTATAGCATTTTGAAACTTTTGCTTATATGGGAGGTGCCACGCCCCCTTGTCAGATTTTACCCAATTTTTGTTGAGAGCTTTCATTTATGATCCTTAGTATCTGAGTCGAATTTGGTTTGAATATCTCAAAAAATGCTTTCAGTATAGCGTTTTGAAGCTTTTGCTTATATGGGAGGTGCCACGCTCTTTTTTCCGAGTTCGCTCAGTTTTTCCTCAGAGCTTGCGCTTACAGTTTCTAGTATCTATGTGTATTTTGGTTGCATTGTCGTGAAAAATACTCCTAAAATTGCATTTTGAATATATTTTTTGTATGGGCAGTAGGCGTGTCCGTTAACCGATTTTGCTCATTTTCAATCCCCCGAGCTATCTTTGATGACGGAGGCAGGGTACCAAATTTCATTGAATTATCTTGCTTAGTTTTCCCAAAAAGTGTATTTCCACACACATCACCCAGCCAGCCAGCCAGCCAGCCAGCCAGCCAGCCAGACAGACGGACATGGCTATATCAACTCAGGAGGTGACGCTGATCAAGAACATATATACTTTTCTATACCTGCCACGCCTCCTTCTCTGCGTTACAAACGGAAGGACAAAGTGAATATACCCTGGGTGTAGGGTATAAAAATAAGCCGACTAGAGGAAAAAAAATTATGAATTTTATATGTTGGGTTGGAAAGTTCAATTTCACTGGACCATATCTCCTAAACTATAGGTCGTGCGAAAACAATTTGCACCACTCTAACGGAAGTAGAGTAGAACGGGGCAATGTCGTGCAGGGGGTAATGTCGTGCACTGGCTGTTTTCGCCCAAAGAATTGAATGATTTACCAACTGTTCGTAAGGTACGAACCTGCTGACCTACTGAGCTTATGCATATAATACTAGCAATTTTCACCAGTGTGTCTCTACAGAGTTACCTTTTTTCAAAAAGCACGCTTTCGGGACGATAAAAGTGTTTTTTCATCGGGTCAGAAAAATAATTTTCCTTGCGGGAAAATATACCAGGTAAGTGCTTTCTGAAACGAAATATCCTGCCAAAGAAAAGAAGTATTTGGTTTTCGAAAAAAATTTTGGGCTTCACCGAGTTATCGAAGTTGACCTTTAAAACGACCATTGGGGTAATATCGTGCACATTCACTTACACAAACACAATTTCTCGCTACACAAATGTTGTTACACATGGATGTAACCAACGAAATTATCTTTCGATCGGATGCTTACTCGTCTCATTCGCTTGAGAGGTACGGCTTTACAAGCATGTCAAAGTTGAGTGCACGACATTGCCCCGTTCTACTCTACTTATATACATATAGACTGATTAAATTTCAACTCATACGGTGAGTGTGCACTTAGGTTTGAGTATCAACTTCAAACTAGCAAAATATTTTTCTACAATCAAAATAAGGAAACACTTATTTTTTTGGACCAAAATTGGGGATTTTATGGCGTTATGTAAGAATTTGACTGAAAATTTAATTTTGAAAAAATCATGAAGTGCAATCGGTTTGTTCAACCGTATTTCTTTAGTTATCAACTGTTTTACATGAATCAAAGTTAATTTGATGCTCCATAAAATTCTTTTACGTAGGGGAACTGATGCTATTGTGGTATAGTTTCTCAATGTGGTATGGTCGCAAACGAACGTCACTGCTTTTATCTTGTCAGAAAACATGAAAAACCACGGATGTGTTGCTGTCATGGACCAAACAAAATTTTTCTGATGTCAGTTGAACAAAACGTAAATTACGTGTGGTCGATGTATTTTTGGTCATTTTTTGCAAAAAAATTTTGTAACGAAAAAGTTGCTTTTTGGTGAAGTTCAATTTATATTCAATTAAAGTAAGTGAAAAATATTGCAAAGTAAGCGTTTAACTATCAAAATTCACAAAGTTTGCAATTTAATTTTTACAATTTTGTAATTTCTAAAAATTGGCCAGTGTGGTATAGTCGGGCTTCGCTAATGTGGTATATGAACATTTCTTGATATTCTTTACATTATTTGATGGCTGTTAATTTTTTAATAAGAACTATGAGTTTGAGAACCAATGTAAATGTTATTATGAACTTATTTGATGCCTTTTAAACTTTATATGTATTTGGTTGTATGGTTAAGTATACCACATTACCCTACTTATATGTACCACATTACCTGCCCACTTTACAAGTACTGATCAGTATATATACCACATTGCGCCACCATATATACCACATTACCTGCCAACTTTTTGAAAACAGCATTTTTGACTTTTTTCAGATTTTACTCAATAACTTTTTTTAATGAAATTGCACACATTTTATTGAAATACATTCTGTAGCCAATACTTCAATGATCAGCATAACAAAATTTGGCTGAAATTGATCCAACGGTTCTCTTTCAAATATTACCTAAACATTAGCTATACCACAATAGCATCAGTTCCCCTAATATGGAAAAAAAATTTCTTTTACCCTTACTTTCCTTAAAATGGACTTTTATATTTCGAGAATCTCTTTTTCCTCGAAAATTTGCACAGTGATAATAAGGCCTGTACTCTTTATTCCAGTTATGACGGCTTTCTTGCTTTTTTGTTGCAAGTGTAAAATTTGCAATTTTTAATGTTGCATTTGCGTTCTTGTCTACCAAATGAAAAGAAAAATTACACAGTTCTGTTTTCACTTTCCTAGATGGTTCTGGATGGATACTGATTCCGAAAATGGCACTTACATTCTTCTACCATTTTTGGTTTTCAAGATATCTTGAATAACTTGAATAAAACCTATAAATTTAAAAAACCGAATTCTTTATTTTCGAGACACGAAATTCATTCATAATAAGTTAGATGGAAACTAAATATACTCAAGGTCTAGAGAACCAAGCATTGTTTGTGTTTTTTGCGATTTGACCGTACCTTGGCTTTTGTTTTTTCTTCCATGTTCTCGGGATTTTTATTAGTTTTTTTTTTTTCGATTACTTTCATGTAATTGTGTTCTGACTATGTAACAAAAAATTAGGTGCATAAAGTGAGCTATGCAGGTGTGACGAATTTCGATGTTTTTTGGTTGGGAATTTCGAGCTATTTTCGAGCTTTTCAACAGTAATTTCGAGCTGTCTGGGAAATTATCCATTTTCCGGAAAAGCGGAAAAATTGTTCTGCATAGCTTAGTTTATTTTTTCAGCCAGACGAATCTGCGGGAATAGTAAGCGATAAAATCTTTTAACACAGGAATTTTGAGCTAATTTCGAGCTGACCTTGAATGAAACGTTTTCCTTAAATTTCCCCGGAAAATCCCAAAAATTTAAAAAAAAATTTTTTTTCCCCTATGTTATGTCCGCAAATTATTCGGACTTAATCCCCATTTCGTAAATGGGGATTATGACTGAAAGTTTTTTGCGGATCAGCCTATAATATATCCAACACCTAGTTTGCTAGCCACAGGAATTTTACATAAGAGTAGGGGTAAGTGGGCGGCCTGCGGCCGCAGCTCAGGATTTAAAACTCCCAAAAATTCAACACTGGCTTCGCGGCGGCCTTCGGCCGCGGATCAGTCGGTAATATATCCAATAATTTACGGACATAACACCCATTTACGAAATGTGGATTATGTCCGTGGGGATTATTTCATGGCACCGCCATAAAAAAAGGTTTTTTGGGATTTTCCGGGAAAGTTTGGGGTTTTTCGGAAAACACTTTTCGTTTTTAATGAGCTCGAAAATAGCTCCAAATACGTGTGTCAAATGATATGACCGCCAAATATTCTCATGGGTTCGTCTGGTTGACAAAATAAAGAAGGCTCTTAAAAATTTGTTTGGGATTTTCCGGGGAAATTTAAGAAAACATTTCATTCAAGGTCAGCTCGAAAGTAGCTCGAAAGTAGCTCGAAATTCCTGTGTTATATGATTTCATCGCATACTATTCCCGCGGATTCGTCTGGCTGGAAAAAATAGAGTTAGCCATAAAAAATGATTTTGTGGGATTTTACGGGAAAATTGGGAGTTTTCCGGAAAATGCTTTTAGCTCAAAATTAGCTCGAAAGTAGCTCGAAATTCCTGCGTTAAAAGATTTTATCGCTTACTCTTCCCGCGGATTCGACTGGCTGAAAAAATAAACTAAGCTATGCAGAACAATTTTCCGGTTTTCCGGAAAATGGAAAATTTCACAGACAGCTCGAAATTACTGTTGAAAAGCTCGAAAATAACTCGAAATTCCCAACCAAAAAATATGGAAATTCGTCACACCTGCATAGCTCACTTTATCGACCTCAAAAAATTATCCCTCTGGTTCCCTCACTCTTCCAAACATGACACTTTTTAATACTTTTGCATTTCTTTGCATTATTATTTTTTCCATATTACGTAAACGAATTTGATTATTTTGATTTTAGAAAAATATTTTGCTAGTTTGAAGTTGATACTCAAACTTAAGTGCACACTCACCGTATGAATTGAAATGGAATCAGTCTATAATAAAATTTAAAAAACATCAAAAAAGAACAAACAAATATTGATACCAAAAATCATATAAATACAATAACTTCACTTCATTATCGAACAGTTTAAAACAAAATATGGAAAAATTGGCTCTTACACTCTGCCTTCTGCTGGCAGTAACAAATATACAAATATCTGTGGGGGATACGATTATTAAAACAACCGATTTCTATGACTATATCGATGTAGTTAAGGAATTACCAACAGTAGCAGCTAAATTGCGAGTTTTAAACGTAGTCTGGGCTGAGATACGTTGCGATCATCAAAGTGAATTAAAAACGGTGGAGAGTCTACACAAAACCATTTACGAAATTGGGCAACAGAACGCATCAGCGTTCGGTGACGCAGCACAGCAACAAGAAATCGATGAGCTTTATCAGGAAGTGAGACAAGTGATTATAACGCGAAATGGGCAATATCTAGCGCAAATCATAAATATCAAGACGAAACCATTAGATTATGAAGCTGATCAGTTTGTTATAAAAATCGTGGAAAGTTTTGATTATGATCCCCAAGTGCCAAATAAGATATTTGAAAATGCACTTGATTTGATGTACGGACTGAAGAGTACATTGGAGTTGTCGGAATTTTTACGTTCATATGAAATTGTGGGCAACAAACGACAAAATGAAATTCTATATCAAGCACAGTTATATTTATATTGGAAATTTATTGCATTCAATGACATTGACGATGCATATTTACTATATATAGGATACTATTTCTTTGAAGCGAAAACTAAGGGGCTTGTGCAATTGTCGAACAACGAAAAACGTCGTCTAAATGTTGCCATTAAAGCATTGCCATCTACGGTACAAAATTTGTATTTCACAAAAAATATTTGTTTACTTAATGCAGGAAATAGTGAATATCTCTATGAGTTTAGTGGAGCTCCATTTGATGAAAAACGAAGAGATATTTTTACATGGGTAACAAAAAATAGCGTCGCAGACAACGGTCCTTACAATGTTGAATTGTCAGCATGGAATACAACTATAAGGGCAAATTTACGAAATGTTTTGTACAAACACGAACTGTGCCGCGATGATTCTCATAATCAGATATTTGCTTGGATGCTAACTGGTACTCAAGAAGGACCAAATAGTCGGTGGTCTTTGGCCCTAAACGATAACAAGTTGAGTTTATACCAAAGTGGTTCCTTGTATATTTGTTCTGCTGGACTGCATGATGCAAGTCGACGCTATGTTATGGCCCTACATCAGATGGCGTCAAATCTTTCAAGCGTATGTGAATGGTATATTGATAACTGTCCAACGGTTTATGGGTGAAAGAATCAAATATAATTATATTTGAAACATAAATTTTATAAATACAAATATATTATATAATACTAGCTGTTTTACCCGGTGTTGCACGGGTTTTAATAAAAAGCCAGATTGCACAAAATAGCTAATAACGAAATCCTTTTTATTTTTTAAAACAATGTACCACAAACAGATGCTCCAATATATTTATTTTATCGGTAAAATTCCAAAAGTATCGAAAAAATATTAAAATATACAAAATGTTCCTGCCAATTGTGAATGGCGCATTGATGATTGTCCTGCTGAGGCATGGTCGGCAAAATGAGTATAAAAATCATATATCTGCACACATACATATACATTAGGGCTGTTCAAAAAAAAAAAATTTTTTCGAATTTCCAAGATATACTTTGGCATCACGATCTACATCATGACAGAATATCCCAAAAAATTTTTCAGATTTTTAAATTCATATTTAAAGGTGGCTCAAAGCAGAAATATATTTTTATTATTTTTGTTTTAGCATTAATTATAAAATGTTGTCAAACCATTTGAAAAATTTGTTTTAGAGTAACTTAAAAACATTCATTTTGTTTGTTTTTTAATGAACTTTAAAACCTACGTTGTAATTTTGACAAAAAAAATTTTACACTTCTTAAAAAACGAAAAACTGCCCTAAAAAGGCGAAATTTTACAGTTTTTCAAAGAAAAAAGTCATCGTGTTTTAAACGAATTGAACATTTTTTAATTTACAAGATCTCATTCAAAAGAGCTCTTAAAAACCTTCAAGACAAGACATGTTAAGACTTTTTTGGGCCAGCAGGCTCGATGACATAACGTTTGAAACATAGTAATGCAGCCCTGTGAAGGGCAAAACGCTTTTTACTCAAGAGGGTGGCATCTTAAAAAAAAGTGCCCATGGCATAAAATGCTTAGAATCATCCAAGGGACAAGTGTAAATTGTTTTTTTTTTTTTTACTTAATTTTAGAAAAAAAATTTTTTTTAACGTCATTTTTAATAAACTTTTCAAAAAAAAAAAAAACAATTCACACTTGTTCCCTGGATGATTCTAAGCATTTTATGCCATGGGCACTTTTTTGTAAGATGCCTCCCTCTTGAGTAAAAAGCGTTTTGCCCTTCACAGGGCTGCATTACTATGTTTCAAACGTTATGTCATCGAGCCTGCTGGCCCAAAAAAGTCTTAATATGTCTTGTCTTGAAGGTTTTTAAGAGCTCTTTTGAATGAGATCTTGTAAATTAAAAAATGTTCAATTCGTTTAAAGCACGATGACTTTTTTCTTTGAAAAACCGTAAAATTTCGCCTTCTTAGGGCAGTTTTTCGTTTTTTAAGAAGTGTAAAATTTCTTTTGTCAAAATTACAACGTAGGTTTTAAAGTTCATTAAAAAACAAACAAAATGAATGTTTTTAAGTTACTCTAAAACAAATTTTTCAAATTGTTTGACAACATTTTATAATTAATGCTAAAAAAAAAATAATAAAAATATATTTCTGCTTTCAGCCACCTTTAAATATGAATTTAAAAATCTGAAAAATTTTTTGGGATATTCTGTCATGATGTAGATCGTGATGCCAAAGTATATCTTGGAAATTCGAAAAATTTTTTTTTTTTTGAACAGCCCTAATATACATATTGAATAAACGAAGCATGCAAAACTAAATTTCAAGGCATTTTGTTAGCATTAAATTTTTTAATTTTTTCAATAGATTAATGTTTGTAAGTTTTTTCTTTGTGAAAAAATAATTTTAAATTAGTAACTGTCGTAAATTTTTTCTCAACAAATTTCATTCCCCTCCTTTGCACCTTTACATTCGCATATCATCGTCTCCACCTATTTTAATGTGCGTGTTGTCGCATAATTTCGATTTATAACTTAGCGCTATCACAATACCCCCCATACTCAGACCCACAAAAAATAAAACGGAAATTGGCAGCCATGTTTATATCTTTATGAGTTTTCATTGGAATATAAATCTTGAAATTGAGTGAATTTGGTTGTTGAGCACGTAATTAAGGAAAACACAATTTTTTTTATTTTTATTTATTTGTGAAAGCGAGCGAAACACTTAAAGATAATTTTTATGGTGCAACATAAATTTGAGATTTTTATTTTTATTTTCGTTTCTTTTTTATTGTTAAGTAAAATACATTATTTTGGTTAATTAACTGCTTGAACGAGGTTGTATCTACTTGTGTTAGTGAATATTCAACTTCTGTCTCTTTGAACAGAATTCAACAAGAAGATGATTCTTGCCACCGACCGGTCGCGACCCGTAGAATAGTCATATATAAGCAGAACCCTAAAAGTGGTTTTAAAGTGAAATTTTTCTTTGGCCGCCCTAGAGGGAAAATATCATGGTCGCGTTGCATTTTCCGATACCTTTCGTTGCATGTCGTTTTATCGCGCAAACTATGGTCGCTCTTTTGATGAAATTTGGTAGAAAGATGCCGATGCTAAGTACTATACATGAGTCAAAAAGGTGATTTCATCAGTTAAGTGTCACGCCCACTTTTTACGATTGGATATTTTAGGACGCTGTACCTCGAAAGCAGCATTATTTAAAGCTTTTTGTTAAGTACCCAAAGCTGTTAATTTACCCTCTCCACCCTTAAAAAAAAAAACATGCAAATTAGCTAATAACACTAGTCTACAGCCAAAATTCCCAGTGAATGCTACTATCCATTTTATATGTAAAATGGGCTGCTGATTCCGAAAATCACATTATTTTTTTCGTGTTGTTTTCGAGATATCGATCATTTTCAGTTTTCGGACCAAAAAAAAAGATAGTTCCATTTAAATACAAATATCTCAAGAACTAATATTTGTATTCAAAATTATTATATGTCATATTAAAGGTAATTAAATTACCTACAAATTATATTCACATCACTTTTTGGTTGGTTTGTTAGTTTCGGCAAAACAAATTGATTTCTAAAAAAACATTTTTTTTTTTTCGAAAAAATTAAAAAAAATCAAAATCAACTGCAGATTTATACAAGAAGAAATAACTTTTTTATTTTGTACCATAGACTATATATTTGTGAAGAAAATAAGATACCACTTAAAAAAATCGATGGAAAAATGCAAAAGTTGTATACAATTCATTGAAAAGTTACCAAAATGCGTTTTCCCTATTTTTTTCGTTTTTTTGTAATAAACTGTTCGATAACACTGGTCTACACGATTTTCGACTGGACCAACCAAATAGTGTTCCTAAAGTAATTTGGTGCGCTGAATTCGAATCTGCAATCGGTTTTTTTCTATCAGGTCAGGTTTTGGAGATAATCGACCTTTTCGATTTTTTAGGTTATAGCTCCATTTTTTCGAACATATTTTGAGAAACCCAATTTCGATCGAATATGTTTTTACACTTTTATAGAGAAAAATTCTTAAAGTGTTCCAATATCTAAGATCCGATTCAAATTGGCTGAGTTATAGCAACGAAAAGTTCATTTTTATAGTAGTTTTTTACACTTTTTCGTGTTTAAGCCAAATTAAACACGGTTTTTTTGCCAGTCGCTTATACATAAATATATTTTTTATATTTTAGTTCAATAGTGTATTTAATTACAAATATTTGAAGTTCAATTTTAGCCAAATCGGATCAGTTTTTAAAAAGTAATTAAGGTTTTAGTGAAATAAGATTATTTCGATTTTGAATGAATTTGTTCAACAAAAATTTAAAAATAATTTGTGTTTTCTATGAAAATCGAAATGGTCTTATTTCACTAAAACCTTAATAACTTTTTTAAAAATGATCCGATTTTACTAAAATTGAACTCCAAATATTTGCAATTAAATACACTATTGAACTAAAATATAAAAAAACTAAGCTACTGGCAAAAAAAACCGTGTTTAATTTGGCTTAAACACGAAAAAGTGTAAAAAACTACTATAAAAAAGAACTTTTCGTTGCTATAACTCAGCCAATTGGAATCGGATCTCAGATATTGGTACACTTGTCAAAAGTTTAAGAATTTTTCTCTATAATAGTGTAAAAACATATTCGATCGAAATTGGGTTTCTCAAAATATGTTCAAAAAAATGGAGCTATAACCTCAAAAATCGAAAAGGTCGATAATCTCCAAAACCTGACCTGATAGAGAAAAACCAATTGCAGATTCGAATTCAGCGCACCCAAGTTACTTTAGAAACATCATCCTCTTCTCCAGTCAAAATTTTTTCGGAAATTTGTCGACCAGTGTAATTAAAACTTTTTGTAAAACACATGAGAAAATCCAAAAAAATCTTAAAGTAGGCATTAATGTGGGGGGGTCAAAATGACCCACTTGTAATGGTCTTAGAGAGTTAAAATTTTCTACAAAAATATTCCTCGTAATATCCTGCATAAGTTTACTGAACACATGATACACCTCAAATGTAAGGATCATATAGTTATTTGCATCGATTTAACACAAGAATGCGCTAGTTTTGTATTTTTCATGTACAGTGGATTAAAAAACTTCAAAAGAATTTTTTTGATTTTCTCATGTGTTTTACAAAAAGTTTTAATTATCGAACAGTTTATTACAAAAAAACGAAAAAAATAGGGAAAAACGCATTTTGGTAACTTTTCAATGAATTGTATATAACTTTTGCATTTTTCCATCGATTTTTTTAAGTGGTATCTTATTTTCTTCACAAATATATAGTCTATTTATGTATGTATGTATTCTCCGTTAACTTCTAGGAGGAGCATAGGGCCAATATGAAATCTCTCCATTTGTCACGATCCCTTGCGATGACTTTGATCTCTTGCCACGATTTTCCCGATTCTTAGATTTCCTTTTCCAACGACCTTTTCCAGTTGGTTTTGGGTCTACCACGTCCTCTACTGCCTTGTGGATTCCACTCAAGAGCCTGGCAACAAACTTCGCTGTGTGGTTTCCGGAGAGTGTGACCAATCCATCCCCATTTGCGCAGCTTGATCTCGTTTGCTATAGCCTTCTGTTTGCATTTTTGATATAGTTCGAGGCCACCAAACCTTTAGTATTTGCCTTAAGCATTTGTTGACGAATCCTTGCTGCTTGTTCGTTAGTTGTTCAGTAATATATAGTCTATGGTACAAAAAAAAAAAATTATAAAAAAGTTATTTCTTCTTGTATGAATCTGCAGTTGATTTTGATTTTTTGTTAATTTTTTCGGAAAAAAAAAATGTTTTTTTTAGAAATCAATTTATTTCGCCGAAACTAACAAACCAACCAAAAGGTGATGTGAATATTATTTGTAGGTAATTTAATTACCTTTAATATGACTTATAATAAGTTTGAATACAAACATTGCTTCTTGAGATATTTGTATTTAAATGGAACTATCTTTTTTTTTGGTCCGAAAACCGAAAATGACCGATATCTCGAAAACGACACGAAAAAAAAAAATAATGTGATTTTCGGAATCAACAGCCCATTTTACATGTAAAATGAATAATGGCATTCACTGGGGAAAAAATTTTTAATCATTTGTAGACTAGTGTAATTAGATAATGTCTTAACCTTTTGATGACCACAAGGGCATATGTGTCCCAAGCCCGAAGCACTATAACTCAAACCGTTATATGTCTATGGTCGTTCGAAAACGAGAGTTCGTTTGATATGGTATTCATATACAGTGATGGACAAAAAAATAGGGTCACCCATTTCTTCAACAACGTTATTTAAAAAAAAAAAACTTATTCGACATTGTTTGTATATGAAGCACTCCATGCCAAGTGAAGCAGCTTAAAATTTTTTTTTCTCCGATTTCACTCAAATTTGGCAATATGGTAGATCCGGTGTGCAAGAACAACAATCTGGGAGGATTTGGACCTAGTACCATTTGTCGTTAAAATACAGGGTGTTGAAGTTGGCGTTTTTTTTTCACCAAAATTTTTTACACTTAAAAATACTTTTGAATTTTTTTTAAAAAAAGCCCCCCTTAGATTTTCTTTAAAAGTATCAAGGAAATAAGTGTGAAATTTTTTGGGAATTTTTTGGAAAGTTAAAAAAACATTGTTTTTTGAGTAATTTTTGAAAAAAATTTAAAAAAAAAAATTTTCAAAAATTATTCAAAAAAAAATTTCCAAAAAAAATCCAAAAAACACACGTTTTGCTTGGACGATTCTAAGCATTTTTTTCCAAGCACACTTATTTCGTAATTTGAGCGAAATCGGAGGAAAAAAAATTTTGAGCTGGTACACTTGGCATGGAGTGCTTCATACAGTGCAGTGCATAACATTTGCAACCAAAAACACTTGAAACTGTATCACCAATTTTCGGCCTCTAAAACAGATGCAAA
This sequence comes from Calliopum simillimum, assembly GCA_951812925.1. Classification (NCBI taxonomy): domain Eukaryota; kingdom Metazoa; phylum Arthropoda; class Insecta; order Diptera; family Lauxaniidae; genus Calliopum; species Calliopum simillimum. Next base: position 33,996,776 of record OX638370.1, read on the forward strand.
TAAAGTACTTCGTATGAGGTTTTATGTCATTTATATTGTTGTTTATAAAACAAAAATAAAAGTCCATACATCACTTATACAAAACTAAAACTTAAGTGTAATATAAAAATGTGTCGGTATTGGCTGTACAAAACATTTGCAACTATTAATCTAAATTAAAAATTAATAACTAAAAATCAATATTTAATGGAATAACCCTTGATTTTTATAACAGCAGTGCATCTTTTTGGCATGGATGCGATAAAACTATTTTCAAATGAGTGCGGAATGTCCTGGTACCTTTTTTTAACTTCATTAAACAACTCATCCTGTTTTCTAAATTTTTGATTGCATAATAAGCAATGCATTTTCGTGACTTGACGATTTGATTGGGTTTAGATCTGGGGACTCCGCGGGGCATTGATAAACATCAATATTTTGCCGTTTTATCCAATCTTTTACTACTTTCCACGTGTGCTTAAGGTTGTTATTATGCAGGAATATCCATTTTAGTGTCATTTTCCAAGTTGCATATGGCTTTATAGTATTTTGTGGTATGTCTATATTATCATTAGGCTTCATTATGTCTTCAACTCTTTGAATTGGTTCGATTCCTTGCGCAGAGGTGCATCCCCACACCATGATTCTACAACCTCTATCATAGACAGTTCCTATTGTATATTTCGGGCTTAGCCTTTCTCTCCTATGGAACGTTTCACGTCAACTATGCCACCTCGCTGCCCAAAATCTAGTGCGTCTAAATAGGTCATATGAAAGCTCATTCTTTTTGTTGAAATGTCTGCTTTCAAATGACGAGTGCTGTTTTTAAAAAAACAATATGACGTAACAATATGTCGACAAGAAAGATGGGTAGTTGGAAAAAATTAACTAGTTGATTCATTTAGTTGATTCAAGTTTTATCTCACAAACGACACAAGATAATTTAGTGAAATTTTGCAACTCGAGGTTAAGTGAAACTATCTTGGAACGAAGGAAAAGTGGGCGGGATTAAGTAAGTGACTCGCACACCTTTTAACATTTTAACAATTGAACTCAATATATTTCGAAAGCGGTTTGAACGATTTTGATAAAAAGAAGAACTTCTGAGCAAAAAATGGGCGAAATATCACTAGTGTTCGTGATACCTCCAATACAAGTGAAATTCGTAAAATGGTATAACTCAAAAACTATTTAAAATATTTTGATTCAATTTCGTTGGAAGGTGTGAATTATAAGTCCCATGAAATGGATGAAAAGTAGAAAGCATTAAACGAGCGCCGCGCCCACTTTTTAACAATTGAAAAATTTTTTTTTTTTTTTGGACCCTGAATTGGGAAATTTTCTTTTAGTTAATGTTTATGGAATATGTATTTTAAAGATGCCTAAAGTCATGCAATAAAAAGTTTGACATTATTTCGTCTGTAATGTGCATTAGAGCTGCCGTCTGTCTGGGGCATTATCTGAGAAACGGGTAACCGGGAGAAACGGGTACTTGAGATGAAAACGCCACATCTACTTTCGACAAGATATCCTACATACAGTGAGTCACAGGTGTATTTTGCATACGAAAAATATTCAAAAATTCGAATTAATACTCAATTTTTAGCCGTTTCATTCTAAGAAAAGTAATATTTTTTTATAAACTTCGAGTCAATGGAACGTTAACTATGATACCACTTCATAAAAAAATTTAAATAATGCGTTCTAATCACTTAAAAATCAAAGAAATGATTTATTCATCTTTTTTATAAGGTCACAAAAGTATTTTGCTTTTTAGTAAAATTTTACTTTGAGATTATTTATCAAGTAAAAGAGGATTTTTTAATGATATCCATCGTAGTAATTATTTGAGGAGACATCTTTGCGAGGATTCCATCCCTTTATGACATTTTCTGTCGGTGTTTTTTCCATTTTTCTTGGTGTACTTGTTTAAGCACATTTGTTTGATAAAATATGGTATTTTCTGACATTTCCACTAGATAAGTCCAAAAAATTTCTATTGGATTCGGAAAAGGATATCGCGGTGGTGTTTTAATCTCTTTGGTGTTGTACAGAAGTGTCCCAGGATGTGTATTTAGAGTCATTGACTTTTGAAAATAAAAGGTCATCTTGTGGTAAGCCCATTTTTTAAGTACTGGGTGCAAATTTTTTTTGTAAAATGGGACTGATATTCATGTCTATCTATATTGCCAGCATTAAGTTTAAGTTTCCCTATTCGATGAGCCAAGAACAGCCCACGACACACCATCATGTAAAATTGTTGCTTTTAAGTTATAAAAGTTTAGGGTTTTATTTGCCTTATGCCTGACCATACGGTGTCTATCGATCCGATGGAAAGCAAATATTATATTATTGGATCCAATAGAAAGCAAAAATAATATTTTCGGATCCGATGGAAGCCGCATGGTCTGGCATAAAGCAAATAAAACCATTAACTTTTATAACTTAAAAGCAATAATTTTATATGATGGTGTGTCGTGGGCTGTTTTCGGATTATGGAATGGGGAAACTTAAACTTATCGGTGGCAATATGGATAGAAATGAACATCAGTCCAATTCTACAAAAAAATTTGCGCCCAGTACTTAAAAAATGGGCTTATCACAAGATGACTTTTTATTTTCAAAAGACAATGACCCTAAATACACATCCTGGGACACTTCTGTACAACACCAAAGAGATTAAAACGCCACATCGATATTCTTCTTCTAATCCAATAGAATTTTTTTGGTCTTATCTAGTGGAAAGGTCAAAAAATACCATATTTTATCAAAAAAAAGTGCTCAAACAAGTACTGCAAGAAAAATAGGAAAAAACACCGACCGAAAATGTCGTAAAGGGATAGAATCCTCGCAGAGATGTTTAGATGATGTCTCCTCAAATAACGGCTACTATGGTTATTATTAAAAAAGCCCCTTTTACTTGATAAATAATCTCAAAGTAAAATTTTACTAAAAAGCAAAATACTTTTGTGGCTTTATAAAAAAGATGAATAAATCTTTTCTTTGCTTTTTAAGTGATTAGAACGCATTATTTAAAATTTTTTATGCAGTGGTATCATAGTTAACGTTCCATTGACTCGAAGCTTAAAAAAAAATATATTACTTTTCTAAGAATGAAACGGCTAAAAATTGAGTATTAATTCGAATTTTTGAATATTTTTGTATGCAAAATACTTCTGTGACACACTGTACATACACTGGAACTTATTGATAAATTTATAAGTAGACCTATGTTTCAATATACGATATTTCGAAAGAAATAACTGAAAATTCGTCTAATCAGTGTCAATCCGATAACTTGCAATGCTCATTACTATCAATGATTAAACATTAAAAATCTATAAGTCGAATTTTAAAGCCAAGTCCGAATCGCGGTAGTGTCAATTGACCCTACGCAGTCGAAACTATCCAAAATCTCCATACAATTTAGAAGCCGAAGAATCAATGGAGTTCTACTGTCAAGCATTGTTGTGGTGGAACCTTTAAGGTGGTGATTCAAAAATAACTTTACAAAAGCACTTGCCCATGAATGTTGGTGGAATTTTCTAGAGACTCTATAGATCAAGAGAAGATAAAAGACACAATAAATTGAAGCAGAATACATTTAACTTGTATGTCAATTTTAGCTTTCACAAAGTTTTTGCTCCAAAATTCATTAGAATAAAATAAAACTTGGAGAAACCTTTTCAATTTGTGTTAAGTTCGTTAAATTACACCGCTCAGAAATTGTAAACTAAGTCCTTTGTATTTTTAGCTGGAAATTTGTAATCTACGCCTGACGTAAAGGAAAACATTTTGCATTTTCCTCTTTCACTTTTGCCGTATTTGTTTTTAGAGAGTCAATACGTGGAGATGCGCAAATTTAAATTGAAATTCAACCCTTTGAAAAAAAAGCCAACAAAAAACCGTAAATAAACGAAAAACCAAAATTTCATTTATTTTTTAACAAACTTTTTCTTTTTTGTGAAAGGTAGGCGTGTCGAGTTTGCTCACCTCAAACATGTAATGGATTTTTGTGTTTTTTCAATTTCGAATCATTGCATATCCCAAGGCGTTTAGATTTCGCTTGATTTTTCTGTTTATGGTACCTACTATATAAATGTTGCTTATTTTTTATGTATATTTTGAAATCGAATTTTTTTTCTATTTTTTTCATTTTTATTACTTACATCAAAAATATGCACCCTTCTTTTTTTAGTAAATTCCACCACCATGTTCAATTTACTTTTCGTTTTTTGGCAAACAATATAAATAACTCATTTTGTAACAAGTTGGAAACACCACCACTCAATATCATGTTTCTGTGGTTTTGGTCTTTTTTATATGTTTTTTTTTTTTTATTTTTTACTTTCGCACTGTTGCCTCAAAATATGCAAATGAAATAAAAATTTCAAAAATATACAAACTTTTTTTTGGTTAACAACAATTCACAAAGGGTGGTGTGTATGAGTTTAGTTATTTTTCAAAAAGTTTTTCTTTTCTTTTGCATATGTACATATTAGATATTGGGGTTTCTGGGGCAAAGTTGTTTTTGCACAAATTTGTAAAATATTTTAAGCCAGCTTCAAAGGGTTATTTTTAAAAATGCTTAAAAACACCATGTAATGCTTTAAGAGCAATTCTGTTATTTGATGAACCTAATACTCGCAAAGAATCGAAATGTGTAGGAAGTCGATAGATGTAGTTAGTACATAATATTGGGCATTACATACCAAACCGGATAGCATGATAAAATGGTTTGGGATGCATCACATATTCCAAAATTTTACTTAGTGCTCACTTGCATTAAAGATAAAATTTTGGTGCTCTGAGAGCGCTATTCCAAAAACTAACTTGCTAAACTGAAAATTTTTGAGGTGGTTTTTTGCAGAGTTTTTGATCAGGATTGTTGCGCTATACTTTTTTTTTAAATTTAATTTTTTTTTAAGTTATAAGCTTGTGAATTTTAATGTACGTCTTTTTGTTAAATTGCGATTTCTCCGTAAATATTGAGCGAAAATTTACATATGAAGCTTTTGTGGTGAGACTAAAAAGAAATAAATCAAAATTTAAATGAAATAAACTTTTCATAAAAATTTTTAAAATTTCTTATAAGACTTTTTAATAAACAAATAGATATTTAAGTTATCCATACTAATATTATAAATGCGAAAGTAACTCTGTCTGTCTGTTTGTTACCTTTCACACCTAAACCGCTGAACGGATTTAGATGAAGTTTGATATGGAGATAGTTTCAGAGCCAAGAAAGGACAAAGAATAGTCCTTTTTTCTAAACTGCTCCATTATTTGGAATTTTGTATGGAAAATGATAATGTGTGTGTGAAGTTTTATCACTGAGAAACTATTCGACCAATTGAGCTAAAAATTTGGCACTGTGTGTATCTCAGGTATAGGAAGGTTTTTGTGCTATACGTAGGGCACTATTTATATTTCGGGAACTGACAACACTAATGCCAATAGCTAAAATCTGCCAACACCATAATAAAGTTTGACATTTTTTAGCATAAACGTACTCACACCTTTTTGATTTACAAGTGCCATTTTTTTTTTTTTGCTTACAGTGAGTTAAGAAAATCAATTTGGCCAAAAAATGGAAATTTTAAGAGAAGGTTTTCGTTGAACTATTGTTCACAACTTTCGACGTGGATTATCTCAACAAGAATGTGTCGATGAACTCAGTTCTTTATATGGCGATTAAGCACCATCAAAAACCACAGTACATGGGTGGTAAAGTGAATTCAGTCGTGGCCGTAGTTCGGTCACCGACGAATTCTGTGAAGGTCGTCTAAAATCGGTTGTTGTGCCACAAAACATCGATACAGTGCATGAACTGATAATGCAAGGTCGTCATGTGACATGTTGTGAGATAGAGGCATTCTTGCACATTAGTTCCACTTCAAACCATTCGATTTTGCATAAACACTTTGTCGTAAAAAACGTTTGTTCTCGTTGGAAGCCCCATAATTTATCAATCGCTTAAATTATCAATTGAAAATTTTATTTTCTTAACTCACTGTAAACAAAACAAATAGCACTTGTGCATCAAAACGTTGTGAGTACGTTTATGCTAAAAAATGGCAAATTTTATTATGGTGTTGCCAGATTTAAGCTATTGAAATTAGTCTTGCCAGTTCCCCAAATATAAATAGTGCCCCTCGTACACGAAGGTTTCCGAAGGTCACGCGAAAGCTTCGTAGTCAAAACCTATATAGCGGACTATCACATAGCCTTAACTTATAGTTTTCTGGTAAGCCCGAAAGTCAGCCGGAAGCTTCATAGTCAAAACGCAGAATATAAAGGTACACTAGAAGAAATAAATCTATGGAAAACTGTCAACTAGCCTTTACAATAGTTTTCTGGGAAACCCAAAGATTCCCGAAGGTCGCCCGAAGGCTTCATAGTGAAAACGAAGAATATCTAGGTACACTAGAGGAAATAAATCTATGGTAAACTATCAACTAGCCTTTATTGGTAATTTTCTGGGATCGCCGAAGGTCATCCGAAAGCTTCATAGTTAAAACGGAGAATATCTAGGCATATTAGAAAAAAAACATCTTTAATTGATAGTTTCCTGTGACACCGAAAATGTATTTCAATGTTTTTTGACACTTTTGGATTTTTACCGATATTTTGGATGTATTTCGATAACTTTGGAATTTCACGATACTTTAGGACTTTTACCAATATTTAAAATGTTCTTTGATACTTCAGGCCTTTTACCGATTTCCTCAATGCATTTCAATATTTTTTTTTTTCCTTTTGGACATTTATCGATATTTTAGATATTTTACGATACTTTGGGACTTTTACCGATATTTCAAATGTTTTTCGATACTTTTGAACTTTAACCGACTTTTTAGATGTATTTCAATATTTTTCGATACTTTTGGAATTTTACCGACATATTGGATATTTTTCGATACTTTTGGACTTTTGCCGATTGCTTCAATATATTTCAATATTTTTCGATACATTTGGTCTTTTAGTTTTTTAGATATTTATTGATACTTTTGGATTATAATTTTAAGATGATTTTTGATATTTTTGGACTTTTACCGATATTTTAGAGGTAACAATTTTATAGAATTAAATAGAATAAATATATAGGAGCATCTGTTTTTGGAACATTATTTTACAAAAAATAGTTTTCCGTATTAGCTTTCTTTAGTGCTTTCTGTCTAAAACCATATTTTTATTGATAATATTTGTGGAATAAGTGACATAAAGCAATTTGTTGTTTTATCTGTGAATAACCCAGTGAAAAATAAAACAAAAACCGAGCAACGCCGAGTAAAACGGCTAGTATTGATATATGTATTTGGAAAACTTTGGCGTTAAAAAATCATACTTTTTTTTCTGTAGTACACTCAAAAAATTTTGTAGGTACAGTAACGGTCAAACTGTAGAGTTAATTTTGAATTTGACAGTTGTGTAAATTTTTACTTTAAAAATCTATATATTAATACGGAAGACAAAACTGTGTCCTACCTTTTTTAACATGTTAAAAATGGAGTACGAATTTAAATTATACATCATTAGAAAGGAATTTGTGTGTAGATGTGCACAAAGTTAAAATTGTGTAAAATTAAATGCAAATTTTATATCACGGTGGTTTTTAAAAAATTTCAACTTTAGTGTTGGGGACCCTTCTAGTATCAGAATCCGGGAACCGCGAAATCGAACGTCCAGCCGTTTTTTTTTTTTCGACATTTTAGTTTTTTTAACGATTTTTGAGAATGTCTCGGATTTATATACATATTATGTACACATATATATGTATGTACGTACATATATATACTTGTATATGTATATATGTGTAATATATATATATGTATATATATATACATACATGCATACATATATATAAAAGGTATCGTTTCCGCACCATTTATTTTAAAAAAAAATCGGTTTTTTCGTATATAAAAAAACACAAACAAAAACCGGATACAGCAATAGTCACTCCAGATGTGATTTTTGATGCTTAATCCGAATCCGGTCTTAAAATTGCTCTATTACTTCTGGACTTTGAGATATCCTTACATAAATGTTTAAAGGACACCACTTTTTTTCCTATTTTTGAAGTTATATAACAAGATAAGATAATATTATGCCGTAAAATCTGGTATGACAGTTTATAGCCCTAGCTTTTTCCTTGAAAACTCAATCAAACCGATAACGATATCTTTTTTTTTGTCGGAGATATCTTTACCTAAAAAGTTAAAAAAGTGCAAAAACACGATTTTTGGCTATATTGGATGTTATATGCAGGACACACAACATTTTTTTGTGAGTTTCTATTACCAGAAGCATTTGGTGCTTTTTTTTGGCTTTAAATTGAGCTATCAAATGTTTATCTGCAATATTTCTCTGCAAAGTTATGTTAACTTTAAAATCACACCATGAAACTTAAAGCGAAAAATCTCGGTTTTCGGCTATATTTGAGGTTGTATACAGTACGGACGAAATTCGTCTGCTCTTTTTTACCAATCGACACATTTAAAACCATTCTTTATCTTCAAAATGAGCTAACAAGTGGTCTCTTGTAATTGTTTTCTAAAAAGTTATGACTATTTTAAGACGACATGTTGCAGCAATACGTATATAAGAAATACTCGTACACTATATTTTAGTGGCACCCCTGTGAGTTTGCACTTCATAATGTAATTTTTAAATGGTCATAACTTTGTAGAGGAATATTGCAGATGAACATTTAATAGCTCAATTGAAAGCCAAAAGAAAGTACTAAATGTCTCTGGTAATAGAAATTCACAGAAGAATTTTGTGTGTCCTGCATATAACATCCAATATAGCCAAAAATCGTGTTTTTGCACTTTTTTAACTTTTCAGGTAAAGATATCTCCGACAAAAAAAAAGATATCGTTATCGGTTTGATTGAGTTTTCAAGAAAAAAACTAGGGCTATTAACTGTCATACCAGATTTTACGGCATAATATTATCTTATCTTGTTATATAACTTCAAAAATAGGAAAAAAAGTGGTGTCCTTTATACATATATGTAGGGATATCTCAAAGTCCAGAAGTAATAGAGCAATTCTAAGACCGGATTCGGATTAAGCATCAAAAATCACATCTGGAGTGACTATTGCTGTATCCGGTTTTTGTTTGTGTTTTTTTATATACGAAAAAACCGATTTTTTTTAAAAATAAATGGTGCGGAAACGATACCTTTTATATGTATGTATGCATGTATGTATATATATATACATGTATATATATTACACATATATACATATACAAGTATATATATGTACGTACATATATATATATGTGTACATAATATGTATATAAATCCGAGACATTCTCAAAAATCGTTAAAAAAACTAAAATGTCGAAAAAAAAAAAACGGCTGGACGTTCGATTTCGCGGTTCCCGGATTCTGATACTAGAAGGGTCTCCCAACACTATCCCCGAAAAAAATCGCGGGTGGTATTTCAAAAAGTTGAAATTTTTTAAAAACCACCGTGATATATGAAGCACTTCACGCCAACTGTACCAGCTCAAAATTTCAAATCAAATTTCACTCAAATTTGGCAATATGGTAAATCCGGTGTGCCAGAACAACAATCCATTTGTTGTTAAAATACAGGGTGTTGAAGTTGGGGTTTTTAGTAATTTTCATGAAAAAGGTGTTTATTTTTTTTAATTTTTAGCTTACACTAAACTGTGTAAATTGATAAATCTATGTCACTAGTCCATTTATTTTGAAGTGTTCTTTTTATAAAAAAATATTTCTTGTCAAAAAAAATTTTTTTTCACCAAAATTTTTTATACTTAAATATACTGAATTTTTTTTAAAAAAAATTCCCCTTAAATTTTTTTTAAAAGTACTTTGAACTAAAGCATAATTTCTAAGCTTTAAAATGATGTATGACTCAAGATGGGATTCGGACGCTACATGGGAGTTTTTGGCTTTTGAACGCCCGCGGCATGCAACTTTCCTCTTGAGTAAAAAGATTTTTGCCTGCCGCGGGCGTTCAAAAGCCAAAGACTCCCATGTAGCGTCCGATTCCCATTTTGAGTCATACATCATTTTAAAGCTCATAAGTTATGCTTAAATTTAAAGCACTTTTTAAAAAAATCGGAGGGGGTTTTTTTAAAAAAAAATTCAAAAGTAATACGCCAACTTCTAATTTAACAGCAGATGGTACTAGGACCAAATCCTTCCGGATTGTTGTTCTTGCAAACTGGTTCTACCATATTGCCAATTTTGAGCTGGTACACTTGGCGTGGAGTGCTTCTTAAAGGTATATTAACAACAACAAAATGGTCACACCGTGCTGAAAAAGGATAAAGCTCAAAGAGAAAGACAAAAAGTATAGCACTGATTTTATGTTTTTTGTTTTGTTTATATTTCGCTTGAATTATACCAGGGATGATAAAAAAGCTTTTCTATTTTGTTCCAAATAGCAAAAAAAAGAACTAAAAGTGTCCAAAAAGTACCAACTGAAATTTGACAGATATTTTAATTCCTAATGTGAAGGTGAGTAAAATATATTTTATAGTTAAATTTTACAGTCTTTTTTGGAGATTTGAAATGACCGAAACTGACCAGTTTTAACAGTCCATAACCATTATTGGCATTTCAAAATTAGTCTTATATCAATTTTTACTATGGAACTACTCATATTAAAATAATTTTGAATAGCAGTTAATCTGAAAAAACAGTAACTCCATTTTTTACTGTTAAACAATTGAGAAAACTGTGAATCATATTTAATTGAAAACATTTTTTTATAAAATATCTCAAAAAATTCTGAAAAAATGCCAGCGTATTTTTTGGACAATTCTAAGCATTTTTTTGCATACACACTTTTTTCGTTTGATGCCTTGCTTTTGAGTAAAAAATCGTCTTTCTGACCGCGTAATGGAAAAACGTAAAAAAAAACGATTTTCGGACGCGAATATTATCTATACCCCCAAAAAAAATTTTAAATTTTCAAACGCCAAAATTTTTATAAGAACATAGTCTATATTTCTAAAGCAATATAAGTATGTATGTATGTACTTTATGTGTCCCGTGTCCCACATTTAATTTTAATGATGCAATTAACGTGCCAATTTCATTAATTGCATATATAAATTCACAAAAAGCATTCTGCCATATATTAAACTTCAACCTGAGCAATAAGTTCCAAAGCAAAACCCAGAAAAAAAAAGTATAATTTTAATTAACTCCGCACAGGTAATTTATTTATTTACAACCGATTTTTGTTGAATGCGCCACGCTTTGCGCTTTTTTGCGGTTAATTCCCATTTTGGTCTTTAGCTCAAAGCGACAGCAATACACACATAAACACACACACAAAAATTCTTTACTACCAAAAGTAGCGCAAACAATTGTCAAAAGAGCCAGTGTTGCCTGTTTACTGAAAACTTTTTTCTGCGCTTTTTTCTCTGCTTTTTTGCCTTTTGTCCCCCAAAGCTGTGTGTTTTGCTGCTGCTGCTGCCACTCTTGTGAAAATGTCGCTCAAAGCGAATTTTTATAAACGCGAGCGCACATTGAAAGTTGACAAGAGAAAAACAACAACAACAGCAACAAAATGCAATTGGCAGCAACACAACAACAACAACAACAACAGCAACAAAAAGAGCAAACATCAAGGCTTCTTTTAAACTTTTATTCACACCAGTGAATACCAAAGTGGTACCTTACAGCGGTTTATTTTGTAGGGTTTTTTTCCTTCTTTCTGTCGTTCATTTGCTCAACTTCATTTCGAGAGAAAGAAAATGCGGTAAAAGTGAATTGGCAGCACTGTGTAACTGTGTGGTAAATGCCACAAATGAAAAAGATCGAGCACATCGAAGAGTACGCACGACGAACATTTCAATGTTTGACAAAAACTGCTAAGCTTTGTACACAAACGGTTAAGCAAACAACAAAGTGAATTCAAAAAAAAAAAACAATCGACTTTAAACTTATGATTCAGCTAATGTGCAACATGCGGCTTAAAAGTAACGCGTTAGTAGAAGAAATAGAGCAGAAAGTGCTCAAAAGCACAAAGTGTTTGACATGTGAGGGCTACCTGCATAGCTTGTATGGCAAACCGGGGCACATTTATATTTGGGGCACATTCGCCTTGGCAGGTTTTACATAGAAAAGCGCTGTGTAGATCCAAAATTTCAACGACAAGAACACTCTCTCTTACGCGGAGAAAAATCAGTACCATAATTTTTACTCAACTCGGGTATTAAAAAAATTAAAGCAATTAGCATTAAATTCCAAACAAAAATTACCTTACCTTATATAACAATATTTACTTTATAATTCAAGTAAAACTTTTGCTTATTATACAAATATTATATCTCTTTAGAATATAGGTAAGTGGTTGTTGTAGCGACTCGAACGCCAGATCTGTAAATCAGAGAAACAATCATTCCTTTCGTCTAAGTTGTTGGGATTTAATGGAAAATGAAAACAGTTTGAGCTTAGTCCGGAAGGCCTAAAAACGGGGCAACCTCTACTGGGCGGGACCATAGGTCAGACTTTGTGAGGTTGGTTGGACGGGAAGGACAGTTAAAATGGTGTAAACTGTCATGCGGACTTCCACTGCATAATGGGCACCGACCCGCGACTCCCTAGAGATCCGAGCTCTGTAGCTCATCAAGAAGAGCGAGTAACCCGAACGAAGTTGAGCTTATGTGCACCTTGCCTCCCTGGATAGTGATTTTTCGCTGTGGTGCATTGATGGAGGGCGGCTATTAAGCACTTTATTAAGTGCCATCAATTCAATAGCCGTACTTGCAAGGTGCCGGTGTAGATCATTTAGGGCCCGCGTATAGGTTCAGGGTCCCAAGAATCAGACAAGAATTCCCGAATGGCTTTCTTACCGGAAGTCTATCCTAATACACCTGCGCGGTGTTGGCTTACTGACCACCCGATAGAACGGATGGTCAGAATTTTGGCAGATCAGCAGGAACTGCTGTGTAATTAGGGTGTTATATGATCTGACCCTTAGCAGCCCAGTCTCATCATGCAGATGGTATCAGGGTACCTACTACACGCCTCAGTTGGGGTATCGTCATTGAGCGTAATAAAGCCCGCAGATTCGATTTGGTTGACGATATTAGTACCGCGGGTATCGTTACCAAGAGACGAATACCAAAGTTCATGGTTTGCAATGAAATCACCAAGGACCATATGAACATAAAATTGAAGCAAGTGTTCAATGCAAGGGTGGAAGCTAGCCCCAAGGCTATTTACAGAGAGCAATCGCTATACACTCCAGATGAGCATCTGGGGTGGGGAGTGCTTGGATAGTGACTGGCCTGTAAGAGACACAATTCTTAAGGATGAAGGCTAGACTGCCTTCACCTCTATTTGGTGTAAACCGTCCGTAAGGTCGCATGAGCTCGAGAGCTTTATCTCCTGGATTGCCGCAACCAGGATGTCATTGCGTGCCATCTAGTCCGTTATTTCTACTATTTTATTCCTCAGGCCATTGCAATTCCAGTGCAGAACCTTGAATGCCTGGATTGGGGATGTTGGAAGGAGTGAGGTGATAGGCACGGACGGATTGCGAAGCTTGGATAGGATAACTGCTAGTTGTTGCACAACAACTATCCAACCAGAAAGATGTGTAGCCTTGACGACTAGACAGCCCAGAACAGGGAGTTAAGTGGCACCAGTTGAGGCAATTATTACAACGGACAGTCGCAGACCCTTTACGAATTTGGCCCCTGCATATAGGGCAGGTCTAAATTCAGGTCAGATCGCGTCGAATCAGGTCAAGTCAAGTAAAGTCAGGTCAAGACTATGGTAAGTGGATGAATAGTAAAGTAGTTCTATATCAGAGATGTTATAGTTTAGCGCCGACAGAGACTCGTCTGGACGAGTCGGATTAGACTATTTAAATCAAGTTATGTTTTGTTCTCTTTAATATGAATATTTTTATGTACACAAAGTTTGAAACAGTACGAATAAACAAAATAGATACTACGTATATAGTTTAAAGATCTTTTTGATTGAAAACATTAAATTTTTACATTTTAAAGTTTAAAGTTTGCAGGATATAGATCGCTCAGTGCTTATTTTCATTCTAGTTCCACTTTCTTATTTTTCTTCTTATTTTTTTAACATATTTACGTATTTTGAGGGAATAATTTAAGAATATGTATGTTAGATTTATGTTAAAGAATTTTCTGTCTTAGATGAAAGCAGATTGAGTTAACTTTTCTTTTCTGTATTTAAGTTGATTTGCTCGGACAAAATCTCAATGGCACTTGATTTCGGTTTTGACATTTTAGAAAAACCAAAGCATGAAATCGTCCTTGATGATGATTCCAAAACAACATCAAGCAACATTAAGTGGCATTGCAAAAAGGTATCACGAATGATAAAACAAATCAAAAAATAAAACGCAAAAAAGAATTCACAACTGTTCCGTTTGCTTAACAAGAAATTGGCTTAGAATGACTGACTGAAATGTTGCCACTTTAAACTTCACTTCTTTTAACTGGCATTGATTTCTCGAAAAATTGCCTAACATTGTGGTATTCGTAAGTTTGTTCTTACTGCGATATACTCTTTTAGCTAGAGTGTAAGAATATTAGATAAATGATTTCAACAGTTGAAGTGGAGATGTTAAAATCTTTTTTTCCTGCGATTGAGAGTTGTAGCAACCGTGAGGTCCTCGGTTCAACTCCGGCCCAGATCTAACACAAAAATTTTTCAATTTGCAATTTTTCAATTATAATTAATTTAGTAAAATAAAAATAATTATAATTACATCAAAAAAAATAATAGTCTGATGGAGACTTGTGGCAAAAGACGTAAAATTTCTATTAAAAATTAATTTTTAAAATATTTTTATTGTCATACAAAAAGCATCCATGCGCTTCGAAAGATCATTTCTGGATGCGAGAGCGATGCGCATCCAAAGAGCATTGCTGGTAGCGAGAACGAAGCGCTTCCTTCCAGTGACATGCCAATGTTAATTTCAGCGCTTTTGGATTCGAGAGAGATGCGCTTCACTGCTCATTTAGAGTGCTTCAGAAGCGCTATTGATGCCTTCCATTCCCCATTGGGCATAATGAATGTTTGAATGTATGTATGTGTAAATATAAATTATAAAACAGTAAAACATCGATAGTTATAATTACAGTACAATGTTGATAATAGGAACTATATATAATTACAATAATAAATAAACAGATGTTAACTAGCGATAACCAATATAATACAATATTACCACAAAACAATGTTGGGTCTTATGATATTTAGGAAAGAAAAGAAGCTCGAAAGAAAGTCGCACATAATTTGAGTTCTCGAAAGTATTTATTTTTTGAAAGCACACATTTTCGCAGATTTCAATATGTCTCAACATTTTTCGAATATTTTCCAAAATTTTAAACTTCCCAACGGGAAACGGAAGCGCATTGAAAAGACTTCAGCTGCGCTTCTAGGGAAGCAAGAAGCTGCTTCTAGTGCTATTCTCACTGCTTATCTTTTTTAACACAGCATGTCCTAGCGGAGATGCACATGAAATACGTTCCGTGGAAGATTTTCAAAATTTTAAGTTCCATTTCACAAAAATTACTTCTTTTCTGTAACTTTTGGCAGATTTATTAACTTTTATAAGCAATAAAAAAAAAATAGAATTTGAAAAATTTTGTAAACTACCAGAGATGTGCTTCTATTGCGCTCTTTTTGGAAGCAGCTTCATTTCTTCTCGTTGGGTTTAGACATTTTCGAAAAAATTATAAATCAATAATCGAAATTCCGCTTTAATCTGAACATATTCAACATTTGAAATTTGTAAAGCGTAAAGCTGCAATACGTACAAAAACCGTAATTGTAAGCCAAAGTTGGAATTTTGTGAAAAAGTGATAAATTAATTATTTTGTATTTTGCGCTATAAACAAAAAATTTTTTAAAAATAGTTCTTAAGCACCATAAGAATTAAAAAAATTATGAGATGCAGCTATTTATGTGTGCTATAAGAAAAATAATTAATTTGACAAAATAACTTTTTAGCTTTCCCCTCACTCGCCTCAAACCGTACCGTGCCTGTAGGCCGTCTTGGGAAACAAAGCATAAAAAGTTGTAACGGTCACTATACATTTTTTTTCGTGCTATTTGGATTTTTTTACAAATTTTCACTAAAACCTTGTTTACCACGAATCATAAGTCGTATCTTTACCGGTATATAATAACAAATTACACATATGGTGCTTAAAATGTTTGATTTGGAGGAATTTTCGTATGCCATCTAGGTATACCTGGAGGTCTAGATGGAGTGCGTTCTCGATCACGGATATCCCCATTTTCCAAGCACTCTTAGATATGAAAGACCAATGTAAAACAAAATAAAATTTTTTTAACAGCAATTTGTAGCTCCGTTGATCGGATAGATTTACCAATAACTATTTGAACATATAACAAGGCCATTCGACGGACACCTACGTATGTTAGAGTGAAACCTTTCTTTGATTAAAAAGATATTCATTCTATAGTTTCCCGTTTCGATCGAACAGCAAGAAAATATATTAGGATTCCATGTTTAAATGTTATTCATGAGAATAAACGTCAAATGGTTCGGGCAAATCAGGCGATACAAATATTTTTAGAAGATTTCGAAATATTTCAGTCGCCTATTGCACCAATTAGATTGATCGATAAATTAACGATAAAAGCACTACCAAGCCCATGCTCTTTGATCACAATTAGAGTCTTATTTTTTTAGGTTAAGCTTTGGTAGACGTTTTGGAGATAGAAACTTCTGTCTCTTCTGTTATGAAAGAATGTTGTCTTCACGGCAAAGGCTGCAAATGGAATCCCCGGAGATAGTCCCATGTCTTATACAGACGAACCAGCAACACAGAAAACTGATATAAAGAATTTTAATCACCTTTACTAAGGGTTCAGGTTCATTTAAGAATATGGATATGACACAAGCTACCTGTCCTAGAGGTGCCTGAAGAAAGTCGATGCAAAACCGTAGTTTTTGCACGTAAATTTTTAATGTTGAGTTATATACGGAGTGCCAATATCCTGATTACACATCTGAAGCACAATTTGAATGCAGAAAAAGTAATATACAAGTAGCCCAACGAATATATTTACCTCCCGGAGCGAACTTCGTGTGACCAACAAAAAAAAAACACAATACCTATGAATCAAAAACTCAATTTGCGGTCGCCCTGAAAGTTTCCACCTCCTTGAGCGTGCCGCCTGGTGTGGTGGCCCCCATCGACCCCCTAGTTACGCCAGTTCATACATAAATAGTGCCCCTCGTCAATTGGAATGATATTTTTGAATTCGTGACAAAAAAATAACATTTTGATCATATATACGGGGATATTTTTATTCACCGATGCTTAAAAATAGTTATTGCATTTAATCAGCTGAAGTTGTTAATCGTAACTTACGTTTACTTAATTTTTATATTCGATTTTTGAAGTACATACAAAGATTTCATATAAGTCATTTAATATTTTTTTGGCTTTCTTGCCCAAGGCGGCCTCTAGGCATGCCACCTTCTACACCCCCTACCTCGATTCCTAACCATCCAAAAAATTTCTTCTTGAACAAACATTGTTTTTACAACCCAAAACTACCTCCTGTAATTTTTTTAGCTAAAAAAAATTTGGAACTAGAGGGTTAATGATTTCATGGTTTCAGATTTTAACAGGTATATTAAACTATACAAGCTATTTTGATGAAAATCAGTGGATAGACGGCAAACATAAATAAAATAGACTGGTCGAAAAAAAGATGAAATCAGATAAGTGACACGCCCACTTTTTGGCGTGTCAAATTATCCAATCGTTAAAAAGTGGGCATGACACTTATCTGATTTCGTCTACTTAACGCCTGGCGTCTAACCTAAATGCCAACAAATGTTACCCATATGCATTTGCCAATATTTTATTCATGTTAATTTTAAAAACGACGAAATAGAATAGAAATCATTTTTTCAGAAAAAAAAAAATCCAATTCTAAAAAGAAAATTGAAAAATTTGCATACAGCAAATAAAAAAAAAAAGAGGGGAGATGACGTCCAAATTTGCTGGCTGCTATTGACAACTTCAACGCTTGCAATTGACAAAATGGCATTAAAAATCCGACAATGTGTCTTTCCATAATATTTATAGCGACACTTTTGCTAAAATGTCCTTAATATTTGCAATGTTTTGGTATTGGCATTTGAAGTGTGTGCGTTTATGTGTGCGTGTGTGTGTGACAGAGTCGATTTCTTGTAGATTTTTATATTGCGCCAAGAAAACGAGAAAAAAAATTGAATGAAAACTGGATTTGCATTTGGACAGTTTTTCTTAAGTGAATTGCTACGACAGTATTTGGATTCGAATTGTATTAAATCTCCGTCAGACAAAATAATCAGGGGTTGTGTACCCATAGCGCATAGTGTACAAATACAACAAACATATCATGCTGGGGGGGGGCTTAAAATGTGCCGTTGTAGAAATTTATTGTTGCATAAGCATGTGCGTTATATGCGACGCGCACACATATGTTAAGTAATTGAAAATATTTAAATTTTTTCGCATTTTTCTATAGCATGGTTTTAGGGTTGTGGGCCATTTGATTTTATACAAATTTATTATGGCGCAACGTTGCGTTGACAAATTTATTGCTACTTAAAAGCGTCAGAAAGAGAAATGTTTGTACATTTCAATAGGCATTCCATATAGAGAATTCAAAAGTAATTATGTGCACAATATATTTCCCGGAAATGCCTGCATGTTTGAGTTTATGCAAATAAAAGTTTGCTATCTTTTGCTATTTCTCTCGAGACGGCATACATTCATTTGACAAAAATTTTGTTTCATCTAACAAATGAGAATACTTGAACAATGCATAATATATATGCCGAAATCTCTAACAATTTGAAGCACTACTTGGTCGACATATTGCGCAATATATTGCTCTATTTGAAAATCAAATAGCTAAGGCAAATCGTTATGTAGATTAAACATTTCTTCGCATAGAAATTACACTTTTATTTGATTTATGCTTATCATAGTCTTCTTTACTTTTTCTACTCTTTTGCTCTCCTTTAAACTTTATAATTGCACATAAAGTTTGTTCGGTAACAATTGAACAGGAAACGGAAATATGATAGTTTCGCATACATTTTTATCGCTTATTTTGTTCATTGTGTGAGTTATGTGAGTGTGTAATTGCTTGAAAAATTGTGTGTTTGAATGTGTATGTGAACGTGAGAGCCTCTGTGAGTACTATGAGTTATTTGCAAAGTTTTTACTTTGATAGTGCTGCAGCAACCAATAACTTACATTTACTGAGGTAATTTAAGAAAAAATGAAATTTGCTTCTATTAGCTGCAAAATATAATCTAATCAAAGCTTCCATCCAATTAAACAAAATCCGAACCAATACAATTAAGGAGTGAGATTGAAAAAGTCTTAAAACACATTTTACCTAATAATTTTTTTTGGGTGTAAAATTTAAAAATTTCTTTATCCTAGTTATCTTTGAAAAATATGTCAGTTATTATTTTTAATCCTAAAGAAAGTGCCAAATATCTAGGCGTAATCCTCGATAGAAAATTGTCGTGGAAGATGAATATAGAAGAAAGGGCACGAAAAGCATGCGTTGCTTTTTACACATGCAAAAGAATGTTTAACAAATCTTGGGGCCTTAAGCCAAAAGTAGTTTTGTGGATGTATAAGGCCATCATCAGACCAATTCTGACCTACGGAATTCTTGTCTGGTGGAAGGCCTTAAGCAAGCAAACCTTTTTGGCAATTTTATCAAAAATTCAAAGAATGGCAGGCATAGGAGTTAGAGGAGCTGTTAATACTGTGCCTTCAGCTGCTCTCGACGCTTTGCTTTATTTGGAGCCTCTTGATATTTACGCTACTGGAAGTCGAAACCTTATGGCCATGGCAGTATTCTTACACAATTCCCTGGTTGTGATATCGACAATGGAATTGATTACATTAATCCCACTTTAACGTTCTCAACCAACTTTCAAGTGAAAATACCTGAAAGGAAAGGTTGGACTCCGATTCTGAATTCCAAAGAAATATACACTGACGGCTCTAAAATGGAGTCTGGTGTAGGTGCGGGGGTATTTTCCAAGGACTTGAATAGCAGCGAGTCTTTTGCTTTACCCCGTTACTGCAGTGTATTTCAAGCGGAAATTCTGGCTCTGTGGAAGGCATGCCAAATTATTAAACCCAAAATTTATGAATGTAGTGACACATTTGTTTTTTACGTTGATAGCCAGGCAGCCATTAGGGCCCTTGGGTCCAATATTACTAAGTCTCGGTTAGTCCTTAGCTGCAGAAAATCCCTATGTGAAGTAGGGCAGCTATGTAATCTTACAATGTGTTGGGTTCCTGGACACAGTAATTTCGTTGGTAACGAAAATGCTGATGAACTTGCTAGGAAAGGGTCTTTAACTGACATTATTTCTGAAACCTATATTATGAAGCCACTTGCATTGATAAGAGCCAACATTGACTCTAAATGTATTTTGTGGGCTAATTTTAGATGGTCAAACTTAACTACATGTTTTACGTCGAGGGCGATATGGCCACTGTATGACGCTAACAGAACACATAGAATTATTCCCTTGGATAGGCAAAGTTTCAGAACTTTCATTGGTGTCATTACAGGGCACTATTTTATAGGCAGCACGCTTCTAGATTGGGCCTTACTGACGTAGGAGATCTTTGCAGAAGTTGTAAAGATCTAGACGTCGAAGAGTCCATTTTTCATTTCCTTTGTGAATGCCCAGCGTTGGCTAACCGACGTTACAAGGTGTTCGAAAGTCACTTCTTCGACTCTCTTGAAGATATAGCTCAAAAGAGTCCCAAATCCATTTTGGAGTTTATAAAAATTTCCAAATGGTTCACATAGGTTAACAACGAAGTTATATATCGGGTATACAATGGGCCTAATCGCGGCCTAAGTTATGATGGCAACTGCCATCTCCCGCGCTAACCTAACCTAACCTATTATTTTTAATGGCAAACATGTTGATTTGTTGTGAGTTTGATCAAAATTAATGAAGAAAAAGAAGTATGTCTTAAAATTATTAAAAATTTTCAAAAAAATCCAAATTGGTCCTATAAAAAATTGGTCAAAGAATTGAAGGTTTGCCATCAAACTGTTTCCAATGTTATTAAACAGTTTTAAAAGAATTTGGCCACCGATAACAAACCTGATTCGGGAAGAAAACATGGACCACATGATATTGGGAAAGCCAAGAAAATTGAAAGCATATTGAAAAGATCTCCAAACACATCTGCTAGAAAAACTGCCCGGTTAGCCCAGTGCTCTGGCTATTTGGTGCGAAAAGTTAAAGCCAATGCAGGTTTGAAAACATACAAAGTCCAAAAAGTTCCAAACAGGAATGCTGGAAAAAATTTAAAAGCCAAAAGTAGGGCTCGGAAATTAAAATCGAGTTTCATACAAAAATATTCATGTTGTATAATGGACGACGAAACGTATGTACTGGCAGATTTTACGCAGCTTCCGGGTCAACATTTTTATGTTGCTGACACGGTGCTCTTGAACAGTTGATAAGTTTTTTGGCTATGTGGAGAAAATCTGTGAATGGGGTTTCATTTGTATTAGCTTAGTGGTCTGGAAAATGCAAACCCCGAAATCGTAGCTGATCATCCCCGCGAAATATCGCAAAAATACATATCCCATATAAAAAAAAAAAAAATCGGAAAAAACGCAACAAACAAGTATAAAAATAGTTATATGTAATGTATTTTGCAATGCTAAATCAAAATCTGGCCTTAAAATTGCTATATCTCATACGGTTTTTGAGATATCGTAGCCTAAACAAGGAGAAAAGACCGTTTTTGCTATATTTTGACGCTATATAACTAGAATGTTGAACATTCATAAGCAAAATTCAATACATTGTCTGAAAGTTTCAATCTTTTCCTTTAAAACCGCATTTAAATTATGTCAATAGCTTAAGTTTTCTCTGAAATATCGTAGACTGAAATAATGACAAAACACGTTTTTTGCACTTTTTTAACTTTTTAGGTTAGGATATCTCCGAGAAAAATAAAGATATCGACATTATTTGAATTAGATTTAGAAGATTGATTAGAGCTTTCCATTTCTGCATCAGAATTTACGGATATACGTTCTGTTATATAGCTCCAAAACACAACAATAAAACATAGCGTCGGCTTTTTTTCCTCGTTTAGGCTAAGATATCTCAAAAACCGTATAAGATAAAGCAATTCTAAGGCCGGATTCGGATTCAACATTGCAAAATACATTAAAAATAACTATTTTTATATTTGTTTGTTGCGTTTTTTTTTCTGAATTTTTTTTATTTTATATGGGATATGTATTTTTGCGATATTTCGCGGGGATGAACAGCTACGATATCGGGGTTTGCATTTTTCAGACCACTAAACTAATACAAATGAAACCCCATTCACAGATTTTCTCCACATATTCAAAAAACCTATCGACTGTTCAAGAGCACCGTGCTGATGCTCGAGGACATGTCGAAGAACAATTTAGAATCTAAAAGCAGACAAAATTTCCTAAAAGATTCCTAGTATGGTAAGCTGTATGCCGTTGCGGCAAAAGAAGCAAGTCACTGTTACAGTGGGCTCTATAAATACCGAAATATACATCAAAAAACGTTTGAAAAAAAGACTTCTTCCTTTCATAAGAGAGCACAACGTGTCCACATATTTTTGACCCGATTTGGCATCATGTCACTACGGCAAGAAAGCTCTGAAGTAGTACCAAAGAAATAACATAGTTTTTGTACCAAGAGAGGCCAATCCTCCAAATTTGTCCGAAGCTAAGACCAGTGGAGAGATATTGGAATCTTTTGAAAAGAAACTTAAAGAGCACAAAAAAGTGTCCCAAAATATAGAAGATTTTAAAAGGAGATGGGCAAACTGTTCCACAAAGGTGTCTGAAACAACTATCAAATCTCTAATGGAAGGCTTACCAAAAAAGGTCCACTTGTTCATAATAAATAGAACTATAAAAGTTATATTTTTCTGTAATTTGTAAAATATTATTAATTAATTAAAAAAAAAAAATCAGAACTCTAAAACCAACTGTTTAAAAATTATTGAATTCTATACATCATAAGATTTTTTCGATCTCACTCCTTAAATTCAAGCCATTTCAGCTTAAACTAGTTTAGTTTTATTTCAACATTATCTACTTAATTCAATGTAACCTAATCTAATACAACCGTATTAAATCTAATCTACTGTAATCGAATCCACTTTAATCCAATCTAATGAAATGAAACATAATCCAATCAAAGCCTATTCATCACACACTAATTCAATTCAACCTCATCCAGTCTGATCAAATCTCATCTAATTCCATTAATTCTAATCCAATCGAATTCAATACAGTCTGATTCAATTTTTTCTAACCAAATCACATCAAATCTGATCCCACCAGATAAAATCAAATCTAATTGACGTGAATTCAATCCAATGTGAACTTATTTTATTGAACTTAATCACGTCCGAACCAATTTAATCCACTGTAATCAAAGCTTATTAAATCTAATTCAAATAAAATATATACAATCCACATCAAATCAATTGAACTAAATTTAATTCAATTCAATGCGATTCAGTTCAATCCAATCAAATCCAATTTTATGAAATTTAGTCCAATTCAAATCATATTATTTCAATTGAAAAGAGTTCAACTCAATCTATGCCACATTAATTCCATTTAATCTGATGCAATCCAATTCACTTCAATTAATAAAATTCAATTACATAGTATCAATTTATTTCATTCGAATTCATTTGAATTGAATTCAATCTAACTCAATTAATTCAATCCGACTCAATTCAATCCAATGTAATTCATCTTAATTCAATCCAATCCAATTCATTTTTTTAATTCAATTCAATTCAATTCATTTCAATTCATTTCATTTCAATTCGATTCAATTCAGTTCAGTTCAATTAAATTCAATTCAATTCAATTCAATTCAATTCAATTCAATTCAATTCAATTCAATTCAATTCAATTCAATTCAATCCAATTCAATTTAATTCAATTCATTTCAATTCAAGTTAATCTTATCCACTTCAATTCAGTTCGATTCAACTATTTCAATTCAATTCAATTCAATCCAATTCAATTCAATTATATCCAATTCATCTCAATTATATTAAATTTGCTCAACGCAATTAAATTCAATCCGATTCAATTCAATTCATATCATTTCAGTTCTATTCAATTCAATTTAATTCAATCCAATCTAATCTAATCCAATCCAATTTAATTCAATTTAATTCAATTTTATTCAATCTGTATACAATCCAATTCAAATAAATTATACTCATTTGAATTCAATTCAATCCGATTCTGTTTATGCCAATCCAATCCAATGAAATTAAATCGAATTCAATTCAAATAATTTAATTTCAATTGAAAACAATTCTATCTAATTCCCTTTATCTCAATTCAATTCCATTCAATCCAATGCAATGCAATTCAAATCAATTAACAAATTCAGTTCAATTCAAATTAAGTCAATTCAATACAACTCAATTAAATTCAATCCGATGTAATTCAATCCAATTTAATTCAATACAATGTAATTTAATGAATACAATGTAACTCCATTAAATCCATCCAATTCAATCTAGTTCAATTCAATTCAAGCCAATCTTATCCTACTTAATTCAGTTCAGTTCAATTCAACTCATTCCAATTCAATTCAATTCATTCTTTATCGACTGTGTCCAAAGTTGAACAATTCACTTTAGAGATCTTAAAAGCTTAGACCATATTTGGCTTCTTGGCTTTTTATACCCTACCCCAGGGAATATTCACTTTGTTTCTTTCGTTTAAAACGCAGAGAAAGAGGCGTGGCAGGTTTAGAAAAGTATATACATTCTGATCAGCGTCACCTCCTGAGTCGATAAAGCTATGTCCGTCTGGTTTTGTCGTAAAAGTTAGCTAGTGGGATTAAAAATGAGCGAAATCGGTCAACGGACGCGCCTACCGCCCATACAAAAAAATATACTCAATATGCAATAAAAAGAGCATTGTTAGCAATAACGCACGCCAAATACATAAAATACATTAAATAGTAAATACAAGCTCTGAGCAAAAACTAGGACTAGAGAGCGTGGCACCTCCCATATAAGCAAAAGTTTCAAAATATTATACTGCATGTGGTTTTGAAGACAATCTAACCAAATTTCACTAAAAACACTAAAAACATTAATTGCAAGCTCTGAACAAAATCTGGACGAATTAAAACTAGAGGGCATGGTACCTCCCATATAAGCAAAAGATTCAAAATATTGTGCTCATGGTGGTTTTCGAGATAACCCAACGAAATTTCACTCAAACACTAAGAACATTAATCGGAAGCCCTAAGCAGAAACTACATATGTAAGCTCAGACAAGAGGGCGTGGCACCTTCCATATAAGCAAAAGTTTCAAAAAGCTGTACTGAAAGCGTTTTTTAAGATAATGAAACCAAATTTTGTGCAGATACTTGGAATAGTTGGTGCAAAATCTAAGCAAAAATTAAGTGAATTCAGTCAAAATGGTGTGGCGCCTTCCGTACAAGCAAATTTTTTAAAATACTGCAGTCTATGGTATATCATTTTTTGGCCAGACTAAAATTCACACCCTTACTAGCTTTTTATTATTATAACTTTTTCAAAAACTAATTCTTTGACGCTCTAGTTGCTTCTTATGATTACATATAATGTAATGTAATTTTCCATTAAAAATAATCGGTTTTGTAATTACAACAGAAAACGCATACCTAAAGGTCACTGCCAACAAAATTTCTAGCAATATATCATTTTCGCAAAAAAAAAAAAAACAGAAATACAAAGTTAAAATAAAAAACGACCAAAAACGAAACCATCAAGCGCCCACAATACAGATATTATTTACCTACACTGAAAAAAAAAAATAAAAAACCAAACTAAATATTTCAATGAAATTTTTCCATAGTGGATTTATGTGATATTCAAAGAATAAAAATGTTATGAGAACTAGAAACCAAAATAAAGTTTTATCTGTTTTTTCTGGATAAGTAAAATCATCAAAAAATAAAAAATTTTAAAGGATCCTAAAACTCAGAATTTTTTTGACCTGCACAATTTACAACATACACGCATTACTTTTTTTATAGTGTACTTTTACGCATACGTAAGTATAACCAGATACCCAAGGGGAAAAGAAGTGCTTCAAAAACCCTTCTAAAGTGCACCTTTTTCACCAATAAGCGCTTCCGCTCCGTAAGAACTATGTATTCCTTCTTTTTAACATTGCATGCCCTAGGATATAAGCGCGCTTAAGCTTACCGCAGCCTTACTTCAAAAGGCCTTTTGAAGCGCTTATTTGTAATGCTGCGGTAAGTGGTTTTTTCAATAAAATGAAAAATAAAAAAAACTAGTAAAGGTGTTACGTTTGGCCTAGCCAAACATTTAATACCCTACACAGCAGTATTTCGAAAATTTTGCTTATATGGGAGGTGCCACGCCCTCTTGTCCAAATTCACCCAGTTTTTTCTCAGAGTTTGCATTTATATTGTAGTTCTTAGCATTTGAGTAAAATTCGGTTGGATTATCTGAAAAAACGTTTTCAGTATAGCGTTTTGAAGCTTTGGCTTATATGAGAGGTGCCACGCCCTCTTGTCCGAATTCTCCCAGATTTTACTCAGAGCTTGCGCTTACAATTCTTAGTATTTATTTGTATTTTGGTGAAAAATACTTCAAAAAATGCATTTTGAAGATATTTTTTGTATGGGCGGTAGGCGTGTCTGTTGACTAATTTCGCTCATTTTCAATCCCCCGAGCTAAATTTGGCGATGGAGGCTGTGTACCAAATTTCATTGAATTATCTTGCTTATATAAAAAAAAATAATCACCCGCGCTGGGGTCCAACCTATGTTGTTTTAACTGCAGCCTTACATAGAATCATTTTGTAATCAGTTTGAATTCGATTAAATAAAAGTAAATACATAACTGAAAGGAAAATAGCAAAGTGAAATAAAAAAATGTTTAATAAAAAATATTTAATTACAGAAAATAAATAAAGCAAAAAAAAAAAAAAAAAATTTTAAAAAATAAAAATAAAATCACCCGCGCTTGGTTCGAACTCATGTTTTTCTTACTTTAGTCTTACAAAAAGTCATTGTGTAAGTGCTTCTAAATTTCTATGGGGAAAAGCGCTTTTGAAGGGCTTAGTTCAGAAGCGCTTGAAATTTTTCCTTTTGGGTATATACAAACCAAGACATACACACATGAATTATTATCCTCACAGTGAAGAGCAAATAACCAAAATAACAACATCAACCAACTCACATTGTTTACTCTAGGTGCTGCCAAAGCAGAAACAAAAACTTTTTTTTTTTAATTTTGTTGGAAATTTCTCTACTGCTTTTTGTTGATATCCATATTGCCCGTGTACATTTTTGATAACCCACAACTTGCATTGGGTTTCCAAAAAAAGAAAAAAAAATTTTTGGAGGAGCAGCGTACTTTTGCCCATGGGCAGCTGCTGCTACCACTGATGAGTTTCAATTCTCCTGACACACTTTGGTTTATCACTCACTTGAAGCGATTTACAGAGTTGATCCTATGCTTTCTACTTTTTTTTATATTGCATTATTTTTATTATTCTCATTTTTTCTATTTTTTTGCAATTTTTATATTGAGGTTTTTCTTTTCCTTCTTTTTTGTGTTGGAGTTTTTTGATTATTTATCTGCGGTGCTTTATTTTGACTTTTTGCTGTAGCATTGTTTGCCGCTTCATGAGCATCATCATCGCCACAACATCAACATCATCACCATAATCATCGGTGGTGGCAACGCCTTTTTCCTTCATCATAATTTCGTTGATGAAAATAATTTAGATGAAAACAGACCACACATGGGGAGAGATGGTGCTCAAAAGGGTTGCAAAGTAATAAATGTTGAGTAGAAGTGGCAGCTGAATATTTGAAATTTAATAACTCTTTAAATGGCAACTCATTAATTTTATTATATTGTTGAGATAAAAGGCAACATCATTTTGGAGCTTAAGCCAGGCTTAACTTGCACCAACAGTGATTTTACAATTATAGAATTTTTTTCACAAAATTTTGATTGTAACACGACTTGTATGGCATACAACTGCATCTATCTGGAACCAAAACTTGTCCCGTTTCTCAATTTTGCTTAATTTTGGAAGCAAAATATATCTTATTAAGTTAGTTCAGACTAGTACGGTTTGTGTTCAGTTGCTTCCCTGCCGGACCATGGATTAGTCCAAAACAAGTTTGCAAACTACTCCATGGGAGAAACCGACTAGTCCAAATTCTGGTCCCATCACATATAAAGTTCTATTTACGTTTTACATTGTTTGTCATGGAGCGTAACCAATTGTCTCCTTATGCATTACATTCACACCAGAAAAAGGCCAATTATTTTTTATTTTATACATAAATTTCAACAAATTTAATTCTACATTCAAATTTTACATAAAAATGTCAAAAGGTTTCATAACCAAATGTGCTGAAGAGCTTGTTATATATTTCTGAGCAATGTGTTCCGGGTTCGAATCCCAGTGTGGATGCAATTTTTTTTATTAATTTTTAATTATTTTATACCTTGGCTATGTTGGATATATGTTTCATTTTCTGCTCCGAAGAGTCTTCAGACAAATTGTGCACAAAGTTATAGAAATTTAAAAATTTGATTTAAAAATCAATGGGTGGAGGATTTGAACCCGGGCCTCTCCACGCAGTGCAAGTCCTTAGACCGACACACTATCGCTTACCCTTGTTCACAATAGACCAACTGCCAAACAGTAAGTATCGATACACAATTGGACCACTTTTGGTACTAATGACGGATTGTGAATTACATTTTACAAAATTTACAAAATTTATGTACAAAGTCCGCACAGTTTCGGCAAGACAACATATTGGTGAATCTCCCCACCTATTTCTTTTAATTTTTGCATTACTTGAAGGTATAGAATATGATGACCTTAATTTCTGGAGCATTTCTACAAAATGAAAATGAACTTTCAGTGTTGCCATGTTTTTTTGAAGTTTCGTTTAGGCAATAGATGTATTTAAAAAATTAAAATAAAATTTTTGTCTCAAAACGCTTAAATAAACTTTAGAAAAATCCAACATAAATTTTTAGGGTTGCCAGATGGTTGTTTTCGAAAATTTATTTTAAATCTTATTTTTTATTTACGTTCGCCATTATAATGACAGTCTAAAAAATAGGGTGTAATCTTTGGCCTGGCCAATTATTAAATACTTTACACTGCTGTATTTTGAAAATTTTGCTTATATGGGAAGTGCCAAGCTCTCTTGTCCAAGTTCACCCAGTTTTTGCTCAGAGTTTGCACTTATAGTTCTTAGTATCTGAGTGAAATTTGTTTGGATTATCTCAAAAAACGTTTTCAGTATAGCGTTTCGAAGCTTTGCTTATATGGGAGGTGCCACGTCCTCTTGTCCGAGTTCGTCTTATTTCAGCTCCGATTGTGCATATATAGTCCTTAGCTTTTGAGTGAAATTTAGTTTGATTATCTCATAAAACGCTTTCAGTATAGCGTTTTTAAGCTTTTGCTTATATGGGAGGTGCCACGGCCTCTTGTCCGAATTTGCCCAATTTTTTCCCAGAGCTTGCTCTTACAATTCGTAGTATTGTATAAATGTGTATTTTGGTTGCATTGTCGTGAAAAATACTCCTAAAGTTGCATTTTGAATAAATTTTTTATACGGGTGGTAGGCGTGACCGTTAACCGATTTTGCTCATTTTCAATCCCATGAGCTATCATTGACGATGAAGGCAGTATACCAAATTTTATTGAATTATCTTGCTTAGTTTTCCCAAAAAATATATTTCCACGCACAGCCAGCCAGCCAGACAGAAGTACATGGCTATATCGACTCAAAAGGTGACGTTGATCAAGAATATATATGCTTTTCTATGTCTGCCACGCCTCCCTCTCTGCATAACAAACGAAAGGACAAAGTGAATATACCCTGGTGGCAACCCTGGAAATTTTTGTACAATTTCAGAAAAGTTTATCGGAGCGTTTCTAAAACTAAAAATTTCAATTTATTCAAAACTAGTATGAATCAAGAAATAATTAGGTGGCAACCCTAAAAATTTATGTTGGATTTTTAAAAAGTTTATTTAAGTGTTTTAAGACTAAAATTTTAATTTTTGTTTTTTATATAATGACTTAGCTAAACTAACAAAAAGAAAAAGGTGGAGGGTTACTAAGCGGAGAGTGATGAAATGTCGCAAAAAACGACGTAGAATAAATAAACGGAAAATGACGAAATGTTCCAAAAACAGTAATATCACAATGAAAATAGTAATTATTTTTAAAAAAGTTGAAAGTAATTGTTTGTTGACTTAATTATATCAAAATTAAATAATATGTTTAGTAATATAAAAAAAAAAACTTACGCGGAGAATGACACACACTTGCGTTCTTCAGAAAATTTTTTAACTTTGTTTTAGAAAAAAACACACGAACATACGCTGTCAAAAAACCAAAACGGGCAAATTAAGTACACTAAGAAGCAGTTAGGGACAGAACGGAGAATGAGTTTTTCACACGTTATGATATAATTTCGTAGTAAAAAATTAAAAATTATTATTTTTTTTTTTTAAAGCTATTCGTATTGCTCTTGTATTTGTATTAAATAGTGAAAATATCAAATTTAAAATTTAAACATGGTTTTGAGCCCCGGAACATAGAATGGTATATTTTTTGGAGAATCACCCATATGTACAATAGTTTGGAAAGATATTCTCAATATTTTGAAACATTTTGCAACCATATAAAACGATCAATTTCATATCGTAGATGGCACGCGCTTTGCAATGATAAAACAATAAAGCCCAAAAGTATGCAATTAATTTTTTTAAATGATTTTCTCTACCTTTTGCAAAGTCAAAGTACATTTTTCTAATTACTCCAAATACATTTTTTTAATATGTATGAATCACTCTCTTCAGATTTACACAATTTATATGCGCTGCTGTCATTAAACTCAAGTATTTTTGCACACGTGCGCCTAAAATGCTGCAATGTAATATTAAAACACTTACGTATACAAAGGGTTGATGTCTGTGATATGATGTTTAAAGTATGTAATCGAAACTCACATATTTAGTCTACTTTTTTCGCAATTTACTTTTTTTTTATTTCAATAAAATTAATGAAATGCATTTATGAGAATATGAAATCCCTGAAGTATAAACTCCAAACGATGAGATAAGAACCGCGAAAATGATTTTGCAAAAGTATATCATTAGAATAATGCACACGTGTATGTTTATGCATACAACTCCCATATGTAATTGTACATACAAGCATACGCATTTGTCTGTCTGTCTGTCTGTCTGGCTGTGTGACGACTTTGTGTCAAGTGTTGACAAGTGAACCTGAAAAACACTTAAAATGTGAAAATCCCTAGAGTTTTAAGGAGTTTCAAGTTGTGGTTATTTTGTGTGTTATTTTCAAGTGTCTTTGAATAAGGCAAAAGAAGAAACTCTTTGCATGTGTGTGTGTGCAAATTTCGTTTGTGTTTTGAATAACACACACTCATTAAATTTAAAATATTCGCGTCAAGTTGCTTGCAAACTCATTAATGATAAAAGCAGAAATCAAACGGAGGAAAATTACGTTTTTTTTTTTTGTCCTTCTTGAATAAATTATTTCAAGTTGCACAGTTGAGTGATTTGAGTTACACAGTTGTATTTGTGTCAGCATTTGAAAATAAAGTTACGCCGAAGAGTTAATGCTTTTCAAATAACACTGGTCGACAAATTTCCGAAAAAATTTTGACTGGAGAAGAGGATGATGTTTCTTAAGTAATTTGGGTGCGCTGAATTCGAATCTGCAATTGGTTTTTCTCTATCAGGTCAGGTTTTGGAGATAATCGACCTTTTCGATTTTTGAGGTTATAGCTCCATTTTTTTGAACATATTTTGAGAAACCCAATTTCGATCGAATATGTTTTTACACTATTATAGAGAAAAATTTTTAAGCTTTTGACAAGTGTACCAATATCTAAGATCCGATTCCAATTGGCTGAGTTATAGCAACGAAAAGTTCTTTTTTATAGTAGTTTTTTACACTTTTTCGTGTTTAAGCCAAATTAAACACGGTTTTTTTGCCAGTAGCTTATTAAAGTATATGTTTTTTTATATTTTAGTTCAATAGTGTATTTAATTGCAAATATTTGGAGTTCAATTTTAGTAAAATCGGATCATTTTTTAAAAAGTTATTAAGGTTTTAGTGAAATAAGACCATTTCGATTTTCATAGAAAACACAAATTACACAGTTCTGCATGGGTTTTTCTCTCTAAGTTTTAAAAAGCGATTTCTTTAGATTTAAGTGTGCTAATTACGAGAAAAATAGTGAAAAAATTCCAGCACGTCAGAATTTTCAGTGACTTAAGTTTTACTTAAGTGCCTTTTTTGTATATACAAGACTACCACGCCTATACTACTCAACGTATCAAAACCATATTTGCACCAGATGTTTTTTTGATGCTCCAACACATTTGCAAGAAATATGGGATCGATTGGACAAGGGGGTGTTGTACCCCTCATACAAAAAAAAACTCAAAATAATTGAAAATTTTATTTGAGTCGCTCCTGCGCCTATACCAGTAAGTATATTGAAACCATATTAACAGCATATATCCGCCTGATATTCCGACAGATTTGTCTTGACAATAGGGGCAATCAAATAAAAGTACGGTGCGCTCGGTATGCAAAGAAAACATACTATAAGAAAAAAAAAAAAAAAAAAAACCATATCTACTTACTTGACCTGCATTATGAAACTTGATATCTGGATGAACATTATGCAAAACATTTATCTTGATCGTACGGGGAGCACCAAAAAAATGCATGGTGCAAGAATGGTTTAAATATGTTGAGTATTTTAGGCGTGATATTGAAGAGTACATATGCACAAGCTGCTGCATAGATGAACAATGGTTCCCCTCTGAAAATTACGAGAGTGCTTTTTAATGTATTTTTTGATGTTGAGCCCAAATCCATTTTCAGAATTGCTCTATCACGTCCAAATTTTGAGAAAATTTGCAATAACAGTGAAAAACACACGATTTTCTATTATTTTTGAGGTTATGAAAACTGGAATATCTCAAAACTCTGACGTGATGGAAAGAAACCTAGTTTATATTCGTGATGAGGAGGTTCCAAACTACCATAATTGGATTCAAAAATCAAGAGAGGAGAAAAAAGTGTCGAATTTGCAGGCCTGTGTTATTTTAAAATTTTTGTTGAACAAATTCATTCAAAATCGAAATAATCTTATTTCACTAAAACCTTAATTACTTTTTAAAAAATGATCCGATTTGGCTAAAATTGAACTTTAAATATTTGTAATTAAATACACTATTGAACTAAAATATAAAAAATATATTTATGTATAAGCGACTGGCAAAAAAACCGTGTTTAATTCGGCTTAAACACGAAAAAGTGTAAAAAACTACTATAAAAGTGAACTTTTCGTTGCTATAACTCAGCCAATTTGAATCGGATCTTAGATATTGGAACACTAATTGAAAGTTTAAGAATTTTTCTCTATAAAAGTGTGAAAACATATTCGATCGAAATTGGGTTTCTCAAAATATGTTCGAAAAAATGGAGCTATAACCTAAAAAATCGAAAAGGTCGATTATCTCCAAAACCTGACCTGATAGAGAAAAACCGATTGCAGATTCGAATTCAGCGCACCAAATAACTCTAAGAACACTATTTGGTTGGTCCAGTCGAAAATCGTGTAGACCAGTGTAATTGAATATAAGATTTTCAAGAATTCTTTTAAAAATTTTTATGATAATTACACAGGCCTGCTTATTTACAATTAAGAATTTCTATTGACGAATTCTTACAAGTTATCCTTGCTGCAAATGGCGAAAAGTGCATTATTCAATCATATGGCGTACTTCGAGGATTAAGTGTCATTTAGTTTTGTACAATAGCCATGAACTTCCTCACAAAATATCAACTTTCTAAATATTTGGATCATTACATTACGATTTATCTTCCATCGAAGTACAGTCATCTCAACTCCATGCAAATATAATTATGTTATTTGTTGAAAAATCTTGGACGATATGGACGATAACTTTGGAAGCAATGATCTAATTGGAAAAGTTAAAAGCTCAAGTTTTATTGGTACGATTATGTCTATCCGAAGCCGTTGCCAAAATCAATTAAGACATTTACTGTTAGTGTGCTAAGCCTTCTAAAATACCTTAAAACAATGTTTTTGCATAGAATTGTGACGAAGTAGAAAAAACCAAGCTCAGACTCAGAAATAGGCGACCCTTCGTCCTCAAAATTTGCTGTATATTACCGGAATGAAACTGAATGAATGTATTGGAAATCTTTTTGTCCACGTTATTAGAGGAAGAGTCTTATTCTGAAAGTGATGACAATGTCGACAATAACCAAGTCACAGAAGATCCGAATAATTTAAAAGAAAAGTTGGAAAGAGCTTTTGAAAATTTTACTCAAAGTGCCAACAGAAAACCAATGCCATGTCTGAAGTTTAAATAAAGGCAGCGGACTTATTTTCTAATGAAGGAGATTGAGGATATTATCTCAAAAAAGCTTTTAAATTCTTTCCAA
The DNA here is from genome assembly GCA_951812925.1 of Calliopum simillimum. NCBI lineage: Eukaryota > Metazoa > Arthropoda > Insecta > Diptera > Lauxaniidae > Calliopum > Calliopum simillimum. The sequence goes on from OX638370.1 coordinate 34,031,394, forward strand.
GATTCAACTTATACGCGTTGAAGCTGATAGATGATTTTTCTTTCTGAAAAATGTACCAAAACATGAACTTTTTTGTCCCAACCTATTTTTTTTTATTATTTTTTGAGGGTAGGGGAACTGATGCTATTATGGTATAGCTAATGTTTAGGTGGAATTTGAAAGAGAACCGTTAGAACAATTTCAGCCAAATTTTTTTATGTTGGCTACAGAATATATTTCAATAAAATGTGTGCAATTTCATTAAAAAAAGTTATTTAGTAAAATCTGAAAAAAGACAAAAAAGCAGTTTTCAAAAAGTTGGCAGGTAATGTGGTATATATGGTGGCACAATGTGGTATATATACTGATCAGTACTTGTAAAGTGGGCTGGTAATGTGGTACATATAAATAGGGTAATGTGGTATACTTAACCATACAACCAAATATAAAGTTTGAAAGGTATGAAATAAGTTCATAATAACATTTAGGGGAGGGGGGGGGGCTAGTGTGGACTGGGGGCTAGTGTGGACAAATTCAAATTCTCGCGCCGTTTTGAATTTTTTGTTTCTGTTTTATATTTTTCAAGTTGGTATTTGCACTCGGCATCACCAGAAAAAAATTCATTTGTTGACAGTTCAGCTTTCCATGATAACGTGACCGAACGTGTTTTACGCAGCAAAAAGTAATTTTTTTGTGATACTTTTAAACTAATTATTCTTTTGCTGTAGTGTTAATAGATAATACAACTTAAAATAGTGTTTATTTAAACCATTGAAATTATTTTTGAAGAACTTTACCATAAGATTAAAAAAAAATATTTTTGTTTAAAAAGACATGAAGGGGCTAGTGTGGACAACTGAAATGGGGCTAGTGTGGACATGTCCGCAGCAGCTGAAATGACTCCAGAAATCGTCAGACCATTACTAAAAGCCGTTCCAAGAAAGTACGTTACTAAAAAGAAAGAACGACAGATTCACGTATCCCGATTTACCGGATACCAGCGAAATTTACCGAAATGAAATAGTGGCAAAGCTGCCACAACCACAACAACTGTCGGAAACATCGCGATCAGCAAGTTATATGAAGTTTGAAACAACATGGACAAAAAGTATTTTATATTGGCCAAATTGTCACGATCCACGGTTCTCAAGATTTCGACATTACGTTTCTAAAAAGAAAGAACGATAAATTCACGTATCCCGAAATACCGGATACCAGCCAAATTCACCGAAATGAAATAGAGGCAAAGCTGCCATAAGCACAACAACTGCCGAGAACATCTCGATCAGCAAGTTATATGAAGTTTGATATAAATTTCTCCAACTACAACATGGGATAGCAGTTAATTTTTTATTTGTATTATTATTTGTATAACATCATTATTTTCTTGAATAAACATGTATCTGAACTCTTTCTTAACGTTTTTGTATGAATTATTAAGTTTCTTATGGTGTCCACATTAGCCCCCAGTTAAATCAATGGTTGTCCACATTAGCCCCGTATAAGGGGCTAGTGTGGACAAATGTTAGCTCTTTTTAAAAGAATTTAATAGTGCATTTATGAAAATAAAAATTCATAACTATTGATGCAATTATGAAGGCAAGAGGTATAAGTAATCGCTAAAAATTACTTTATCACAAAAATGATATATTTTCTTACATAATTTTGTAATTATATAAAATTTGTCCACACTAGCCCCCCCCTCCCCTACATTGGTTCTCAAACTCATAGCTTTTATAAAAAAATAAACAGCAATCAATAAAGTTAAGAATAACAAGAAATATTCATATACCACAATAGCGAATCCCGACTATACCACACTGGCCAATTTTAAGAAATTACAAAATTCTAAAAATAAAATGGGAAACTTTGTGAATTTACATAGTTAAACACTTATTTCGCAATACTTAGCATTTACCTTTATTGAATATAAATAAAACTTCACCAAAAAGCAACTTTTTCTTAACAAAATTTTTTTGCAAAAAATACGGAAAAAAAAATCAACCACACGCGACTTACGTTTTGTTCAACTGACACCGGAAAAATTTTGTATGGTGCATGACAGCAACACATCCCTGGTTTTTCATGTTTTCTGATAGGATAAAAGCAGTGACGTTCGCTGGTTCTTTCCCAAATCGGAGATATGCGACCATACCACATTGAAAAACTATACCATAATAGCATCAGTTCCCCTATAGAATATGATGACCTTAATATCTGGAATATTTTTTAAAAATTAACATAAACTTTCAGGATTCCCATATGTTTTTCTTTTAAGTTTCGCTTAAACAATATATTGAAAAAATTAAAATAAAATTTTTGTCTCAAAACGCTTAAGTAATCTTTAGAAAAATCCAACATAAATTTTAAGGGTTGCCAGATGGTTGTTTTCGAAAATTTATTTTAAATCTTACTTTATTTCACGTTCGGCATTATGATTACACACTAAAAAATAAAAGTTTTTATCATTAAAAACTGACTGACGATTAAATCGTTAAACAACTAGTTTAATAAAATCTAAAAAAAACCGAGTGGCAACCTTGAAAATTTTTGTACCATTTCAAAAAAGTTTATCTAAGCGTTTCTGATACCAAAAATTTAAATTTAGACAAAAAACAAAAGAGTTAAAAAAGATTTTCGAAAATAACCAGGTGGCAACCTTAAAAATTTGTGTCGGATTTTTGCAAAGTTTATTTAAGTTTTTTAAAACTAAATTTTAATTTTTATTTTTTAAATAAATGGTTTAGGCAAAACAACAAAAAAAAAACTAGACGGACGGTTACTAACTGGAGAATGACGAAGTGTTGCAAAAAACAACAGAGAATGATTAAACGGAGGATGCCAAAATGTTGCAAAAATAGTAATATCACAAGGAAAATAGCAATTATTTTTAAAGAAGTTTAAACTGGTGGAAAGCCCCTTAAATTGTTCATTGATTTAATTACCTATATGAATATAAAATAATATCTTTAGTAATATAAAACTAGTAAGAGTGTAACATTTGGCCTGGCCAAACATTAAATACCCTACACTGGAGTATTTTGAAAATTTTGCTTATATGGGAAGTTCCACGCTCTCTTGTTCGAGTTCACCCAGTTTTTGCTCAGAGCTTGCATTTATAGTTTCTAGTGTCTGAGTGAAATTTGGTTGAATTATGTCAAAAAACTCTTTCAGTATAGCATTTTGAAACTTTTGCTTATATGGGAGGTGCCACACCCCCTTGTCCGGTTTCACCCAATTTTTGTTGAGAGCTTTCATTTATCTTAGTGTCTAAGTCAAATTTGGTTCAATTATCTAAAAAAACGCTTTCAGTATAGCGTTTTGAAGCTTTTGCTTACATGGGAGGTGCTACGCCTTCTTACCCAAATTTGCCCAGTTTTTTATCAGAGCTTGCGCTTACAATTCGTAGTATTAATGTGTATTTTGGTTGCATTGTCGTGAAAAATACTCCTAGAATTGTATGGGCGGTAGGCGTGTCCGTTGACCGATTTTACTCATTTTCAATCCCACGAGCTTACTTTGACAACGGAGGCAGTGTACCAAATTTCATTGAATTATCTTGCTCAGTTTTCCCAAAAAGTGTATTTCCACACACAGCCAGCCAGCCAGCAACCCAGCCAGCCAGCAACCCAGCCAACCAGCCAACCAGCCAGCCAGCCAGACAGACGGACAGACGGACATGGCTATATCGACTCAGGAGGTAACGCTGATCAAGAATATATATATTTTTCCATATCTGCCACTCCTTCTCTGCGTTACAAACGGAAGGACAAAGTGAATATACCCTGAGTGTAGGGTATACAAAAAACTCTAAGTCTAGGTCATTATGAAATCACGCAGAAAACAATATACTATTGTAGAACATCGTAACGCATAATATCCTGTTTTTAAGAGTTTCTTAGACTCCTTTCTTTCTATCACAAAAAAAAAAGTGGCTTGTAATGGGTTAAAATTGTTCTGCAGTAATATTCTGCGGAAAATTTTATTAGGGGCCACAAAAGACGAATAATGTTTTAAGCTTCAGAATGATGATATTGATATTGCATTTTTCTAATATGTAGGTACCCTTAAATACTTTTCGACTTCAAGTCATTCAAGGATTTACCTTTGAAGAAAAGGCATTCAATTTTGAAGCGTGCCCTTTTAAGGTACCCTTAAATACTTTTCGACTTCAAGTCATTCAAGGATTTACCTTTGAAGAAAAGGCATTCAATTTTGAAGTGTTCTTTGACCCTAAATAGATTTCCGATTACAAATACTACGAAATCCTTTGTATGTGAGATAAGATGCGTTTACTTCAAAGGGTGATATCTCGTTTATGTGGAACTGCGACATAAGCCTGAAAACAGCGCTTTCTGCAACTTCGAGCAAGGATATCTCAAGCAATTCTGACCTCAGCGTCAGGAGAACGTAAGAGTATGAACATATGTTCAGTCAAAAGTTTATTCCATGTTTTTTATTTTCTGTTACACAGTCACATTAATTAAAATAAAGACTGGATTTTTTTGTAATTTTAATTGCATCACAAGACAGAGCTCGAATTTCTAAAAGCAATAAAGATAATTTAAAGACAAATTCTGTAACAATATCATAATTTCTCAATAAAAATTTGTCAAATTAAATCTTATGATTCTTATATACAAATATTAAGAAAAAAATATGTTATTTAAGGCAGATAACGCTATTAAGAACAAAACAAAACTCGAAAAATACTTAAGACTCTTTAAAGCATTAAGGCTTTTTAATGCGGTAGCACGAGAACTTAAAGCAACAAAATAAGAAAAAATAACTCGAAATTCCATCTTACAGTGGCTTCGCCCACTTTTATGGTCAAAATCATAAAATCCCAAATAAAAGCCTTAAAGCCAAAACAACGGATTATGTTATAACCAACAAAAATTACGGCAAATAAGCAGCAATTTGAGAGCAATGAAGATGATGATGAGTGCGATGACGAGAAGCAGAAAATGTGGGAATGCGTCGTCGTATGCGAAGGGATAATATGTGAATGGGCAGAGCAATGGGTTACATGTTTTGCCATAAGGATGTGCAACAAACACGCATAGTAAAAAGCAGTTTGAAGGAAGAAAAAGGGCTGACTGACACACACACAAGAACACAGCACAATGGCTAGCTAGCCATACAGTAGCAGAAAAATACAAAACCCATATCGTAAAAGTTCGATTACGTTTACGATTACGAATCAACAAAGGAATAGAACGAAGCATGGAAATTGTACAGTAAAAGTAATAATAAAAAATATAAACTGCTTAGGAAAGCTGCAAAAGAAATAAAAATAAAGTAACGAAAATATACAAAAATAAATAAAAAAATGATATGTAGTAAATTAGTAAACCAAAGGAAGAAACAGAAATGAAAGAAGAAAATAAAGTAAAATAGTAAAATTGAGACAAAACGTATATAAGAGAAGATAGGCAAAGCAAGATAAAGATGTTATAGGCAAAATATGAAGTTCAAGATGTCAGATATTAAAGATATTGATGAATATTCATAAATATTTTTGGCCAAAATAACAAGATTCTGCGTTTATATTGAACTTATGTCAGTGTCAAAGCTTTAACTGAAGTCAAGAAGTGACGAGAATGTGGAAATACAAAAAAAAAAAAGCTCGAATTTTAGTCAGTTTGTTGAGCCTTGTCTAGCATTTTTATTGCAAATGCTATTCAAGTGCTTGGATAGAAAAATCCAATCACTACTATTAGACCTCATTTTCGAGCAGTCATTTTAAAAATATGTTTTGAATTCAAATTGAGAGTCCAAAATTATCTATCTTCACCAGCAACCCTTGTAACCCGGCGCACTATGGTTTTTTTTGGACTAAAAAGTGCACACAAAAATAATTCACTGCAAGGACCCTTTTTTTAAAAAAAATCAAATGCAAAATTAAAGGTTATACATTGAGCTATCTGAAAAGATGCCCGCTTTTTCTAGCATTTGATCCACAAATTAAGGACAGAGGTCGAAATCTCATAAATTTAAAAAAAAAAACGGTTTTTCTGTTTAAAAATGTTAGTCGCACTAAGCGCAGGAGTGACATATGAATAAATTTATATGCATTCAATGAAATCAAGCAAGAAAAAATTAATTCATTATAAAAAATGGGCGGTGCCACGCCCCAAAATCAAATTCCTGATATCTCCGAAACTATTAGACGCAGATATATAAGACTCGGTATGTTTGTAATGGACACAGAGAAAAATAATATCTATTAGAAAAGTGGGCGGTGCCACGCCCCAAAAATATAAAACACACCATATCTTCGAAACTATTTGACCCATGCAGATGAAATTCGGTTTGTATACAAAAGTCATCAAGACAAATAATGTCTGCTGAAAAAATATGTGGAGCCACGCCCACAGGCAGAGCTACATGATTGAACTTGTTTCCTGTAGAACAGAGTTTCAATTAATAAGGATATGTTCATTGTTGGGTGTGGTAGCGCCCTTTTATATATGTACCGAAATTCATTGCTGTAGCTCAAATAGTTTCGGAGATATGATAAGTTTTATATTTTTAGGGCGTGGCACCGCCCACTTTTTTAGTGGATATTATTTCTCTCTGTGCCTGTTACAAATATACCGAATCTTATCTATCTGCGTCTAATAGTTTCGGAGATATGACGAATATGACGAACTTGTTTATGGGGCGTGGTTCCGCCCATTTTCACTTTGAGTTGATTTCATCTTAATTGATTTGATTGAATGCACATAAATTTAATCATATATCACTCCTGCGCTTAGTGCGACTAACATTTTTAAACAGAAAAACCGTTTTTTTTTTTTTAATTTATGAGATTTCGACCTATGTCCCTAATTTGTACAATTATTATTTGTTCAGTTTGAATTGAATATAAACACCGGGTTTCGTTCTTTTACTTCCTATATTTACAAATTTCTTACTATTACGATACCTTATTTACGTATTTTTGCGCGATGGATACGATCGTCCTGCTTTGCTCCTTTCACTCTTTGAAACTCTACCCTGCTGCCCGTCCCAGCTTCACTGTATCGGCATAGCTCAATACAGATAAATACGCAACGACCAAGGTTTAGTGTCGTCTCTTTCGCACAAGTTCCGGAACACTAGCGAGAACGAGTCGCCAATATAACTATTTCGACTATCAATCTATTCACTCTGTTGTCCATTCTGGCTCCGCAGTATCGGCATAGCGCAATACAAGCGAGTACACTATGACGAATGTTTAGTGCCGTCCCTTTCGCACAAGTGCCAAAACACTAGCGAGAACGAGTCGCCAATATTACTATTCCGACTCTCGCTTTATTGCTCGTCCTGGCTTCGCAGTATCGGCATAGCTCGTAACGAACGAATATCCAACGACCAAAAGAGCTTCCTCCTTTTCGTCCCGCCCTTACAGTATCGGCTTGGCTCAAAACCCGTCCAAATTAATGTTACTAACTACTACGTTTACCACCTTCACAGTATCGGCATAGCTCAATACCATTCTAGCTAAATACCTCTAACTACTATGCTTACCACCTTTACTCGCTGCAGGTCGCGGACGGAATGACAATATTTTCTGTGAGGTTATAATCATCCTAACTCACCTCGGTTTGGTGAACAGCTGATTGCTGTGACAGCTGTTGACTGGTGTTGCCACATGTTACTTATACTTTTGTACTTAATCTATTACACTATCGTCCAAATATTTTGTTGGTTGGCTTCAAATTTCTTATTATACTAATCAACAGATTCCAAATACAATGTGGCCTACTTCCCATTCCACTATGTGCCGCAGACTGTTGAGTTTTTTAAAAAAAACTTTGACAGCATTTAAAAGTTGAGATTTTAGGCTTAAGTTAAATCTTTCAAATGACTTTCCGAAATGCAAGGAGTGGGCTGCAAGATCAATAAATTCAAAAATAACCCATATCGTTATCCATTTCTTGTACACTTTTATGATGCAATGCTAGAGCTATTTATCATCATTGTACACAAACATTTATCTATACATACTAACATACTTTTTTATTGTTTGTTGTGTTCTTATTCTTTAGCAGAAAAGGACCTTAGGCATATTTTCGTGATTTTCATTCCCTTTAACTCCTGTGGCTCCTGTATATCTATGCTCATAAAATATAAAACAACAAGCCATTTTCATTTTCTTATTTATTAGATTTTTTTTCTGTTTCTATTTATATGTACGCATACTTATGTGCTTTGCTGCAATGCATGCTCTGTATGACTGGAAATCCCCAGGACGCCTTTATTTTCAGTGATTTCTTTTTTTACGTCCAGCTGGCAGCATCGCACTTTGACTTTTCCATTTCCGTTAAATGCGCACACAGCTGTTTAGCACCATGCACCCAGTCGAGATTAAGGGCACACAGTATTAAATAACAGATAGGTTATGTGCACGTTTTAAAAAATCTAATTTCTCCAGAACTAGAAATCGTTCAGTTTAATTACTTCATTCATTCACACTTTTGTGGATTTGATTATAGCGTTTTATTGGAAATTTTAAGCTCGCTTGGAAAAACTTGATCTATCGAAAATGGGTTTGTTTTCGGTTTAACTGAGTCTTATCTGAGTCTGAATATTAATTTTAATAAATAAAAATGACTCAAAACCTATTGTTCATTTTCAACATCTAATAATAAAAAAGGCACACCACTTTACGTACTTTTTGAGTTGCTAATATGTATACCTGCAGGGTTTTTGAGGTATCCCTGCTAGAAATTCCAAAAAGCGTTATTTTCAGGCTTATGGCACAGTTTCAGGAAAAGGTGCAGCCCTATTTCGACAATCGTTTCGGATAGACGTAATCTTATATTAAGTTTCGAACACAAACAGACATTTGTTCAGTATTAGCGATTCATTAAGTGCAGGAGCGTATTTGGAAGCATTTTGCAAAAGTTCAAACAATGTGTTTTATTTTCATCTTACCGATGCACTATGGGAAATTTGAACATGTTTTCTGGCCAAAAGTACAAAAATAAAGATACTGAGCTGTTACAAATTAAACAAATTCGACTCGTTTTTCATGATAAGTTTATTTTGGAGATCTGAAATTTATGACATTAAGTTGTAAGGTTGCTACCTGACCAAAAATTAATATACTCTACACTGCAGTATATGGAAAATTTTGCTTGTACGGGAGATGCCACACCATCTTTACCGCATTCACTAAGTTTTAGCTCAGATCTTGCATTAACTATTCCAAGTTCTTGTGCGAAATTTGGTTTCATTATTTTGAAAAATGTTTCAGTACAGCATTTTGAAACTTTTGCTTATATGGGAGGTGGCACGCTCTATTTTTCGAGCTTACCTTGTGTTTATTTAGAGCAAGCATTTACTGTTCTTAGTGTCTGTGTACAATTTGGTTGGATTATCTCAAAAAACGCATTCAGTATAGCATTTCGTAACTTTTGAGGAGGTGCCACGCCCTCTAGTCCGACTTCACCTGGTTTTTGCTAAGAGCTTGAAAATAATTTTCTTAGTATTTGAGTGAAATACGGTTAGATTATCTCAAAAAAAGCTTTCAGTATAACATTTTATATAGTCCGAATGCGCCTAGTTTTTGCGCAGAGCTTGTACTTACTGTTTGCAGTATTTATGTGTATTTTGCTTGATTTATTACAAATAATGCTCTAAGAATTGCGTTTTGAATGTATTTTTTGTACGGGTGGCAGGCGTGTTGACCGATTTCGCTCATTTTCAATCAAACGAGCTAACTTTTACGGCGAAAGCAATGTACCAAATTTCATCGAATTACCTTAGTTAGATTTCGCGTGAAAAATATTTTCGGCACAGCCAGCCAGACAGACCGGCATGCCTATATCGACTCTAGAGGTGACGCTGATCAAGAATGAATATACTCTTCTGTACCTGTCACGCCTCCTTCTCTGCGTTACAAACGGAAGGACAAATTGCATTTAAACTGGGTGTATGACACATTATTTTTGCCATTTAAATTAAAAATTACCCTATGCAGATCTTATCATTTCCTACTTGGATTGCATACACGCTGTGCACTGTGCGTGTGTACGGCTGTGTGTATGCACGACAACTTGTAAATAATTTGCAAAGGATATCTTTCATTGAATTCATGCTTTCGATTTATAATAAAAAATAAACTTTCGTTGGCTTCCTTTGGTTGTTTTGCTTTATCGACACGTATCATGGCTTTGACTCGCTGATACTCGCATGCATGTGTTGGTGTGTCTGTGACACGTCTATGCATTGTCTTCTCTTCTTCCAAGGATACACGCGTAAATGCAGGCTCATCAATCTTTCAATATTTACGTATAAATATTAATATTGCGTTATCCTTATTTCATGCTTGTCGCCATGTTTTATTTTTTTTATTATTTGATTTGCTTTTTTTGCTTGCTTCGGCATTTTTTTATTTTTTTATTTATTGCATATTTTGTTGTTGCTACACATTTTTTATTATATTTTAAAATGTATTATTAACATATTCTCTATATGCAGCAAAAAGTAGAATTAAAGGATCGTTGTTTGGTATAAGAACTTAACTTTCTAACTTCTACAAAAGAACCGCAACAAATTTTTTATAAGAACACAGACCAGAGAATGTTATGCATTCAAGAATAAGGACACTTGCAACGATCAAACAACAGCTAAAGTGCTGAAATCATATACATCCTCTGCTTTTCTGAAACTTAAATGAAAAGTTAATGTCCGATAATGAGCTACATAATCAGGCCTATCATTGAATCCATCGTAGATACGAATTTCGTAAGATCTACGAAAATGCTATTATTAATTTCAAGAATTTACGAACTTCACTTCATAATTCACGGAGTTTGAAGTACTTTTTAAATAAAATTATAATATTTCTTCGGTAGTCATATCCCAATGTGCACAAAAACGGATGAGGATCCGTTTCGAATCCATTACGAGTTCATAAAGGTATAAAAAACGTAATCCGCGGTAACGGATCCATTTCGAACCCGTAACGTACATCAAAAACGAATTCAAAACGCTTTGTTTGGATAAAAAAAAAAACATTTTGAAGCGCTTATTAGCGAATAAAAAAAAATTAAATTCAGCAGTGCGGGCCCGTTTCGAATCCGAAACTTATGTAAAAACGAATTCAAAACGGATTTGCTTTTAAATATGTTAATGCTGTATATTTACAGAAAAAAACCGTTTTGATGCGCCTATTAGCAATTAAAAAATAATAAAAAGAAAAAAAAGGAAGAAAAATAAAGGGTAAAAATCCACCTCTGGTAGGATTCGAACCTGGGCAAACCGTTTCGATTCCGTAAATACTCAAAACGGATTTGCTTTATTTAATTTTTATGATAAAAAAAATATTTTTGATTTGTTTTTTTTTTTTCTTTTTATTTTATTGCGTATGATTTTTTGTAAACTTTTCAAACTCTGAAAAAATGTTTTTGATTCCAAATTTGAGTATATAACATTTTTTATCAAAAGAAGGGAAGAAAAACAACACAGAATACTTATAAAAAAACAACAGAAATTTGTTTAATATACAAACTTTAAATCTCAAATAAGTCTACATCAGTTAAGTAAACATCATATCGGTCAATAGCCTAGTTGTCTAACGTCTCGTGTATGAAAGAGTAATACCCCGGGAGTCTGAGTTCGACTCCCGGCCGGGCTAGTAATTTTTTTTTTTTTTTTTTGTTATTTTGTTTTTTTTAAATAAAAATAAGCGCTTCACCCTGTTTTCTTTTTTTTTTATAAGCAGCATTAACATTATTAAAAGCGAATCCGTTTTGAATTCGTTTTTGATGTACGTTACAGGTTCGAAACGGATCCATAAAAGAAGAAAAAACGATTCGTTTTTTTTTTAGGAATCCTTCTCGCAAACGGATCAGTAACGGATACGTAACGGATTCCGTAACGGATTCCGTAACGGATAAAAAGAACGAAAATATGAACCCGTTATGGATCCGAAACGAGTCCGTTTGGCACACTGGGATCTGTTCGTGAGAAATTAAAAAAAAAATTGAGTTTCGGATGGAATAAGTGATCCCAATCTACGAATTTTGAGTTTACGTCGTAGCTATTCGAATTCAATGACAGCACTTTCGTAGATTTCGCGAAATTCGTATCTACGATGGATTCAGTGATAGGCCTGAATAATATTATATTTTTTTTTTATTATTTGAAAGGTTGTAACTTAAAAAAAATCTTTTGTAAAACCTTTTCCTTTATCAGAACACTTCTAGACTATCTATTGACCTCGTCGCTGCTGTGCAATTTATATTATCTAGGTCACTAGGATCTAAAATCTCGAAGTATCGGCACCTAGGTACTTAGTTCTGCGTCCTACCGCAGCAGGGCTGTTGACTCTTGACAGATTCTACAGGGATCGTCGTTTACCAAACATATCTTCTTTAGATGGTAGTTAAGTCTATATTAACGTCCATAAGGCTATTTTCCTCCCATTCCCGAATTGTATAACTCTCAGTTCTACTAAACATACCGATAAAAGGGCTGCCGAACAGAGAAAGTGAAAATTTAAATTCGCTTTTAATTGACCGTGCATGGATCTAGTTAACACAATAAGTATAATTCCTGAACTATCGAGAGGAATCCGTTTTTATCTATATGCTAATACGCAAGACAAAAAGTTGTCCTACCTTTTTTACTATGTTAGAAATAGAGCACGACTTTAAATTATAAACCATTAGAAAGGTATTTGTGTGTTAATGTGCACAAAGCTAAAATTTTTTTAATGAGCGGATTCCTCAAAACGTTAAAAAGCCTCAAAAACCCCGTAAGCTCATAAAACTGTCCAACTTCGTATTGATTCTGACAACATTTACGAGCTTACGAGGTTTTTGGGGCCAAGACCATAGCTGTATGATAATCAAGAATTAAACTGATTATGATAATCAAGATCAATACAATCTCGAGTAATTTATGGTTAATAGTAGTGTTACGGGCCTTTCACATATAAAATATTCTTTCAATATGGAGTTTGGAATCCTTAAGACTCGACTGCTTCAAAAATATGAGCAATGGAAAAATATCCAATTTTTTCAGTAATTTCTAAGTTCAAGAACAAGACCAAAGGCATGATTAATACCAAAACTTAATGTTTAAAATAAGGAACATATATTCTCAAGTCAATTCAGATCTCAAAAGAATTTCATCAGCAGAGTTAAGTAGTTCATTTTAAACCTTTCGACCAACTTAAACAAATATTTTCGAAGGCGTGCATGGAAAATATGTTCATCAAATATGGAGTGGCCGTACCAACGGGCTTAAGTACCAGTACCAGGCAAAGGTAGAATGAATCGGGTGACATTTTGTTACAAACGATTAAAATTGTTTTCTGTTTTCACGAAAAATTTACTTGATGGTGAAGAATTGATGGCAATATGTTGAAAAAATGATACCAGTCAAAAACCGATTATTATGGCACATAATATGCTTGACATTACTTTTGCCTTGTAATTTTTTTTTTTAGGCCCTTTGGTACGGCCATTCCTCAACTAACTACAGAAAACACTTGAAGGCCCAAACGGTTTATCTGACTCCCCAATTCCGTTTCTGACTCATAAGACAATTAAGATGGTAGTGAAAACTGCATGTGAAGTGAAATGGAAAATAGGATAAGGATAATTTAAGGGACATCTTCAGCTATGATATGTATCGGAACACCAAAATATCTTCGTCGAATATTCCAAAGCACCGAAAGGATTTGCCTTAATAGTAACTATAAAAGATCAAGCAAAATTTTCCAAATCTTGTTTTTACATTTAAATTGTTCAACTTTTTAATGTGTAACTCCACCTTTCTTTTATTTCTTTCTATGTTCGTTATTTTTTTTATTATTTTAGATGTCTGCTTCAGTAATCATTGTTTTCATTTTTCCATGATATAGCTCCTTTATTTTTTTGTATTTTCCCTATTTATCCTTCGACTTTCGTTCTTTGGTACTTCCGCTGCCGACATTTACAAAAGATGGCAGTTGGTGTTAGCGCGCGCATTTCCGTTAAATATGCTTTTTGAAATATTAGCTCATTTTAAATATGGAAATGATTTTGCTGATGTGTTTTTCTTTCTTCAATGAAAGCCTCCTGCTTCTTTTGTCCCTCTCACTTCAACTGCTTTAGGTGAGTAAGCAAGTAGCTCTATCTCCTTCGTTGCAAAGGATTCGTCGTTTGTTTTACTCTTATGCCACAGTTAATCAAATTAAGTGGATGTTAATGGCGCGCGTTTCCATTGAATGGAATCCCTTTTCGATATTTTGTTTACATTCAACTTGAATGATGAATAATAAATTGCAAATCATAAATATTGTAAAAAATACATGGAGCCTTGTGTTAAGGATATGTACCAACACAGAGGGCAAGCAAGGAAGCAGTGTGAGTCAGCGCGCGTACAAATCTTAAATTATGGGGAAAATGGTGTAATTTATTTCACTGTTTAGTGTACCACCAGAAGAACTCTGGTCTATGAACTGTTCAATGGAGTGTTGCGCTGTGTAATAACATCATGGCGGCAGATTATGTAGCGGAAGTACATATATTAGATTTTTTATTTAAATAATTTAATTAAGGATCATTGAACTTACTTAGATGAAAGTTAAGAGCACTTGTGGACAGTTGTAAGATAATGTTTTGACATTGAAATTTCAAAAATTGGGTCAAATCTAGTGCTTTGTATTATGAATTGCATTGATTAAAATTGATTTCTATTGAACTGAATTGATTTAAATTGAATTGAGTTGAATTGAATTGAATTGAATTGAATTGAATTGAACTGAATTGAATTGAATTGAATTGAATTGAATTGAATTGAATTGAATTGAATTGAATTGAATTGAATTGAATTGAATTGAATTGAATTGAATTGAATTGAATTGAATTGAATTGAATTGAATTGAATTGAATTGAATTGAATTGAATTGAATTGAATTGAATTGAATTGAATTGAATTGAATTGAATTGAATTGAATTGAATTGAATTGAATTGAATTGAATTGAATTGAATTGAATTGAATTGAATTGAATTGAATTGAATTGAATTGAATTGAATTGAATTGAATTGAATTGAATTGAATTGAATTGAATTGAATTGAATTGAATTGAATTGAATTGAATTGAATTGAATTGAATTGAATTGAATTGAATTGAATTGAATTGAATTGAATTGAATTGAATTGAATTGAATTGAATTGAATTGAATTGAATTGAATTGAATTGAATTGAATTGAATTGAATTGAATTGAATTGAATTGAATTGAATTGAATTGAATTGAATTGAATTGAATTGAATTGAATTGAATTGAATTGAATTGAATTGAATTGAATAGAATTGAATTGAATTGAATTGAATAGAATTGAATTGAATTGAATTTAATTGAATTGAATTGAATTTAATTGAATTGAATTGAATTGAATTGAGTTGCGCGTGTAGCTCGCATATCATATGCAACGCAAAAAGTATTTTTTCCGACGTCAACTTAAAAACTTGGTTTGACAAATGTACCATCCGATTGAAGAAAATTTAACGAGGATTTCAAAAAAAATTATATAAGGGTATGTTAATAGGACTTTTTTCATACTAAAATGGCCGCCAAATTCAAAAATTAGGAAAAAAAATTAAAATATCAACTTCAAAGGTCCAGAACTTTGCAAAATTCTTTTAAACCCTATAAACCATATACACTATCTGAAAGCTCTTACAATTAGCTAAAACTTCGCCATAGAAATATTTTCTTCGAAACGTTAGGGTGATCAAAGAAAATTTTTTTTGAGAACAAATCAGAAAATCAGTTTTAACCAAATAACTCCTCAGTACATTTTAGACCCCCTCGAAGTGCAATTTTTTGTTAGACTAGGCTTCCTCTATCACCTCCCAGAAGCTTCGTAACCTTATGCAATACACCTTGTATACCTATCATCACGCTCTATTCAACCAACTTAAAAACATACCATGTACTTTGCCTTGGAAATTTATATCTTTTTCGAAAAAAAAAAGTTACAAAATTAAACATTTAATTTAAAACAAATGTTATCCATTTCTTTCCAATTACACTTCAAATAATATTTCAATTACATACAATTGTTTTGAAATCAAGGAAATGAAATGAAAACTTTGCAAAGTTTATCTACAAATATGAAAAATATTTTCTTTGGTCAAACTTTTGCCATGAAATTTTATTGTATTAAATTGCGCAAAAATGTTCAATCCATAAAAACACCAAAAACAAAAAATCAAAAAAAAAAGAATTGCAAAGTTATTTGGATTAAGAAATAAGAAATTTCAACAAAATTAATACGTTCCATAAAAGCATCAAAATGAGCAAAGAACATAACGAAAAATCGCATTTGTTTTTTTTTTTTTTTTCAACCAAAACAAAAGTATTTTCAAATATTTCTGGCGCGAAAAAACTTTCTTCTTTCACATTATCATCATCAGCGCAAATACTACTAAGAAACATATACAAAGAAATACAAATAGAAACAAACACATAACAACATTACAAAAGTTAACAAACATTTGTTTGTGTATGTACGAGTATATATATGGATAATGGAAAAACAAGGAAATTGTTAAAAAACCATAAAAAAATCAAAAATCCAAAGGATAAGGAAAATTTTATATTTAGTTTCGTCGGTCTATGAATAAATACAGATTGTAGGGAAAAATTTTCGATATATTGAAATGTATAAAGGGTGTTTTTTTTAGAGGTATAGAACTTCGAATTGAAATAAAATACAAGAAAATCGTTTTAATGTCCATCAATTTGGCTTTATTGGAAGGATAATTTTATGCCATTAATGTTTAAATATGATTTCGGGCATGTGGCCGCCGCGGCTGGCTCGAATAAAGCCAATTCTACAGGTCCAATTTTCAACCACTTTTTCGAGCATATGGGGCCGTATGTCGGCAATAACGCCACGAATGTTGGCTTTCAAGTCCCCTAACGTTTCTGGTTTGTTGGCGTAGACGAGCGACTTCACATATCCCCAAAGAAAATAATCCAATGGTGTCAAATCACACGATCTTGGTGGCCAATTGACAGGTCCATTCCGCGAAATTATGCGCTCATCGAATGTTTCCTTCAATAAATCGATTGTGACGTGCGCTGTGTGGCATGTAGCGCCGTCTTGTTGGAACCACAACTCATCCACATTCATGCCATCCAATTCGGGAACAAAATAGTCGGTTATCATGGCTCTATACCGGTCTCCATTAACGGAAACTGACTCTCCAGCATTATTTCGGAAGAAGTATGGCCCAATGACTCCACCAGCCCATAGAGCACACCAAACAGTCAGTTTTTGTGGATGTAATGGCGTCTCAAGGGTCTCATGTGGATTCTCTTGACTCCAAATGCGGCAATTTTGCTTGTTGACGTAGCCATTCAACCAAAAATGACCCTCATCACTGAACAAAATTTTGCGATGAAAATCAACATCGAGATCAATCTCATTTTCGGCCCATACACCAAAATCACGACGCATTGCATGGTCTCGCGGCTTTAATTCTTGCACAAGCTGGATCTTGTAAGGTCGCAAGCCAAGATCTTTGCGCAAAATCTTCCATAAAGTTAATGGACAAAGCTCCAATTGCTGTGCACGGTGGCGAATCGATTCATTCGGGTCCTCTTCAACATTTTGCTCTACAGCGGGAATTGTTTCTTCAGTGCGCACTGTTCGACGTCTCTGCGGATGCGTATTATCACATAGAGTAAACGTTGTGCGAAAACAATCCATGGTTAACCGAATTAATTGCTCTGATGGACGATTATGTCGACCATAAAATGGACGGAGCTTGCGGTAAACTTCGCGAACTGAACCATTATTTTCGAAATAAATTTGCACGATTTGCAAGCGTTGTTCTTTTGTCAACCTGTTCATGATGAAATGGCAAACCAAACTGAACATAAATGACATTAGAGTTGCCAGATTTGACCACAAAATGCCAGTTTTATCTCTATTCGAAAAACAAACCTCTAAAAAAAACACCCTTTAGAATTGAATGAGAATGAGAATGAGAATTAATATTGGCAAAACATAAATAAACCACAGATAGAAAATAACTTGACTAAGACATAATACTTTGACGGTATGTATATCGAATACATCTTGCCACAAGTTAGTTAATAAAGAAATTTGTTCAAAACTAGAGATAAGAAAACACTTTCATTAAACAACAGAACTCATGGAATGACTATTCTAAATGTTAAGGAATCATACAATCTGCATCAAAAAACATTCTACATAGACATTAAAACAGACTGGATACATTTCTATTACTGCTAAATATGAAAAGTAATAAAAGCAAATGTCAGAACATTAAAAGACAAAGCCAGAGATAAAAATCAAAGAAAAAGAATTCAAAAACTTTCGGAGTTTCTTTAAAATAAAGGAAGAGAAGAAATTCATGATCAGCGGCGGTATCATTATCATTAGCTGGCATTTGTGTTAAACTGTATCGATGCAAAAGCTGTAACTATCATGAATTTCTGGATAATGTCTACGCACAGATGATGCCTAAGAGTTCATTTTTGAGAAATGTTGAAGTTTTAGCAATTTATTTATTATACATAGAAGAAACGTCAAACAACTGGTTTAATTTTGTGGTGACTCGTGAAAAAGTAAACAAATTTTTTTTTTTTTTTTTGTATATTAAACGTAATAAACTTTTTTTAAAACAAAGAACTTCTTGAGAAACTAAAGCGGTTTTTTAGTACTAAAAAAAGTAGTGAACATAATATAATTTTACTACTTTTTGCAAATTGCGCTTCTGTTGAAACTTTTTCTAAACTTAACTAAAGTTGTAAAGAACGAAAACGTAACAAGACGAAAAAAAGGTGTAGAAAGTTGCATTTACGAGCAAAATGTACAGTCAAAGTGAAAAGTTTGTATAAACTTGTATGAAGTTACACAAAATAATGATATGTTAATGGACATAATAACAAGATTAATGTTGCTGTAAAAGTAATGTACATGAGATGTTAATACAACAGAATGTAATTTTAACATAATGCTATTATATCGTCCCTAAACAATTAAAAAGTACTAAGTCAGTTTTCCCGAGTTTTGAACTATTTGGTATTTATGGTCTGACATATTAAAGTCATTTGTTTGGTAAGACCCATTTAGCCTGTTAAAAAATGGTTATTTCCATACAAAAAAAAATTTTTTGTTTTAACTTTAAATATCTCAAAACTTGAAAAACTGACGCAGTACTTTTCACTCGTATAGGGATGATACTATAGTTATGAAAAAAATTTCTAAAAACATATTGTACAAAAATTAACCCTAAATCAGATTATTATTAAGTCGGTATGTACCACTGAGATATTTACTATAAAATTTCACGACTTGTCGCTGAATAAAAAATTTCAGCGCAAAAGCCAAAAAAATCGTCAAAACCAAAATGGACTTACGGGTCAATTATGCACTTCCACAGCCCACAGTACACTGTGCACTGTTTAATACAATCTAAATGCGAAAAATTCAAAATGCATTTTTTTGTAAGCAGAACTGTCAAAATAAGTCCATTGACCTCACGCAATAGAACGAAGTGATTTTGGGGGTCTGGGAGGTGTGGGGGGTAGCCCCAATACGAAAAAAAATCTAAACTCTATATCTCAGCACTTGCAGTAGCTATTATTACAAAACTCTGTAAACGGAAGTATACTGCGTTCATAAAACAGCCTGCAAAAACGAGAAGAAATTGAACAAAGGGGTGTTGCACCCCCCATACAAAAAATACCTCAATAGCTATATCTCTGCACCTGTAGTAGTTATTATTACAAACAGAAGTATACTATGTTCTCCAAAAGCCTCACAAAAATTGAGGCAAATTGAACAAGGGGGCGCTGCACCCCCTAATCAAAAAAACTTATCAATTGCTATATCTCTACACCTGTAGCAGTTACCACTACAAAACTTTGAATACAGGAGTATACTGCGTTCATCAAACACCTTGAAAAAATTGGAGGAATTTAAACAAGGGGGCGTTGCACCCCTCCCCCCCATTCAAAAAAACATCTCAATTGCACCTGTAGCAGTTACTACTTCAAAACTTTATATTAGCGATATTGTTTTTTTAAAAGTTTTTTGAAAAATCAATAGAATTTGTTTTTGTAATTTCAAATAATGGCCTCTATTGCGGTTGTCATCAACCGCAATAGGGGTCAATATTGCATTTGCTACTACGCAACAAGATTGTGAATACGGCTATTGAGAGCGTGTATTTTATTTACAAAAAACTATACGAATAGAGAGCGGGTTAAAATATGGGGGCTTTCCACCCCTACACAAAAATACTTAAAATACTTTATTTATGTATTTTTGTCATTATAAAATTTGGTTCATGGAGGTACGTGATATCTTTTAAGGAGGAGACACTGCACCCCCCTACACAAAAAACATTTGCAATATTTTACCTTTGCAACTAGCGTAGCTATTATTATAAGATTCGGCGAAAATTTTTTGCGAGAAAGTGCGAGGATTTAAACCTAATGTGTCATCAACAAAAAACTACATATTTTCTTAAAATGTTCATCTCTACCTGGTGCGGAGTCGTGCTCATAGCTTTTTAGTCCAATATACAACAAAAAATATAAATTTCGAAAGCAGAAAACATTACAATTCTGTTTAAATTGTTTGTGGCAACACTATTTTTAGTTCTATTTTAGAGTTAAGATTACTAAAACGCTACTTGGTCGCCCTTAATAGATCTTCCAAACATTTTTTATAGAAAGGAGACAAAATTACCATGCACATGAATTCAAATTTAACAATTTAGGAGTTATAATTTTTTGAAGATTTCAAAATATAGGGGAGATGTGTGTACCTTCGTCCGCTTTTCAGTTTTTTCAATGTGCTGGATTTTCCAAAAAAGTTTCTTTAGTTTTTTGATTTAGTTATATTTCTACAATGCTTGCAGCATCAAATGACGTGACAATGATATTTCTAGGTCTTACCATTGAGTAGAAATATTACTTTTTCCGTTCCAATCTCAAACGGTCCAAGGTACACCATGCAAGTTTACCTTGGACTATCAAAAATAAAATAGAATACATTGTATATAGGTTATAAATTATGAAAGAGCCATTTATTATGTAACTAAAAGTAATATTTTTTTCAATAAAAAAAAAATCAAACAAAAATTATAACACAAAAAAGTCCTTTTAGAAAAAAACAATTAATT
This sequence comes from Calliopum simillimum, assembly GCA_951812925.1. Classification (NCBI taxonomy): domain Eukaryota; kingdom Metazoa; phylum Arthropoda; class Insecta; order Diptera; family Lauxaniidae; genus Calliopum; species Calliopum simillimum. Next base: position 34,052,535 of record OX638370.1, read on the forward strand.
AAGCAAAAATGGTAGCAAATAAATACATTTATCACGTAAATAACAATAATAATATTATATTGAAAGGCGAATATGGCTTTTGGGTTGCCCGTCAAAAAAGGCTCGCTGGTCATCTCAAACACCCTAAATGGTTAAAACAATAACTAAACTTCCTTCCTGATGTTGTAAAACTGAAATATCTCAAGTAGGTTTCTCAGAAAACGTTTCTTAGTTAACTCCAAAAACTAATTTTTACGTACCAAAAACACTTTCACCTTAACTTTTCATACACGCATACAGCTAGACGGTCTGAAGTCTACTAATATCAGTCAGCGGTATGAGTGGAAAATTCCATAGAAGAACATTATCGTACACGTGCAACTGTTGAGTGGCAACTGGTACTTAGACCGAGGTACACTCGGACCAAAGTACACACATCTCCCCTACCTCATTTTGTTTAATTGCCATGGAAAATGTTTTGGAAGATCTAGAAGTAGGCAATGGAAAATTTTTCATAATCTTGGCACTAAAAAGTACTGAAAATTGTACTTTTTGTCAAATGCTTTGTACTTATAGAATGATTCATTGCCCTACCGCCGATTTAGTTATTTTTACCACTTACCCAAATACCCCAAAAAATAATCTAAAATTTTTTTTGTGGGCATTTCTTATGATATCTTAATTTTTTACTTTGAGCGTATTACAATGTCTCAGAAAGACAAAAGCAAATAGTAATCATACTTGCAACATATTTTTGCTCGCTACGTGGTGCAACTCCTCACAGACGATTGAAAAATACTGAGAAAGACTGAAAACTAAAAACATGCATTATTGCTATAACAAGCATAGTTTACGAGACATCATTATACTTCTTGGTATGCGAGATGTATTGTGTATTGTGGATAAGAGAAGCGCTCAGCACACACAAAACAATCGACAGACAAAGTGTCGGTAAGACAGTGCACATGTACATATTACAAGCTTCGGCAAAGTATCAAAAAATAAATAAACTTTTATTAGTTTACTAAACAAAAGGAAAAAACAAAATATATTTTTTATAATATTTCACAGCTGCACTTTTTGAGCTTTTTTTATGATGCATAGGTATCACAAACTCCAAACATGCATAGTTTTTGAAATATGTATTAAATTTGCTTTATATTCATTAAGTTTTATTGGAAATTTCATTTAGTCATCATTAGATGAGTGCGGTTAAAAGGTGTCATCACCTGATTATTTCGTAAAAAATGCAAATGCACGCTAAACACAAAAAACCGTTAACAAAATGTGCTTCAACTCAGGAAACGGTCATTAGACCGAAATCATTTTTTATGCACTACACTATGTCCTTCCGTTTGTAACCCAGAGAAGGAGTCGTGGCAGGTAAGGATTAGCGTCACCTCCTGAGTTGATATAAATAGCCATGTCCGTCTGATTGACTGGCTGGCTGGCTGTCTGTGTGGAAATACAATACATTTTTTTGGGAAAACTGAGCAAGATAATTCAATGAAATTTGGCACTCTACCACCGTCATCAAAGTTAGCTCAAGGGATTGAAAATGAGCGAATTGTACCACCCATACAAAAAATATATTTAAACTGCAACTCTAAGAGTATTTTCCACGACAATGCAACCAAAAAATACATAAATACTAGGAATAGTTAGCGCAAGCTCTGAGCAAAAACTAGGCGAGTTCGGACAAGAGGGCGTGGCATCTCCCATACAAGCAAGAGTTTCAAAATGCTATACTGAAAGAGTTTTTTTAGATAGTCCAACAAAATTTCATTCAAATACTACGAAGTGTAAGTACAGGCTCCCGGCAAAAACAGGGAAAAATTTGAAGAGGGCGTGGCACCTCCCATATAACCAAGTTTTAAAAATGATATACTGAAAGAATTTTTTGAGACAGTCCAACTAAGTTTCACCCAAACACTAAGAGCTATAAATGTAAGCTCTGAGCAAAAACTGGGTGAACTCGGACATGAGGGCGTGGGACCTCCAAAATAAGCAAAATTTTCGAAATACTGCAGTGTAGGGTATTTAATGATTGGCCAGGCCAAAGGTAACACCCTTACTAGTTAAACTTAATATTATCAATTTCACATTTTCAAGTAAATTTTATGCGGAAACATAGCTCAATCATTGTCATTTCTAGCAAATTAGCATCGAATTCATACTATGACATTAATTTTTCCCTACATATATTTCATTCCAGACAAAAAGTGAGTATGGAAGAATAAGACACAAGACGAATTCATTGTTTGGAAGCATTCCTACCGAGACTTGTAAATTAAAATGTATTGAAGCAAAGTCAGCAATCTGTTAAAAAATATCTTAGTTATGAAACGTTTTTTGTGTTTTGTGAGGACCAATTTCATTTTTCGAAATATTCAAAAAATCATAACTTCCATCTTAATTTTTGCTTCGTAAGAATGATTTTTATACCCTACACCCAGGGTATATTCACTTTGTCCTTCCGTTTGTAACGCAGAGAAGGAGGCGTGGCAGGTATGGAAAAGTATATATATTCTTTATCAGCGTCACCTCCTGAGTCGATATAGCCATGTCCGTCTGTCTGGCTGGCCGGCTGGCTGGGTGTGTGTGGAAATACATTTTATGGGAAAACTAAGCAAGATAATTCAATGAAATTTGGTGCACAGCCTCCGTCGTAGAAGTTAGCTCAGGGGATTGAAAATGAGCAAAATCGGTCAACGGACACGCCTACCGCCCATACAAAAAATATTTTCAAAATGAAATAATTAGAGCATTATTTGCAATAACAGAAGCAAAATACACATAAATACTAGAGAAAGTAAGTATAAGGTCTGAGCAACAATTAGGCTAATTCGAACTAGAGGGCGTGGCACCTCCCATATAAGCAAAAGTTTCAAAATGTTATACGGAAAGCTTTTTTTGAGATAACCCAACCAAATTACACTCAAACACTCGGATCTATAAATTCAAGCTATACGCAATATCTAGGTTAACTCGGACAAGAGAGCGTGGCACCTCCCATATAAGCAAAAGTTTCAAAATTATATAATGGAAATGTGTTTTGAGATAATCCAACCAAATTTCACTCAAACACGAAGAACATTAATTGTAAACTCTGAGCTTAAATTAGGCGAAGTAGGATAAGAAGGCGTGGCACCTCCCATATAAGGAGATTTTTTTTAGAAAACCTAACCGAATTTTACTCAAACACTCAGAACAGTAAATGCAAGCTCTACGCAAAATCAAGGTAAGCTCGGAGGAGAGGGCGTGGCACTTCCCATTTAAGCAATTTGTTCTTTTAATCTCCTAATAATATACTTGAAATGCAGTGTAGGGTATTTAGTTTTTGGCCAGGCCAAAGATACTACCCTTACTAGTTTTATTTTCTTTCCGCAAAATATGTTCTGGAAATTCAAAAAAGTGGTTCAAGAATAGTTTTTAATAACTTCGGACCAAAATACAATAGTACTAAATTTAGTACTTTTTTGTCAAATACGAAAAATTGTGCTTATTCAATACATTTTCAAAAATTGTCTGAACATGAAAATCGGTTAAGAAAGTTCCAAGTTTCGGACTAGTGATGAGCAAACCAAGACATTGGATATTGAGTATTGTTCTTGGTTCTGATATTGAGTCTTGGTCTTGAATTTTGGTCTCGGTCTTGGTATTAAAAATTCCTAGAGATTATTGAGTATGCAAAATAATACATTATTGGCCCTATGCTCCTCCTAGGAGTTAAAGGAGAATACATACATACAAAATAATAAAACCCTTCATATGGACCAAAAACTAAGATGGTACTATGTACGGCTTAGGATTTTTGATTCTCTGAACATTTCGAAAAATGAAATTGACCGATAGGTCAACTAAGAAATTTCTTAACAGATTGCTGACTTTGTTTCTAAACCTCTCAATTCACAAGTTTTGGTATAAATATTTCTCATTCTTTTATCAACTAATTCTTCAATTCTCAACTGATATTTATTTTTTAACGCTAAAAAGATAAAAATTGACATGTTCACACATTCATACAACTTTTCTCACTTTTCTCGTCTTCAATAATTTATAAGAAATCAGTATTTGATTTTATAAAGTTTTATATTATAATGGTGTTGAAAACATTTTTCCACTCCAAGTGTCAAAATTTTCTTAATATAAACGTAAAAAAGCATTTTCAGTTTTCCATATTTACACTCATTTTCAGATAGTCTGCCTTTATGGCATTGCCACTGGACAATTAGTATATTGTGAATTCTCCAATATCCATTTTAGATGCGATGTGATACGCGTATTGACACCTGTAGTAGTGCCATGTCCACCACATCCATAACCCAAACTAATGCAACCCACTAGAAACATGCGCGATTTACGTAAGATAACGGGGCCACCAGAATCATAGCTACAAGAATCACGTCTTTTCTGCATATGATCGGTAGTGCATATGTGAGAATCTTGTATATGTAAATTACCGCTATAAATCGATTGACATTGAGCATTATCGATGACTATTAGTTGAATTTTCTGCAAGAGATCAGAAGTTGGGCCACCATGAAATATGCTACCCCAGCCAATGACATCAACAATGCCGTAGGTGAAGTCATCGTTGCTAAAGTTTGAAGATGATATATACATATATATATATTTTCAAGGTAGATATATTAAATGGGAATACTATGGAATACAGAATACTTAAAATTGTACAACTTACACTTTTGATAATGGCGGCAAGCAAATCGGTCCAACGCCGAGTGACCATTCGATATCACGTGTGGTACGTAATAGCGCAATATCATTAACATTCACTTTTTCACTATAATATGGATGTATAATAATCTGCTCAATATCGTGTTCAGCAGTGTAACGTGATTTTATTTCTGAAAAGTTCATAAGAGAGAAATGTATGTAATGAAATGCTTCATATTGTTTTTGAAAAAGTATACATACTACCGCTTAAGTCGATTATACCCACAATGGCTCTAATAAAATTGGCCGATATATCCCATGTGAAACAATGTGCTGCCGATAGCATATAGCGGTGAGAAACTGCAATGTTTTGGAATGCGGAAGCATATTAGTTTGTAAGCAGATTTGGAGCAGAATGGAGATCAAACAACTCCCTAAATCTTAATAATTATATATAGTACACAAAGAGAAAATTGTATCATCAAAATGTTAGTAGTACGCCCATTGATTTAATTGGTTTCATTTTAATTAGGTTTTCTGATTAATAGAAGACCTTTCGCAAAAAAAAAAATATTACTATTTATGTAACAAACAGAAATGATTTTACCAGCAATTTTATTGATTTAATTATAAAACACCTTATTGTTTCAAAAGTACAAACTAAATGTTTTCTTAAATAAGTAAGTATGTATGCACTAGCCCGGTTTTAGTGCACGTGTTTTCGATATTGCTACACTGCAGGATTGTCTCAATAGTCCAATCTTTGGTCTAGTTTTTTTGCAAGTAAGTCCAAAATGGACTTCACCGAAAACTAGAATAAATTCACTTAAATTATAGATTGTATCAGAAATGGTCAAAATGTAATGCATAATCCGTCATTAGTACCAAAAGTGGTCGAATTGTATATCGATTATATCAGTTAAATTATAACATTAGCCGTGTTTCTTTTGACGCATATATACAATTGTGGTAATTTTAAATTGCGATAACTTATGAACGGTAAGTCGTACGATAAAAAGTCGAAGGGTCTTCTTCAGGGAGAACCACATGCTCTACAAATAATTTTAATTTTTTATAAAAAATAAATAATTATTTTTTATAGAATAATTCCTAAAAGGTAAATTTTTTTAAAAATAAAATGAAAATTTTTTGTAGAGAACGTGATTCTTAATAAAAAAAGTTCCTTAGAGTTTATGTATATTGTGAGGCCCGGGTTCAAATCATCCACTTAGTGATTTTCAATTCCAATTTTAAAATTTCTCTTAATCTGTACACAATTTGCCTGAAGAGTCTTCGGATCAGAAAATGAAGCATATGTCCAACATAGCCGAGATATAAAATAATAAAAAATTAATGAAAAAAATTTCATCCACACTGAAATTCGAACCCGGAACACATTGCTCAGAATTATATAACGAACTCTTTAGCTTATTCGGCTATGAAACCTCTTGAAATTCTTGTGTAAAACTTGAATTTCAAATTAAAATTGTTGAAATTTATGAATAAAAAAAAACATAGGCCTTTTTCTGGTCCGAATGTAATGAATAAGCAGTAATTAACCTTTTTCTAGTCCGGTTGTAATGCATAAGGAGACAGTTGGTTACGCCCAATGACAAACAATGTAAAACGTAAGTAGAACTACATATGTAAGTGATGGGACCAAAATTTGGGCTGGTCGGTTTCTCCCATGGAGTAGTTTAGGATAGTTCGTGGTCCTGCAGGGTAGCTTACACGGGCCAATTTTGTTAGGTTTCATAATAAAATGATTGTGTCAAAGTTTGGTCCCGATCGGAGGGGGATACCACTTGCCGTATCGGTTCCAAAGAGGGAGAACTTGGAAAAAATTTTACGAAAGTAATTCATAGCTCGCCAGGGGTGACCCCTTGAGAGGTGAAATGTGTAAACACCTCTTATTATTTTTTCTTTCTCGTTGCAAACCTATCCCCTATCTGCCACCCTTCTGGGGGTCGACTTACAAAATCACATTTTTTGGAAACTCGCTCTAAATGTCCCGGGATGACCCCAGGAAACGTCAGATGTGTGATTGGCTCCTACTATTTTTTTGTTTTCAACATTTTTTGTTGATACCCCTACCCCTCATCAGCCACCCTTTTGGGGTCTCTCTACAAAAAAAAAATATCAGAAAATTTGGAAAAATGCCGAATAATAATTCATAGATCCCGCGGTGTTACCCCTGGAGGAGTAAACTGTATTACCAGGTCCTACTTTATTTTCATTATGTTCATTTGCTCCTTACACACCTACCCCCTATCTGCTACTCTTTTGAAAGTCCCCCTAAAATATCCACATTTTTGAAAATTTAATGTAACTCTCTTGGGATGACCCCAATGTATGTCAAATGTATGATTATATCCTACTATTTTTTGCCTCCAACCTATCACCTATCCATCACCCATTCAACACCTAAAGTTGGGATTTAACTTATTAAACGTCACACCATTATCACGGCGTGGGGCGGTTAAATACATAAGTTTCATTTCATTTACTTATGTACATTTATTTCACAAGTCATCGGAAAATAATAACTAACCCAATTGAATTACATAGAAAGTAAAAGTTAGGTTAAGTCTGTATTTATTGTTTGCTGGGAAAATTTTCTTCTCGCCTTCATTTTGGCTGAGGCAAAATAATGAGAAGCAAAATAAACAAAGCAATAGGTACAAAGACATTCTCATTACATGAAGCTATCATACGATAGAGCGAGAATCATCGAGAAAACTCCACCAAGCGACGGCTGTTGGTCTAACACAGGCACTTTTTGCGAGATTACAACTTAGTTTCTATTCAACATCCGCACTGTGGAGATTAATTGGTCTATTGTTAACATTTGTTATGAAATAATGTGTTAATTGTTAAAACTGTTCTTAAATTGTGAAGCCATGAACTTGAAGAATTGAGATAGGAATTATTTTATAATTTTGAATTCGTCGCAATCCAGTAATCAGAATCTTTAAAATTACGAGTAAGAGCGGTTAAATTTTGCAGCAATATGTAAGCGTATAACTGAAGGAAACTGTAGAAAAACAGCTTTGCATTGAGCAAAAAGTCTTTTTTTATAAGTTAATTGTATCGATTAATGGTGTCCTCAATGGTATAAACTTTTATATGTTAATAAAAGGTACAATCAGAACCAATCTTCTCAGTTCATTAATCAATCCATTAATATTATAAAACTGTGCGAAATTTCACACAAACTGTGTAAAAAAGTCACAATTTTATACACAGTTTTTGTGAAATTTCAAACAGTTTCAATAAGAGTGTAGATAGTATCACTCATTTTCGAAATATGTTTATGTTAGATGTATTCATTATTTAACAAAAAATACACATACTTATTGAGGCTCCACAAAATTGATGGGAATTTAATCTTTTATCCATAAGTGCCACCATACTGGGAAATTCAAGCGGACCAGCATTTTGTCCATTCGAAATGCGTGCACTCGCAGACCAACCACAATTGCAAGCTTGCCGCTTCGCAAAGAATCTACAATGGAATTTACCACTATTGCCGTGACTTCTATAGGCCAGAGTAAGCGCACGAAAGAGTGATGTACGTACAATAGAGGTTCTATGACTTATTACCTCGGCATTAGTCAATTGTACGTCGCCATCGTTCGCAATATAAAAGAACTCAGTTTGAGAGTTTTGGGGAAGCTAAAGAAAATATGTAGATAAGAATCAAAAGTTATATGCCAATTTAGCTGTGGATATTCCAAGGTCAAGATTAAAGGTCAAAAAGCACAAGTGGCATATATCAACTAACCGTTATATCGCAATATGCTTCAATATAATGATCCAATGGCGCTACAATCTGATAACGACATGATGAATTCACTGGATAATCTTCAGGATAGTATGGTGATTGTAAAAAGGCTTCCTTTTCTACCGGTATTATGTTATCACAGCCTTCGAAAGGTAATGATTGTTGTTGGCATGTCATTAGCACTAGTAACTGTAGTATGAGCAGTAATACTTCGATAATGGCTAAAAGACACGTCAGAGAAAAAAAATCCTTGAAGCATACACTTTTTGAAAGTTCTCACCTGATTTCATTTTGGATATATATTCTCGAAATTTTCCTGAAGAATAAATTTCTGGGGCTAATTTTCACTTGCTTATTTTTTCTTAAGTGATAGAAATAATTTCTTTTAGCCTATATTTAAGCCACAAAAAGCCAATATGTAAAAGCTATAAACTTCAAATACTATGGCTGGAGTGCTGATAATATAAATTAGTTTTACAACATTCATTCATACATATGTATGTGGTGCAATATTAATAAATTAATTTTTTTGTGGAAAAAAAATAAAACATTGTTCACTATAAATCAGTTTTCGAAGTTGTGACGCAAATTTCTCTTAAGGAAAATTTGCTCACATACTTTAGATATATATTGGACTGATGCAAAAAAAGCTTTTTTTGAATTTCCAGGGTTTAAAAGAAGTGAGCTGGGATTTTTTTTAAATTTTTTTGAAGGTCATTTAGAGGTGGCGCAAGGCCGATTTATGCAAAATCTCGTCTTGAAGCGGTTTTTATTTTATTACGATCTCAAAAATGCTTAGAATGAGGTATGTTATATTAAATTTTTTGTCTTGAATAAAGGTACACGGTGGTTTTTAAAAAATTTGAACTTTTTGAAATACCACCCGCGATTTTTTTCGGGGATAGTGTTGGGGGACCCTTCTAGTATCAGAATCCGGGAACCGCAAAATCGAACGTCCAGCCGTTTTTTTTTTTTGACATTTTAGTTTTTTTAACGATTTTTGAGAATGTCTCGGATTTATATACATATTATGTACACATATATATGTATATACGTACCGATTTTTTTTTAAAATAAATGGTGCGGAAACGATACCTTTTATATGTATGTATGTATGTATGTATATATATATACATATATATACATACATACATACATACATATAAAAGGTATCGTTTCCGCACCATTTATTTTAAAAAAAAATCGGTTTTTTCGTATATAAAAAAACACAAACAAAAACCGGATACAGCAATAGTCACTCCAGTTGTAATTTTTGATGCTTAATCCGAATCCGGTCTTAGAATTGCTCTGTTACTTCTGGACTTTGAGATATCCTAACATAAATGTTTAAAGGACACCATTTTTTTTCCTATTTTTGAAGTTATATAACAAGATAAGGTAATATTATGCCGTAAAATCTGGTATGACAGTTAATAGCCCTAGTTTTTTTCTTGAAAACTCAATCAAACCGATAACGATATCTTTTTTTTTGTCGGAGATATCTTTACCTAAAAAGTTAAAAAAGTGCAAAAACACGATTTTTTGCTATATTGGATGTTATATGCAGGACACACAAAATTCTTCTGTGCATTTCTATTACAAGAATCATTTAGTACTTTCTTTTGGCTTTCAATTGAGCTATTAAATGTTCATCTGCAATATTCTTCTACAAAGTTATGACCATTTAAAAATTACATTATGAAGTGCAAACTCACAGGGGTGCCACTAAAATATAGTGTACGAGTATTTCTTACATACGTATTGCTGCAACATGTCGTCTTAAAATAGTCATAACTTTTAAGAAAACTATTACAAGAGACCACTTGTTAGCTTATTTTGAAAATAAAGAATGGTTTTAATTGCTCCGGTTAGTAAAAAAGAGCAGACGAATTTCGTCCGTACTGTATACAACCTCAAATATAGCCGAAAACCGAGATTTTTCACTTTGAGTTTCATGGTGTGATTTTAAAGTTAACATAACTTTGCAGAAAAATATTGCAGATAAACATTTGAGAGCTCAATTTAAAGCCAAAAGAAAGTGCCAAATGTTTCTGGTAATAGAAACTCCCAAAAAAATTTTGTGTGTCCTGTATATAACATCCAATATAGCCAAAAATCGTGTTTTTGCACTTTTTCAACATTTTAGGTAAAGATATCTCCGACAAAAAAAAAGATATCGTTATTAATTTGATTGCATTTTCAAGAAAAAAACTAGGGCTATTAACTGTCATACCAGATTTTACGACATAATATTACCTTATCTTGTTATATAACTTCAAAAATAGGAAAAAAAATGGTGTCCTTTAAACATTTATGTAAGGATATCTCAAAGTCCAGAAGTAACAGAGCAATTCTAAGACCGGATTCGGATTAAGCATCAAAAATTACAACTGGAGTGACTATTGCTGTATCCGGTTTTTGTTTGTGTTTTTTTATATACGAAAAAACCGATTTTTTTTAATGGTGCGGAAACGATACCTTTTATATGTATGTATGTATGTATGTATATATATATACATTTATATATATTACACATATATACATACACAAGTATATATATGTACGTATATACATATATATGTGTACATAATATGTATATAAATCCGAGACATTCTCAAAAATCGTTAAAAAAACTAAAATGTCAAAAAAAAAAAAAAACGGCTGGACGTTCGATTTTGCGGTTCCCGGATTCTGATACTAGAAGGGTCCCCCAACACTATCCCCGAAAAAAATCGCGGGTGGTATTTCAAAAAGTTCAAATTTTTTAAAAACCACCGTGGGTACCTTTATAAAAAAAATAAAAATTGCGACCTTAAATCAACGACATATTGTTTTTTTTTTAGGCTAAAACACCCTCAAAAAACGTTTTTACGAAATTTCACCCTATTGAATTGATACCAAAGCACTCAAATGCATTCAACCATGAATTCATCATCAAAAAACTAAGTGAAGTTTCGGGTACAGCGGCACCCGAAATAACATCACCAATGTCTGGCCGCTCAATCATTAAGGATTGTCAAACACATCGTTCTTATCTCATAGACACAGGAGCTGACGTTTCGCTAATCCCTAGAATAGGAGTTGCATTTAGTAAAAACCTTATTTCTCCACTTAAGACTTACGTAGGGCCTAACAAAAGTTCGCTTAATTGGTGTCATGTTATACATTTTTAGTAAATCAAAAAATTGCGTATTATTTGTTATAGTCTTACGATATATCATTTTAATTTTCAGAAAGATCGGTTAAAATGGAGAGAAGAAAACGTAAAATTCGTGAACCAATGTCAGCAGATTTCCAATGCCAACGCAGCAAGAGATTCGGTTTGCTATTCTTTTTGGATTTCGACGTAAGCTCAAACCTATGGAAATATTTAATGAATGCCAAATAGCATTTGAAGTTAATGCGCCATCCCTCGTGACTATTTCAAAGTGGTTCCGAAGATTCCAGGCACGTCATTTTTCTGTGGAGGACGAACCTCGAGAAGGCCGCCCAAAATCTTCGCCTGATTATGAATGTGTAGCGCTGGTTAAGTCTAAAATTAACGAAGATCCAAGATTGACCCAGCAAATCATTGCTGAGGAACTGGGCTTGAATGCCATGGCTGTATCGCAAATATTAAATAATGATCTTGGATACGCGGAGAAATCTGCACGATGGATTCCTAGAATTTTAAGTGATGCTCAAAAAGAGGCATGTGTGCGTTTTGCAAAGTATTTTCTTAAAAAATTCAAAACCGGAGGGTCTAACACCTTCAAGAAAATTGTAACAGGTGCTGAAGCATGGTTTTAGAAGTACAACCCTGAAACCAAACAACAGTTCATGGAATGGAACCCAGAAAGTGCAAGTCGACCTGTTAAAGTAAAGCAAAAAAAAGTCAGCAACAAAAGTAATGACGTCAGTTTACTTCACCAGAGAGAAAGTTGTAGCTGCTATTCCTTTGAAAAAAGGTCAGACGATTACTGCTAAGTGGTAAACTGAAACCTGCTTACCAAAAGTTTTCCAAAGTTTATTGGGAAAACGCCAAAAAAAGGAGCTACGCTGCTACTTTCTACATCACGATAATGCGCCAGCGTACACTGCTGAAAAAACGACCGATTTTATTTTCTTTCTGGCGTCGAAGAAATTCGTCTAGCTCTTTATTCCCCAGATCTAGCGCCTTGTGACTTCTAGTTGTTTCCAAAAATAAAAAAAAATTTGAGAGGGAGAGTCTTCAACAGCAATGAGGAGATAATAAATGCGGTTAATGATGAAATGGCAAAACTGCAAAAAGCCGATTTTGAAGACTGTTTTTCAAGATGGACTTATCGACTTTAAAAATTTATCAAAATAAATGGCGATTACGTTGAAAAAATACAAATACATGAAGAATAAATTTAAAAATTTAAAAAATTAAATTTAAAAGTTTTTTCAATTCAACTAAGCGAACCTTTGTTAGACCCCTCGTATGCTGTTAATGGCACTCCAATTAAGACTTTTGGAACACAATTGAAGATGATTCGCCCATTCACTTTTAGTTGGTTGAATTATTCCTTGCTCGAGCATAAATTGAAACTTCTTTTTGGCCATTGTGAAGCGTTTTGGATCTAGTCTACGTGCTTTTGCTGTTACTGGTGTACCAGTCGTTTCGATAATGTGAAATGTCCTAGTTTGCTCAACTGATTTCAGTGATGAATTGACGCTTCTGACTTTGCGATGGGTGCTGTTTCGGAACAACGCGAAGGAGAGAATTGGCTACCTTTAGCGTTTTACTCAAAAAAACTGACTCCAGCGGAACGCAACTACAGTACTTATGACAGAGTGCTACTAGCAGCATACAGTGCTATTAAGTACTTTAGACACATGTTGGAAGGTCGTAAGTTCACATTATTTACTGAGCCACTTATTTTTGCTTATTTTCAGAAACCAGAAAAAGCTTCTCCTTGACAGCTAAGGCATTTAGGTGTCATTCCTTAGTTTACCACAGATATACGTCATATATCTGGTAAATTGAATATCGTCGCAGACACCATGTCAAGAATTGATGAAATTTCTGTAATTAATTATAAAGAAATTGCTCGTGCTCAACGAAACGACAATGAATTAAAGGAGCTTGTACAAACTTCATCAACACTTCAGTTCAAACTTATTTCAATACCCAGCACTAATTTAGAACTTTATTGCAATTTATCAACAAATCGTGTACGTCCTTATATACCGCAACAATTTCGTAAGCTAGTATTCGATAACATTCATGGACTCTCGCATCCTGGTGTACGAGCAACTCAACATATACTTACTCAACGTTTTGTTTGGCATCTAAGGCAACTCAACACACAAAGTCACCACATGGAAGTTTCCCGAATGTCGTTTTGCAAACATCGGAAGGAAATAAATACATTCTCACAATGGTTGATCGCTTTTCGAGATGGATAGAAGCTGAACCTCTCCAAATCATAACTGCTGAAGAAGTTTGTCGCAAATTTTATGACTCATGGGTAGCACGCTTTGGTTGTCCCAACAATATTTACACTGATAGAGGTAGACAATTTACTTTTTAAATATTTCATAACCTGGCAAAATTATTAGGAGCGGAGGTGCATCATACAACATCCTTTCATCCACAAGCAAATGGTATGGTGGAACGATGCCATACGATCTTAAAAGCAGCCTTGATTTCACACAATAATTGCCAATGGACAAAAACTCTTCCAACAGTGTTACTTGGTCTGCGAACTGCGTTCAAAGAAAATATTAACGCATCAGCTGCAGAACTAGTTTATGGTGAAGCATTGAAATTACCAGGATGTTTTTTCAATGATATTTCTCAAGAGCAACTTGATAATCCAAGTGAATTTCTAAGCACATTAAGATATAATATTCAAAAAATCAAGCCTATTGGAGCAATTAACCTATCTATCGCACTATCTGTGAGTCAGACTACGGATTTATCAACCGGTTTGTCACACATGGTTTAGTTTTCGTCTCAATAAAAGTTATAACATAATGAAAAGCCCTTCGAACGAGTTAAATGTAATTGAAATCAAGACTGTGCAACTAGCGCTAAATAAGTAATCTACCATTTTAGCATTGCTACCAATATTGGAGTGGTGTCATTAATTCGCAGTATTGCAATCTTTTAATTTCCTTCAATTTCCTTGTCTCAATCATTTCTTTTCCTTTAATTATGTATGTATTAAAATATATATATTTCTTTTGCTTTTGTATGGTGCTACCCCCACTTATGTCTCTGATGTAAATTATTTATACAACTCCCTTTATTTGCTTAGCCGGATATACAACGCTGAAATTTCCATTTCCCCAATTCATTTATCATTTATGGCCATTGTTCATTTGATCGATTTTGTGTTCAATGTAGTACTTAGTACTTGGATTGACTCTGTTTATTTTGTTGTTCAACAATGGTTGAATGTAACAAAACAATTGAAAACATTGGTCATACAAAATGTTCTCTCAAAGATTTATCGTTATAATTTTCTCAATTACTTAGTTTATATCTAAACAAATTATATATAGCAGCGATTTATTATTAATTGTGCAAATTTCGATTATTCAAACCATTCATTATTCATTAATATGACTCATGTTCCATAAAGAAACAGAAATGTGTGCTGTTTCCTACTAACAATTATCTTTAGTTTATGTAGTGTGACTCTCAATATTATTTTATACGACAAATTTAAAAGAAGATTTATAAGATGTACCGTTTATGGAAAAAATTTCAAGCATCGTCTTTTGTATTTGATATTATACTAAGCAATTTAAATTTTTAGAGCTTACCGTAGTTACATTCAGAATATGTTATAAGCTTCCCGCAATTTCACGAAATGAAAATGTTCTGAGTTCGACCCCATCGATTGGCCAATTGATCACCAATGCAAAAAATAATTCCCAAACCATTTTTTTCGAAACGGAAATTTTAGTGGTTCAAGCTTACTTAGACTATGATCCAGCCTCCCTTTTTTTCTTCCCTTTTCGGTTGATGCCAACTTTTAAAACTTTCATCATTGATTAATGCAAAATGAAATAATCATAACGTTCATTTCTGGAGCCAAGACTGGCCTAAGTGTTGTAAGATCAAGATATGTTCAGTTTAAAAATACAAAAGTAATATAGGAAAAAAATGATTAAACCTTAATAAATTACTCTTCAGGATAAAATTTCACCAATCCCACATCTTTTATAGACGATCTACAGTGGTCCCAAAGTGTGTTTTTATATCAAAATAGGTGATTAAAAAAAAAAAAAAAACAAATCGTTTTGACCACCTTTCTTGGGGCTCAAGCCCGAAAAATCGAAAACGGAAAATTTATAAAACTCTTTAACTCCAGAATCATTTATCCGATTTCTATTTTTTTTTAATGGGTAGATATTTTGTACGTTGAGGTCCTTGAAACAAATTTTTTCAAAATCCTCTCGGCACGGGAAGTATTAACCCGATTTGAATGATTTTTTTTATGCGTAGATATATTGTTCGGTGAGATTTTGTAAATTTAATTTTTTGAAAACTCCCTCAGCTTTGTCCGAGAAACCTTAATAACTCGGGAACTATTTGTCCGATTTGAGTGATTTTTTGCTATACCGGACGAAGTCGAGAGAACTTTAAAAAAATAAATACTATAGAACCTCACTTGGTAACATATCTACGCATTGACAAAAAAATCACTTAAATTGGAGGAATGGTTCGGACAAAGCCGAGAGAATTTGGAAAAATTAAATATCACAAAATACACCGGACAATAAACATATCTACACATAAAAAAATTCATTCAAGCAGAGTTAATAGTTCCCAAGTTATTATTTTTACTATGCCGGAAAAGCCGAGAGAATTTTGAAAATATAAGTTTCACAGGACCTCAACGGGCAAAGTATCTACCTATTAAAAAAAACAAAATCACAAAAATCGAATAAAGGGTTCTCGACTTGTAGAGTTTCACAAATTTTCCGTCTTAAAGCAGGCAAAAAACTTTGACACAAAAAACCCACTTTGCGACCCTTTTAAATTTTTTAGAATTTAGAAAACTACTTTTCGAGATTCAATATCAAGACCCAAACAAAGTTGAAAAATGTCCAAGAAGCTTAAAATAGTAGGAAAGGCGATTTAAATAAACTATCGAAATAATCGAACAATTTAGAACTTGTCGGATTCTGTGAAAAAATAGCACAATGTTAAGAATATCAAGTTTTGAAAATTAATGAATTTTTAAACATTTTAAAGATATCAGAACATGTTTGAAAAGTCTAATATTGTGGAATATCAACTAAGTAAATGATCGAAATATTCGATAAAAATAAGATATGCTACTAACGCTAAAAAATGTGCCGAAGTCAGGAATTATGGAAAAAGTATATAAAACAAAAAATGGAATATTCAAAAATTATGGTGATAAGGGTCAGTTGAGAAGTATCGAAAATTTTACAAAAATGAAATAACGTACGCTATAATAACACAGGTTTACTAAAAAAAAAAAGTCATGACGTTTTGACCTAGGAACTTTGACGTCCTGAATCTGAATCCGGGGTCCGTTTTTTTCCAGAACGTCTGAGAAAAAATATTTCTTATGGAGGTTATTTTGTATCATTGAGTTCTTAGTCTTTAAAAAGAATATGTAATCAAAAAAGGTATCTCGGACCCAGTTTCGGAGATATAGCCATCGGAAGATCCGGATATATCTTCTATAAGTTGAGAACCGCTGGATGGATTTGTAAACTTTTGATGTCATATGAAAGGTATTTTGACAGCCCATAAAAATGTTTTCAGCATATTTTTAATTGGATTCATGGTTTTCGAGATATGACTTTTTTTTTAAATTTTGCGAAATTTTTCAATTTCAACAACAAATAAATCAACAACACCAACAGCAGCAACAACAACAACAAAATACCTGTCATGTGACACCAATATATTCCAAATCCCTCCAGGGGTTCCCAACTTATAATGGTCTTCATAGAAGATATATCCGGATCTTCCGATGGCTATATTTCCGAAACTAGGTCCGAGATACCTTTTTGATCACATATTCTTTTTAAAGACTAAGAATTCAATGATAAAAAATTAGTTTCAGAATTTTGGTGAGTTTATCACTGAACGACAAATGAACCCCATTTTGACCTCCATATGACCTTGAAATCTTTTTTCTCAGACATTTTGGAAAACAACAGACCCGGGATTCGAATTCAGGACGTCAAAGTCCCTAGGAAACACATAGTCCGGTCAAAACGCCATAACATTTTTTTTTTTTTTTTTTGTAAACCTGTGTAATCGAAGCTCCTAAAAACGTTGAAATGTTCAAACAATGCTGAAAAGTCGAAACATACCAATAATTTTTTGCTGAAATAAATTTTAGAAGAAATCGCTTTGGTTTAAACAATTAAAATTGTAAAATTACATATACTACACAGGCCCACAAAAAAAAAAAAGTACCATGCGCGAAAGGTCAGACCACTTGAACTTTATGTTTTCGGGGTCGCTAAATCCGAATATGGTGCCAGAATAGCGAAGTTGGTTCGCATTTTTTCAGAAATCAGAAATAATGCTGAAAAAAATCTTAAATTTTCAGCGTAATTACTGATTTCTGAACAAACGCGAACCAATTTCGCTATTCTGACACCATATTCGGATTCAGCGATCCCGAAAACATAAAGTTCAGGTGGTCTGATCTTTCGCGCATGGTACTTTTTTTTTTGTGGGCCTGTGTTATTATAAGATTGATATCAGATCACGTTTTTAAAGTTATTTAAGAGTATAAAAGCTATTTTTTTGATCAATTTTTTTGAAAATTAAAACAATGATTGTTGTGTTTAATTTTTGTTTTTTTATTAATTTTTTAAAAATTTATTTATATTTAAAAATTAAAAATTAATAAAAATTGCCGACGTTTCGCGGATTTTTTGTCCGCTTCATCGGGGCGTCTAACTAGAAGTAAAATTACAAATACCAAACAATAACACAATTTGCAAAGTATTCAATAGGCGTTTAAGCAACCGAATTTCGATGTACTTAAATGAAAAAAAAAGCAAAATAAAAAAATTTTGTATAAAACATTATCCGATGTAACAGCTGTCAAAATTCTCACAGGCCAAAATAAAAAAGTACACAATTCCAAACATAAAATTCACTTTAATTTGTTACAAAAACTTACATATGTAGAGAAAAATCATGTTGATAACCTTGCAGATTAAGCCAGTGATGTGATCAAAAGTTTAGTATTAGAAGGTTTATCGATTCTTCTCAATATGAAGGTGTGTTCCTGGACAAATTGATTAATTTCTTGTTAGTAATTGCTTGTAGCCTCCACATTGATGGTTTTTAATGAGAATGATTCATATATTATGCTTTAACGAATTTATATAAAAGTTCGGTTTTTAGACCCTCTCTTCTCATGTAAGTAATCGTTGATAGCTTTTTGCCGGAAGCGTAAAAAATAATCCAATGATAAATTTCAATGGAATGAGTTTTAAATCACTTGGAGGATCCTCAGTGATACCACAATTTCACATAATGCAGAGGTATCGATATAAAAAGTAACCAATCTAATAATCATATTCAAGTATATAAATTAAGTCATTAGCTTGAATTTCGATGGCATTTTTTTAACGGCAATTTGATCATTGGACTGTTTGTTTGGGACAGTTTGTTGGTCAAACTTCAGTTGAAAAGTTCAATTGGAAGTTATTGTGAATTTATTTTATATAAAGTCAAGCAGTTATAGTCAACATCATCTAACAACAATACACAGAACTTCAAGTTTTGCAGACTTTTGGACTTTGGAGTGTTTGTAATATATGTGATGTCATTTGCTAACAGAAATTACTAACGGTGAGTAATTGATGTTTAAACTTTCCCTATTGTTGACTTCATTTGTCATCATATGATAAATCATTTCTAATCATTCGCCGTGACACTAAATTCTGGCAATTTCCCTGCATCTCTTTTCGTGGAAATCTCACCAAAGCACTGATAGATGACTTGACATTTGTCTCTCTAGCGTATAAGTAGTTTTAGTGTCATTTTTATACCCTACACCCAGGGTATATTCACTTTGTCCTTCCGTTTGTAACGCAGAGAAGGAGGCGTGGAAGATATAGAAAAGTATATATGTTCTTGATCAGCGTCACCTCCTGAGTCGATATAGCTATGTCCGTCTGTCTGGCTGGCTGGCTGTGTGTGGAAATACATTTTTTGGGAAAACTAAGCAAGATAATTCAATGAAATTTGGTGCACAGCCTCCGTCGTCAAAGTTAGCTTGGGGGATTGAAAATTAGCGAAATCGGTCAACGAACACGCCTACCGCCCATACAAAAAATATATTCAAAATGCAATTTTTTGAGTATTTTTCACGATAATACAACCAAAATACACATAAATACTACGAATTCTAAGCGCAAGCTCTGAGAAAAAACTGGGCAAATTCAGATAAGAGGGCGTGGCACCTCTCGTATAAGCAAAAGCTTTAAAACGCTATACTGAAATTCAAACTCTGAGAAAAAACTGGGTGAATTCGGACAAGAGGGCGTGGCACTTCCCATATAAGCAAAATTTTCAAAATACTGCTGTGTAGGGTATTTAATGTTTGGCCAGGCCAAAGGTAACACCCTTACTAGTTTTTAATTAAGACTATAGAAAGTGGTCTAAATTTAGAAATATGAAAAAAACTATAGCTCCTAAACCGTTAACGATATCATCTTGATATCGGATTTATGTATAAGGCAATTTAATCTCCTTTACACAAAAATTATTTTAGATCTAAGAAGTAGGCCATGGAGCGTTTTTATTGGTCCTAGTACTAAAAAGTATTAAAAAGAGTGCTTTTTTCCGAATAAAAAGGTAGTAAAAATAGTACAAAAAACTTATTTTTTGGTTTCAAGAAAAGTAGTAAAAATAGTACTTTTTGAAAAATAGCAAAAAACTTACTTTCCCAAAACATGAAAATCGTCTAAGAAATGTCAACTTTGCGAAGCCATATCGGTCAATTTCATGTTTTAAAAAGTTAAAAAGAATCAAAAATCTATAACGGTTTTCGAACTGAATTTAGGGTTCATATGAAAGTTTCATTCCACAATTCGTGACCTTAGAACAACAAGGTTCTATCTACACTCACATCACTTTCGAAAAATCTATGTTTGAATATTTCGTGTCGTATAACTTTTATGAATTGATTTTAATCACAATGTTATTTATATTACAAGCATTTGATTGTCGCGAGGATTCCATTGATACTAAAATAATTAAAATACGTTGCCTAGTTAATAAGGAATTTAAGTTTAAAAAATCGATAGAACTTTGTTGCTAAACGATAAGGTACTTGATTACATGATTTTTTCTAATTTGTCTGCTCTCTTACAGAAACACAAAGTTCTATCTGGCAGTTAGAACTTTGTGAAATTAATTTTAATTTGAATATGTGTAGATAGAACCTTGTGGATCTCAATTTCATTATTTATCTCAGAAACCATACGAGATAGAAATGTTTGAGTAGCGGTAATCGAAAGAGCGTGGTCTATTTAGTACGAAGCAATATATAACTCAATTTCACAAAAAATGTCAGTTAGAACCTTGTTGTTCTAAGGTCGCGAATTGTTTCAAATTTTATAAAAAAAAAAATCCAGACCGGAAATATTTTGTTGGTAATTTATTTAAATGAAAAAAAAAAATCAAGTGTTAGTGAGCTTATGGTAAAATTTTTTAAAAAAACAAAGTTTTTTGCAAGGAAATATGTCAAATTTATAGCAATAGTTAAAATATGAACTGAATCATTAAAGTTGAAAGAAATTTCTTAGCAATCCCTAACAAATTTGTTAGAATTTGTTAAGAAATTTCTTTTAATTAAACAAAACAGTTCTCTGCAAATTTGCAATCAACTTCGGATTTTATACCCTAATGGCAATAAGCTGATGATTTCTTCTGAAGATTTCAAACCCTTCAATCATATAATTTTTAACACATATGTGCCAATATCGCGCTAAAAGGATCTGTATTACACTTTCGACGCGGTGATATCCGTATGCTTGATGGTATTTTGCATAAACATTTAGAATTTGCTATATGATAATCTATTTGTTGTAATTCTTCTGCCATCAAATCGTCACAGCAATTTTCAAAATGACTTTGTACTGTCTTCAATAGAACATCCGCCAATTCATCATCATGATCGGAATATTTTTCGCATGTTTTTTTCTGGCGATCCTTTATATATTCGCTAACCGCATTTTTGACATCATTTTTAAGGCATAAAACTTCATTCATATGTTTCACTTGTTGAAATTCACAGAAGCAACGATATACAGCTTCAACTACTTCTTTTTGCAGTTCAACTGGATCGCAGGATATATTTCCAGATTGAGTTTCTTCATAATATTTATTTACTGCTTCCATAACGCCATTTTCTAATTTTTCAATAGCAAATTGAATATGAATTTGTTCCAAATCGCAAAAATAACTTTCGACTGCTCTGTATAATTCTATTTCTTGCTTTTGCGTATCTGATTGCATTTCTTTTTGCATATAATAATCATCGATTTCTTCAAAATATTCATCCAATATCTCGAAGAGTTCCTGATTTAGTTGCTCAAGACAAAGCCAATTGCTGCCCTGCTGATTTGATGTAAAATAATCATAGACCACTCCAAGCATTTCCATGTAAATTGCTTCCCTATTACCATATGCACAGCCATCCAATTTGTCTATTGCAGTGACAGTATTTTCATTCGAATCAAACATTTCCATATAAGTCCCATCTTCATTCTCACCACACGCTTTGGCGCATTTTAACGAGCCTGTACAATCCATTTTTTTCAATTTTGCGGCGTAAGGTCGATTGCATTGGATTTGAGGTTTCTCGAAGTTTATATTTTTTATGTTTCCCATTTTATGTTTTTTTGTAAATTATAAGAATAAGAAACTTCTGAAGAAGTTTTTGAAATGCTGTCCAATTTCGCGGGTTAGTCAGGGCAATTTTGCATTTGTTAATTAGAAAATGACGATGAAAATTAATTTTTACTGACTTTTTTCGAAAATAAAATTTAAAAATAAAAGATTTTGACTTTTGGACAAAATTCTGATTTCTGGCAGATCGTTTTTGTTTTAAAAACAGTGCCTCTTGAACTGTGATAAGGTCCACACAACCCAAATAAGCCCAATTAAACAACGACTAAAACATTTAAAAAACAAATAACTCCCAAAAACATGAAATAACACCCAAATTATTATAAATTTAGGCGATAATCATTTTGGAAATAACTCGGCTTTGTTTCGATTTTTTTTTTTTTGGCGATATTTCATAAAATAAAAAAAACGAAATAACTAGCTACCAATAAATCAATTGTCCAAAAAATAGACGAAATAACGCCCAAAAACAAATGATAAATTTTCGAAATTTCCAAAATGGTTGTCTCAAATTAGTACGAAAATAGTTTGGACGTCGCACACTGGGGAAAGGAGCTCTAAATATTTAAAGGTATCCTGAAATAACATTTAATTTTTTGAATTACACAGGGCGACAAACAAAATTTTTATTTCTGCGGCCTTAGTTTTGTGAGTATATTCAGTGGTCGAATCAACGCATTCGTGAACGTGCAACTCGTGACGAAAAATCATTTGTTTCACATGCATTTCGCATTACTAAATATATGATTTTACGTCACGAATTGTACGTTCACTGATGCGGCGATTTAACCCCAGATTCAACAAGGTCATCCGATACCTAGGGTAATTTATTTGTTAGGATTGACTCTAGATCTTCAGATATAGTTGCTTAAAAGTGCACAAATAGCTGTTTTGAGACATGTTTGAAGAAGTATAACACTCACAGCAACCAGTGTAGTTAATTTTTGTGAACACCATAAAAAATTTTTAACATTCCTCATTAAACCATACTTTTTAACTTTTCCAATTAGATCCTTACTCTTTTGAGCAAAGATTTCTGAAGAACTTGAGTCAATACAAACAAACAAACCACACCCTAAGTATTTAATAAGCTCAGTGTATATGGATTAAATGAAAAACCCAAGGAAACAAAATTTGTCCTTTGTATGGAGTTGAAATACCATTACTTCAATGGTTGATCATTCGAAAAGTAAGGACCTAATCGGAAAAGTAAAAACGTAATTATTATAACTAGAGATCACCTTGTGGCCGAAATTCGCCCATTTCGATTTGACCATAAAATAAAGGAAAAAGTTTTTATACCCTTCCTTGGTCGATAAAACAGAAAAAACTTTTAATATTCTTCCTTAGGGTTCGGGTTATCTGCATCGGTGCAGCAGCTAAGTTGCAATATTGTACTTTCCATTTAGAGGCGTGTAACTCCTACCAAAGAGCAAACAGTTTTTGATATCTATCTATACCAAAATTCATAAAAATCAATCATGTTATCGTGCTATATAGTGCTAACTCTATATCTATATCAAATTTCATAAAAATCGTATGCAGTATTTTCGCCGTGAGAGCATTTTTTCCATTTAGGGGCGTGGCACTGCCCACTGAAAATATAACGGTCATTTTGTCGTTCCATAGTGCCAATCCTATCTCCATACCAAATTTCGTTGAATCCGATGCAGCGGTTTAGCTGTGAGAGCGTTTTTTTCATTTAGGGGCGTGGCACCGACCACTGAAAAACATAATGGTCATATTATTGTTCCTTAGTGCTAACCCTATCTCCACACCAAATTTCGTTAAAATCGATGCAGCGGCTTAGCCGTGAGAGTGTTTTTTCCATTTAGGGGCGTGGCTCCGCCCACTGAAAAACATAATGGTCATATTATCGTTCCTTAGTCCTAACCCTATCTCCATACCAAATTTCGTTAAAATCGATGCAGCGGTTTAGCCGTGAGAGCGTTTTTTCCATTTAGGGGCGTGGCACCGCCCACTGAAAAACATAATGGTCATATTATCGTTCCTTAGTCCTAACCCTATCTCCATACCAAATTTCGTTAAAATCGATGCAGCGGCATAGCCGTGAGATCGTTTTTTCCATTTAGGGGCATGGCACCTCCCACTTTAAAAACAAATACTTATATGTAGTCCTATGCACTGCTCCTCCTCACAACCTTTCTAACAAAAAAAAAATCAAGCAAATCGGTTGAGATTTAGGTATAGAAACAGGGACCTAACCGATTTCGTTTGCCTATTTATATATAGATACTTCAAATATGCCTCAAAATAGGTATTTTTGCTCCTTTAAACAAAGATATCTGGAGAACTAGAGTTAATTTTGCGAGTCTGATATTATTATCGTATTCAGTAGGTCATCGTTACTCAAAATCGACTCCGAAACTTTATGCCGCAAAACCAATGTTGCCCTCTGTTATCGGCAGTTATTGAGAGTATCTGCCCCAGTGTGTGTCGTTTCATTTTAGTTTGCTGGCGTGATTTTATATTTTTTGGGTATTATCTCGTTTTCATTTTGAGTGCCATTTCGATATTTTTAATTTTGGTATTATTTCCAAAATGATTATCGCCTAAATTTATATGAAAATAATTTGGGCTTTATTTCACTTTTGTTTTTGGGCGTTATTTCCTAATGAAATTAAATAACATAGAAATCTTTATTATATTGAGCTTATATTTGTGTCTCTGTGCAAAGATGGCAAAATATTATGGGGATTATCATGAATCAATATTACTGGATATTACCTGAGATAAATTCCACGGGAATATTTATTCACGATAATCTCCGATAGGTTTGATGTTTTCATAAAGAATTTTTTCATTTTCACAAACAAAGTTATTAAATTTATGAAAATTCATTTTAACCCAAAACATTTAGTATTTGATTTAAAAACTGTAAAGTTTAATTTAAAAGCATTCATGTTCCCACTTTATTTTAGAACCAGTTAACTTTTTCTGTGTATGCATGTAAGTAGCTCTCAGTAATATAATTTCTGAAGTTCATAAAGTGAGCCATACAGGTGTGACAAATTTTGATGTTGATTGGTTGGGAATTTCGACCTATTTTCGAGCTTTTCAACAGTAATTCCGATCCGTCTGGGAAATTTTCTACTTTCCCGAAAAGCGGAAAAATTGCTCCGCACGGATTAGTTTATTTTTTCAGCCAGACAAATCCGCGGGAAGAGTTAGCGAAGAAATCTTTTAACGCAAGAATTTTGAACTAGTTTCGAGCAAATTTGGAGCTGAAAGCATTTTCCAGAAAACTCCCAATTTTCCCGGAAAATCCCAAAAAACTTTTTTTATGGCTAACTTTATATTTTTCAGCCAGACGAATCCACGGGAAGAGTAAGCGATGAAATCTCTTAACGCAGAAATTTCGAGCTGACTTTGAATGAAGTGTTTTCCGGAAAACCTTAAATTTCCCCGGAAAATCCCAAAAAAATTTTAAGGGCTTTCTTTATTTTTTCAGCCAGATGAACCCATGAGAATATTTGGCGATGATATCATTTGACACACGAATTTTGAGCTAGTTTCGAGCTCATCAAAAGCGAAAATTGTTTTCGGGAAAGCCCCAAACTTTCCCGGAAAATCCCAAAAAATCCCCATTTACGAAATGGGGACTACGTCCGAAAGTTTTTAGCGGATCAGCCTATAATATATCCAACACCTAATTTGCTAGCCACAGTAATTTTACATAAGAGCAGGGGTAAGTGAGCAACCAAACAAAGAAAAAACAAAATAACGCACAATAAAAAACTAAACAACGCCCAAACAATATGAAAAGCCCAAAAAAATTAAATATCACCCAAAATAAAAAAAGAAATAACAACCAAAAAGACATGAAATATCGCCCACAAACTAAAATGAAACAACTCCCAATCACACAGTGCAACAAATTGAGGGAAAACCAATCTGAATTTGATCTCGATAACTTTTTTTGACTAATTCAGGGTCGCTGATTCCGAATCTGGAAACCGTTTTTCCTTAATACGTCTGAGATCTGAGTTATTCTTGACTTGAAGTGCAGAAAACGCTATTTTCAGACAAATGGCGTGCATCCATTAAATAATGTTGTAAAGGGTGTTTTTTTAGAGGTATAGAACTTCGAATTGAAATAAAACACAAGAAAATTGTTTTAATGTCCATCAATTTGGCTTTATTGGAAGGATAATTTTATGCCATTAATGTTTAAATATGATTTCGGGCATGTGGCCGCCGCGGCTGGCTCGAATAAAGCCAATTCTACAGGTCCAATTTTCAACCACTTTTTCGAGCATATGGGGCCGTATGTCGGCAATAACGCCACGAATGTTGGCTTCCAAGTCCCCTAACGTTTCTGGTTTGTTGGCGTAGACGAGCGACTTCACATATCCCCAAAGAAAATAATCCAATGGTGTCAAATCACACGATCTTGGTGGCCAATTGACAGGTCCATTCCGCGAAATTATGCGCTCATCGAATGTTTCCTTCAATAAATCGATTGTGACGTGCGCTGTGTGGCATGTAGCGCCGTCTTGTTGGAACCACAACTCATCCACATTCATGCCATCCAATTCGGGAACAAAATAGTCGGTTATCATGGCTCTATACCGGTCTCCATTAACGGTAACTGACTCTCCAGCATTATTTCGGAAGAAGTATGGCCCAATGACTCCACCAGCCCATAGAGCACACCAAACAGTCAGTTTTTGTGGATGTAATGGCGTCTCAAGGGTCTCATGTGGATTCTCTTCACTCCAAATGCGGCAATTTTGCTTGTTGACGTAGCCATTCAACCAAAAATGAGCCTCATCACTGAACAAAATTTTGCGATGAAAATCAGCATCGAGATCAATCTCATTTTCGGCCCATACACCAAAATCACGACGCATTGCATGGTCTCGCGGCTTTAATTCTTGCACAAGCTGGATCTTGTAAGGTCGCAAGCCAAGATCTTTGCGCAAAATCTTCCATAAAGTTGATGGACAAAGCTCCAGTTGCTGTGCACGGTGGCGAATTTCGGGTCCTCTTCAACATTTTGCTCTACAGCGGCAATTGTTTCTTCGGTGCGCACTGTTCGACGTCTCTGCGGATGCGTATTATCACATAGAGTAAACGTAGTGCGAAAACGACCCATGGTTAACCGAATTAATTGCTCTGATGGACGATTATGTCGACCATAAAATGGACGGAGCTTGCGGTAAACCATTATTTTCGAAATAAATTTGCACGATTTGCAAGCGTTGTTCTTTTGTCAACCTGTTCATGATGAAATGGCAAACCAAACTGAACATAAATGACATTAGAGTTGCCAGATTTGACCACAAAATGCCAGTTTTATCTTTATTCGAAAAACAAACCTCTAAAAAAAAACAACCTTTATCAGTATTGCTGTAAGAACATGTACTTAATAAAGACTAAAGAAGAAAAGTATGCTGAAGACCTACACATTAGGGTGGAGCGAAATTTGTTTTTTGCGATTTTCGAAATGAGCAACATGCGAAAAGATGCTCCATAATATTCTTAATAAAAAATGTTATATGGTACTTTTTGATATTTAATGTTTTGTACTGCCACAAAGACATTGAAGTTATGAAAAAAAAAAAACATTGTATTCTCTTTTAACTCCTAGGAGGAGCATAGGGCCAACAAAAGAGCTTAAACGTGTCCAAATTGTGATTTTTATTATAATATTAATATATTTAAAACAAATTTGAACTCCTTTTTAGTATTAAAAACAGGCATTGTCCTTCGTGATTCCAGCCTTGATTTGATGAGATCATCTCTTCTTTCTGAACCACATACCGCAACAGCAGCTTCTAAAAATTATGAGTAAAGATTTGAGTACGACGTTTTACGCCCTGGCCCATTTAGAATATGTAAAAATTAAAAACCTCCATAGAGCCGCGCTCCTCCACATTGTGTACCATAGCAATTATAGGTATTTATGAATTTAATATGAAAAACATAAAAATTATTATGACAGAAAATAATATTTGCGCTGATTTATCAATCAACAAAGCAATGGTTTTTCTAAAATGTTTAGTCAAAATACATACTTATGCATATGTTTGTTCCATGAACACTTCTCTATATACTTACCCAAAAATAAACAACTGTGGGCTTAGTTATTGCAAGTTGAAAGTTGTATGTTTTATTCAAACTTAGAGGCAAACAAGGGTTTTAAAGCCGGTTTATTCGCAAGAAGAAGTGGTTTTTATTCACTTCTTCACCTTATTCCACTCACAAGAAAATAAAAAAAAAACCTCATCAAAAATTTTCAGTGCCAACATTTGGAGGTCGATTTAATATTAATAATTTAAAAATACCAAGAAAAAAGGCGCTTAAGCTCGATTTATTCGCAATAAGGAATTGTTCCAATTAAATTTTCTTGTTTTCCAACTCAAGACAAATAAACGAACAGGCCTGATCAAAACATTTTAATTTTCAAGACTTCGAGGTATATAGATAATTTAAACATGCCTCGAAAAAAAGGGCTTAAGCCCAGTTTATTCGTAAGAAGAAAGAGTCTGGATCTTAATTTTCATATTTTCCAACTCAAGAGAAGTGGACAAACAAAACCTCATCAAAAAACTTCAGTGCTCCAAGTTTGAGTTTTTCCTTATCTTTCCAGGATGTGTTCAAGGTTTGATTGACTTGTGGCAGTACTAAAACTCCTTTTCACCTTTTCCGCACTGACTCATTTAAAATATGCAAAAATAAAAAATCTCCATAGAGCAGCGCTCCACCCTACTACACAGTTCAAAGGGTACCAGATTGTTCCAATGAAAAGCAGCTGGTAGCTTAAAAGCAAGCCCGAAAGTTATACAGCCATACCTAAATTGGAGCGTTAGTCGAGCATCAGCGTAATTTAACCGTCTCTGTTTCGGTATGCTCCATAAAAAATGGTATGGATATGAAGCAGACAGAGATTGTTAAAGACGCCTGACGCTCGACTAACGCTCCAATTTAGGTATGGCAGATATGAAGGCTTTCTGACTAAATTTGGCTGTTACATAATGAACTATGAAACAGACGCTGAGGCAGATTTTAATCAGCTACCTATGCAAATTTAAAGAAAAGAAAATCAAGCAGAAGATGGTTTGGCAGGCCATAGGCACCTGCTGACTAAAAAACAGTCCCGCTTGGCAAAGCCTTTGGCGATGTGCATATGAATTATTTTACACAATATTTAATAGAATTATATTTTGAAATATTTTATCCCTAAATAAATAAATTTTCTTTTTTTAAATGTTGACTAAAATAGATGTCGTAAAAAGCTTTAGAAAAACGATAGCAATGTGCTTGTCGTTTAATTTCAGACAAGAAAATGGATAAAATCTATTTTCAAGACACCCAAAACCGATAACAAGCCCGATTCGAACAAAAAATCGACAAATTTTTTGTCGAACTCAAATCCGATTCCGATACAGATCGGATTCTACGACATGCCTGAGTAAGTTATTTTCCAAACGTTTTTGTTTGTTGGGTTATTTTTATTTTTTTGTTTTTTTTTTTTTTCAGTAATTGAAATTGATACATTTATTTTAAAATTAATTTCTTTCATCTCTACGTACATTCTTCTTCTGAGGGGAAAAATTTCAAATAGAAATCGCTTTTAAAGCACTTGTGCCTATAGAAATTTACAAGCGGATGGGCAATTCTTTTTTTTAAGGTTGAAGGAATAATTAGAACATCACCTTCATATTTTTCCGGCAGACCAGATTTACTTTCGCAACATTTTTTTGGCGTTGAACAAGCGCTATCGGCATTTTTTTTGCAAGAATTTCTTTGGCGATCGTTTTTCACACTTGGGTAACTACTGATTTCGCGATACCTTGCACATCCGAAATCCCTTGAACAACCGCTTATCGGTTTTCTTGCATTATTTTTCTTGCAAAGTGGTATTTGGCGGTCACTTGAACATGCACTTTTTTGGCGATCCCTTGAACAATCGAGAACGGAATTTTTTTTGCTAGCATTTTTTTGCCAATCCCTTGAACAATCGCTGCTCGAATTTTTTAAACCATTTTTTTTACAAGGTTTTTTTTGGCGATCTTTTAAACAATCGCAATCGCTTACCGTTTTTTTGACTTTATTTTTACGAGGTACAATTTTATTTATTTGTTTGACTTGTAAAAAATGACAAAAGCATTCGTATACAGCTTCAAATACCTCTTTTTGCAATTTAACTGGATCGCAGACTTTATCTTCGGTTTTATTTTTTTCATAAAATTTGGTAATGGCTGCCTTAACGCCATTTTCTAATTTTCCAATAGCAAATTGTATAAGAATATTACCATCCATTTCATTTTCATTACCGGAATATTTTTTGATGCAAGGTTTCTTTTGCCGATCTTGACGTACAAGTCTATTCATTTGTTTCATTTGTTGAAACTCACGAAAGCAAGCATTTACAGTTTCAACCACATCCTTTTGCAGTTCAACTGCATCGCGCGATTCTTTTTTGGATTGATTTTTATCTGATTTATTTTTGGATTGATTTTTATCTGATTCATTTTTGGTTTGATTTTTATCTGATTTATTTTTGGAACAATTTTTATCATACAAATTTCCAACAGCTTCAATAATCTCGTTTTCTAAATTTTCAATAGCAAATTGTATAAGAATTTGTTTAAAGTCAGATGCACCCTCCAATTCATCTTCTTGATCGGAAAATTTTATGCAAGGTTTCTTTTGTTTTGGGCGCTCCCTTAAACAATCGCTTATCGCATTTTTGACATTATGTTCAAGACCAACAAATTTATCATATTCTTTGACTTGCTGATATTCACGAAAGCAGCCATATATAGCTTCTAGCACCTCTTTTTGCAGTTTAACTGGATCGCATTTAACTGATCCGGAATCATTTTCATCAAAATATTTATTAACAGCTTTCATAACGCCATTTTCGAAATTTTCACTAGCAATTTGTATAAGAACTTCTTTCAAGTCACCAAAATAATTTTCGATTGCATTGTACATTTCGATTTCCCTAAAATATTCATCCGTTACCTTTACGAGCTGCGTATTTAGATCCTCAAGACCCTGCCATTTACGACAACCTTTCTGATCTAATGTTAAATAATCATAGAGTACTCCAAGCATTTCCACATAAATTGCATCTTTACTGCACGTTAGGTCTTTCAATTTCTTATCTTTTTTATCTTTTTTATCTTTCTTATCTTTTTCATCTTTTTTATCTTTTTTATCTGTTGCAGTGCCAAGATTTTCGTCCGAATCAGACATTTCCAAATCAGTCCCTTCTTCATCCCCATACGCATTGTCATCGCATTTCTCTTCATAACAATCTTTATTTTTCGTTTCTGCACCGGCCGGTTCATCACATTCAAAGTGACATTTTCGTTGTTTATTTCGCTCTTTTTTTAATTCTTCAATTTTTTTCATCTTTTCTGCACAACTCATCTCTTTTGGAATGCATGGTACTAGCGCAAGTTTCGAACAACTTGGCTTTCCTATTTTAGAATGTTCGATACAAATCGGCAGTCCATAGTTTTTGTAAAGCACTGTGCATGCGCAATTCGGGTTACTCTGGGCCATTTTGGATTTGTTAATTAGACGAAAATTTAAAAATTTAGAATTTTTAGTGACTTCTTTCCAAAAATGAAATCAGATTTTGACTATTGAAAAAATCGAATACATGTCAATTTGTACTAAATGCTGTTTGCTTTGTATTTTGCTTAAGCGACAGTGCCTCTTAAACTGTTAAATGTTCCATAAAACCCAATTAACACACACAAATTTGATTATTGGGTAAGGGAGGAAAATATGGACCACCAATCTTTCTTTTTTAAATAAAACTCAAAAAACATAAAACAAAATCATTAATTTTATGGCATTCATTAAAGGAAACAATTCACCTTTTTTTCTGATGCACTTTTAGATAAAAATCTAATCAGGATAAAGAAAAAAAATTAAAAAACTGAAAATACTCAAAATGAAGATAAAAAAAAAGTGTAGTGTTATATGG
This sequence comes from Calliopum simillimum, assembly GCA_951812925.1. Taxonomy (NCBI): domain Eukaryota; kingdom Metazoa; phylum Arthropoda; class Insecta; order Diptera; family Lauxaniidae; genus Calliopum; species Calliopum simillimum. The sequence continues at coordinate 34,084,830 of OX638370.1, forward strand.
ACTATATAGTCCATATTGCCCCACATGTTTATTTGGTACAGAAGTTGCAGATAAAAATGTCACTTCCATAACTGGAACATTTTTCATGACTACAAGAACGTCAGCCCAAAATTCGCAACGGCGATCTTCTGAGTAAAGGGTATTACATTATATGCATTTTTCGTCTTCTTTTCCTTTGTAGTTTATGAATAACAAATAATGACCATCAGACTGGACATGAAAACTGCAACTAGATTCTCCATCTAAAGAAGATGATAAACACATTTGTTTTTTGAGGCTTTTTCTTTGGTAGTTCATATTACCCGCACCCCATGTTGGTAAAATAAATGGTTTTTTATCAAAAACTCTTATGGTCAATGAACTAATTTGTGTTGATATTTTATAAATGGTATTCACTGACTTTATAAAGTTAACAAATTATTTAAAAACACCATGTCTTTATGGTGAAATAATGAAATTTACTCACTGGAAAAAATTATCACCAAACTTTACAGAAACATGCGACTTCACCGAACGCTAAAATCGCACTGACATACATGAATCACGGTAAATCCTATGTAAGCAGTGGAAAATATCCATGTGGTTCATATTTTCCTCCTTTACCCTACATATCATTATATAAATAGGCAAACGGAATCGGTTCAGTTCCTGTTTCTATGCTTTACTCTCAACATATTCACTTGACTACTATTTTCTTTTGTTGAAAGGTTCTAAAGAAGAGCAGCCAGTGCACTGGAGATGCCACGGTTCCTTGATGAAATTCACTTAGTTTAACTCCTAGGAGGAGCATAAAGCCAAATGAAACGTCTCCATTTGTTGCGATCCCGTGCAATGACTTTGATTACTTGCCACGATTTTCTCGATTCTTGTATTTCCTTTTCCAACGAACTTTTCCAGTTGATTTTGGGTCTACCACATCCTCTACTGCCTTGTGGATTCCACTCAAGAGCCTGGCGACTGACTTCGCTGTGTGGTTTCCGGAGAGTGTGACCATTCCATCTCCACTTGCGCAGCTTGACCTCGTTTGCTATAGCCCACTGATTGCATTTTTGATCTAACTCGGCATTTGATATAGTGCGAGGCCACCAAACCTTTAGTAAACGCCTTGAGCATTTGTTGACGAATACTTGCAGCTTGTTCGTTAGTTGTTCAGTAACAAGCCATGTTTCGCATCCATATAACCAAAGCGATTTCACATTCGAATCAAAATGAGCACTTTCGTTTTGGTTTATATAACGGAAGAAGACCATATTTTGTAAGGTTGAGCAAACGCGCCTTTTGCTTTCGCTATTCTTGAGTTGATATCCTCTTTTGCTCCATCATCCATGGAGATAATGCTGCCTAAATACGTGAAGCTATCGACATTTTCGATGTCATCACTGCCAGCTCTAAGCGTGATGTCATTCCTGTTTGCATTTAGCTTCATGCTTTTAGTCTTGGATGCGTTGATTTTTTGGCCAGCTTTCTGCGATTCCAAGACAGTCTTCAATCTTGCTTTGTATATCTGAGTTTTTGGACGATAGAAGGCAAATGTTATCAGCGTAGTCGAGATCTTCTAGATGTTTGATAAAGTTCTATTGGATACCTCTTTTGGCCTTATTAAGAGCTTTATCATCAAGAGCGATAAGGAAGGGTGATAGTAGACACTCCTGCCGTACGCCTGAATTAGTGGTGAATGTCGGTGACAACATCCCATTGTGTAACACACTGCATTTAAAGCCTTCATATTGTGCACGTACTAAGTTTATGGCCTTTGCGGCAATACCTCTTCGTTGCAGTGAAACATAGATATTTTCTCGGGAGACACTGTCGAAAGCAGTGCTATAGTCTACGAAGACAAATTGAAGTGCAGCACGCCACTCGCATGATTGTTCGACAATTATTCTGAGGGTGTTGATTTGATCCACGCATGATCGGTTTCGCCGGAATCCTGCTTGCTGCTTTCGAATGGCCGAATCAATTTTTTCGTTTAACCTGTTTAGAAGCACTTTCGTCAATACTTTTGATGGTACTGAGAGCAAGGTAATGCCTCTAACCCATTGATATCATTTATTGTTTTTAATTAATTCATTTAATTGCAACATTCGTTTAACCAATGGTAACGAGTATGCATATATGTTAATATGTTAAAACAAATACTAATCTATGAAGAAGGTGCAATTTTCCTTCATTAAGAATAACATTAAAATTTAATAATGGTGGCACAACTATACGACAAACCCATGCAAATCGAATATGGGAAACTTTAATCGAACCAAAAAAAAAAAAAAAAAAAAATTAATTGCAACATACGAGAAGTTTCCAATTTTGAGTGAGGCTATAAAAACAAAAGACCATCCTACTTCGATCCGGTAAACCAAAAAAAAAAACTTCTGTCGCAACTGCTATCATTGAACGGTTAATGAAAAATACACTTTTAAACAAAAACAAAAAAGTGCAAAAAGCAACATGAATAAGAATGAAGTGCAAGAGCACTAGAACGAACAAAAATTAAAGCAAATGAGATAAAAGAAACCCGTAGCACTCATTAAACTTTGGTGAAAAATAATAATAATAAAAACTGGAAAATTTTTAACCAATTGTTCTCTTAAATATGTCTTTTTAAGTAAATCTTTTTTGATACGACAAAAGTTCGAGGAAATTCTGTCGGAGGAGCCTGCTATCCCTAGGGAATGCGTCTTAGATATGGGATGGAAGTGCAATACCTCCCACAACCCATATATGTGTATCAGAAACGGTCAATAAGTCCTGACTTGAGTTGGTCTTCTGCAGATGATAGATGATTACCGTCTTAAATTGGCTTGTCAGATGGAGATTTTTTTTTTCCAAAATATTTTCGAAGATATTATATAGGAACCGGAAACCTATAGCTTCTATTGTACCCTCTATTTTTCTCAAAGGGTTATTGCTTATATTATTTTCTTCCGATCTGCAACAATATCAGGCAAATATGCTTCGAATGGCATATGAAACCAGGATGTTGTAATATTCATATCCAATCAACCTAATAAGATAATTAAGTAGCGAGTCTGTATACATTTTATGAAGATATCTGGATATATTGAAGAAACTTTTCATAGAGACCAGTGGGGTAAATGTTAAAAAAATTATTTTACATTTAACTCCATATACCTTTGGCAGAACAAAGTAAACGGCACAGTTAGTATTTTGACAAGCTTGCATTGGTTCTTGTGATGATGGTTCGGCTCTTGAATAGGACAACCAAGCCAGTTTGCTCTTGATGTCTTAGAGGTTTTTCAAAATTTTCCAAGTAATGTTTACCTAGGATCCGACAAAATATGCTTTAAGACTTAGGTAACGAAGTATATGCGCACATTTCGGTACTCACAAAAAATTTCGAGAAAATATGTCCCTGGCAACTCGTTTCTTCAATTTACCAAGTAGTGATGAGCAAACCAAGACCAAGACCCAGACCATAGCAGTCTTTTCAGAGATATTGAGTATTCAAGATTGCAAAACCATATTTTTCCAAAGCAGTTGGGTTTTTAAGATGCCAAAATCGAAATCGAGAAATGATTTTATCTTCAAAACGGGCGTGAAACAAATTTTAACTATAAATTAGCAAGACTGAAAAGCAATCTTGGTCATGGCAATTATCGTGAGAAAGGCCAAGACCAAGACCATAGCAGTCTTGGTCTTGGTCTTGCAAAAATATCAGCATCTTGGTATTGGTCTCGCAAAATTAGCAAGACCAAGAACAAGACGCAATACCAAGACTAATTTTGCTCATCACTATTACCAAGATAGCTTAAGCTTCTGTAGTTAATATGAAAAGGAATACGCAGTTTTTCTACATCATTACTAAGCCACTAGTAAGTCGTGGGACCAAGATTCCAAAAAGCAGTTGCAATGGGAAAAACAGCTTCCATTTTTCAGGCGGAGGTCCACGCTTTAGAGTTGTGTGCCAGAGAATGTCTAAGAAGGGGCACTTCCGGCACCGACATTTACATTTACTCGGACAGCCAAGCGACTCTAAAATCACTAATGGCTTTTTCAATACACTCAAAGCTTGTCTGGGAGTGTTTTGAACTTCTTCAAGCTCTAGCCAGGAGGAACGACGTTACTCTTGTCTGGATACCAGGACACGAGGGGCATGAGGGCAATGAAAGGGCTGATTGCCTGGCTAAGAGAGGAGCACTCAATTCTTTCACAGGCCCGGAACCCTTCTGCGGAGTAAACAATAGCTTTAAGAATAACTTAATTCGGGAATGGGAGGGAAATAGTCTGGTCGATCACTGGAGGGCCCAGGAAGGCATACGACAGGCGAAAAGGCTAATCAATCCACAACATGTTAAGGTAGAAGCGGTTTTAAATCTCAGCAGAAAAGATATTAAAACATACAGTGAAATAATGACAGGTCACTGTAAACTAAATTATCACCTAAAAAAGATGGGCTTGGTAGACGATGATTCCTGTAGACTCTGCTTAGAGGACTTGGAAACAGCATAGCATGTGCTATGTGCATGCCCTGCTGCGGTTAGACGCAGAATTAAGTACTTAGGTGCCGAGATTTTAGAATCAGGTGACATAGGTAAAATTAATCCCATTGCAGTGACAAGATTTATAGATAGTCTGGAGCTGTTTTGATAGGGAGAGAGGCTGCACAAAAGATCTTTAAGGTCGCAGTACAATCTAGAGCCTTTAAAATAATAATAAATAAGCCACTAGTATCCCACTAGAGCTGCAATAAGTTTTATAGATCTAGAGAGCCAGGTCATCCGGAAAACGGTACATGAAAAAACCAAACTACACCTTCGTTTGGCAAATTGAAGAAAATTAAGGTCAAACTACAGAAGGTACATCCAAAGAAGCTCATAAGTTAGACAATTGGCCTGCATACCATTCCCCAATATGTTTCCATTAACGGAAAGCCAGCTTAAAATGATGTTCAGTAGCCGATTCAGCATGCTCAATTATTCCTAACACTCGTTTACAAATTTCCCAGTACTGATATAAAAACTCTTCAATACATGAGAATCGCAAGAGCGTTTACCTGAAATACGCTTACTAGTTAAGCAAAAGAACTAAAAGACTTTTCAATGGACTTCATTCATGAAAACAATAATGATCGGCTACCAATCTAAGGAACTATAAGTGAAGAATGGTTGTTTTTTTTTAATTTTTTTTTCAACGAGGGGTAAAAGCATTTTAATCTGATGTGGGGGAGTCAAACCCGCTAAAAAACTCCTCTCGTCATGACGGGTTGCTCCTCCTGGAACTCTGTCAAGTATTACGTCAGAAGGCCGTCTAGGGTATTACTGCTCAATTATCTGTTATCCATGCTCCAATATTTGGGATGAGAGAAAATGTTCATCTCCCTTTTCTCCGAAGCATTCCATCTTCGCTGTCAATCTTGGATCCTGCGCATTCTCTCGTACGCCCTGGATACTTTTGGGCATTCGATGTGTGTGCGCTGCACTTCTCCTGCCAGAATATCTATTAGTACCATTCCTGCAATCACTCCGATAGCGTCGTTCGACACTGTGCGAAAGGCGCTCGCTACCTGAAATGCATTTAGAAGGTATGTAGATCGGAATGGTTGTGTGGGTTAAAATTTTTTGTTCTTGGCTCATAAATGAGCATGCTCGCCACTGAAAAGTATTTCAATATAAATTTGTTTTAGTGATGATCTGTTTCTTATCCGTGGAGGTATATTAGTGTCTGGACAAGTAGTGACAACTTTTCTGAGTTTTGGGTAAATAATGACCACTGCTGATTAGCGTTGATCAGTAACCATAAGTGAGTAAACTAAACACTTATGATCCAGAATCACAAATAGTTTAATAAGAAATCTTTCCACTAATGATTATTTTTTAGAAATTGGGATTTTCAATAATAAATGAAAAATGTTGGTCCAAAAAAGCAATACAAAATTTTTAAAAATTTTTTTCTAGTTGCAACAAAAAATCATTTTTCTTGGAAGCCTTTTCTACGCTTAAACTCATAAGTGGCTCACTTGAGAAATTTTTGGCTATATGTAGATTGAATGTTCTTCAAAATCTTTCACATTGTATTGTACTTTTGCATAAAGAACCAATAGTGTCAAAATGGGTTAAAATGTTCTTTCTTTTTTTTAACAAAAGTAAATCAATACATATGTGCATACTGAATATATTCTTTGTCTGGACAGGACATGGGCATGAGCTACACGGATGATGCTGTTTCATGGACTTGTTATTTTTATTTTTGTTGTTGTTGTCATTGATGACGACGACGACGACGCTGACGTGAACGACGATGAAGCTTATTTAAATGCAAATTTAAATGAAATTGTAATCCAGTTTAAACCTCATTGCACATTTTATCCTTTGATGTTTTGAGAGGCCCTAGCATTGGAAAAACACACACTACGATAGGGGTTTCAATTGGTCCGGTAGATGTCTCTTCTCGCGCTTATACTCGTACATATAACAATGATGTGAATGAGAGCTTAAAATGCGCGCTATAACATGGAAAAAAAGATACCCATTTTAATAATAATGGTCAATATGATCCACTTACTCGCGTACAGTCTGATATGCAGTAAGGCACAAAGACAAAGGATATTTATTTTGTTTTTTGGCGCTTAAATGCCGCTTTGCCATTAATAGCTCTGTGGTGGAAAAAAGTAGCAGAAATAATAAAGTGCATTAAATTGGTAACAATTAAGTGAAATGTAAATAAGTTTTCTTCTGTTTAAGAGACTTAGTAAGATGATTTATTATTGGGGATTATAGAACATTCACTTCCTGAAAAGTCGTATTATTCACTGGATAATTCTCACGAAAATCTGATATGATTTTGGAAATTCAGAGCAAGTATGACTTGTTTTCTTACATTCTATTGCTCTTTAGCTGGAAAACTATCATAACTCAAAAAAAAACTAGTAAGGGTGTTACCTTTGGCCTGGCCAAACATTTAATACCCTACACAGCAGTATTTTGAAAATTTTTCTAATATGGGAAGTGCCACGCCCTCCAAATTCACCCAGTTTTTTCTCAGAGTTTGCATTTATAGTTCTTAGTATTTAAGTGAAATTTGGTTGGATTATCTGAAAAAAAATTTTCAGAATAGCGTTTTGAAGCTTTTGCTTATATGGGAGGAGCCACGCCCTCTTGTCTGATTTTATCCAGTTTTTGCTTAAAGCTTGTATTTATAGTTTTTAGTTTCCGAGTCAAATCTAGTTTGATTATCTCAAAAAACGCTTTCAGTACAGCGTTTTGAAGCTTTTGCTTATATGAGAGGTGCCACGCCCTCTTGTCCGAATTCGACCAGCTTTTTCTCAGAGCTTGCGCTGATAATTCGCAGTATTTATGTGTATTTTGGTTGCATTGTTGTGAAATATACTCCAAAATTTGCATTTTGAAGATATTTTTTGTATGGGCGGTAGGCGTGTCCGTTGACCGATTTCGCTCATTTTCAATCCCCCGAGCTAACTTTGACGACGGAGGCTGTGTACCAAATTTCATTGAATTATCTTGCTTAGTTTTCCCAAAAAATGTATTTCCACACACAGCCGTTACCCAGCCAGCCACCCAGCCAGCCAGCCAGCCAGCCAGCCAGACAGACGGACAAGGCTATATCGACTCAGGAAGTGACGCTGATCAAGAATATATATACTTTTCCATATCTGCCACGCCTCCTTCTCTGCGTTACAAACGGAAGGACAAAGTGAATATACCCTGGGTGTAGGGTATAAAAAAATAGTCGATTAAAATGTAAGAATGTAGCATTCTTAATTGAGTGAAATATAGCCAAAAATTAGCTAGGAAATACGGCACAAAAATTTTTGGAAATAAATCACTTAACTTTTAGTTCCAATTCCTCATCAGATGCATTTGCCGACATCTAAAAGAACTTTTCAAGCATACTTTATTTCGATTTTAGCATATATTTGATGAGAATCACAGCAAAAAGAAAAATACGGCACATGTAAAAATTCAAATTTTTTTGTATTTTCCCCTGTTTTGCGGCGCCTTGCTGTTGTGAGTCATCGACATTAAATGTTTTTTGCATAGCACTTCGTTTGCAAGCATTTTTGTTGAAACAAAATCGAAGTAGCAAGCGCATTTCTTATGTCTCTCTCTCTCGAAGTCTCACTCCAGCAGGGCGATGCAGAACAGGGAAAAAACAAAAAAAAATGCTATTTGTACATTTTCCGTACTTTTCTTTTTGCTGTGATTCTCATCATCTTTATGCTAAAATTTTAATAAAGTATGATTGAAAAGTTCTTTTGGATATCGGCAAATGCGTCTGATGAGGGTTTTAGCTATGGTGGGTCCCGAAACTAGTAACGCAAAGCAGCCTTCCGATAATTTCTTTTTTTATGCATTTTGCTTTGTTTTTGTGTTTTTATTGATGTTTTACAAAAGGGCATTTCTAAAGGAACGGGTGCGACAGTTTACGGACAATTTTTAAACAAAAAAAAATAGCCCTGCCGAGATATATGAGGAGATATAAAATAAATCACGTTGGAAGTAAATATATTTTTGTATGGAAAATCACGTGATATATGGCAAGATATAGAGCTAAATTTAGAAATAGCCGTAAATCTCTTCGTAAATTTCCTGTCTAAACGGGGTATTAGATCAATTTCGTACTGGTTTTTTAGCAAAAATACCCGCAAAAAAAGTATTTTCGAAATTTGACCCCACTGTCAAACTTTAAATCTTCATTTTCGGTAAAACTTATTGTTCCAAGGTCATCATGAAATTACGCAAGAAACAGTTTTATGGAACATCTTAACCCATTATATCCTGCTCTTATGGGTCTTTTTGACCCCTTTTCAAAAAAAAAATGGTTATAATGCGTCAAAATGTTCCAAAAAAATATTCTACAAAAAATTACATTATTATTCTTAAGTTTTAAGCATTTCTTGGCTTTATTGACCCCTAATGAAATTTTCCGTAGAATATTTTTGTAGAACACTTTAACCCATCATTGCCCAATTTTTTGGAAAGGAGGTCAAAAACCCAAAAAACCTATAAGTACAGGATATAATGATCTTTTTTGGAAACTCCATAGTTTTTTAACCAAAAAAATAAGTAAAAAAACCAAATAAGTAATACTGTATGGGTTGGAAGGCAAAATAATAAAAAGGTAACGGGTGTGACATCGTTTACAAATGAAAAAAATAGCAACAATGATTTATTGGCGTTCATTTGGTATCACAAAATTATTAAATTCGCTTAGATTGGTTACTCTCTTTATTTAACTTTTCACAATATTTTAAACTTTTGATGAAAAAAGGTAACGGGAGCGACAGAGATTACTTATTTTTTTTAAAAATTCCCAAAATTTTATTTAAAAGGCTAGAAGTTCAAAACTGCTGCTCGAATGAGATAAAAGTCGGAACTTTCAGCTGATAATGGTTTTTGTTATCAAATAGGCATATAACAGTGTTACTCAAGTATCAAAAAACGACTCCTTATAGTGGGGGAAAAAACTGCAAAACTGACCAGATTCAAAGTAATTTTTGATCTTGAATTAAAATAAAATTTTATTTAATCTATCCTCGATGTAGCAGATGCATGTGTTTTTTATATTTTAAGCATAAAAATTGTATCAAAATGTTGATTCTAGTTTTGAGTTGTAAAGGGTATGATCTCGTGAAAATACCAATAAACGCAACGAACCAACAACCAACCAATAATGGATCTGATACATCATTGCTATTTTTTATGGTGTGTTTTCCTTTTTGTTAACCACATAACTTTTGGAAATAAAGCCAAAATTTTGGAAAAAAACGCTAAAAAAAGTTTATGGCATTATTCCCATAACAAAATGGAAATAAGACCAGAATTTTGATGCAGAAATTTTTGAACTTATTTCCAAAAATATTTCTGGCGTTACGCATATTTCAGAGAGCCTAAAAGTTCCACCCGTGCTCGGTTGTTATCAAAGAAATAAACTTTAAAAGCATTTTTCTCGAAATATTTATTTTTTGAGTTATGACAACCCTGCAGCAAACGAGCAATGTGATTTTGCTTTAGTTCGATTTAAATAAAAAAAGACACGCACCACCTCTTAGCATCCTTCAGCAAAATATTAAGCAACAAAAGGACAATATTACAATAACAAAAAATAGCAGTGAATAATTTCAAGCCTATGAAACACTCAAATGTTGTATATAAAACAACAACAGCAGAAACAATCAAATACATATGAAACTGAATATGTGACATTCACCGAAACCGCATCACTTACAGCATCAACAGCATCGCTTTTAGGCATTCAAACACCTCTACATCAACGAACATCAATGACGGATGTTGCCAATATAATACAACAGCAATGCCAGTGATATCAAAGACAACAACCGACCTATATAGGTACGTGATGATGAAACACACGCTGTTGTTGATAAAATGACACGGCAACATACGGATACTCGTTGTACAAAATACACAGACCAATATGATTTTCGCTACAAAGAATCGGGGGTATGTACATTTGATAATTGAATTCGAGGTGGCAGAGTACAGAAAAACTCCATTAACGATTCAACCCTCATGGCACTATGTATATTATTGCGAAATTTAGTCCTTAAATGATCTGTATTGCTTTTTAAAAGCTCGTATAATGGATTGTGATGTAAATGAAATCAAAAAGAATTTGAGTCTCTAGTTCACTCTGTTCTTTGCAATAGTCACTTTTAAATTTTTGTATTAACAGTACTTGAAATTTTCTCGATGGTTCTCTCAACGGATACGAAAACCTTCTTGTAGAAATAAATCTCTTCGATTTTACAGCAGTTACGTCGAATATGATGCATAATGCATACGTAAGTTTTTTAATTCTACAACATTCATTGACTTTTGGAACATTTTTTACTTTTACAATAAATTTATATATTTTTGGACTTTCGCAACATTTTTTGATTTTTTTGCATTTTGCCACATTTTTTGCAATATTCCTTAAGTTTACAGGGCCGTGCACAGGATTTGCTCCTGAGAGGTTGGACTACAAGGGTCCTGTGTACTTCAAGCTCCTTTTGCGTGGCCAAACGATTTATTCGGAACTGTTCTGTCAACAATTAAGAAGATTAAATAAAGCGTTCAAGGAAAAACTTCCAGAATTAGTCAACAGAAAGGGCGCCGCCTTTTATCACGACAACGCTAGACCACACACAAACTTCTTTGGTGATCCACCAAAAACTGAGGGAGCTTGGCTGGGATGTTTTAATGCATTCACCGTACAACACAAACCTTGAACCTTCGGATTAGCATTTGTTTCACAGCGTAAAATTTAATTCCTTAGTTGATTGCAAAATGGTCTTGACCGAGCATTTCGAGCAGAAACCCCAGGAATTCTTTAGAACCGTATTATGGTTTTGCCTGAAAGTTGGCGAGGGGTGCTAAATAATATTGGAAAATATTTGACTCAATAAAGCTAATTTAATATATGAAAAAAAAATTGCTAAACTAATGCCCCAGACAGACGGCAGCTCTAATGCACATTACAGACGAAATAATGTGAAACTTTTTATTGCATGATTTTATGTATTTTTTAAATACATATTTCATAGACATTGACTAAAAGAAAATTTCCCAATTCAGGGTCCAAAAAATTTTAAAACATCAAAAAAAGATTAAGCATCAGAAAAGCTAATTAGAATTTTCTGGATCTTGAATTAGAAAGTTTTCTTTTATCAATGTCCATGAAATATGTATTTACAAAATGCCTAAAATCATGCAATAAAAAGTTTCACATTATTTCGTCTGTAATGTGATTAGAGCTGCCGTCTGTCTGAGGCATAAGCTTTTTTTACTACTTCGAAATTCGAATAAATACATCTAATTTTTGCGACCTTTGAGCCTGAATAACTTTTAATGCGGCAATGATCACGACATCGATTTTTGACATTTGTTTTAAGATACCAAAATAAAACTTTTGACTTTTGCAACAATTTTCGACTTTAACAACGTTGTGAAAAAAAATCAAAAATTTATTTGTACATTATCTGACACCAACTGAACTTATATATTGATGAATTTCGGCAGGTAGTTCCCAAACACTAATCAAAAAATGGACATAATAAAATAAGTGCAACGCCCACTTTTCAAATATGTATAAGTTTCATTTACATTTTTTTTTTTTTTTTTTTTTTTTTTGTTTTTCCTAACATTTCTATGCAATAGTTTGCGCAGAATTTCCCACTTGCTTGTTGACCAGTGTTTCCTTTTGCAGAGTATCATCAACACAATTTCAAACATGAAAAAAGCACACAACAATATGAAATTACAATTGCCCGGTTATGCCACACGTCAAAATACGCAGATGATGGTGGTGCAACCAGTCAGTGTCATTACAGCAAAAACAGGACGTGAGAAAATCTCACCCTTAGCTGCAGCAGCAACAGTAGCTGTGGTGACATCATCAAAAGCCGTAGGTAGCAACAGCATACGTCGCATACGACGTCCGCGGCAATGGATATATCCAACGCATGTTGCTGCAAATGACAAAGTTATGATGGGACAACAACAGCAGACGATGTCATCAGAATATCCACAACCGCGCCTTTATGATAAGTGTAAAAATTTCATTATTGAATTTTTACAAGGATCCTCCATACATGGATTTGTCTATTTGGCAAAATTTGGCTTAAATCTGATCGAACGGTAAGTTTCATTTGCGTGCACAATTATTTTTAACTTACCTAAGACAATGATTTAAAAAAAAATTAATTTTAAAAAATCTAAAAGATGATATCTAAAAAGTGAGCTGAGAACTTTTTGATATTTGGATCAATCTTGTTGTCCGAAGGTCAACTAATATTAGTTTTTCAACTTAATACTATAAATTCACACCTTCAAGTAGTAGAGTACCTAACTGAAATACTTGCAAAGTTCTTGTGTGTTTTACTCCATTTTTATTATTTTTACAAAACATTACATTAAAGACAAAATATATTAAGTATTATAATTAGAAAATTTTACATTTTGCGAATCAAATATGTCGCTTTAAATGAAAATTTTAATCATATATGCAATTATCAATATCCCATTCACATTTGGCAGGCATATCAGAACCAGACAGTTTAATGCCTTTGATGTGGCCTCGATTTTCGTCACGGTCATCAACAGCACCAACATCTTGAAAGAATCTTAATTTATTATCATTCAATGAGAATGACCAAATGCTATTTGCTGGTACGGTCGTAGTTGATGTCCATGCATAAACCGAATCGTTGTGTTCTCTATCAAGGTACATGTAGCTTTGGTACCTGACATTTTGCAATTGGGCATTTATGGTGGTATTCACTTTTCCCAGTTGGACGACATTATACTGCATTCTATCCATATGACCTTCATTTCGATATACGAATAAATATTGCCGCTGATTATCTACGGGATCACCCTTAAATTGATAAATATATTGATTATTATTGCTGATGCAAATTCTTTCACCAAAGATCAAATTTTTCACAATTGTAGGTAATATATCGATAGCATCATCAAGACGACGTTTATTATCATGAGAATTCATAATAGATGAGACGGACTTTACCTCATGCATATAATAAGCTATATATAGCAGATATGCATCGTCGGTATCGTGGCGTTCGATAAATTTCCAATACAAATATAATTGCATATTAAAAAGAAATTCATCGTTTCCATACATTTCCAAATAACGCACAAATTCCGATAATTTCAGTGTACTTTTTACTACATACATTTGATCGAGTCCATTTTCAAAGATTTTATATGGCAATTTTGGATTATAATCGAAATTATTCATGCACTTCAATTTAAAATTGCTAGCTGTCGATGCCAGTGGTTTCGTTTGATGATTTGTGCCAAGTATCGGGCGTTACTTCTAACGATCACACCACGTTGCTCCTGATATAATTCATCGATTTCTTGTTGTTCTGCGTTACTGATTGGTGGAACCTTCTCAATTGTAAAATATAAATACATACGTCTATTTAAGGTTTCAACTTTTGTCACATCAAATGGTTGTTCGCTATTGATTTCTGCCCATACTGCATTCAAAATGCGCAATTTAGCTTTTGTTGTCGCTGCATTCCGGAATGCATCGATATAATCATCGAATTCGGTAGTTTTCACAATGGTATTACCAAATGTTGCTCGTATTTCTAAGGATGCGATTATTGGCAACAATGCGAAGAGCCTGAGCATAACTTTTTTTAGCGTCATGCAATTAACTTGGTTTAGAAAATTTATATTTTGTTAATTAATATCAACTGCTGAATATTTAATTTAACTGTTAAAGTTGTGCAGTATCATGCCGCTTATATACCATCAATTGGTTCAATACATTAGTAAGCAATACAGTGAAAGACAACACTGTGTTGTTCATTTTTCTTGGATTTTTATAAACAATATCGTGTTTGTTTGTTCTCAAATTTTTTTGCGCTGTACTTTTTTCTTTATGTTTTTAATTGCTTTTTAAAACTTTCACGTCTTTAACTGTTTCTACTAAATTTATTTGCTGCTTTGTTACTTTTGTGGTAGTTTTAGTTACCATTTGATACTTTTCGAGATAATTTGACTATTTTGATGTTTTTCGAGACTGTTCCCTACTTAAAAACTTAAGCAGGATTTTCTTTTGTTTTGATTAAAAAACTACAAAATAAGCATGCCTGTTCCATAAACCTTATGGTTTCAACTACTTTTCATTTCAACAACTTTTTGACAAAAAATTTAGATCAGTTAGACCGCTTATCTGGTTAGGAGCATGCCCTTCACTACTCTAAGGCATATGGTGCATGTTCAAAAATATGCCTTATGCTACGAATAATTACTTTTCTTACAGTGTAGCCACATCTTATCTATGTTTAATTTGATAATTCTTTTGAATTCTTTTGTCTGAACAGCAGGATCTTAATTCTTCATAATATTTTTTGTTTGCCATACCTGGAATTATAGCTAATAATCTTATCATAACAATAAAATGTTTACCAAAAAAAAAAACATCAAATTAAATTTTAATCGTGGGAAGGAAGTATCAAATTTATTAATGATTTTGTAATTTATTGGTGAGTTCTTATCAGCGCTTGTTGTTACTTTTATTGAAATCGATGCAGTAGAATACTTAGTTCATACCTATGCACAGATTTATAAAGTCAACATTTTATTTAATTAGTGAGAACAGGAAATTTTGAGCTTGAAACAATTGTGAACAATTTATATCTCTGGAACAGGTCCTAAAATTCTAAAAAAAATTCAAGCCACTTCCTTGACGAAAAATAAGCCGACTTTGTTTATTTATTTTTTATTTTCTTGATTTAAGCCCCCCATGCCGAGTAAAAAACGAAACTAGTAAGGGTGTAAAATTTGGCCTGGCCAAACATTAAATACCCTACACTGCAGTATTTTTCAAATTTTGCTCATATGGGAGTTGCTACGCCCTCTTGTCCGAGGTCACCCAGTTTTTGTTCAGCGCTTGCATTTATAGTTTTTAGTGTCTGAGTGAAAAACTTTTTCAGTAAAGCGTTTTGAAGCTTTTGCTTATATAGGAGGTGCCACGCCCTCTTGACCGAGTTCGTCTAGTTTTAGCTTAGAGCGTGCATTTATAGTTTTTAGTATTTGAGTGAAGCTTGGTTCGATTATCTCAAGAAACTGTTTCAGTATAGCATTTTGAAACTTTTGCTTATGTGGGAGGTACCACGCGCCCTTGTCCGATTTCACCCAATTTTTGTTGATAGCTTTCATTTATGATTCTTAGTGTCTGAGTCAAATTTGATTCGAATATTTCAAAACACGCTTTCAGTATAGCGTTTTTAAGCATTTGCTTATATGGGAGGTGCCACGCCCTCTTGTCCGAATTCGCTTAGTTTTTCCTCAGAGCTTGCGCTTACAATTTTTAATATTAATGCGTATTTTGGTTGCATTGTCGTGAAAAAAACTCCTAAAATTGCATTTTGAATATATTTTTTGTATGGGCGGTAGGCGTGTCCGTTGACCGATTTCGCTCATTTTCAATCCCCCGAGCTAACTTTGGTGACGAAGGCAGTGTACCAAGTTTCATTGAATTATCTTGCTCAGTTTTCCTAAAAAGTGTATTTCAACACACAGCCAGCCAGCCAGCCAGCCAGCCACCCAGCCACCCAGCCAGCCACCCAGCCACCCAGCCAGCCAGCCAGCCAGCCACCCAGCCAGCCAGCCAGCCAGACAGACGGACATGGCTATATCGACTCAGGAGGTGACGCTGATCAAGAATATATATACTTTTCTATATCTGCCACGCCTCCTTCTCTGCGTTACAAACGGAAGGACAAAGTGAATATACCCTGGGTGTAGGGTATAAAAAACGCTAAGTTTTGGGTAAAAAACGTGATTTTTGGCGGAATGCGAAATTTAGAGTTTATTGCTTTTTGCTTGAGAAGGGGAGCTCAAATGAAAAAAAACATTATAAACAAAGTCGATTTATTTTTCATCAAGGAGTTTGCATGAATTTTTTCCAGAATTTTAGGACCTGTTATGTGGCCGTAATGAGCGATTTAGACATTTTAACCCATTCTGTCGACACGACCCACATACGATTTTTCTGAACTTTACTCCAGAATATTTGGAACGGTACCCCGTAACATAACATATCTACTATTTCTGAATTATGTGCTCTCCCTTGTATTATCGGAAATCTCGATTTTCCCAAAATGTTTAGATAAAACGACTTCGTGACACCCTCTCGGGTCGAAATTTTTTTGTTCACCTATTGGGAATTTCATTTTTTACGGATTTTTTTGGGATTTTTATTTCAAAAAGGTGTGAAAAAAACTTTTCAAAATTAAAGGTAGTTAAATCTTTTTTTTTTTTTTTTTTTCAAATTAAACTTTCTTCAAAAAAAGGCTTGCCAAACAAAGGTTCCGACCTGTTTCCTTGCAAAATGTTGGTTATTTTTATCACTTGAGTTTCGATATGTTCCAAGGAAAAGTTTGTTTGTTTTGGAAAAAAATAACCCTTAGGCTGCAAAGTAACCATTGTCAAAAAAACTTAAAAAACGTTTATAATAAAATTAAAAAACAAAAACTAAAAAATTGTAATTGAAATTGTTTTTTTTTTTTCTATTTTTTTATTAAGTTTTATTTTTTGACGGAAAAATTTAAATTAATTTTTGTTAAAAAGTTAAAAGTTTTTTTGAAAGTTTTATTTAAAAATTTAAAAGAATAAAGTCCAATTTAAATGGAAGAAAAAAACTTTTTAAGTAGTTAAGTCTGACCGTATATCAACAAACATTTTGTATATTCCAATGCCAAACACAACTGTTTACCAATATTTGAAATAAAATATTTTTATACAACTGTAAAATTAATCGCAAACAATTTTAAAACATTAAGCAAAATATACAGATGGGGATATGGGGAAAACATTTCCGAGAAAAATAAAACGATTATATTTCTGACTATTGACTTGTGGATTTATCTGCTTAAATGAGTTTCTTTAGAATTTTGTTGATTAAATAAATAAACAAATAATCATAATAAATACAAATGCATAGGTTTAGATAGCAAATACAAACATAAAACTACAAATCCCATTTCAGAAAAGATATGTACCCAACAAACAAACAAAATCGTTTGACAATGACCAGGCACAATTCTGGTCAGCACACACAGGTGCCAATCGAAGTAAAAGGTGACCAAAAATGATATTCTGCACGTAAACTTTTGAAAACCAGTTTTTAGGCACTAGGGATAGTGAGTGCAACTTTTAAGCAAAAATAAGTTGAGTTCGGGCAAGGAGGCGTGGCACCTCCCATATAAGCAAAAGTTTCAAAATGCTATACTAAAAGCGTTTTTTAAGGTAAGCCGTCTAAATTTCACTCAAATACTAAAAATATTAAGTGCAAGCTTTGAGCAAAAAGTAGGCAATCTCGGACAGGAGGGCGTGGCACCTCCCATATAGGCAAGTTTAAAAATGCTATACTAAAAGCGTTTTTAGAGGTAAACCGTCCAAATTTCACTGAGATACTAAGAATATTAAATGAAAACTTTGGGCAAAAGCTAGGCGAACTAGGACAAGAGGGCGTGGCACCTCCCATACATAAAAAAATTCAAAATGCAATACAGCCGTTCCATGCCTAGCGTAACAAGATCTGCTACACCCCTTCCGATTTCGCTGAAATTTGGTACATGGTTTTGTTTCATGCCTAGTCTTCAAGAAAATGCAAAAAAAAATTTTTTTCGTGGCTTGTGGAAGGGTGCAAAGTTTGAAAAAATCTGTAAATTGTGACAAACTCTCCTCAAATAATTGTTAATTACTTAGACATTTCTTAACCGATTTTCATGTTCAGACCACTCCTGGAAAGGTATTGAATTAGGCTATAAGCTCAAGATAAAACTTTTTGTATTTGGTAAAAAGTACTAAATTTACTACTATTTTAGTACTAAACTACAAAACACGCATTCAGGTACACCTTTTTTACCTTCCAAAATATATTTTTTGGAAAGAAAGGGAAAAATTCTTTCATACGACTAAATTTCAAGAAGGTATCTTTCAAACTACGGCTGCAATTTGATTACGAGCATCCGGACTGGCAAAATCTCTCACTGTGAGCAAGCATAGGAAGCAAAGTAGCAAAAAGTAACACCCAATTTTTTCACCAGTTATAGAAAAATCATTTGACAAAAAGACCCCGTTGTCGCCAGAGTGGAACCTGGTGGAACTTTTTTTGTAGCTCTATGACTCTCCAATTTGTATCTCTCGCAGCTAACCTTACATCATGTATTCAAAAAACCACTAATATTTTCTAATTTAGTATCGATTATCATTTTTTACGTACCTGGGGGGTGTCCTCCTTACTATCCATTGACGTTTTTAACATTTTTTTGTTTCGGAAACCAATAACAACGCATACAATATTACTCTTGCAAAGAAGAAAAATAATCTGTGCTAGGAACTACGACTTTGCGTTAAGGTACAAGAGAGGCAACTCGATTTTACGTAATATGTCAAACGCCAAATCATGCGCTGGTGTTCTCTTTACAAAACTAGGCTGAAAAAATAATCTAAATCGCAAGTCGATTTCACGACTTTTGGCCAGCTTTTACTTCGATTGGCACCTGTGTGCAGCAGACTGTCCTCACTACTCGTCAAAGATGGCATATATTTGGCATATTCTGCTTTGTAAAAACGAGACCAAAAGAGCTTTACTATAGTGCTTGGAAAATGTTGCATTCATCTATTAATTTAAATTATTGTTCTTCGCGTAAGTTGGATACGAAGAAGCCTTTCTGATCTAGAGCCATCTGTGTAAACGTTTATAATTTCTGCTGTATCGTCACCTCGAGAGTTCCAGAATTATCTCGACGGGAATGTAACCAAAAAACTTTTCTCCATAGAAAGTTTGGGAACCATGTAAATCAGTAATAATACTGTGGATATTACGGAAGGCCTAACAAAAGTTCGCTTAATAGGTATCATGTTATAAATTTTTAGTAAATCAAAAAATTGCATACTATTTGTTATAGTCTTACGATATATCATTTCAATTTTCAGAAAGATCGGTCAAAATGGAGAGAAGAAAACGTAAAATTCGTGAAACAATGTTAGCAGATATTCCAGTGCCAACGCAGAAAGAGATTCGGTTTACTATTGTTTTTGGATTTCGACGTAAGCTCAAGCCTGTAAAAACATTTGAAGTTAATGCGCCATCCCTCGTGACTACTTCAAAGTGGTTCAGAAGATTCCAGACAGGTCATTTTGCTGTGGAGGACGAACCTCGAGAAGGCCTCCCAAAATCTTCGACTGATTATGCAATTGTAGCGCTGGTGAAGTTTAAAATTGACGAAGATCCAAGATTGACCCAGGAAATTATTGCTGAGGAACTGAGCTTGAATGCCATGGCTGTATCGTGAATATAAAAAAATGATCTTGGATACACGAAGAAATCTGCACGATGGGTTCCTAGAATTTGTAATGATGGTCAAAAAGAGGCACGTGTGCGTTTTGCTAAGTATTTTCTTGAAAAATTCAAAAACGGAGAGTCTTACACTTTCAAGAAAGTAGTAATAGGTGATGAAGCATGGTTTTAAAAGTGCAACCCTGAAACCAAACAACAATCCATGGTATGGAGCCAAGAAAGTACAAATTCACCTATTAAATCGAAGCAACAAAAGTCAGCAACCAAATTAATGATGTCAGTTTACTTCACCAGAGAGAAAGTTGTAGCTACTATTCCTTTGGAAAAAGGGCAGACGGTTACTGCTAAGTGGTATACTGAAACCTGTTTACCAAAAATTTTCCAAAATTTATTGGGAAAACGCCTAAAAAAGGAGCTACGCCGCTACTGCCTACATCACGATAATGCGCCAGTGCACACTGCTGAAAAAACGACCGATTTTGTTGTACTTTCAATCATTGAAGAAATTCGTCCAGCACCTTATTCCCCAGGTCGAGCGCCTTGTGACTTCTGGTTGTTTCCAAAAATAAAAAAAATTTTGAGAGGGAGAGTCTTCAACAGCAATGAGGAGATAATAAATGCGGTTAATGATGAAATTGCAAAACTGCAAAAAGCCAATTTTAAAGACAATTTTTCAAGATGGATTTATCGACTTTGAAAATGTATCCAAATAAATGGCGATTACGTTGAAAAAATGCAAATAGATGGAAAATAAAGATATAAATTTAAAAAATTTTTTATCCAGTTTTTTCAGTTCTACTGAGCGAACTTTTGTTAGGCCCCTCGTGCCTATGTTACTGTGCTCATAAGGTCTATATTTGAAGCCCCCGTTTTTTAAGCCTTAGTATAGTTTTGTAGTCTACGCCTTTGGCGAAAAGATCGATAAGCAACGAAAGAAGTGTAGCGTCTTAAGATTCTGAAGAGCAGGACCTCAGGGCTCCAGTGATGCCAATGCATAAAAGACGTTGTAATCTTTCATTCTGCTGCACCTAACCATTTTTGGCAAAGATATACAGGGTGCTCCATCTTTTATGTCTTTATGTAAACATTGAATAACTTTGAGTAAAAACAACCGATTTCTATAAGTGATGTATTTTTATTCAGTTTGGTTCTTTACAATTTTTTTGGACTAGTTTTTGAAAACAATATCAATTAAGTGGCCACCTTTATTAGCAATTACAAAATGACTCCTTTTTTCTGCGTTTGCCATTACCTTTCCGAGCATCTCGGGTGTTATAGCGTCGATTTCAGCACGAATGTTTGCCTTGAGCTCGTCAATAGTTTGAGGCTGGTTGGCGTAAACCTTGCTTTTCAGATAACCCCACAAAAAGAAGTCCGGGAGGGTTAAATCAGGTGATCTGCCTCTTTTTGACACCAGACGTCCCGGGAATTTTCGTTGCAGAAATGCAATTGTTGCGTTTGCAGTGTGGCATGGTGCATCGTCTTGTTGAAACCAGTAACCATCTAGACCTTTCTCACGCATTTGCGGGCAGACATAATGAGCCAACATCCACCGATATCGATTTCCATCGACAGTTTCGTTTTCTTTAAAAAAATATGGCCCAATGATGGTTTTTGCGCAAATCCCGGCCCAAACAGTTATTTCGGTGTGAAGCGATCCATGGCAAAAATTGTACTGAATTGACGTTTCCAAAACATATCTGATGCAATCAATCGGTTGGTAAATGTGAAAGTTATTCAGCGTTTACATACCGACATAAAAGATGGAGCACCCTGTATTGTAGGTAAAAGTGGTTGGGTTTTGTTTAGAGCGCCATATTGTTTTTTCCTCTCTTTAGACAACTTTTTGCGTACGAAATCGCCTTTTAGTTGAAAATATTTAACAATTGAGGAGTGGCCGTACCAAAGGGCCTAAGTACCATTTCGAGGCAAAACTAATATCATACTTTTTATGTGCTTTATAGTCGTTTTTTGACTATTATAATTTTTTCAACGCAATAATAAAAATTTCACATTATTAAGTAAACTTTAAGTGAAAACATAAAAAGAATTTTATTGACTTCTAACAAAATGTCACCAGTTTCATATAATGACACTACTTTTGCCTAAAAATGGCACTTAGGCCCTTTGGTACGGCCACTTCTCAATTGTTGAAAATGGTTACCAATAGCATACGCGAAAACTCCTATTGTGGTACTTTTTTTTAACCTTAGCTGTCAAATCAAACGGAAAATATCAGGGCTGCATAGTAGTTTTGTGGCAAAAATTGAAAGAAAATTGAAAAAAATTTCGAAGAAAAAAGTATACAAGCGCTGTTTTCTGGCTTATGGCGCAGTCCCAAGAAAAAGTTTAGTTTGATTTTTCTTATAAAGGCATCAGAATAGCCATAATTATCTTCATTAGCAAACATTAATCTTTAACTTTTCCGATTGGACTCTTACTTACCCAGATATCACACTTTAAAGTAAAACATACAATCTTAAATGTTTTTTTCTCCATAAATTGAGTTTCCGCTACGAAAAAAACTGAAATCCTAGTGTATATTTTCATTTCATAGCAATACATTTTTTGTATCCCATCCTAAACTTTTTGAGCTAAATCTTCAGCACCCAGGCATCATTATATGTTTGCATATACAAAGATTATTACATCGTTTGTTGTTCTAAAAATATACTCGTACTCATTTAATGGAAAGAAAAATATATCTTGGTTTGTACATATCTCTATATCAGTACTTTCCATCATTATGTCTAGTGGCCCACCGATTAATCGGCTTCGGCTGAATGTGACTTTGTAACGTCAAGCTTAAAGCAACTTATTGATTTAAAAAAATTACATTTAAGAAAAAATGATAGACGTTCAAAGTGGATTAGGACTTCTTAACTTAGTTTTTTTCTATTATGGGAGAATCTTGAGTTATCTTAGCTCAAAAGTGCGAAAATCACTGTTTTGAGATCTGACGAAGGCATCACTTCTCACGGTTTGAATAGAACAAAAGTTCATACCTGCTATTGGAAGAACACTGACAAAAAAATTCAGCTTTGATACTATGATGAAGGTCAGCCAGGCGTTGCCTCTCCATGTAGTCCAATTAAGGCTTAGCTGAACATTGCAAAATCGGCACTAAGTATAATATCTTTGACCTGGACAAAACTAAATAGCTTATAGTGCTGCAAATTAAATATACCCTGTGAGTATAAAAATATAAAATAAATTGTCGGACACTTATTATGTCTATATAATTTCGGAAAAGCCGAACTAAGATTGCTCTCGAAGAAAAATCGACATTTTAATTATTTTTAAGAATTTATTAAATAATTATGCAATTTATAGTACAAGTTTTATGAATAAGAAAATTATTAAATTTATGATCAAACATATTTGTTATTATTTATAATTGTATTATTTAAATCATATTAGCAATTTCTAATATCCCATTCACATTTGGCAGGTATATCAGATCCAGAAACTTTAATGCTTGTAACGTAACGTCGATTTTTGTCAAGAATATCACCAACACACATGTAATTTGCATCTTGAAAGAATCTTAATTTATTATCATTCAATGAGAATGACCAAATGCTATTTGGTGGTACTTGCGAAGTTCTTAACCATGCATAAACCGAATCCTTGCGTTCTCTATCAAGGTACATATTATGTTTGTACTTGAAACTTTTCAATTGGCTATTTATGGTGGTATTCACTTTTCCCAGTTGGACGACATTATAAGGCATTTGACTATCTATATAACCTGCTTTTCGCCATGTAAGTATATATTGACGCTCACTATCAGCAGCATTACCACTATATTGATAAAGGTACTCATTATTATTGCTGATGCAAATATTTTTGCCAAAGATCAAATTTTTCACAATTGTGGGTAATATATCGATAGCATCATCAAGAAGACGCTTATTTTCATCAGACTTCATAATAGCAGAGGTAGACTTTACCTCATGCATATAATAAGCTATATATAGTAGATATGCATCGTCAATATCGTCGCGTTCAATAAATTTCCAATACAAATATAATTGCGTATGAAAAAGAAATTCATCATTTCCATACATTTCCAAATAACGCAAAAATTCCGATAATTTCAGTGTTCTTTTTACTGCATACATTTGATCGAGTGCATTTTCAAAGATTTTATATGGCAATTGTGGATTATACTTGAAATTATTCATGCACTTCAATATAAAATTGCTAGCTGTCGGTGCCAGTGGCTTTGTTTCGATATTCATTATTTGTGCCAGATATTGGGCATTACTTCTTACGATCACATCACGTTGCTCCTGATAGAATTCATCGAGTTCTTGTTGTTCTGCGTTACTGATTGTTGGAACCTTCTCATTTGTAAAATGTAAATACATACGTCTATTTAAGGTTTCGACTTTTGTCACATCAAATGGACGCTGGTTATTGATTTCCGCCCATACTGCATTTAGGATGCGCAGCTTAGCTTTTGTTGTCGCTGCATTCCGGAATGCATCGATATAATCATCGAATTTGGTAGTTTTCACAATGGTATCACCAAATGTTGCTCGCATTTCTAAGGATGCGATTATTAGCAACAATGTGAAGATCCTGAGGGAAACTTTTTTTAGCGTCATGCTATTAACTTGGTTTAGAAAATTTATATTTTGTTAATTAATATCAACTGCTGAATATTTAATTTAACTGTTAAAGTTGTTTAGTATCATGCTGCTTATATACCATCAATTGGTTCAATACATTAGTAAGCAATACAGTGAAAGACAACACTGTGTTGTTAATTTTTCTTGGATTTTTATAAACAATATCGCATTTGTTTGTTTTCAAATTTTTTTGCGCTGTACTTTTTTCTTTATGTTTTTAATTGCTTTTTAAAACATTCACGTCTTTAACTGTTTCTTTTAAATTTCTTTGCTGCTTTGCCACTTTTGTGGTAGTTTTAGTTCGATATTCGATATTTTTCGAGATTATTTGACTATTTTGATGTTTTTCGAGACTGTTCGATACTTAAAAACTTACGCAGGATTTAATTTTGCTTCGATTAAAAAACTACAAAATACAAATAGTAGTTAAGCATGCCAGTTCCATAAACCTTACGGTTTCAACTATTTTTCATTTCAACAACTTTTTGACAAAAACGTTTAGATCAGTTATGGGTTGAAGCCATACAACCGCTTATCTGGTTAGGAGCGCGTCTTCACTGCTCTAAGGCATATGGTTGATGTTACCAACTATACTGGATTTGAGCTCGATATACTGGATGAAAATCCATACTGGATTATACTGGATTTTAAAAAAATCATGATTGCTGCAATAATGCGATGGACCGAATATTTTGATACATTTCAAAGTTTTACGTGAGTCGTTTTGGACAATTTTCCTGAGTGGTCGACGGTAAAAAATACAATGCGCATAGCTGGAGAGAAAGGATGTTTTGATGTGGCCAAATATTCAGCAGTAGTCTTGTAGCAATTCGGCTATATAAAGAATTACTGCTCGGACGACAAACTCACGGAGTGGTGTTCAACAAGTTCCTTTTGCTGAATTTGCGATAGTCATCGAATTCATTCTATGCTTTCCTGGCACGTCGTCTCCAGTCGAGCGCATTTTTGCACAGGCGAAAAAATATGGAAGCAAGAGTCGGCACAGCTTCAGATCGTTACACTTGGCTCGCTTTAACAAGTCAAGTGCATAGAATGGAGTTGCGCTGATTTTTTCAAGTTTTTGAAAACGCGTCCAAATTTGTTGCGCAAAATCGCGTCTCAGGACAAATACGAATTTAAAAAGCCGCAGACATTGGATGATAATCCAATGTCAGTGCAATCACACAGATTCCGATTAAATGCTATTTTAATCGCTTTTTTATCAGTTTTTTATGAATAAAACATTGAATTTAACTAAAACAAGTAAGGGTATAACTTTTGGCCTGGCCAAAAAATAAATACCCTGCAGTATTTTGAAAAATTTATAATTCTTAATGTCTGAATCAAATTTGGTTTGAATACCTCAAAAAACGCCTTCAATATAGTGTTTTGAAGCTTTTGCTTATATGGGAGTTGCCACGCCCTCTTGTCCGAACTCGCTCAGTTTTTCTCAGAGCTTACAATTTGTTGTGTTTAAGTGTATTTGGGTTACATATTCGTGAAAAATACTCCTAAAATTGCATTTTGAATATAATTTTTGTATGGGCGGTAGGCGTGTCCGTTGACCGATTTTGCTCATTTTCAATCCCCCGAGCTAACTTTGACGACGGAGGCAGTGTACCAAATTTCATTGAATTATCTTGCTCAGTTTTCCCAAAAAGTGTATTTCAACACACAGCCAGCCGGCCAGAAAGACGGACATGGCTATACCGACTCAGGGTGTGGCGCTGATCAAGAATATGTATACTTTTCTATATCTGCCACGTCTCTTACTCTGCGTTACAAACGGGAGGACAAAGTGAATATACCCTGGGTGTAGGGTATAAAAATTTATACTGGATTTTTATACCCTACACCCAGGGTATATTCACTTTGTCCTTCCGTTTGTAACGCAGAGAAGGAGGCGTGGCAGGTATAGAAAAGTATATATATTCTTGATCAGCGTCACCTCCTGAGTCGATATAGCCATGTCCGTCTGTCTGGCTGGCTGGCTGGGTGGCTGGCTGGCTGGCTGGCTGGCTGGCTGGCTGGGTGGCTGGCTGTGTGTTGAAATACACTTTTTGGGAAAACTGAGCAAGATAATTCAATGAAATTTGGTACACTGCCTCCGTCGTCAAAGTTAGCTCGGGGGATTGAAAATGAGCAAAATCGGTTAACGGACACGCCTACCGCCCATACAAAAATTATATTCAAAATGCAATTATAAGAGTATTTTTCACGTCAATGCAACCACAATACACATAAATACTACGAATTGTAAGCGCAAGCTCTGATAAAAAACTGAGCGAATTCGGACAAGAGGGCGTGGCACCTCCCATATAAGCAAAAGCTTCAAAACGCTATACTGAAAGCGTTTTTTGAGATATTCGAACCAACTTTGACTCAGACACTAAAAATTATAAATGAAAGCTCTCAGCAAAAATTGGTTGAAATCGTACAAGGGGGCGTGGCACCTCCCATATAAGCAAAAGATTCAAAATGCTATACTGAAAGAGTTTTTTGAGATAATCCAACTAAATTTCACTCTGACACTAAAAACTATAAATGTAAGCTCTGAACAAAAACTGGGTGTACTCGGACAAGAGGGCGTGGCACCTCCCATATAAGCAAAATTTTCAAAATACTGCAGTGTAGGGTATTTATTTTTTGGCCAGGCCAAAATTTACACCCTTTCTAGTTTTTTATACCCTACACCCAGGGTATATTCACTTTGTCCTTCCGTTTGTAACGCAGAGAAGGAGGCGTGGCAGGTATAGAAAAGTATATATATTCTTGATCAGCGTCACCTCTTGAGTCGATATAGCCATGTCCGTCTGTCTGGCTGGCTGGCTGGCTGGCTGGGTGGCTGGCTGGCTGGCTGGCTGGCTGGGTGGCTGGCTGGCTGGCTGGGTGGCTGGCTGTGTGTTGAAATACACTTTTTGGGAAAACTGAGCAAGATAATTCAATGAAATTTGGTACACTGCCTCCGTCGTCAAAGTTAGCTCGGGGGATTGAAAATGAGCAAAATCAGTCAACGGACACGCCTACCGCCCATACAAAAATTATATTCAAAATGCAATTTTAGGAGTATTTTTCACGACAATGCAACCACAATACATATAAGTACTATGAATTGTAAGCGCAAGCTCTGATAAAAATTTGAGCGAATTCGCACAAGAGGGCGTGGCACTTCCCATATAAGCAAAAGCTTCAAAACGCTATACTGAAAGCGTTTTTTGAGATATTCGAACCAAATTTGACTCAGACACTAAGAATTATAAATGAAAGCTCTCAGCAAAAATTGGGTGAAATCAGACAAGGGGGCGTGGCACCTCCCATATAAGCAAAAGATTCAAAATGCTATACTGAAAGAGTTTTTTGAGATAATCCAACTAAATTTCACTCTGACACTAAAAACTATAAATGCAGGCTCTGAACAAAAACTGGGTGTACTCGGACAAGAGGGCGTGGCACCTCCCATATAAGCAAACTTTTCAAAATACTGCTGTGTAGGGTATTTATTTTTTGGCCAGGCCAAAATTTACACCCTTACTAGTTTGTACTTATACTGGATTATACTGGATTTCAATGCAAATTTGGCGAAAATATACTGGATTTCACTCGGCGAGAATTGGTAACATTACATATGATGCATGTTTGAAAATATGCCTTATGCTACGAATAATTACTTTTCTTACAGTGTAGCTACATCTAATCTAAGTTTAATTTGATAATTCTTTTGAATTCTTTTGTCTGAACAGCAGGATCTTATTTCTTCATAATATTTTTTGTTTGCCATACCTGGAATTATAGCTAATAATCTTATCATAATAATTAAATGTTTATTAAAAAAAAAAAAACAATCATATTAAATTTTAATCGTAGGAAGGAAGTATCTGATTTGTTAATGATTTGGTAATTTATTGGAGAATTCTTATCAGCGTATGTAATTACTTTGATTAAAATCGATACAGTAGAATACTTAGTACGTGCCTATGCACAGCTTTATAAAGTCAACCTTTTATTTGATAAAGTTCAACAAGAAATTTTGAGCTTAAGACAATTGTGAACAATTTATATTTCATTAAAAAACTCTGGAAACAATGTTAATTTTGAGTTTGTAAAAACATAAGCTAGAGTACCAACACTTTTTTAATAGTAAAAGTTTGTTGAAAATTCTTCACATCGAAAGAATCTTGTCAAAATTTTACGTAAAATTTGGAAACTCGTTCAACATTTATGGATTTTTCAAATCACTTTGAAGCAGATAAATTTTTATACCTGTTTTGAATTAAAATTTCGTGAACTCAATATTTATGCAAAAAATAATCTTCCCAAGGAGGAAAACTACAAACCTTTCTTACTTGCATAAGCAAATAAGAGAAAGAGGATAAAATTCAAAACAAAAATTGGTATAAATATAAATTTTACAGGATTACAGCAGAAAGCTCCGTAGCGTAAGTTTTATTTCTTGACGACAAAAATTTCAATTAATTTTATTTAAAAAAGTTAAAAGTTTTTTTGAAAGTAGGGGTAAGTGGGGTAAAGTGTGAAGTGGGGTAAAGTGGGAAACGCCCCTTTCCGGGCAAACTAGCAAAGCTGTCATGCGCTTCTGACATGTACTTGTAATGACCGTAAGCAAATCTTTATGGTATCGCGACGCGTGCAGACGCATTTTTGTGCTCTCTGGAATCATGCAAAGTTTTTAAGTGATTTTGAAATTTCATTTTTAAATTTGTAAGCATCGATATTTTTACCGTTTCTGGAGATAAACCGATTCTAAGTACACAAAAATATTCTTTGTAGTCTTAATTTTGATAACGCAAAAGGATTCCGTTTAATTCATAGAGTGAAAGAATGAAGCTCACATTTTTTTGCAAAATGTGGTGTCGGGGTAAAGTGGGAAATGTTATTTTACAATTTGTCAACGTATTATTGGCCAAGCAAAACAGAAATCTAGTAGAGGTCGGACAGCAGGAAAAGCGCCGTTTTAACAACTCCGGAAAAGCTAAACGAGTTGCAAAAAGCAGCTGAGAAACGTTTAGGCAATAAACGGAAGAAAGCGAATCACAAAAAATAAAGTGCCAGGAGCAAAAAAAGCACCACCAGCAAAGAAAGCGTCAAAAAAAACAAAGAAGAGCTAGCTCTGATGAAGATCGTGATTTTTGCCCCATTTGCATGGAACTCATGCCCGAAATCATGACCAGTCACAATACCATCAAATGCAACAAAAACGATTGCCAACGTCCATTTCACTTGAAATACGTTAACCTCACTACAAGCTTCTGTTATTGCAAAAACTGTAACTCGGACTTGGATATTTCATCAGAGAACGACGAATAAGCTACAATTTTACCTTTTTTTCAACATATATTTTCAAACACATTTTTCATCTATTTTTTTCCAGCAAATTATTTTTTTTTTTTTCATATTTACTCTTATGGGTGTGTTCTCTTAACCTTTTTTGACTTACAACAAAGATATTATTACTTTGTTTCAACATTTGTGTTAGTTTTAATGACTTTTTGAAAGTTTCCCACTTTACCCCACGATTTTTAATTTTTGCCATTTTGGGCATCCTCGGTTAAAGCGTCGTACTTAACAGAAAATCCATATTTTCGGTTCGGTAAAAATATAGAATATTTAATTTTTCTTTACTATAGGAAGTTGAAACATGGAAAAATATGTTCATTTTATGGAGCTTCGAAAAAAAATTTCCCACTTTACCCCACTTTCCCCTATTATTTAAAAATTAAAAAGATTAAAGTCCGATTTAAAAGCAAGAAAAAAACTTGTTAAAAAGTTTTCTTCGAAGTCTCATCGTATATCAACAAACATTTTGTATATTCCTGTTCCAAACAGAATTGTTTACCAATATTTGAAATAAAATATGTTTATACAACTGCACAATTAATCTCAAACAATTTTAAATCATTAAACAAAATATACAGATGAGGATATGGGAAAAACATTTCCGAGAAAAATAAAAAGATAATATTTTCGACGATTGACTTGTGGATTTATCTGCTTCAATACGTTTCTTTAGAATTTTGTTGATAAAATAAACAAGTTATCATAACAAATACAAATGCACAGGTATAGATAGCATATAGATATATTGGTTAAAAAGTGGGAGTGGCACTTTCCTGATTTCGCCAAATTTTTGCTAATTGTAAGGCATTGATAGTAGTTGTACCAAATTTCATCAAAATATCTTATACGGTTCAAAAGATATGATAAAATTAAATAAAAAGTTTAGGGCGGTGCTTTGGTTCATTTGGAGCCCCTTGATATTTACGCTTAAGGAGTTGCAGCAAAAAGTGCTATTAGGTTGAAGGAATCGGGCTTCTGGAATACGAAACCTTATGGCTATGGCAGTTGTTTTACACAATTCCCTGGTTGTGATATAGACAATGGAACTGATTACATTAATTCCACTTTAACGATCTCAACCAACTTTCAAGTGAAATTACCTGAAAGGAAAGGTTGGACTCCGATTCTGAATTCCAAAGAAATATACACTGACGCACACAGGTGCCAATCGAAGTAAAAGCTGGCCAAAAATGTAATTCTGAACATAAACTTTTGAAAATCAGTTTTTCGGCACTAAGGATAGTAAGCGCAACTTTTGAGCAAAAATAAGTTGAGTTCGGACAAGGGGGAGTGATACCTCCCATATAAGCATGAGTTTAAAAATACTATACTGTAAACGTTTTTTGAGATAAGCCGTCCAAATTTCATTTAGATTCTAAGAATATTAAATGCAAGCTTTGAGCAAAAACTAGGTGAACTCAGACGGGGGGGCGCACACTGCGTTGGCTAGTGGGCAAAAATCAAAATTTTTTGTGACTCGAAACCTAATAATATTGGTATCAATCGACAGGTAATTGTATCAATAAAATAAAAACAAAATATTTAGGGGAAAAACTCAGTTTTGGCTACGCTGTGACACTTCAAAGTTGAGATATTTTTCAAAAAAAATCATGTTTTCTTCACTTCGTTTTGGGTTCTCTTAAACAAAGAGTTATCAAAAATTTGTCTTTTGATTAAACTAAGCGAAGTAAAGTTTTTTATTATAAATAATATTTGAGTAAATAAATAAAACTAAAAAATTTTGGAAAATATATAATTTGATGTATATTGTAGTGATTTTAATACACGATATTATCAAATGAAAAACTTCAGAAATTGACAAATTTCGATGAAAAAAAAAAAACAAATCGTATAAAAATAAGTGCCGTTTTTTTTCTTAATCTACTAGTTCGAATTCTATATAATCAAGAACTGCAAATAACTTTTCCTACTTCGTCCTACAAATATTTTTTTTCATTTTTTAAAAAATGCTTAAATTGAAAAATTTGTATGAAATATAAAATTTATGTTGAAAATTTTTTTTTTCTTTTTATGAACATAAATGGTCTCATAAGTACAAAAAACATTATTTCTACTTCGTACATTTCATTTGTTAACATTAAACATTACTTTTTCATCATCGTTATATATGGACCTTAAGAAAATCGTCCTAAATACCTGGTTTTTAGCAAAACTATAGAGTTTACAACAAATCTGAGATCATTTTTGAGCTCAGCGACCCCAAATTACTTATAATACCAAATTTCATCGATATCCAACCACTCCTTCTATTTTTGACTATTGCTTGTATGGGCTCAACGCACTGTGGGGCGTGGCACCTCTCATATGAATAAAAGTTTCAAATTGCAATACCGAAAGCGTTTTTTGAGATAATCCGCCCAAATTTTACTCAGATACTAAGAATATTAAATTTAAACTTTGAGCAAAAACAAGGCGAACTCAGACAGGAAGGCATGGCACCTCCCTTATAAGCAAGTTTGAAAATGTTTTTTGAGGTAAGCCGTCCAAATTTCACTGAGATACTAAGAATATTAATGAAAACTTTGAGCAAAAACTAGGCGAACTATGACAAGAGGGCGTGGCACCTCCCATTTAAATAAAAAATCCAAAATGCAATACTGCCATTCCTTGCCTAGCGCAACAAGATCTGCCACACTCCTTCCGATTTTGCTGAAATTTGGTACATAGTTTCGTTTCATGCCTAGTCTTTCAGAAATGGCAAAAAAAAAAAATTTCCAATTTTTTTGTGGCTTGTGGAAGGGTGCAAAGAGTGGAAAAATCTGTAAATTGTGATAAACTATTCTCAAATAATTGTCAATAACTTGGACATTTCTTAACCAATTTTTATGCTCGGACTACTAAGACTACTAATAACACTGTTCGACACAAAAAAAACATGAGAAAGTCCAAAAAATTCTTAAAGTAGACGTTAAAAAAAAATACCCGGTCTCGTGGTTTTTCTCCAGCACGTCACATTTTTTTTCTTAATCGATTTTTGAAGTTTTTTTATCCACTGTACATGAAAAAAACAAAAATATCGCATTCTTGTGTTAAATTGATGAATTTAACTATATGATCCTTACATCTGAGGTATATCATGTGTTCAGCAGATATTGCGGGGACCATTTTTGTAGAAAATTTTAACCCTGTGCAACCCCCACATGTGGGTCATTATTGCTCTTTTCTTAAAAAGGTACAAAAATGACACTCAAAACAAAGGAATATTGAGTCAGTATATACTACAGAAATATTAGCTATAAAATTTCACTACTAGTCGCTGAACACTAAAAAAGCAAAATTTCATCCCAAAAGCAAAAACATCTTTAAAATCAGTAAGCACTTCTAACAATCAATATTTTTCAAATTTCACCCCACTGTAAAACTCTAAAACTATATTTTGGACAAAACTCGTTCACACAAGATTATAAAGAAATCACACAAAGATCATTTTCCTAGAACACTTTAACCTATTATATCCTGTTTTTATAGGTCTTTTAGACCCCTTTTTCTAAAACTGAGCCACAATGGGTTAACATCTTTTGCAAAAATTACCTACAAAAAATTTCACTAAGAGTTATCAAAGGCGTAATCAAAGATATGTAATTAATATGCAATGTTAAAAGTCCTAATTGATTTTAACGATTTTTTTTTCGGTTTTGGTATAAAATTTCGACTTTTAAGTGTTGAACAATTGAGGAGTGGCCGTACCAAAGGGCCTAAGTACCATTTCGAGGCAAAAGTAATGTCATACTTTTTAAGTGCTTTATAGTCGGTTATTTGACTGTCATTTCAACATAATGACATAAATTTCAAACTATCAAGTAAATTTTTAGTGAAAACAGAAAACAATTTTATTAATTTCTAACAAAATGTCACCCGTTTCATATAATGACACTACTTTTGCCTCGAAATGGTACTTAGGCCCTTTGGTACGGCCACTCCTCAATTAGTAGTGAAATTTTATAGCAAATATTTCTGTCGTACATACTGACTCAATATTCCCCTGTTTTAGGTGTCATTTTTGTATCTTTTTAAAAAAAGGGCAAAAATGACCCACATGTGGGGGTTAAACAGGGTTAAAATTTCTAACAAAAATATTCCACGCAATATCCTGCATAAGTTTGCTGAGCACATGATACAACTCAAATGTAAGGATCATATAGTTTAATTCATCGATTTAACACAAGAACACGGTATTTTTTGTTTCTTTCATGTACAGTGGATAAAAAAACTTCAAAAATCGATTAAAAAAAAATGTGACGTGCTGGAGAAAAACCACGATACACGGGTGTTTTTATTTAAAGTCTACTTTAAGAATTTTTTAGATTTTCTCACGTGTTTTACAAAAAGTTCGAAATTGTCGAATATAAGCATCAGGTTCAGCTTATTAGAATTAAATTTCATCAATAAGCGGAATTTAGGGAACACACTTGGCATGGTTTGTCCCTATGCAATTTACAAGTTTAATGAATTACAAAATTAATAAATTTAAGATCAAATATAGTTAGTATTATAATTGTATTATTTTAATCATATATGCAATTATCAATATCCCATTCACATTTGGCAGGCATATCAGAACCAGACAGTTTAATGCCTTTGATGTTGCGTCGCTCTTCGTCACGGTCATCACCAACACACAAGTAATAAGTATCTTGAAAGAATCTTAATTTATTATGATTCAGTGAGAATGACCAAACGCTATTTGCTGGTACGGTCGTAGTTGATGTCCATGCATAAACCGAATCCTTGTGTTCTCTATCAAGGTACATGTAGTTTTGGTACCTGACATTTTGCAATTGGGCATTTATGGTGGTATTCACTTTTCCCAGTTGGACGACATTATACGGTCTTCTAGAATTATGACCTCCATTTCGCCATGTGAATAAATATTGCCACTGATTATCTACAGGATCACCCTTATATTGATATATATATTCATTACTATTGCTGATGCAAATACTTTTGCCAAAGATCAAATTTTTCACAAATGTAGGTAATCTATCGATAGCATCATCAAGACGACGTTTATTATCATGAGAATTCATAATAGATGAGACGGACTTTACCTCATGCATATAATAAGCTATATATAGCAGATATGCATCGTCAGTATCGTGGCGTTCAATAAATTTCCAATACAAATATAATTGCATATTAAAAAGAAATTCATTGTTTCCATACATTTCCAAATAACGCAAAAATTCCGATAATTTCAGTGTACTTTTTACTGCATACATTTGATCGAGTGCATTTTCAAAGATTTTATATGGCAATTTTGG
The DNA here is from genome assembly GCA_951812925.1 of Calliopum simillimum. Lineage (NCBI taxonomy): Eukaryota > Metazoa > Arthropoda > Insecta > Diptera > Lauxaniidae > Calliopum > Calliopum simillimum. The sequence continues at coordinate 34,119,931 of OX638370.1, forward strand.
ATTATAATCGAAATTATTCATGCACTTCAATATAAAATCGCTAGCTGTCGGTGCCAGTGGCTTCGTTTCGATATTCATGATTTGTGCCAAATATCGGGCATTACTTCGTACGATCACTTCACGTTGCTCCTGATAGAATTCATCGATTTCTTGTTGCTCCGCGTTTCTGATTGTTGGAACCATCTCATTTGTTAAATGTATATACATACGTCTATTTAAGGTTTCGACTTTTGTCACATCAAATGGTTCCTCGCTATTGATTTCCGCCCATGCTGCAATAAAAATGCGCAATTTATCTTGTATTGTCACTGCATTGTTGATTGCACCGTAATAATCATCGAAGTAGGTAGTTTTCACAATGGTATCACCAAATGTTGCACGTATTTCTAAGGATGCGATAATTAGCAACAATGCGAAGAGCCTGAGGATAACTTTTTTTAGCGTCATGCTATTAACTTGGTTTAGAAAATTTATATTAAGTTAATTCTAGCTGCGGAATATTTAATTTAACTGCTAAAATTTTTTAGTCTCATGCTGCTTTTATACCATCTAATGCTGCGATTTATTAGTACACAATAAAGTGGAAGATTGTGGCGTTAATTTTTCTTAGTTTTTTATAAGCAATACCTATCGTGTTTGTTTGTTTTCAAATTTTTTAGCACTTTACTTTGTTTTCTTTATGTTTTTATTGCTTTTTAAAACATGCACGTCTCTAACTATTTCTTCGAAATTTCTTCGCTGTCATAATTTTAACTCCTTTCGGGTAGTAAAACAATTAAAGTAAAATTTACAAATAAAATAAAGTGAATAGTTTAGTAACATTTACTCCAAATTGCCTATATTTACTATATCGCCCTTTTACAAGTGAAAAGCACTAAGTCAGTTTTTTCTTATTTTGAGTTATTAAGTGTAACTGGTACAAAATATTATAGTCTTTAGTTTGGTAAGGCCCATTTTTTACCCAAATCTCTGTTAAAAAGTAAAAGCAAACAACTAATCTTTAAAAACAGTCTGGATTTAAGACTTTGGCCTAAAAATCTAATAAAAAACTAGTAAGGGTTTTACCTTTGGCTTGGCCAAACATTAAATACGCTACACTGCAGTATGGGAGGTGTCACGTCCTCTTGTTCGAGTTCATCCAGTTTTTGCTCAGAGCTTGCATTTATAAGTAGTTCTTAGTGTTTGAGTGAAATTTAGTTTGATTATCTTAAAAAACGTTTTCAGTAAAGCGTTTTAAAGGTTTTGCTTATATGGGAGGTGCCACGCCCTCTTGTCCGAATTTGCCAAATTTTTGCTTAGAGCTGGTGCTAACTATTCCTAGTATTTATGTGTATCTTGGCTGCATTGCGGTGAAAAATACTCTTAAAGTTGCATTTTCAATATTGTTTTTATAACCTACACCCAGGGTATATTCACTTTGTCCTTCCGTTTGTAACGCAGAGAAGGAGGCGTGGCAGATATAGAAAAGTATATGTGTACATTCTTGATCAGCGTCACCTCCTGAGTCGATATAGCTATGTCCGTCTGTCTGGCTGGCTGGCTGGCTGTGCGTGGAAATATGTTTTACGGGAAAACTAACCATGATAATTCAATGAAATTTGCTGCGTTGGCTTTGTCGTAAAAGTTAGCTCGTGGGATTGAAAAAGAGCGAAATCGGTCGACGGATACGCCGGTTACCGGACATAATCCCAACGGACATAATCCCCATTTCGTAAATGGGGATTATGTCCGAAAATTTTTCGGTCATAATCCCCATTTTGGCCATGGGGGTTATGTCCGCAAATTTTTCGGACATAATCCCAATGGGTGTTATGTCCGAAAAATTTAATTAAGATTGAACAAAATTTTAAAAAATTTATATAGTGTTGGATGTTATGGACTAATCCGCGGCCGAAGGCCGCCGCGAAGCCGGTGTTGGATTTTTGGGAGTTTTAAATCCTGAGCTGCGGCCGCAGGCCGCCCACTTACCCCTGCCCTTATGTAAAATTACTGTGGCTAGCAAACTAGGTGTTGGATATGTTATAGACTGATCAGCAGCTGCAGGCCGCCGCGGAAACGGTATTGGAATTGTTGGGAGTTGTAAATCCTGAGCTGCTTCTGTTGTCAATAACAAAATATCGTTATGGGGACTATGTCCGTTTTTTCCTGGGGATTATGTCCGAAACACTTCCGGACATAATCCCCATTGAAAAAATGGGGATTATGTCCGAATAACTTGCGGACATAATCCCCATATCGTGAATGGGGATTATGTCCGTGGGGATTATGTCACGGCACCGGATACGCCTACCGCCCATATGAAAAATATATTCAAAATTAAACTTTAAGAGTATTTTTCACAACAATTCAACCGATATACACTTAAATACTTCGAATTACACCGTTCGACACAAAAAAAAAACACATCAGAAAATCTAAAAAATTCTTAAAGTAGACGTTTAAAAAAAAAAAACCAGTGTCTCGTGGTTTTTCTTCAGCACGTCACATTTTTTTTTAATCGATTTTTAAAGTTTTTTTATCCACTGTACATGAAAAAACAAAAATACCGTGTTAAATCGATGAATTTAACTCTATGAACTTTATATTTGAGGTGTATCATGTGTTTAGCAAACTTACGCAGGATATTTCGGGGAATTTTTTTGTAGAAAATTTAAATTTTGTAAAACCCCCAAATGTGGGTAATTTTTGCCCTTTTTTTTAAAAGGTACAAAAATGACACCCAAAACGGGGAAATATTGAATCAGTATGTACTACAGAAATATTCGCTATAAAATTTCATTGCTCAACACTAAAAATGCCAAATTTTAAGGTAAGCGCGTCGGGGATGTAATTAAAATGCAATGTGAAAAGTCCTAATTGATTTAAACGATTTGTTTTGGTTTTGGGCTCAAATTTCGACGTTTACGTGTTTAAAAACTAGCAGTCAAACTTTATAGCGAATATTTCTGTAGTACATACTGACTAAATATTTCCCCGTTTTGGGTGTAATTTTTGTACCTTTTTAAGAAAAGGGCAAAAGTGACCCACATGTGGGGGTTAAACAGGTTTAAAATTTGACACAAAAATATTCCCCGCAAAATCTTGCATAAGTTTGCTGAACACATGATACACCTTAGATGTAAGTATCATATAGTTAAATTCATCAATTTAACACAAGAATGCGGTATTTTTGTTTTTTTTTCATGTTCAGTGGATAAAAAAACTTTAAAAATCGATTAAAAAATATGTGACGTGCTGGAGAAAAACCACGAGACACGGGTATTTTTTTTAACGTCTACTTTAAGAATTTTTTGGATTTTCTAATGTGTTTTAAAAAAAGTTCGAAATTGTCGAACAGTGTTACTAGCGCAAGCTCTGAGCAAAAACTGGGCGGATTGGGACAAGAGGGCGTGGCACCTTTTATATAAGCAAAAGCTTTAAAACGCAATACTAAAAACGTTTTTTGAGATAATCAAACTAAATTTTACTCAGACACTAAGGACTATAAATGCAAGCTCTCAACAAAAGCTGGGTGAAATCGGGCAAGAGGGCGTGGCACATCCCATATAAACAAAAGCTTCAAAACGCTATACTGAAAGAGTTTTTGGGATAATCCAACTAAATTTCACTCAAATACTGAAGTCTATAAATGCACGCTCTAAGCTAAAACTAAACGAACTCGGACAAGAGAGCGTGGCACCTCCCTTATAAGCAAAAGCTTCAAAACACTATACTCAAAACGTTTTTTGAGATAATCCAACCGAATTTCACTCAGACTCTAAGAACTATAAATGCATGCTCTGATAATACTGATAATATTGTTTTAGCATACGACAAAATTTGTTTGTTCTATTTTGTAAGCTGTAGGGGGGGCAGTTCCCTGCACCTACCTGGCTACGCCCTTGACTACCTTATTCCTTCATTATATTATTTCTTTACCATGGATACCTGATAATCTTATCATATTTATTTTGATATGCTGGGAAAAGTCATAAAATCTGTCGTATTATATTTTGCTCATGGTTTATTGTTCAGTTTATATACAAACATTAAATAATATTTACATTTCAGGAATGTTATTAAGAAAAATACTGTAGGGAAGGAAACATGGACCACCAATCTTTCTTTTGTAAATAAAACTCAAAAAACATAAAACAAAACAATTAATTTTATGTCATTCATTAAAGGAAACAATTTACCTTTATTTTGATTCAGTTTTAGTTAAATATCTCATCAGGATAAAGAAAAAAAATTAAAAAACTGAAAATACTCAAAATCAAGATAAAAAAAGTGTAGTGTTTTATGGACTATATAGTCCATATTGCCCCACATGTTTATTTAATACCGAAGTTGCATATAAAAATGTCACTTCCACATTTTTCATGACTCCCAAGAACGTCTGAGTACACATTTAACCCAAAATTCTTCACGTTGATCTTCTAAATAAAGGATATTTCATAATAATCATATAACTGTCTTTAAGTTATAAAATTTTTATGATTCCACAACGTGTTTTTCTTCAAAAATCTTATTTCAATTGCGCTCTGCAAGAACAATGCGTGCTCCCTCCCTTCAGGTATTACATGTAGATGTCAATAAATGCAAGCCACTTCTTAAACAAAGTTTTTAAAATCCAATGTATTTCAAAATCAATCTTAATAGTCGATAGATTGTTGATTGTATGTAACAAATACTCAGTAGTTTTTGACGGATCTTCAAATGTGCAAGAGTGATTTCAGAGGTTCACATTGCTTTAATAAACATAATTTTAAATAGAAAGCCATCGCGTCAAAATGGATAAAAGATTCCTACTGAAAGGTTAGGTTAGGTTGTTGTTGGGGGTTATCGATGCAAGCTAAACCCTAAGTAGCACTAAAAGTTCCATTTTAATACCACAAAAGTGATTCGACAGACTGGTATAAGTGGATGTGAAAATTTTAAAATTACCTAATTAACGATATCTATATCCAGTTAGTCCTATTAAGGTAATTGAGCAGCGAGCTGAAAACGGTATAGCACCAGTTAACAAAAATGTCAGCTTTCTTTTCTTTAACAAAATTCAAGCGGTATGGTCGGAGCAAAAGGTATTTATGCACATACTTATAAAGGGTGTTTTTTTTAGAGGTTTGTTTTTCGAATAGAGATAAAACTGGCATTTTGTGGTCAAATCTGGCAACTCTAATGTCATTTATGTTCAGTTTGTTTGCCATTTCATCATGAACAGGTTGACAAAAGAACAACGCTTGCAAATCGTGCAAATTTATTTCGAAAATAATGGTTCAGTTCGCGAAGTTTACCGCAAGCTCCGTCCATTTTATGGTCGACATAATCGTCCATCAGAGCAATTAATTCGGTTAACCATGGATCGTTTTCGCACTACGTTTACTCTATGTGATAATACGCATCCGCAGAGACGTCGAACAGTGCGCACCGAAGAAACAATTGCCGCTGTAGAGCAAAATGTTGAAGAGGACCCGAATGAATCGATTCGCCACCGTGCACAGCAATTGGAGCTTTGTCCATTAACTTTATGGAAGATTTTGCGCAAAGATCTTGGCTTGCGACCTTACAAGATCCAGCTTGTGCAAGAATTAAAGCCGCGAGACCATGCAATGCGTCGTGATTTTGGTGTATGGGCCGAAAATGAGATTGATCTCGATGCTGATTTTCATCGCAAAATTTTGTTCAGTGATGAGGGTCATTTTTGGTTGAATGGCTACGTCAACAAGCAAAATTGCCGCATTTGGAGTGAAGAGAATCCACATGAGACCCTTGAGACGCCATTACATCCACAAAAACTGACTGTTTGGTGTGCTCTATGGGCTGGTGGAGTCATTGGGCCATACTTCTTCCGAAATAATGCTGGAGAGTCAGTTACCGTTAATGGAGACCGGTATAGAGCCATGATAACCGACTATTTTGTTCCCGAATTGGATGGCATGAATGTGGATAAGTTGTGGTTCCAACAAGACGGCTCTACATGCCACACTGCGCACGTAACAATCGACTTATTGAAGGAAACATTCGATGAGCGCATAATTTCGCGGAATGGACCTGTCAATTGGCCACCAAGATCGTGTGATTTGACACCATTGGATTATTTTCTTTGGGGATATGTGAAGTCGCTCGTCTACGCCAACAAACCAGAAACGTTAGGGGACTTGGAAGCCAACATTCGTGGCGTTATTGCCGACATACGGCCCCATATGCTCGAAAAAGTGGTTGAAAATTGGACCTGTAGAATTGGCTTTATTCGAAGTTCTATACCTCTAAAAAAAACACCTTGTATATGGGACGTTTCATTTTATCCGGATCACCTGCATACCCAAAATTTGGGTTGATGAATCTTGACGTTTGAGATATCAAAACGTTCGTCTGAAAAAGAGCTGGCGGAACTCAAAATTCAAAATGACGGCTCCAATATGGCTACCGGAAGGTGGAAAAAAATCGAGTGTAAGGCAAAAACGGCTTCCAGAAAAAAAAAATACGCAACCTGTTTTTTCAAAAAATGATAGCTTACCCCAAAGTTTGTATATTGATATATCGGAGTAACTGGTTCCACTCATTTTTATGTGTTCTTTTTACAAAAAAATATTACTTGGTGAAAAAAATTGTTTACACTTAAAAATACTTTTGAATTCTTTTTTAAAAAAAAGCCCATACATTTTTTTTAAAAGTACTTTAAATTGAAGCATAATTTATTAGCTTTAAAATGATGTATGATTCAAGATGGGATTCGGTCGATAGATAAAATTTTTTAACTTTTGAACGCCCGCGGCAGGCAAAAATATTTTTTTTCTCAAGAGGAAGGCATCTTACGAAAAAAGTTTACTAGGCATAAAATGCTTAGAATTGTCCAAGAAATACGTGTGAAATTTTTGGGAATTTTTTGGAAACTTAAAAAAAAAATAAATAGACTTATTCCTGAATAACTTTTATTAATTGTAGAAACTTACTACCAAAATCAGTCATCAATTAGAGAATGTTATAGAGTTCTTAAACACCATTTGGGTCGTTATGAGGGTCCAACTGAGCGCACTATTCGCATCACCAGATTTCGAAGCAATTTTACACTATGGGACATCCATTATTCAACCAGAGTTCAAAGGACCCGTAATTTAGAGAATGTTGCTGCAGTAGCAGAGAATTTTCGTGAAAACCGTGAACCATTCGTCGCCAATTTCAGACTTTGGGCATCTCTTATGGATCATTCTGGAGTATCTTGAGGCGTGATCTTCGTCTGAAGGCCTATAAAATACAGCTCGTACAAGAATTGAAGTCGCCTGATCTTGGTGTACGTTTTAATTTATGTTTATGCCATACAGCTGGAGAAACAATTGAAATTTTTTTTTTTTTTTTGTCCACCTAGTGGGTGTACGAGTAAACGAAAACACAAAACAAAGTTAAAAAAATTGACACGTGACTCTTTAGAAACAAAATTCCTGTGGCTCTCACAACCATTTAGCGCAAAAAAAGTCTTTTACAAAATATTTGTATTTCATTCACCATTCTGTAAAAAAAAAAATAAAAAAATAAAAAAAAAATTATTATTTCGAGATAATCAACTTTTAAGATTTTTTAAAAAATGGAAGCAATTGTTGGAGTGCACAGCAATTTGTTATTTGCCCTATTGAACATAGATGATGGTTTGCATTGGGTTGTTTACCCTATTTAACAAAGAATAAGTAAATTGGGTACCGTTGCCATGTACCGTATGAAATCGCTGTGCAATGCAAAAACTACAATGATAAATAGTTGGCTTTGTCTATTTTGAATATATGTACAAATATACAATATGTATAAATAACACATACATTCGCATATTTATGCGCGTGTCTATTTGACTTTTCTTTTGTTCGTTCATTCCGTTTTGAGCATCGTATGTGACAAGTTGTGCCGCCGCTTTGAGAAAAATAAATTTAAAATAAAAAGACTTAAGAAGAAAAGAAACTTTGTGTTGGTGTTTTTCTGTTTATAACCTGTGGAATCTAATAGGTTATGGGCCCAGGCCACGTAGATATTTGTGCCTTGATTCAGTGACATTAATTTGTGTGAAAAAAACTCTAAATAAAAAATGGAAAAAGTGAAAAGGAATATAAAGCCTTTTGATGGCGAAAAATATTCCATTTGGAAATTTCGAGTGCGCGCATTGCTTGCTGAAATTGATGCATTAAAAGTGATTGACGACGAAGCGCCTGATCCAGTTACAAGAGAATGGAAAAAAACTGAAAGAAGTGCAAAAAGTTTAATAATTGAATTTCTCAGTGACTCTTTTCTTGGCTTTGCTGGCAACGATAGTACAGCCAAACAAATTTTCAAAAATTTGGACGTTATATACGAGCGTAAAAGTTTAGCGTCACAGTTAGCAACAAGAAAACGATTGCTTTCGTTAAAATTAAGAGGTGAAGTTCCACTGTTAAACCATTTCAATATTTTTGATGATTTGGTAACTGAATTGTTGGCTTCAGGTGCAAAAATTGAAGAAATGGACAAAGTGTCTCACTTATTGTTAACTTTACCATCGTCTTATGACGGTGTAATAACAGCTATAGAAACATTGTCGGAAGATAATTTAACTTTGGCTTTTGTGAAAAATCGTTTGCTCGATCATGAGGTTAAATTAAAGAACGCTGGTAAGGACACTAGTTCAAAAATATTGCAAGTTGTTTCTAATAATAATAAAAATTATAAAACATTTAAAACACAAAGTTTCAAAAATAAAAACAATTTTTCGTCTTTTAAACATAATTTAAAAGCAAATAAAAAGTGCCATCACTGTGGTAAAAACGGCCATTTTAAAAAAGATTGCTTTGCTTACAAAAAACTTTTGAGCAATCAAAATCACGAAAATACGAATAAAGTGCTAACAGCAACAACAGAAACAAATAGAGGCTTTGCATTTATGTTGCGACGTGAAGAGACAGTTCAGGAGGCTGGTTTGGTGTCATTTGTTTTGGATTCTGGTGCATCTGATCATTTGATAAATGATAAAAATTTGTTTGCTGATTACATCGACCTAGAGTCACCTATTCAGATTGCAGTTGCGAAGTGCGGAGAGTACATTTATGCTACACAAAAAGGAATAGTGAGGCTCTGTAGCAAGTTCCAGGAACAGATTACGTTGGAAGATGTGTTGTTTTCAAAAGATGTGCCAAACAATTTATTGTCTGTCAAACGAATGCAAGATGCTGGTATGACCATCGTATTTCATTCAGGAGGTGTCGAAGTTCGTAAGAATGGTAAAATCATATTTGAAGGTAAAAATTTGCAAAATATACCTATAATTAATCTTGGTTTATATAAGTTAGCTTATGTATCAAACTTAACAAGTATTGATAAATATCGTTTGTGGCATGAGAGGCTAGGACATATAAGCATAGGCAAGTTTTTAGAAATTAAAAACAAGAATTTGTTCAATGATACTAATCTTTTAAATAGTGTTCAACCAAATAATGAGATATGTGAAGCCTGTGTAAATGGCAAACAGTCGAGACTACGTTTTGAAAAATTCAAAGATAAATCTTATATAGAAAGACCTTTATTTATCGTCCATTCGGATGTCTGTGGCCCGATTACTCCTCCCACTGTTGATGAAAAGAACTATTTTGTTATTTTCGTAGATCAATATACGCATTATTGTGTAACTTATTTGATTTCACATAAGTCTGACGTTTTTGCTATGTTTAAAGACTTCGTGGCAAAAAGTGAGGTTCATTTCAACTTAAAAGTTGTGAATTTATATATTGATAATGGTAGAGAATATTTATCCAATGAGATGAGGGATTATTGTGTTCAAAAAGGCATCACTTACCACTTGACAGTTCCACATACTCCACAGTTGAATGGTGTGTCTGAACGTTTGATAAGAACAATAACAGAAAAAGCTCGTGCTATGGTTAGTGGAGCGAAATTGGACAAAAGTTTCTGGGGTGAAGCTGTTTTAACAGCAACGTATTTAATTAATAGAAGTCCAAGTAAAGCGTTGAAAGACACTGTGAAGACACCATATGAAATGTGGCATAATAGGAGGCCTAATTTAAAATATTTGAAAATTTTTGGTTCGACTGTATACGTACATAATAAGACTAGAAAAAGAAAATTTGATGAAAAATCCCTTAAAGGTATACTTGTCGGTTATGAACCAAATGGTTTAAAATTATGGCTTGTGGAAACTGGTAAATTTATGATAGCAAGAGATGTTATCGTGGATGAAACTAATATGATAAATTCCAGAACTGTAGTAAAAGATAGATCACAATTAAGTGATTCTGATTTCCCGAATGAGAGTACGGAAAATGTTCAATTTGATTTCCGGAATGAGAGTACGGAAAATGTTAATTCTAATTTCCCGAATGAGAGTACGGAAAATGTTCAATTTGATTTCCCGAATGAGAGTACGGAAAATGTTAATTCTGATTTCCCGAATGAGAGTACGGAAAATGTTCAATTTGATTTCCCGAATGAGAGTACGGAAAATGTTAATTTTAATTTCCCGAATGAAAGTACGGAAAATGTTGAATTTAATTTCCCGAATGAGAGTACGGAAAGTGGTCAATTTAATTTCCCGAATGAGAGTACGGAAAATTTTCAATTTAATTTCCCGAATGAAAGTAGGGATAGGAGATCTGATAATTTAGAATCAGATAAACAGTCTGGTGGTGTGGTAAATAACGATGAGAATGCCGATCCAGTAGAATCTGGTGAAACTTTATCAAATGGTAGAAATAAACACAATAATCAATTAAGCTCACTGTTAAATGAATATGACCATGAAGGGGACGTCAGAAGAAGTGAAAGGTTAAAGTATAGGCCACAGATATCATACAAAGATTTACATAATTGCATAATGGGTGCAAGTACTTCATTTAGTGACATTCCAAATTCATTTGATGAAATTAAAAATAGAAGTGACAGTTCACATTGGGAAGAAGCAGTAAAAGAAGAGCTTAATTCACATTATTTTAATAAAACATGGTCTCTTGTACAAAAACCCGAAAACAAAAACATAGTTGACTGTAAATGGGTTTTTACCATAAAACATGATGAATTTGGTAACTTAGTTAAATACAAAGCTAGGCTTGTTGCACGCGGCTTCACACAAGAATATTTAATCGATTACGATGAAACGTTTGCCCCAGTAGCTAGAATTTCTAGTTTCCGATTTATTATGGCTTTTTCAAACCAGTTTGATTTAATTGTTCATCACATGGATGTGAAAACGGCCTTTTTAAACGGCACGTTGAAGGAGGAAATTTATATGATGGTTCCTCAGGGGCTGTCCTGCAGTCGTAATGAAGTTTGTAGATTACATAAAGCCATTTATGGTCTTAAGCAGGCAGCTAGATGCTGGTTTGAAGTTTTTGAAAAAGCATTGAAAGAGATTGGTTTTGTTAATTCAGCTGTAGATCGATGCATATATATTCTTGATAATGGTGATACACAGAAAAACTTATATGTGTTGTTGTATGTAGACGATTTGGTAATTGCAACTTCTAATATTGCAACTATGACAAATTTCAAAACGTATTTAAAGAATAAATTCAGAATGACTGATTTATTAGAGATTCGACATTTTATTGGTATTAAAATTGAAAGACATAATGGTCAGTTGAGTTTAAGCCAGTCGGCTTACATAACAAATATTTTAATTAAATTCAAAATGAATGAATGTAAGCCAGTTAGTACTCCACTTCCAAGTAGACTCAATTATGATGCGTTGAATTCGGATGAAAATTGTGATGCACCATGTCGTAATTTAATTGGCTGTTTAATGTATATTATGTTGTGCACACGTCCGGATTTAAGCACATCTGTTAATATTTTGAGTCGCTACAGCAATAAAAATAATAAAGAATTGTGGCAATGTTTAAAGAGGGTTTTGAGATACCTTAAAGGGACTGTTGACTTAAAACTAATTTTTATTAAAAACCAAAATTATAAGGAGATGTTTACTGGCTATGTTGATTCTGATTGGGGTGGTTGTGAGAGTGACAGGAGAAGTACTACTGGCTATTTGTTTAAAATGTTCGAATCATGTTTAATTTGTTGGAATACAAAGAAACAAAACTCTGTTGCAGCTTCATCTACTGAAGCAGAATATATGGCTTTATTTGAGGCAGTTAGGGAAGCATTGTGGTTGAAATCATTAGTTCAAAGTGTAAAAATTGATTTAAAAGAACCGATTAAAATATTTGAAGACAATCAGGGCTGCATATGTATAGCAAATAATCCCTCATGTCACAAAAGATCGAAACATATTGATATCAAGTATCATTTTTCGAGAGAACAGGTTGAAAATAAACTTATAAGAATTGAGTATATTCCCACAGATAAGCAATTGGCCGATATTTTGACGAAGCCATTACCAGGGGCCAGATTTTTGGATCTGAGACGTGAAATGGGTCTTATTGATTAATTTATTATAAGATGAAATAAGATTGAATTTATATTAAATGCCTATTTTTGTTTGATTAATTAATATTAGTCTGATTGGGTTTTTACTGGGTTTTTCCCCAATCCTTGCAACAAATGTTGGACTAAGATATTATCATATTTCCCAGTGTACACAACTTGTCATTTAAGTAAAATTTTAGAACTTAATATATATGTAACATATATTGCTGTATAAGATTATTTGAAACAATCAATGTAGTTTTTGAGGAGGTGTGTTGGAGTGCACAGCAATTTGTTATTTGCCCTATTGAACATAGAAGATGGTTTGCATTGGGTTGTTAACCCTATTTAACAAAGAATAAGTAAATTGGGTACCGTTGCCATGTACCGTATGAAATCGCTGTGCAATGCAAAAACTACAATGATAAATAGTTGGCTTTGTCTATTTTGAATATATGTACAAATATACAATATGTATAAATAACACATACATTCGCATATTTATGCGCGTGTCTATTTGACTTTTCTTTTGTTCGTTCATTCCGTTTTGAGCATCGTATGTGACAAGTTGTGCCGCCGCTTTGAGAAAAATAAATTTAAAATAAAAAGACTTAAGAAGAAAAGAAACTTTGTGTTGGTGTTTTTCTGTTTATAACCTGTGGAATCTAATAGCAATTTTGTAAATTTTCAAAATTTTTCAAATTTAAAAATGAAAAAATGGAAACTAAAGCAACGTTTAAAATGCTACAAGAATCCGAAAACAAAAATTAAAATTATTTATTTTTGACAAAGTGGCGGGACTTAGAAAACAAAATTGCATTGATTTTTCGCAAAAACACTACATGGACACTGAAGTTCCATGCCCATAACATGCAAAAAAATTTTTTTTCGCAAAACTAATAATGAGAGGTCTCCACGCTAAGCACTTAGAGCATCTCTGTGAATTTTTATAAAAATCTGAAAACCCAACTGCAAATTTCGAGAAAACTGAGATGATCACAGCCATTTAGACCTGTTTTGGAAAGGTATTGAATCAGGCTATAAGCTCAAAATAATATTTTCGTAGCTGATGAAATGTACTAAATTTACTACTATTTTAGTACTAACTACAAAAAACGTGCCCAGGTACACCTTTTTTACCTTCCAAAATATATTTTTTGGAAAGAAACAAAAAATAATCTTTCATATGAAAAAGAGGGGAAATTGGTATGTCTCGAGGCTTTGAAGTTTTAGTTTTTTAAAAATTTGAAAAAAAGGCCTGACCACAAAATGGAACATTTCTTAACCCATTTTCACGTTTGGACCATTTTTAGAAAGGTATTGAATCACGCTATGCGCACAAAGTATTTTTGGTATTTGGCAAAAAAGTACTAAATTTACTACTATTTTAGTAATAAACGACAAAAAGCATTATAGTACCTTTTGTCGATCTTCCAAAATATTTTTTTACTTTTCACATGAATTTAATATTAAGATGATATCTTTAATGGTATACGAATAATGATTTTTTGAACATTTCATTCAGTACATGCAATAATTCGAACTATTGTATGTAAGTTTTTTTGTAATTTACATCATTTTAAATTCCTCGAAAGATTTTGAAAATTAAATACGCAGTGCTGCAATACGGTTACGTTGTAAGGGATGAAAACTATGAAATTTTTTGGTCCCTGATATGGCTTTTACATTTTGAAAAGCGTTGGAGAGTTGCGATGCAGTTGCTTCATATTCACCAATTGCACAATAACGATAAATTATGTTGGACTTTACACTATTTATCAATTCAAAAAGTACCTTAGCATCAAATATTTGGCCTTGGTTAGGTTTTTGTAAACTCGCTCTTGAAGCATTTCGTTTAAAGGAGCCACCAATGCCATCGCATAGCCCTTTTTCGTGAGACATAGCAAAAAAGTCCCATTGTGCGTCGAAACAAAATTTTTCTCTAAGCCCCTTTGGACGTAGTCGTATTGAAGCACAGCGTATTTCATTTTCGAAATCTTTTGAGGAGCTTAAAGTGATGTAAATTACAAAAAAACTCAATATACATAATACGAAATATTTCATGTACTGAAATTTTCATTACTCCTATACCATTAAAGATATCATCTTAATTTTAAATTCATGTGAAAGGTAGTTTTGTCTTCTATTCTAGAAAAAGTACCTGGAGACCGATCCCTGCTCGGTCAACAATCTAATCTTATTATTTTAGTTGATGATATTATTCATAGCTCCTTTTTCTGATGGAATTCGTACCTTTTCACCTCCAATGTTCATGCTTTCAAAATGATAAATTAACCGATGAGAATAATAATAAGAAAATATTTGGAAAGTGTGGAATGGTATAGAAAAATATCAAAAAATTAAATAAATGGGATATGGCAGGCATCCAAAATATTTCGTCTATTGTATGGGGGCTGAAATATCATATCTTCAAAAGATCTTACCTCGGAAAGTAAAAGACCTATTGGAAAAGTTTTGATAAGGAAGAGTGTGGCTATTCAACGCCATTAATAAAAAAGGATTTCACTTTTTCTCGTAGACACGCAGTTAAGACTGAACACAGCGTTTTCTTCAACTTCAAGCAAAGATATTTGAAAACCCTGCAGATATAATGACAGTTCTGCTGATGAAGACGGATTCAGCGTCAAAAAGTACATTAGACTGCATTTTAAAAATAAGAAGTTCATTCCATTCTTTTTTTGTGCCTGAGTTACTACTAAAACTAAAATTTTTATTTTGGTAAAAAGTGGTCGTGGCAATTGTTGAACGAATCCCACTTTTCGTAATGCTTAAGATACTCATGATCCAGATCCGCATACCAAATTTCATCAAAACACGTCGTAGCATTTGCGAGAAATAGCATTTTATTTGTTTTACTGGTATGGGAGGTTCCACGCGCACCGGCGATATATTGCCCATTTTCAGGTCGTAGGTGCCTAATAAAAAGGAGACTCCCTACAGTTAAATTTACGAAGATTGCTTTAGTATTTTTTTTTGTAGCGTATTATATTTTTGTAGGCGGTGCCACGCCTTTCAGTGAGTTTTTCCAATAAAACGGCATATCGCATATTATTCCTTGTTTTTAAGGGTAACATCTCTTAAATTTTTATTAAAATTAATGGAGTCGTTTTCGAATAATATCGAATCAAAATTTTGAATGGTTAAAAAGTGGGCCTGGCACTTTCTCGGTATCACCCACTTTTGTTTATATAAAAGGCATTTGCCAGCAATAGCTGTGTACCAAATTCCATCCAAATATGTTGTACCATTTGCGTGAGATAACATTTAACGTGTTTTACTTGTATGGGAGATTCCACGCCCATAGGCGATATTTTCTCTACTTTCAGTTCGTAATGGTGCCTAATAGCAAGTAGACTACCTTACGTTAAATTCAGAAAGATTGCTTTAGTAGTTTTCTTTTTAAAGCGTATTATATTTCTGTGGGCGGTGCCACGCCCTTCATCGAGTTTTTCCAATATAACAGCATATCACATATTAACACTTGTTTTCAAGGGTACAATCTCTTAAATTTTCATTAAAATTGTTGGAGTCGTTTTCGAGTAATATTAAATCAAAATTTTCAACGGCTAAAAAGGGGGCGTGGTACTTCTTCGATACCGCCCACTTTTCGGTTATTATAAGGCATTAATAAGCACTACCTACATACCAAATTTCATTAAAATATCTTGTAACATTTGCGAAAAATAGCATTTAACGTATTTGGCTTGTATGGGAGGTTCCACGCGCAATGGCAATATTTCGCCCACTTTCAGAACAGAGATGCCTTTTTGCAATTACGCACCTCACAGTTAATTTCAGAATGTTTGCTTTATTAGTTTTCTTTTTATACCGTTTTATATTTTTGTGGGGGGTGCCACGCCCTTCAACGAGTTTTCCCAATATAACGGCATATCACATAATAATCCTTGTTTGCAGAGGTAACATCTCCTAAATTTTCATCAAAATTGTTGGAGTCGTTTTCGAGTAATATTGAATCAAAATTTTCAAGGGCTGAAAAGTGGGCGTGGCACTTCTTCGATCCCGTTCACTTTTTGTCCGTTACGAGGTATTATTAACTCGTACCCGCTCACCAAATTTTATCTAAATACCTTGTATAATTTGCGAGTTATTACTAAATCAAATTTAAAATTTAAGGCTGTGCCACGCCCTCTGGTGAGCATTTACAAAGTTCAAACCTAGCTCATTCTTCATTGTAAGCTAATATCTAACACTACTCCAAGTTTCATTAAAATCGCTGTAGCCGTTTTCGAGAAAAAATATTGGCACAGAAATAAGCACAAAGAAACAAAAAAAAAAACAAACATACAATTTTATCTCGTATAAGAAGAGAAGATATTTTGGAAGGTCGAAAATAGGTACTATAGCGCTTTTTGTCGTTTAGTACTAAAATAGTAGTAAATTTAGTACTTTTTACCCAATAAAAAAAAAATTTACTTTGTACGCATAGCTTGATTCAAAACCTTTCTAAAAATGGTCCTCGAGACATACCAATTTCCCCTCTTTTTCATATGAAAGATTTTTTTTTTTTTTTTTTCTTTTCAAAAAATATATTTTGAAAGGTAAAAATGGTGTATCTGGGCACGTTTTTTGTAGTTTAGTACTGAAATAGTAGTAAATTTGGTACTTTTTATCAGCTACGAAAAATTTTATTTTGAGCTTATAGCTTGATTGATTGTTATTGACAATTATTTGAGGAGAGTTTGTCACACTTAACCGATTTTTCCACTTTTTTCCCTCTACAAGATACAAAAAAATCGCAATATTTTTTTTCTTTGCCATTTCTCAAAGACTAGGCATGAAACAAAACCATGTACTAAATTTCAGCGTAATCAGAAGGGGTGTGGAAGGTCTTGTTACGCTAGGCATGGAATAGCTATATATCGTTTGTTATTCTAAAAATATACTCGTACTCCTTTAATAGAAAAAAAAATATCGTGGTTCATATCACTAAACCAGCATTTTCTATCATAATGTCTATATAATATGTCCCATCCATCCACGTAGAAAAGCCGAACTTATATTACTTTCGAAGAAAAAACTACATTTTTATTTTTTATTTTTAAGAGTTTATTAAATAATTATGCAATTTACAAGTTCCATGAATAACAAAATTATTAAATTTAGGATAAAATATATTTACTATTATAATTGTATTATTTAAACCATATTAGAGCAATTTGTAATGTCCCATTCACATTTGGCAGGTATATTAGATCCAGAAACTTTAATGCTTGTAACGTAACGTCGTTTGTTGTCACGAATATCACCAACACACATGTAATTTTCATCTTGAAAGAATCTTAATTTATTATCATTCAATGAGAATGACCAAATGCTATTTGCTGGAACTTGCGCAGTTAAGTTCCATGCATAAACCGAATCATTGCGATCTCTATCAAGGTACATGTAGTTTTCGGACCAGAAACTTTGCAATTGGCTATTTATGGTGGTATTCACTTTTCCCAGTTGGACGACATTATAAGGCATTTGAAAATCTATATAACCTGCTTGCCGCCATGTATGTATATATTGACGCTGTTTATCAACAGCATTACCATTATATTGATAAAGGTACTCATTATTATTGCCGATGCAAATATTTTCGCCAGAGATCAAGTTTTTCACAGATGTAGGTAATCTATCGATAGCATCATCAAGACGACGTTTATTTTCATCAGACTTCATAATAGATGCGGCAGACTTTACCTCATGCATATAATAAGCTATATATAGCAGATATGAATCGTCGGTATCATGGCGTTCGATAAATTTCCAATACAAATATAATTGCATATTAAAAAGAAATTCATTTCCATACATTTCCAAATAACGCAAAAATTCCGATACATTTAGTGTACTTTTCACTACATACATTTGATCGATAGCATTTTCAAAGATTTTATATGGCAATTTTGGATTATAATCGAAATTATTCATGCACTTCAATATAAAATCGCTAGCTGTCGGTGCCAGTGGCTTCGTTTCGATATTCATGATTTGTGCCAAATATTGGGCATTACTTCTTACGATCACATCACGTTGCTCTTGATATAATTCATCGATTTCTTGTTTTTCTGCGTTACTGATTGGTGGAACCTTCTCATTTGTAAAATGTAAATACATACGTCTATTTAAGGTTTCGACTTTTGTCACATCAAATGGTTCTTCGCTATTGATTTCCGCCCATACAGCATTTAAGATGCGCAATTTATCTTTTGTTGTCGCTGCATTCCGGAATGCATCGATATAATCATCGAATTTGGTAGTTTCAACAATGGTAGCACCAAATGTTGCTCGTATTTCTAAGGATGCGATAATTAGCAACAATGCGAAGAGCCTGAGGATAACTTTTTTTAGCGTCATGCTATTAACTTGGTTTAGAAAATTTATATTTTGTTAATTAATATCAACTGCTGAATATTTAATTTAACTGTTAAAGTTGTTCAGTATCATGCTGCTTATATACCATCAATTGGTTCAATACATTAGTAAGCAATACAGTGAAAGACAACACTGTGTTGTTCATTTTTCTTGGATTTTTATAAAAAATATCGCATATGTTTGTTTTCAAATTTTTTTGCGCTGTACTTTTTTTCTTTATGTTTTTAATTGCTTTTTAAAACATTGACGTCCTTAAGTATTTCTTCTAAATTTCTTTGCTGCCTTGCCACTTTTGTGGTAGTTGTAGTTCGATATTCGATATTTTCGAGATTTTTTGACTATTTTGATGTTTTTCGATACTGTTCGATACTTAAAAACTTAAGCAGGATTTTCTTTTGTTTCAATTATAAAACTACAAAATAAGCATACCTGTTCTATAAACCTTATGGTTTCAACTACTTTTCATTTCAACAACTTTTTGACAAAAAAATTTAGATCAGTTAGGCCGCTTATCTGGTTAGGAGCATGCCCTTCACTACTCTAAGGCATATGGTGCATGTTCAAAAATATGCCTTATGCTACGAAAAATTACTTTTCTTGCAGTGTAGCCACATCTAATCTAAGTTTAATTTGATAGTTCTTTTGAATTCTTTTGTCTGAACAGCAGGATCTTATTTCTTCATAATATTATTTGTTTACCATACCTGGAATTTTAGCTAATAATCTTATCATAATAATAAAGTGTTTACCAAAAAAAAACAAACAATCAAAATAAATTTTAATCGTAGAAAGTAAGTATCTAATTTATTAATGATTTGGTAATTTATTGGTGAGTTCTTATCAGTGCATGTAGTTACTTTGATTGAAATCGATGCAGTAGAATACTTAGTACGTACCTATGCACAGATTTATAAAGTCAACATTTTATTTGATAAGGAAAAACGAGAAATTTTGAGCTTAAGACAATTGTGAACAATTTATATTTCATTTAAAAAACTCTGGAAACAATGTTAATTTTGAGTTTGTTAAAACATAAGTTAGAGTACCCACACTTTTTTAATAGTAAAAGTTTGTTGAAGAGTCTTCACATCGAAAGAATCTTGTCAAAATTTTACATAAAACTTGAAAACTCGTTCTACATTTGTTAATTTTTCTAATCAATTTGAAGCAAATAAATTTTGATGCCTGTTTTGAATTTAAATTTCGTGAACTCAATATTTATGCAAAAAAAAATCTTCCCATAAAGAAAAACTTCTTACTTACATTAGCGAATAAGAGAAAGAGGATAAAATTCAAAACAAAAATTTGTTTAAATACAAATTTTACAGGATTACAGCAGAAAGCTCCTTAGCCTTATGTGTTAAGAAATTTTCAATCTATATCTGAACCATGAAACCCGAGTTTGAATCACATTGCAGGTGGTTTGATTTCTTCCTCCTTTCATTATGAGAACGCTTACTGCATTCCTATACAAATAGGGTTGTAACGGAAGTCGCTTAGGATGCGGTTGCGGATACGGAGTTTTAAAACTTGACTTCAGCGGAAGCGGAATTTTAACGGATGCGGAAGTGTAAGTGGAAATTGTCCTTGGACAGTTCTTAATAAGTGAAATCAATAAGTGGCAAATTATATTTTAATAAATAACAGTTTTATCTGCTTCTAAACGATTCCTTGGTGGATCGTAAATTAATCCGGGTCCACTTAAAAGTTCTGTACTAGGTACCGAACCCAGATTTTTGGATTTGAAACAACTCGAAAAACTGAGTTAAATCAGTTTTGTACTGATTTTTGCACTTTAAAATGGATGTTACAACTTCGGTTTTCCTGCATCAAAATTTGCGGAAGCAGAAGCGGATGCGGATGCGGATGCGGTGGTACGATTTTGTGCGGAAGTTCAGCACTTGCGAATGCGGTTGCGAAGTTCCGTTACAACCCTAATTACAAATAATCGCCTAAGAGCCCTTTTCTCAAAAGGCTGCGATTATCTTCAGAATGCTTACGTTCTAAGACATGCAATGTTAAAGAAAACTGTGGTTAACATTTTATTTTTTTTGGGGATTTTTATTTCAAAAAGAAATGAAAAAAAAAACTTATAAAAATTAAAGGTTTTTAAATTTTTTTTTTTTTTCGTATTAAACTTTCTTTAAATAAATTTAAATATATATAACATTTAAAAATGCTCAAATAAGTCTGCAGAGTAACTATCGTCAAAAAAACTTAAAAAACGTTTTAATAAAAGTAAAAAAACAGGGAAAAAATTTTATTTTTTTTCCAATTTTTTATTAATTTTATTTATTGATGAAAAAATTTCAATTAATTTTATTTTAATTTAATTTAATTTTTTTAATTATTTAAAAAAGTTAAAAAATTTTTTGAAAGTATTGTTTAAAAATTTAAAAGATTAAATTCCGATTTAAATGCAAGAAAAAAAAACTTTTTAAGAAGTTTATTTCGAAGTCTGATCGTATATCAACAAACATTTTGTATATTCCTGCGCCAAACAGAATTGTTTACCAATATTTTAAATAAAATATGTTTATACAACTGCACAGTTAATCTCAAACAATTTTAAATAATTAAACAAAATATACAGATGGGATAGCATTTCCGAGAAAAATAAAACGTAAATATTTTTGCCGATTGACTTGTGGATTTATCTGCTTCAATACGTTTCTTTAGAATTTTGTTGATTAAATAAACAAGTTATCATAACAAATACAAATGCATAGGTATAGATAGCATATGGATATAATGGTTAAAAGGTGGGCGTGGCACTTTCCCGATTTCGCCCAATTTTTGCTAATTGTAAGGCATTGATAGTAATTGTACCAAATTTTATCAAAATATCTTATACGGTTCAAAAGATATGATCAAATTAAATAAAAAGTTTAGGGCGGTGCCACGCCTCTTCATAAGTATTTACTTAGTCAAAGTCCATCTCATTCATTAGCAAATACTTATGCGCATTATTTTCCAAAGTTTCATTAAAATCACTATAGCCGTTCTTGAGCAAAACATGGCAACAGTTTTTTTTATACACAATTTTAGACCCTATAAAAAGAGATGAAATCTCAGAAATCACATAAGGCCATATCCATCTCAATTTTTTCGAAATTTGCAGTTGGTTTCTCAGATTTTTATAAAAATTCAGAGCTGTTCTTAGTGCTTAGTATGGAGACCTCTCATTATTGGTTTTGCGAAAAAAATTTAATTTTTATGGTTTTTTATAACATGGCCGTCATTTCGTCAATATTCTTTTGATTTATATAGGAAATACTGGTTTTTATATAAACCTTGTATTTTCTAAGCAATAGAAGTTATATCCTTCTACTTTGAAAATTTTATTTTTTTGGCCACCACTGGGTGTATATCAAAATGCATGTATGTATGTATGTATTCTCCTTTAACTCCTAGGAGGAGCATAGGGCCAAACAATCAAAATGCATAATAAAGTTTAAAAAATTGTCACGAGAGCTTTTACAAAAAAATTTTCCGTCGCTCTTACAGCCATTTAGTGCAAAACAAGTCTTCTACAAAACATTTGTTTTTTATCCACCTTCCTGTAAAAAATTTTTACAAAATTGCGGGACTTAGAAAAAAAATTGCATCGATTTTTCGCAAAAACACTACTTGAACATTTTGAAGTTCCATGCTCATAACTTCCAAAAAAAAATTTTTCGCAAAACTAATAATGAGAAGTCTCCAAACTGAGCACTTAGAACAGCTCTGTGAATTTTTATAAAAATCTGAGAACCCAACTGCAAATTTCGAAAAAATATAGATAAACAGGGCCATAAGACTCAGCAATTCTAGCGGCAGATTCGGATTACGAATCGCCGAGTACATAAAAAAATAACTATTTCGATTTTTTAAATATTGTTTAAAAAATTATATAATTCCGATCGCGCTCCAAAATGTTTCTGATTGAAAAAAAAAATCATCAAAATCGGAGCTGTTCTTGAGGACTTCCGTCTAAAAGGCTTTATTGACTCCACTATATGTACACTAATACGCTGTATGTATGAATTACCAAGCTTTACCACTTCTCTAATTAGAATATCTCATTAACTATAAGTCGTACGAAAACAGCTGTGAGGACTTTTTTTATAGGAAATCACCAGGGCTACAAAATTATCCTCAACTATTTTTCTGAAAAAGTAACTGTTTGCGAGACATTTGCAAAAAAATGATTTTTTGCTCTTTGACTTTGAATAACTTCCGACGCAAATGATATCGATGTGCTCTTTCAGAATTTCTATTTTGCTACCTCGAGTCGTGTTCGCTCCCGCCGCCATATTGGAAAAATGAGTCTAAAATCAGTTTTTTACAAATACATATCTCTTTAAAGGTTACATTTAGAGAAAAATATTGTGGTTACATTTAGAGAAAAATATTGTGGCGCAATATTGTAGCTTATAAAATTTTCTATAAAAATTACCTTTTAATTGTTTTCGTAACTCAGAAGTTGTTCTAATTCAAAATTCGAAAAATTTAGTAAATTGTGCAAGGCGTTTACGAGTTGGCACAGTAATGTGTTGAGCTTAAAATTACGATAACTCATGAAACATGAGCCACACGTTTAAAGTAAAAATATTAATTTATAGGGAATTACTTGCACTATAAGCTACATGTTGTTTTTTTTTCGTATGACTTATAGTTTAGGAAACGTCGATAGCTTCACGTATCTAGGCAGCATTATCTCCATGGATGGTGGAGCAAAAGAGGATATCAACTCAAGAATAGCAAAAGCAAAAGGCGCGTTTGCTCAACTGAACAAAATATGGTCTTCATCCGTTATATCCACCAAAACGAGAGTGCGCATTTTTGATTCGAATGTGAAATCGGTTTTGTTATATGGGTGCGAAACATGGCTTGTTACTGAACAACTAACAAACAAGCTGCAAGTATTCGTCAACAAATGCTTAAGGCGTATATTAAAGGTTTGGTGGCCTCGCACTATATCAAATGCCGAGCTACATCAAAAATGCAAACAGAAGGCTATAGCAAACGAGATCAAGCTGCGCAAATGGGGATGGATTGGTCACACTCTCCGGAAACCACACAGCGAAGTTTGTCGCCAGGCCCTTGAGTGGAATCCACAAGGCAGTAGAGGACGTGGTAGACCCAAAACCAACTGGAAAAGGTCGTTGGAAAAGGAAATCCAAGAATCGGGAAAATCGTGGCAAGAGATCAAAGTCATCGCAAGGGATCGTGACAAATGGAGAGATTTCATATTGGCCCTATGCTCCTCCTAGGAGTTAAAGGAGAATACATACATACATACATACATAGTTTAGGAGATATTTTTTTTTAACAAACCTGAAATTTAGAAAAAAACCGTTTCTTCAAAAAATCTCCAAGTCGGTTCGACTTACCGTTTATGAGATATCGCGTCTTGAAAATCATTCAAAATTGAACATGTACTATGCACACTACTATGTTAAATTTCGAATGATTTTCAAGTAGCGATATCTCATGAAGGGTAAGTCTGACGAAAAAACAGTTCAAAGAGACTTTTATAGGGAATTGATCGTTCTACAAAATGCATGAACAGTTTTTCTTCTAGGATAAACCATTTCGGAGCTATTTTGAAAAAAACGGTGTTTTTCTAAATTTAAGGTTTGTTGAAAAAATATCTCCTAATCTATAGTTTTCGAAAGAGTGTTGTGTCAAACTTGTCGGTCGCTACTAAAATCGCTGTGCACTTTGTTAAACGTTAACGTATTCGTGAATTATAAAATTTTTATAAATTTTTGTCTGTGCATTTGTTAATTTTCATTTTTATTTTCTGTGACAAATTTGTCTGTCTGAGGCTTTTTTTGTTCGCGCTAAATTTTAACTTTTTGTTTTGTTTTTTGTTTATTTGCTAAGCGCTCCCTTTTTGTTTTTTTTTTGCTATCTCTTTATTGCATTAATACAAACTTTTCAGTGCTTTTTAAACTTTTAAACGGTTTATTTCAGTCTGATCATTACAGAGCTACTTAAACTGTCTTAGTTTTTACTTAAACCTATTTTATTAATAGTACTTCGTAAACTGTGTCATTGTTGTATATTAACTATGCCGTGCACATTCCAAGGTTGCAAACTGTCTGACGAAGATCGTCAATTCACGAGTGGGTTATGTGATGATTTGTTTCACATAGGTTGCATAGGTATGTCGGGTCGCATAGCAGATATGCTTTCCGAAGACAGAGGCTTGCGATGGTGCTGTAAGAAGTGTAAAGCTGTTGATGCGTCTATTTTTAAACTTATTAAAAAGACTAAAAAGGGATTTTCTGATATTGGAAAGGACCTAGCCTCTCTAACTGTAAAATTTCGAGAGCTAGAATCAGTTTTTAGTAAATTCAAACCTAGCGATACAGGTATTTCTTTGCCAAGAGTTTCTAAAAATCTTCGTAGCCAAACTAAAGCAGGGAAGTCGCAAATAGGTAAAACAGTGCCTGAATCCGATATTGAGATTATCGCACCTGATCCTCAAATTGATGTTTTAGATGTACTATCCAAATCGAATGGTCCATCAGGGCAGATAACTAAGCCTTCAGTTGTTGGTTCAGAAGCCCCTTCGAATCTTCTGATTCCGCCCTCCTTAAATAGTGTTTTACCAACTGAATCCATTGTCGCAAATGCCCTCTAATCCTAAAGTACCTGATGTTATTCCACCTAAAAAGGCTATTTTCATCTCTCGTCTTGCACCAGACACAACGACTGAAGATAGAGAGTTTTATATAAACTCAAAATACAAGTTTAAAATCGATATCTCCATTAAAAAGTTAAATTTTTCTTATACTAGAGATAAATCTTCTTTTAAAATTATTGTTCCTGATGATGCTGTTACAACTTTCAATTACATCAAATTCTGGCCCCAGAATACTTTTGTCCGTGAATTTGAGTATCGAAATAATCGTAGAATAAATAATGTTGTTAATCTCTCCGAAAAAAATACTTTAAATGCTACTCCAAAGAACTAAATTTTAATTCTTTCTATAACTTTTCTCTTATTTATAAAAATGTCAGTGGCCTTAACACTAAACTTTCCGAACTTTACATTAATAGCTATGACTTTAGTTTCTATGTTATTGCTCTAACAGAAACTTGGTTTCGAACAGAAGTTTTAAACTCAGAAATCTTTTGCTCCAAATTCCAAATCTTTAGAAAAGACCGTACTTCCAGAATTAATTAATCTTAGTCACTTTAATTGTTTTACTACATGTTCTTACATTCCCCAAACTCTGGACTTTAATAAAAACTGTGAATGAATTGAGAAAAGGAAATGATATATTATTTGCGTTAGGCGGGTTAAATCTTTCTCATGTTACATGGAATAAACTTGATGGCTCTTCATTTCTTATTCCATTCACCTTAAATAACTGCTTTTGTGATCTGTTTGATAGTTTCGCCGAACTTTGTCTTCACCAATATTATGATATTTGCAATGTAAATAATACATAGAATACTCAACCTTGTATTTGCTGATAGTGTTACAAATCTATTTATCGAACGTTACGACCCATTAGTTAATCCAGAAGATAAACACCGTCCAACTATAAAAGTAAATATTGATGTACCTACAACAACAGTTAATAATTCTATAAAATCATTTTCGGACAGGTATAATTTTTGTTTTAAAAAAGGTGACTTTCAAAGGTTAAACCATTTTTTAGCAAGAACATCCTGGTCATTTATGAATACCACGGCACCAGTTTCAGAAAATGGCTTTGATAGTTCAGTGAAATTGTTCAATAATACTTTACAAAATTGTTTTAATTTAGTTATTCCTAAAACAAAAGTTGTGTCTAAGCAAAATAGTTCACCTTGATCTAATAAAACTTTAAATATGATTAGAAATAAAAAAAAACCGTCTTTTTGAAAAATATAAATAAACGGGTTCACCCGCTGACTACATACAATATTATCTTTTCCGTAGCAGCTACCAGACTTATACTAAAGTCTGCTATAGCAACTATATTTTAAAATTTAAAAATAATTTAAAAGCTAACCCGAAACTGTTTTATAATTTTGTGAACTCTAAGAGAAAACAATCATACTTTCCGTCAAGTATGTCTTACAATAGTGTCTTATCTTCATGTGAATCCGAGATCTTAAATTTTTTTTGCCGATTTTTTCCAGTCCACATACTCTAATTTAAAATTCAGTTCAAATGTAACATATCCGTACCCTTCAACATTAATTAATCATATAAATTTACCCCTCCTGCAGCCAGGAATTGTTCTCCAGTACTTGAAGAAAATTAAATGCTCTTACAATCCGGGACCCGATGAAATTCCTAGTTGTGTTTTAAAGTTTTGTGCAGAGAATCTGAAATTTCCTTTAACCTTGTTATTTAATGCATCTCTTCGTTGTGGACATTTTCCTGATTTGTGGAATTAGTCCTTCATAATACCTTTGTTTAAGTCCGTCAGCAAGTCTGACATAAAAAATTGTAGAGGCATAGCTAAACTCTGTGCTATTCCAAAATTGTTTGAAAATATCATTACAGACCATATTCAACATTATATTTTATCTTCTGTTTCTCCATTTCAACACGGTTTTCTTAAGGGTCGTTCATCCGTAACAAATTTGCTTGAGTTTGCCACTGCAATCATAAATGAATTTATAGCAAATAAACAGACTGATGTCATTTATACTGATTTTAGTAAGGCTTTAGATAGTGTTAATCATGATCTCCTACTGTACAAACTGAACTTAATGGGTCTTCCAAACAATTTATTGTGTTGGTTATGCTCGTATTTGACTGCCAGGAAACAGCGTGTAGAATTCAATAAAACTTAATCTAAAAATATTTCCGTTTTATCTGGTGTTCCACAGGGTAGTCATCTTGGCCCTATCCTATTTTTGCTTTACATAAATGATCTTCCTTCAATTATCAAAAATAGTAAAATTTTAATGTATGCAGATGATGTCAAACACTATATTTCTCATAATTTACCATCATCACAAAATTTACTACAATCCGACCTAAATAGTTTATCAGAATGGTGCCAAGTAAATTGCATGGAATTAAATTTAAATAAATGTAAGAAAATGGTATTTTCAAGAAAATCTGCTCTAAGCTTCTCCTATTCCATCAATAGTCACACTCTGGTAGCTGTAGAAAGGTTTAATGATCAATATAAATTTGACCATTTACAAAGCTAAAGGTGTTCTTGGCTTTATCAAGCGTTGGGCCAAAGAAATCAATGATCCTTATACAACGAAACTTCTTTACACTTCTCTTGTGAGGCCTATCCTAGAGTAAGCATCACCTGTATGGAATCCATGCTATAAAATCTATAGTGATCAACTACAATATAATCAGTCCAAAACAATTTTTTTTATTTGCACTTCGTGGACTACCGCGGAATCCTGACCAAAAAATGCCTTCATATGTAAGCCGTTTGAAACAAGGCATTTTCGCCTTCTGAAATTGCAACACTGTTGGTCAAATTATGTACAGTTTAGTCCCTTCCGTAGCATTTGTAACGATTTTAATAGTTTATACCACTTATATTCTTTTGATGACTCAATCGCTATCCTTCAATGTAAAATAATCTTGCACTTGAACTCCTAGCTCGTGTTGCGTTTTCTCGTTTCTTCTTCATATTTCGATTTAATAAGTAGCTGTTGATCAGCCATGATATGTAGCTTCAAGGCGTGTATTCCGCATTGTCACTGATCCACTGAACAGCAGAGCAGTCCGGTCTGCTTGTGGTCGGTCACCAACCGTGCGTAACACGGATGCGCCTCTCGGGTGGTTAGGCGGGTGGTGGGATCACAGGGAACGTTCGTAAGCAAAAAAAAAAAATATGGAAAAAAAATAGTATGTAGCTTATAGTACAAGTACACAATTTTGTTACACAGGAAATTTCCAATTTAAAGATTTAAAAAATGTTTTCGTGTAGCTTATAGTTAAGGAGATAACCCAATTTAAAAAGTTGTGGACAGTTTTTATATGTAAATGCTACGTATAAGTTCATATTAAGATATTTTACTTTTAAAATTGCGAATACTCTTTAACGAGGAGTCGTACAAAAAAATCAAAAACCGTTCAAAAGATACTTGGATTCTGTATACACCGTATTAAATTTTTTTTGGAGCGACTCATGGTCTAAGAGATATTCTTTAAAAAGCGCTAAGGTTTCGAAAATACTGCTTTTTGAAGGATATCTCTGAAACGGTAAGTCATACGATAAAAACTACGGCATCAATTTTGTAGAGAATCACAAGATCTACAAAAAATAAGTCAAGAATCGGGAAAATCGTGGCAAGAGATCAAAGTCATCGCAAGGGATCGTGACAAATGGAGAGATTTCATATTGGCCCTATGCTCCTCCTAGGAGTTAAAGGAGAATACATACATACATACATGAGTCGCTCCAAAAAAAATTTAATACGGTGATACAGAATCCAATTATCTTTTGAACGGTTGTTTAAGTTTTTTTGTACGACTCCTCGTTAAAGAGTATTCGCAATTTTAAAAGTAAAATATTTTAATATGAACTTATACGTAGCATTTACATACAAAAACTGTGTACAACTTTTTAAATTGGGTTATCTCCTTAACTATAAGCTACACGTAAACAATTTTTACATCTTTAAATAGGAAATTTCCTGTGTTACAAAATTGTGGAGAACAAAATTTTCTGTAAAAGTTTGCGTTAGCGAGATATTTGCAAAAAACTGATTTAAGCGACCTTTGAGCCTGAATAACTTTTTATGCGCACAACGGACTTCAATAGACTCTTTACACGTTATTAACCATGCATAAATAAATATAACTCCGGGGAAAAAAATGCACTTGGAATTATTTCTTATTTTACTGGGCTATAAGCGGCATGCACAATTTACTAAATTTTTTCAAATTTTGAATTAGGATATCTCCTGAGTTATAAGTCGTACAAAAACAATTAAAAGGTAATTTTTATAGAAAATTTTATAAGCCACAATATTTTTCTGTAAATGTAAACGTTGAAGAGATATTTGTAAAAAAATTGATTTTGGACAATTCGAGGTTGCAAAGTTGAAATTCTGAAAGAGCACATCGAAATCTATAAAATAACTCATTTGCAAAAATCCGGCAAAACTTTCCAGATAGCATCATTTTATTCTCCCAAATGATGGTACTAATTCAGAAAGCACAAAAAAAGTAAATTGCTTATGAATATTCCGAGGGGAACACGAGGGGTCAAAAAATAAACTTTTCAAAACTTTAAATAAAAGTTATAGAAAAGGCGCCAAAATAATTAAAACTCGCGGAGTTCGTATTTAGAGAATTACTGTATTTTTACAACGACATGAAAACTATGTCCACACACGAATATAAGGAGAAAAAGGAAAGAGGAAAAACATAGAAAAAACCTTAGTGACCTAGAATGAACACCGCTGTACAAACACAGGGTGTTCATTGCTGAAGTAAACATTTCGCCCGCCTTGCAAGAATGCAACATCTAAAATCTGGAGAAAGAGGAACGGCATAAGGAAGAGGAAAAAAAATATAGAAATAAAAACCTCTTACTTGGCACGCGGTTTCGAGGATCCACGTGGAAAAGCCGAACTAAGATTACTTTCGAAGCGAAAAATACATTTTTATTATTTTTAAGAGTTTATTAAATAATTATGCAATTTACAAGCTTCATGAATAATAAAATTATTAAATTTAAGATAAAATATATTTAGTATTATTTATAATTGTATTATTTAAATCATATTAGCAATTTATAATATTCCATTCACATTTGGCAGGTATATTAGATCCAGAAACTTTAATGCTTGTAACGTAACGTCGATCGTTGTCACGAACATCACCAGTACACATGTAATCTACACCTTGAAAGAATCTTAATTTATTATCATTCAATGAGAAAGACCAAATGCTATTTGCTGGAACTTGCGCAGTTGAGTTCCATGCATAAACCGAATCATTGCGTTCCCTATCAAGGTACACGTAGTTTTGGGACCAGACATTTAGCCATTGGCCATTTATGGTGGTATTCACTTTTCCCAGACGGACGTTATACAGCATTTGATCACTATAATTTAATTGTCGCCATGTCTGTATATATTGACGCTGATTATCAAGAGGAGCACCATTATATTGATAAAGGTACTCATTATTATTGATGATGCAAATATTTTTGTCAGAGATCAAGTTTTTCACAGATGTAGGTAATCTATCGATAGCATCATCAAGAAGACGTTTATTTCCATTAGAGTTCATAATAGATGCGGCAGACTTTACCTCATGCATATAATAAGCTATATATAGTAGATATGCATCGTCGGTATCGTGGTGTTCGATGAATTTCCAATACAAATATAATTGCATATTAAAAAGAAATTCATTGTTTCCATACATTTCCAAATAACGCAAAAATTCCGATAATTTCAGTGTACTTTTTACTGCATACATTTGATCGAGTGCATTTTCAAAGATTTTATATGGCAATTTTGGATTATAATCGAAATTATTCATGCACTTCAATATAAAATCGCTAGCTGTCGGTGCCAGTGGCTTCGTTTCGATATTCATGATTTGTGCCAGATATTGGGCATTACTTCTTACGATCACATCACGTTGCTCCTGATAGAATTCATCGATTTCTTGTTGTTCTGCGTTACTGATTGGTAGAACTTTCTCATTTGTAAAATATAAATACATATGTCTGTTTAAGGTTTCGACTTTTGTCACATCAAATGGTTGTTCGCTGTTGATTTCCGCCCATACAGCATTTAAAATGCGCAATTTATCTTTCGTTGTCGCTGCATTCTGGAATGCATCGATATAATCATCGAATTTAGTAGTTTCAACAATGGTAGCACCAAATGTTGCTCGTATTTCTAAGGATGCGATAATTAGCAATAATGCGAAGAGCCTGAGGGAAACTTTTTTTAGCGTCATGCTTATAACTTGGTTTAGAAATTTTATATTAAGTTAATTCATATCAGCTGCGGAATATTTAATTTAACTGTTAAAATTTTTTAGTCTCATGCTGCTTTTATACCATCTAATGCTGCGATTTATTAGTTTGCAATAGAGTGAAAGATTGTGGCGCTAATTTTTCTTAGTCTTTTATGAGCAATATAGTGTTTGTTTGTTTGTTTGTTTTCAAATTTTTTAGCACTTTACTTTGTTTTCTTTATGTTTTCAATTGCTTTTTAAAACATGCACGTCTTTAACTATTTCTTCGAAATTTCTTCGCTGTCATAATTTTTACTCCTTTCGGGTAGTTAAACAATTAAAGTAAAATTTGCAAATAAAATAAAGTGAAATACTTAGTTGAGTATATTTACTCCTAATTGCTTATATTTACTGTATCGCTCTTTTACAATTGAAAAGCACTTAGTCAGTTTTTTCTTGTTTTGAGTTATTTAGTATAACTGGTCCAAAATATTATAGTCTTTAGTTTGGTAAGACCCATTTTTTCCCATATCTCTGTTAAAAAGTAAAAGCAAAAGAATATAATTGTAACTTGCAAAAAACTAATCTTCGAAAACAGTCTGGATTTAAGAATTTGGCCGAAAAATCTAATAAAAAACTAGTAAGGGTGTTACATTGAGCTTGACCAAACATTAAATACCCTACACTGCAGTAATTTGAAAATTTGCTCATATGGGAGGTGCCACGTCCTCTTTTTCGAATTTGCCCAGTTTTGCTCAGAGCTTGTGCTAACTATTCCTAGTATTTATGTGTGTTTTGGCTGCATTGCGGTGAAACATACTCTTAAAGTTGCATTTTCAATATATTATTTGTATGGGCGGTAGGCGTGTCCGTTGACCGATTTTAGTCAGTTTTAATCCCACTAGCTATCTTTGATGACAGAGGAAGTGTACCAAATTCTATTGAATTATCTTGGTCAGTTTTCCGAAAAAATGTATTTCCACACACAGCCAGCCCCCCAGCCAGACAGGCCGTAATGGCTATATTCACTCAGGAAGTGACGCTGATCAAGAATATATATACTTTTCTTTATCTGCCACGCCTCTTTGTCTGGATGTAGGGTATAAAAAGACTTGGAAAAAGAGCGTTTAAGCTAACTTTTACATTAAGGACTCGTTATAAGTATTTTTATGTTGGTTAATAGATCTAATGCTTAGCTACTAGCAAGTACTACGAAAAATTACTTTTTCTGCAGTGTAGTCACATCTGTAGTAAGTTTAATTTGATAATTCCTTTAATCTCTTTTGCCTGAATATGACTACCTTCAAGGGAGTTGCCAGTATCAAAGCTAGGGGGGCGGGCAGATGGTATTATTTTTTACTTAATATAGTTTTTAACATACAAAAAAAAAATTTGTTCTATTTCGTAAGGGGCAGGGGCGGCAGTCGGCACCCCTTCACCTAACTGGCTACGCCCTTAACTACCTTATTTCTTCATAATGTTTTTTCTTTACCATGGGTACCTGTTTATCTTATCAATATTTATGTTGATATGATGGGAAAAGTCATTAAATCTGTCATCACATATTCTGCTCATAGTTTATTGTTCACTTTATATACAAACATGAAATAATATTTACATTTCAGGAATGTTATTAAGAAAAATACTGTATTAAGGGGGGCTTCTCATGTAAAACTTTCAAAAAATCGATTTTTTTTTTTTTTTTTTCATAGGTTGATAAAATAACGTCTTGGGAGTTATTCCCAAAGTTTCATGACTCAACTCTAAATATTATGGAAAATATGATTGATTGAACCAGCGCGCTCGGGCGTGCTTTAAATCGTTTTTTCTCAAAACAATGGTTTTAAAATCGCGGTACACGATTGCGAAAAAACTACTTAACCGATTTTTGATTTCTACAAAGTGTTTTGCAGATTATAAATTGAACGAGTGCATGAATGTCTGAAATTGTGGAAAAAAAGTTATTTTATACACTTTTTAGCCCCATTTAGCGACAAAAAATGACGAAAAAATAGCACTTTTTTTCAAGACGTGATTTCAATATTGTAGAATCGAATTTTT
Organism: Calliopum simillimum; assembly: GCA_951812925.1. Taxonomy (NCBI): domain Eukaryota; kingdom Metazoa; phylum Arthropoda; class Insecta; order Diptera; family Lauxaniidae; genus Calliopum; species Calliopum simillimum. The sequence continues at coordinate 34,153,661 of OX638370.1, forward strand.
TGGGGTTGCAGACATTCATGCACTCAGGGGAACCCTGCTGAATAATAAAACAATTTTGTTTTATGTTTCAGATAAAAACTTTGGGCTCCACAATGTACCGCGATAAATCCGTCAGCCGCGTCACGCCACACGCGACATTTAATAAGTCCGCCATTTTGTCATTTTAATTTTTTTATAGTTCAAACATGTTCTTAAATATATGCAAAAAATTATTTGTGTGTGTTTTTATTTTCCGAGTGAAAATCAATCCCGAAAAACAACTACTTTTTGACGTGTTACATGAGAAGCCCCCCTTAAGGGGGCATATATTTAAGAACATGTTTGAACTATAAAAAAAAGCATTTTTTCAAAAACTAAAATGACAAAATGGCGGACTTATTCAATGTTGCGTGTGGCGACATTTAACAAGTAGGATTTATCGCGGTACATTGTGGAGCCCAAAGTATTTATCTGAAACATAAAACAAAATTTTTGTATTACTCAGCAGGGTTCCTCTGAGTGCATGAATGTCTGCAACTCCAAAAAATTCGATTCTACAATTTTGAAATCATGTCTTGAAAAAAAAGTGCTATTTTTTCGTCATTTTTTTTCACTAAATGGGGCTAAAAAGTGTATAAAATAACTTTTTTTCCACAATTTCAGACATTCATGCACTCGTTCAATTTATAATCTGCAAAACACTTTTTAGAAATCAAAAATCGGTTAAGTAGTTTTTACGCAATCGTGTACCGCGATTTTAAAACCATAGTTTTGAGAAAAAACGATTTAAAGTTTGAAAAAAAAAAAAATCGCATACAATTTTATATGAGCTCGCTGGTTCAATCAATCATATTTTCCATAATATTTAGAGTTGAGTCATGAAACTTTGGGAATATACTCCCAAGACGATATTCTATCAACCTATGAAAAAAAAAATCGATTTTTACATGAGAAGCCCCCCTTAAGTAATATAATTTTTATGATTCCACAACGTGTTTTTCTTCAAAAATCTCCCTCCATTCAGGTACTACAGGTAGATATCAATAAATTCAAGCCGCTTCTTAAGCAAACTTAAAGTTTTTAAAATTGAATGTATTTCAAAATCAATGTTATTAGTTGATAGATTATTGATTGCATGTTAGGGCGGGCCGAAAAATGAAAATTTTCGAAATTAATAAGAGCCTAGTGCGGAAAAGTTGTCATTAGGGTGCAAAATTATTTTGAAATTGAATAATATCTTGTGCTGCCTTTCGGGCCTTAAAGTTTGAGAACTTGAGCCAAAATAGACATATTTTCCAAAAAACATAACTTTTCCATTTTTTCAAAATCGCTATTAGACTTGTGCGGAAAATGTTTTTCTTGGACTGTTTAAACAATCTAATAAAATATATTTCACAATGAATAATATCTTCAGGCAGAAACTGAGCTTCGAATTTTATGAATATAGGCCAAACTTTTTGAAATCGTTATTAACCAAATACGGTAAAGTTTCCCCTTGGATTACATAAATAGACGAAAAAATATTTTCGGAATCAGATATCTGGAACGACGTTCATCATAGCTGAGCCGCCTATGCTGCAAAATATCAGTAGCAATAAGCTTCAAGAGATGACTAAAGATGAAAATCCACCTTTGGTCATTTAAATATTTCGTTAATTGCTTAGAAACTTGCCACTAATTTTTCCAATTTAAGTTATATGTGTGTATGTAAAAAATCTCTCACTCTACTTATTCTGCTTTTGCCTTTTTATGCATCGATTTATTGTCAAAGAATGGAATCGTTTTTCGGGCTTCAATCTTCGCCCTTATCACATCATCCCGTGCAATTTGCGCAACCACAGAAACGGATGCCTCGGTAACCATTCTTACGGTTCTTTCCACTGCCTGACTGTGACATGGAAAATTTGATATTTCCAAAAAAGGTGGGTTTTTATCTATAATCATCTCTTGAAACTTATTGCTACTGATATTTTGCAGCATAAGCGACTCAGCTATGATGCAGTCGTTCCATTCGATAAGGACAAAATAATCCTTAGCACTAAAATTAAGCAATATAAACGCCCGTATTCCCTTCTGAATGTTCTTTTATCCCTGGACATCAAAATCTTATTTATAGCAAGCTCTTTGTTGTGATTTTTTTCATCCGTAAGCATTGAGACTAAAACGTTCTCAGGATGGGCATAAAAAGCGTTACGACTTATGACAGCATCCACAATATTCTTCAAATCGGCGGAAAGATTGTGGGACAATACTATCATTTCCCACAAATGTCTAGGACCATCTTTACAATAAGTCTTTGATTTGATCAAAAACAACATTGGCACCACATACACTTTAATGATAAACTCTACCAAAATTTTCGAATTCTCGGACACATCTGTGGTTGCAAAATACAAATGCAAAACTCGACTTGCTGCTGTCATCCAACGGACACGCGACGGCTTTCCGCAAAAAGTGCTGACCAATAACCTGTTGTTACGACTTTGTAAATATCATAAATGTACTGCTGATGACTACTAACGACAGGCTTAGATTCACAAGTTTGGAGATCTTTTTCTATTGGACCGGAGAATGTTTCCACACCACTTGTTTTCCCATCTAATTTATGTAGGTGTCTTGGTGGTAGTTCATTCATATGCAGTAAGCATATGAGCCATTGCAGAGTTCTTCCATTATTTTTTTCCAATAATCGTAGAACTCCACTCTTGTATCCAGGGTTAACTACTGTTCCGTCACTTTGAACTACCACAAATGTTCCTGTACTAATTTTATTTTGCGATAGGTATTCTATAATGCTTATCTTAATGAATTCTACTGCATCACTTGTCGGTGAAACATGCCCTAGATAGTGAGAACCTGGCTCTTGGATTAACACCACATGCTCTTTGGTAACAGCTGTTCTGTATTTCTTTCCACTTTTTTTCTAAAGTTTTATCTTTTCGTTTATCGAAAAAGGGAGCTTGAAGTTTTTCTTCATTCCCACGTCTTTGCAACTCAGAGCGCATTTTTTTCCCTCTACCTATTTCTTATCTTATTCCTGTCTGTAACTTTTGAAATATCTGATTCACTCACCATATCCACATCTTCCAGGACTTCTTCGCCTACTTGATGCAACAATTTCAAAAGTTTTAAATAATTCGTTACAAGAGTAAATATAAAATCCCGTTAAAAAAATGTATGGTTTGTCTGGAGAAGAAATAGGTGAACGGTCGGGACCCTTGTCTGCCGCTAGCAATTAGTGGTTGGGGGATTCGTGACCCAAACTTTTACCAGAACCCGAACATAACAATTTATTTCTGAGTCCCTAAATCAGCCACTGCTCAAAAGAGGATAGAAATGACTTAAAAGTCAGAAAAGATAGGAAAGAAGCATAAACAATTAACGCTGAATAGTGAAAGTACCAACATTACCTCAGTAGAACTTCACCTTTACAAATCTTGAGAGCACTTAGGTGTTTTTTCTACCCTCGCCTCTTCATCCCACCCCACCTTGATCATTTGCTACGATGTTATCAAATGATCCCTTATGAATTGAATTACCCCATCATATTACCAAGGAAATGTACACTACTTTAGTTCACCATGTTCAACTTATAATCACCTCAAAAATTTAAATTTCCATTCATTTTGGGTAATTCAATACAAAATTATTTGTTTTATTTAAGTTTTAAATTTTCAGCTAGGTATTATTTAGATAGGGCTTTATTTATAAATTTTTAAGCACCTAAACGTATGAAAACAACTACATAATAGAATTAAACTTGACGTATGATTAACATAATTTTAACATGTTGCAATCGAAGCAAAATGTTGCGAGAAAAAAAGAAATGTTGCTAGCAAAAATGTTGCACAACTACACTGCATAGAATGAGAATTTGAATAAGAATTGGCAAATGCTTGAAAACCTAAGATTTCAATCTTTTCATATATGAATGAACTTGTTTATGAGAAGGGATACAACAGTGCCACCTAGTGGAATTTTAGGGTACTTGAATACTCCAATTTACACTAGTTAGATTTATCAGTATTGGAAAATTTTAAGGACTTCATTTTCCAGTTATGGACATGAAAACTCTTTTATTTCTTTTACAAAATTCCTAAATAATAATTTTCTTCACATTTAGTGAAGCATGAAGGAAATAGATAATAATAGAATGTAGTATGGATGCTAGGAGAGCATTTGCTCGGATTGAGAGTAATGCGCTGAGTTGGTTTTTTATTTGTAGCTCATACAAATATTGCTGTCCCAAAATTCCCTTTGGGGGGGTGAAAAGGTGATGAAATAAGGAATATTTTAAAATATTTTCGAAAAAAATCGAAGGGGGCATAAAGGGTTAAAAATTCAAAAAAAATTTTTTTTTTTCATTTTTTGCTATGAAATATTAATTTTAAAAATTTTTACGATACACAGTTTTAAAGTTTAAGAAATTCTGTACAAAAAAGCCAAATGATGTTTTAAAATCTGTTCATTAGTTTTAAAGTTATGGCGGTTCGAAAATTTTTTTACAAAAAACTTTGGCCCCTTACAGTATGGCAACCCCGCGTTACACAGACCTAACACCATATATCTTATTTTAGGTTTTACATATACTATAAGATATATCATTGTCAAAGAAAATAAAGAACTTTTTTTTTCAAGTGGCTTTTTTTCCAGAGAATGCCTCATATATTATCGAATTTTAATAATTTTTAAATTATTGAAACAGAAAAATATCTACCATCTTATGAGTTTTTACTAAATTAAATATTTTTAACGTAATTATTGCGACATACAAATTTGGGTTTTTAATTGTTTTAAATAATCAAAAAAAACTTTACTTAACACTCAGTACACATATTAAAACGAACGAAAAATGTAAACAAAAGCATGAACAGTAACAAAGAGTATAGATCAGTGGTCGGCATTCTATAGCACAATTGTGGACTCAAAAATCTACCAAGCTCTCTCTATACTTTTCTTTCTTCTATCTATCTTCTCTCAAACAAAAATTCTCACTCATTAATTTGCCGGCCACTGGTATAGATATAAAGAGTGATCTTCACTCGAATGGTTACACTCACTCTCTATTATGGTGACTATGATCCAGCGTTGCCAGTTGGTTACATTTTATACATTTTGCGTAACTTTTTGGCCTCTCACGTAACTTGTAAGTAAAATTTGTATTTTGGTCAATTTTCGTAACTTTTTAGGTTTTTCACATTACACAATTTATATTGTGGGTTATCGTGAATCTAGATTACCGGGGAATTTTCTCAAACTACCGTGTATTCTCTATTGCAGCTTAAGAAAATTCCCCGGGAATCTTGATTCACGATAACCCCCATTAACGTTTTTTTTGTTAAAATTTTGTTGCACTGAAAAAACGAAATTTCGGTATGGCACTGCCATAAATATTAACTATACAATTAAAAAACATTAGTAAAACATAATGTGGCAGTGATTAAGATCTCCCTTAGCTTTTTGCTATTTAAACCTTGTACCAGGCACCGAATCGTGTGAGCTTTATACTAAGTTTTCGCCGTAAATTTAGCTGTGATGTGATTTATAAATCTAGTCGTTAAAACCTATCCGTTTCCAACGACCGAAAGAGATTTAATATTGTTCATATATTGATATGTACGAATGTTGGTTTTCCTTTTCTTCTTAATATGTATCTTCGATTTGTTTTGTTTTTAATCACATTTAATGCCAACTGTCCAAGTAAATGGGTGCCATTTCGTCGAAAATCGCAAAAATTTGTAGCCCGGATGAGATTTATACGCAGATTTAAAATAAATCACGACAGAAATAGATTTAATTTTTGTATGGTAGATCACGTTATAAACTAAATCTCGAAACAGCCGTAAATCACCTCTTAAAATTTGCGGTAGAAACGTAGTATTATTTTATTGAAATTTCTCATGGCCAATGAAATATAGTAGTAGTAGGTTAAGGTGATAAGCTCAAATGGAAGCTCAGCTATGCATTGGATTTATTTGGAATTGTTGTTATGGACTTTTTGAAAAGTCACTGCATAATAAAATACATCATGAACAAATTTCGACGAAATTTTTTGTAATACAAAAGCTATGCAATTGCAAATTGTGCCATTTATTTAGAAAAAATTAATCAAAATGTATCTTTTTATCAAAAAATGTATCTTTTTAGCAGCAAAAATGTAACTTTTTCAAAAAAGCCCTGGCAACGCTGCTATGATCTCAAGTCGGTGAAAATAGTGCCCCTTGCGGCTGCAGATGGAACTAAATCCTTTCGTTTTGTTTTTAATCTTTTTTTGTCGTTTCTACGTTTTACGCAAGTGCAAGCATATACGAAGATATTGCCTAATTGTATATCTTCGTTTCATTTACGCCTGCGGTTTCGTTTGTTTACAATATTTTCGTAAATATTTCAATTCCGGGAACTCGAAAATTATGTTTTTGGTCTTTTTTCTTTTGTCTACGCATGTTTTTTTTCATTCACATTTTTATGAATGAAATGAAATTCACGAATTGGGTTTTTAAGGTTTATGGATGTTGCCAAATTACGTCAGGTCATTCAACTTTAGAATTTTGTTTCTAAGTTCAGATTTTCATTTTCAGAAAACGAAAAATTATTTTTTTTTCCAAGTCCAAAAATTTAAAAATTACGTTTTTTCCTACTTTTTTTCTAAGTCCAAAAACTGAAAAAATTAGTTTTTTTCCTAAGTTAGAAAAATGAAAATTTAAGTTCAGAAAATGACAATTTAGTGGACTTTAGACAAAAGAACCTAAGTCAAGATAAGACAATTCTCCAGGATTTTAGTCCTAAATTCAAAATTTAAATACGCTTATTTTGGTGTAATCGCCATTTCTCTATGATTTTTTGTTCCAAAGATATAAGGGTTTACGCAAGATTTCAACTTAACGCCATTCGTGAGGTAAAGTGTTGTCAGCCAAAAAAAAAAGTTTGATAGCTAACAGTTTAAGACGTAGACAAGAGAAAAAATACCAAAAACATAATTTTCGAGTTTTTTGGAATTGAAATATTTACGAAAATATTGTAAACAAACGAAACCGCAGGCGCAAATGAAACGAAGATATACAATTAGGCAATATCTTCGTATACGCTTGCACTTGCGTAAAACGTAGAAATGACAAAAAAAGATTAAAAACAAAACGAAAGGATTTAGTTCCATCTGCAGCCGCAAGGGGCGCTATTTTCACCGACTTGAAATCATAGTCACCATAATAGAGAGTAAGTGAAACCATTCGAGTGAAGATCACTCTTTATATCTATACTCTCTGTATGTGTCAAATGGCTTGTCCATATGACGTTTGTGTTCAGTATTCAATACGACTCAATCATGAATAGACTTACTCCTGAACAACGTTTATTAATTGTGGAACCTTGCTACCAAAATCAGTCATCAGTTAGAGAACGTTATAGAGTTCATCAACATAATTTTGGTCGTTATGAGCGCACTATTCGTAACACCATCACCAGATTTCGAAGCAATTTTACACTATTCAACCAGAGTTCATAGAGCCCAAAATTTTGAGAATATTGCTGCAGTAGCAGAGAGTGTTCGTGAAAACCGTGAACAATCCATTCGTCGCCGATCTCAGGCTTTGGGCATCTCTTATGAATCATTCTGGAGTATCTTGAGGCGTGATCTTCGCCTGAAGGCCTATAAAATACAGCTCATACAAGAATTGAAGCCGGCTGATCTTGGTGTTCATTTCAATTTCGGTTTACGGGCCTTACAACAACTTCAAATTGATCCATTATTTTATCGAAAAATTGTGTTTAGCGACGAAGCTCATTTCTGGTTGAACGGCTACGTTAACAAGCGGCACTGCCGTATTTGGGCCGATGAACAACCAGAAGCAATACAAGAGCTTCCAATGTATCCCGATAAATGTACTGTTTGGTGTGGTTTATGGGCATCATCGGAAGGTATTTCTTCAAAAATGCGGATGGACTCCGTGTTACGGTCAATGATGCTCTCTACAGAGCAATGATCAATGAATTTTTGTTGCCACAAATTCAGGACATTAGTGTAGCCGACCTCTAGTTTCAACAGGATGGCGCAAACGTTCGATGAAAATATCATCTCAAGAAATGCTCCTGTTACTTGGCCACCAAAATCATGTGATTTGACGCTACTGGATTACTTACTTTGGGGATATGTTTAATCACTTCTTTATGTCGACAAACCCAAAACTATTGACGCTTTGGAAACCAATATAACTCGTGTTATTCAAGGAATACCGGCCAATATGCTCGAAAGGGTGTCAAAAATTGGACTCACAGAATGAACCATTTAAGAGCTAGTCGTGGGCAACATTTGAACGAAATAATTTTTAAACATTGAGTTGTAGGAACCGAACTATCATTCGAAATAAAGATTTGCATCAACACATTGACTTTTATGTATTTTATCTAGAAAACAAAGTAGGAAGCTCTTATTAGATCACCCGTTAGTTTCTGAGATAAATGCACTACAAAAAATAGTTTTTCCCAAACTATGAAACTTTAAAAAATCATAACTTTGTTAATTTTCACCAAAACAAAAGATTAAAAAAATACGTACTCGATCATTTTTAACAGAGAATCATTAAAAAATTATAAAATTAAAATCCATTCTTAAAGTGTAAATCAGGCGAATAATACCACGTATACATTTCGCAGAAATATTTTATAGAAAATTTGTCATATACAGCAATAAATTTTTTGTGCCCCATGCTAAACTCTTTGAGCTAAATCTTCAGCACCCAGACATCATTATAGGTTTGCATGTACAGAAATTATTATATCGTTTGTTATTCTAAAAATATACTCGTACTCCTTTAATAGAAAAAAAAAATATCTTGGCTCATATCACTCAGCCAGCATTTTCTATCATAATGTCTATATAAAATGTCCCGTCCATCCACGTGGAAAAGCCGAACTAAGATTACTTTCGAAGAGAAAACTACATTTTTATTATTTTTAAGAGTTTATTAAATAATTATGCAATTTACAAGTTTTATGAATGACAAAATTATTAAATTTATGATCAAATATATTTAGTATAATTGTTTTATACGTATTTTAATCATATATGCAATTATCAATATCCCATTCACATTTGGCAGGCATATCAGAACCAGACAGTTTAATGCCTTTGATGTGGCCTCGATTTTCGTCACGGTCATCAACAGCACCAACGCACATGTAATAAGCATCTTGAAAGAATCTTAATTTATTATCATTCAATGAGAATGACCAAATGCTATTTGCTGGTACGGTCGTAGTTGATGTCCATGCATAAACCGAATCCTGGTGTTCTCTATCAAGGTACATATAGTTTTGGAACCAGACATTTTGCAATTGGGCATTTATGGTGGTATTCACTTTTCCCAGTTGGACGGCATTAAACTGCATTCTATCCATATGACCTTCGTTTCGATATACGAATAAATATTGCCGCTGATTATCTACGGGATCACCCTTAAATTGATAAATATATTGATTATTATTGCTGATGCAAATTCTTTCACCAAAGATCAAATTTTTCACAATTGTAGGTAATATATCGATAGCATCGTCAAGACGACGTTTATTATCATGTGAATTCATAATAGATGAGACGGACTTTATCTCATGCATATAATAAGCTATATATAGTAGATATGCATCGTCGGTATCATGGCGTTCGATAAATTTCCAATACAAATATAATTGCATATTAAAAAGAAATTCATTATTTCCATACATTTCCAAATAACGCAAAAATTCCGATAAATTGAGTGCACTTTTCACCACATACATTTGATCTAGTGCATTTTCAAAGATTTTATATGGCAATTTTGGATTATAATCGAAATTATTCATGCACTTCAATATAAAATCGCTAGCGGTTGGTGCCAGTGGTTTCGTTTCGATATTCATGATTTGTGCCAAATATTGGGCATTACTTCTTACAATCACATCACGTTGCTCCTGATATAATTCATCGATTTCTTGTTGTTCTGCGTAATTGATTGATGGAACCTTCTCATTTGTAAAATACAAATACATATGTCTATTTAAGGTTTCGACCTTTGTCACATCAAATGGTCGCTCGCTATTGATTTCCGCCCATACTGCATTTAAAATGCGCAGTTTATCTTTCGTTGTCGCTGCATTCCGGAATGCATCGATAAAATCATCGAATTTTGTAGTTTCAACAATGGTAGCACCAAATGTTGCTCGTATTTCTAAGGATGCGATAATTAGCAACAATGCGAAGAGCCTGAGGATAATTTTTTTTAGCGTCATGCTATTAACATGGTTTAGAAAATTTATTTTTTGTTAATTAATATCAACTGCTGAGTATTTAATTTAACTGATGAAATTGTAAAGTATCATGCTGCTTATATACCATTTATTGCTGCGAAATATTAGTAAACAATACAGTGACAGACTACACTGTGTTGTTAATTTTTTTTAGATTTTTATAAACAATATCGCGTTTGTTTGTTTCCAAATTTTTCAGCACTAAAATTTTTTTTCTTTATGTTTTAAGTTTCTTTTAAAAACATTCACGTCTTTAACTGTTTCTTCTAAATTTCTTTGCTCCTTTGCCATTTTCGTGGTAGTTGTAGTTCGATATTCGATACTTTTCGAGATTATTTGACTATTTTGATGTTTTTCGAGACTGTTCGATACTTAAAAACTTAAGCAGGATTTTCTTTTATTTCGATTAAAAAACTACAAAATACAAATAGCAGTTAAGCAGGCCTGTTCCATAAGCCTTACGGTTTCAACTACTTTTTATTTCAACAACTTTTTGACAAAAACCGTTTAGATCAGTTATGAGCGAAACTATACAACCGCTTATCTGGTAAGCAGCGCGCTCTTCACTATTCTAAGGCAAGGGTGTCAGCGTTTTCAAATCACTGAGCCAAGCGCATGCAGCGCAGTCAGCGCAAAATTTTCGCGTCGCTACAACAACTTTTAATTCGAATTAAACATTCACAAAAACAATTTTTTGTTGTTTTTTCATGCCTCGTTTACAACAACAATATAATTTCAACAATTTTCAAAATTTCTAAGAACTAGGACATACACAAAAAGTAGCGGTATTCACGCGTTGATGCGCAATGCTCTTGCGTCGTTGCGGAAGTGCGGTTTGCGAAAGTTTGACATTTGTAAAACATCAAACACATTGCCGAAAATTTCGCACTACTTCTGCAATTTCTCAAGAAGGAAATATTCACATTGAAGGTTCAGGCGTTAGTGCGTAAAAGACTTGCATTTTCGCAACTGCGCATCAACACATTAATACCCATATTGTTTGTTGTTTTTAATTTTGATGCGACGAAGTCGTTGTTGTTGTTTTATGTTGGTTCGAGTTCGATTTTGTGAAAAAAAATTTGCGTGAAAAAAAAAACAACAAAAATTATTTCTGTGAATGTTGTACAGAAATATTGATGTTGTTGGTGTCGAGCAAAAATTGGCTCACTTTTGTTTACATTTCTTACAGTGTAGCCACATCTAATCTAAGTTTAATTTGACAATTCTTTTGAATTCTTTTGTCTGAACAGCAGGATCTTATTTCATCATAATATTATTTGTTTAGCATATCTAGAATTATAGCTAACAATCTTATCATAATAATAAAATGTTTACCAAAAGAAAAAAACAAATTAAATTTTATTCGTAGAAAGAAAGTTTCAAATTTATTGATGATTTGGAAATTTATTGGTGAATTCTTATCAGCGCATGTAGTGATTTCGTTTTAAATTGTTACAGAAGAGTACTAAGTTTCTATGAACAGATTTATACATTTACATAATAAGGAAAAACTAAAAATTTTGGAGCTTAAGACAATTGTGAACGTTTTAAATGCAATAAGCTCTTATTCGACTGGGAATGATGTTAATTTTGAAATTGTAAAAACATAAGTATAATAAATAACTTTTTTTAACTGTCTTGTTTTCTTTTCGTCAACCCAATATTAATTCAAAAAAATAAAGACTACTGAAAGCTTTGTAGCCTGATGTGCTATAAAGTTTTTAATCTACCAATAAACTATGCAGACCTATTTTAAATCCCTGTACGGGTGATGTGTTTTTAAAGTTTTTTGTGAAAATCGTTCAAAAAATTTTGAACTTTCAGCAATCTTTGTTCATTTTATGGATTTATTAAAAGCGCCTAAAAATAATATAAAAATTTCAAAATTGCAGAGAAGGAAATATTTCAATATGAGCAAAGTAAAAATTATCAAACACAATTGTAAAAATAACCAAACAAGATAGTAAAAATTATTTAACAGGAATAAGATTTTTTTTCTTTAACATTTTCTATTTAAAAAATAGAAACAATTAAATAAAAAATATATTTTTAATTGAACTTTTAGTCATTTGCAAAGATCGATTTACATATAAATCTATCGGTGCATTTTCTAACACATAATTATGACAAATTAAGGAACGATTAAACACGGCTATAGTGAAAAAAAACTTTATTTAATTTTATATCAAAAACTTAAAATGGTTTTAAAACATTTATCTTATAGTACAGTCATTTGGTAGTTTTACCTCTAAAGTTTTGCGGGATTTTTGCAAATGAGTTATTTTATACATTTCGATGTGGTCTTTCAGAATTTCAACTTTGCTACATCGAGTCGTGTTCGCTTCCGCCGCTATGTTGGAAAAATGGCGTTCAAAATCAGTTTTTTACAAATATCTCTTTAACGGTTACATTTGGAGAAAAATATTGTGGCGCAATATTGTAGCTTATAAAAATGACCTCTTTATTGTTTTCGTACGACTTATAACTCAGGAGATATCCTAATTCGAAATTTGAAAAAAATTAGTAAATTTTTCATGCCACTTATGAGTAGGCACAGTGATGTGTTAAGCTTAAAATTACGATAACTCATGAACGGTGAGCAGTTTACGAGATATTTTTTCAACAAACCTAAAATTTAGAAAAAAACCGTTTTTTGAAAATAGCTCCAAAACGGTTCGTTCTAGAAAAAAAAAATTGCTCTCATTTTATAGAAAGTTCAATTTCCAAACTGTTTTTTCGTTCGACTTACCGTTCATGAGATATCGCGTCTTGAAAATTATTCAAAACTGAACATTGTACTATGCTCCATACTTTGTTCAATTTTGAATGATTTTCAAGTCGCGATATCTCATGATGGGTAAGTCTGACGAAAAAACAGTTCGGAGAGACCCTTATAGGAAATTGAACGCTCTACAAAATGCATGAACAATTTTTTTTCTAGGACGAACCATTTTGAAGCTATTTTGAAAAAACGGTTTTTCTCTTAATTTTAGATTTGTTGAAAAAATATCTCGTAAACTATAGGTCATTTGAAAAAAGTGTAGCTTGTAGTGGAAGTTATTCCCTATAAATATGTGTTTTTGCTTTAAACGTGTGACTCACCGTTCATGAGCTATCGTAATTTTAAGCTCAACACATCACTGTGCCTACTCATAAGCGGCATGCACAATTTACTAATTTTTTTCAAATTTTGAATTAGGATATCTCCATATTGCGCCACAATATTTTTCTCTAACTGCAACCGTTAAAGAGATATTTGTAAAAAACTGATTTTGGACGCCATTTTTCCAATATGGCGGCGGAAGCGAACACGACTCGAGGTAGCAAAGTTGTAATTCTGAAAGAGCACATCGAAATCTATAAAATAACTCATTTGCAAAAATCCCGCAAAACTTTCCAGGTAACATCATTTTATTCTCCCAAATGATTGTACTATTAGGGTTTAAAAGTTTAAAGTCACATTTCAAAACTTTTTAAGTGCATAGCTTATTTTAGCCAAATTAAATTGTTTACCAATATTTGAAACAAAATATGTTTATACAACTGTAGATACAATTAATCTCAAACAATTTCAAATAACAAAAAAAAAAAAACAAAAACTAAACATAACAGCAAATACTTAAATTTAGGTACAGATGGGGTTATGGATAAAACATTTCTAAGACAAATAAAACGAAAAAATGTATGCCAATTGACTTGTAGATTTATCTGCTCACACACGTGTCTTTAGAATTTTGTTCATTAAATAAAGAAGTTACCATAACAAATACAAATATGTATACACATAGATAGCACTAACAAATACAAACATAAAAATACACATCCAATTTCAAAACTGATATATAGACCATGATGTATCTGTACACGTTCAAACATTTTGCAAGAAAATGAACAATACGAATCAATAAAACAAACGGAGCGAAATAAAATTGAACGAGATGAAATTGAATTTCCTGTCGCCGGATCTGACGCAATGTGGCGACATTAATTTTTTAAATGTCTGCATGTGACCAGAGGAAAAGGGAAAAAGAAATGTTATAAAAATAAGTAAAGGGGGGGAAATATGTTTGAACGTAGCAAAAGTAATGGTAGTATTCCTGCATTTTGTTAAGAGAGAGCACTAGACTGAAAAAGAAAAAAACAAAACAACAAAATAAATGAAGCCAAACAGGGCTTCGTTCTTTGTGTATGATTTTCGCATGTCTTTCAAGTTTTAGTTGCTTCTGTTGATTTGGGGAAATTTTTTATTTATTTTGCCGAGTTTTCTATTTTTGTTTAACTACTTTTACGGATATTTACTTTTTTCTAGCAAAGTAGACAGAATGCCACAAAATGGAGCTATTAATAAAATAACGATTGAAATTGACTTAAGATTGGGCGAGAGAAAATCAGAACTACACAGAGAAAACAACATTGTCAAAAGTGGCAGAAACGTAGTTATTTTAACCACGTGGCGACCCAAGTTTTGAGCATGGCTCGTTTGTTGCAGTTTTAACTACGCGCGTTGCTAAATGGGTTTCAACTACGTTTGTGAGTGATTTAACAACGCGCGTTGCTATATGAAATACAAAAGAAAAAAAAATTTTTTTGAATTAATTTTTTTCTGTAAACGGCAATGAAAACTGACATTATTTTCATTTTTTATTTTCAATTTTATGCTTTAAATAAAATTTTTTTGTTTTGATTTTGAGGAGATTTGAACCTGGAACCTCTGGTGTGATAGATGCGGACGTTAGTAACTCAACTACGGGCATCATTATTGTGAAGTTGACTGAAAGTCTATTTGTTTTGAAATGAGCTGATTTGGATTTAGCTACGTTTCGTGAGTGTTTTAGCTACGTTTCGTTGCTGATTTGAGTTTAACAACGTTTCGGAGTGTTTTGACTACGTTCCGTTCCTGATTCATATTTAACAACGCTTGGCAACCAGCGTTGTTGAATAAGTTTCAACCACGTTTGTGAGTGATTTTGCAACGCACCATATAAATATGAGCTTGGAGCGTTGTTAAATCCAAATCAGCAACGAAACGTAGTTAAAACACTCACGAACGTGGTTTTTTCTTCGCTCTGTGTAAGAGTTTATAAAAAACAACAATAGTTAAATGCAGAGTGAAATCGATAAAGTTACAAAGCTTCTCTGAGGTAATAGAGGAGGCCTCGACTATCAAAAAAATTTCACCTGGGGGTGGAGGGTCTAAAATGAACCCCTGAGGAGTTATAGGCTTATAACTGATTTCCTTACTTGTTTTACAAAAAAACTTTTCTTGGGTCACCCTAATGTTTTAGAGAAAACTTTTTCAAAAAAAACTTTTAGCTAATTGCATGAGCTTTCTAAGAGTGTATTTGATTTATAGGATTCAACAGTATTTCGCAAAGTTCTAGACCTTTAAAGTCGATATTTTCAATTTGTATTCCTATTTTTTGACTTTGGCGGCCATTTTAGTATCAAAAAGGTCCTATTAACATACCCTTTTATAATTTTTTTTGGAATTCCCGTTAAATTTTCTTTAATTCGGTAGCACATTTGACGCACCAATTTTTTAATTTGAGGCCAGAAATAAATACTTTTCTAGAACAATCCGTTTGAAGGCTCCGATAGATGAAGGACAGCTCGTGCAGCGCACGCATCATATGCAGAGCAACGCATGCGTGTTTTGTTACATAAAAGTATATTTTTCTGACCTCATATTAAAAAATTCGTAAGTCAAATGTAGTACCAAATTAAAGGAAATTTAACGAGGGTCCAAAGAAAAGGGTATGTTAATTGGATTTTCTTCTTTGGCATGGCCAAACATTAAATACCCTACACTGCAGTATTTTTCAAATTTTGCTCATGTGGGAGATGCCACGCCCTCTTGTCCGAGTTCATCTAGTTTTTGCTCAGAGCTTGCATTTACAGTTCATTGTGTCTGAGTAAAATTTAGTTCAACTATCTCCAAAAACCTTTTCAGTATAGCGTTTTGAAGCTTTTGCTTGTATGGGAGATGCCACGCCCTCTTGTCCGAATTCGCTCAGATTTTGTTCAGAGCTTGCGCTTATGTGTATTTTGGTTGCATTTTCGTGAAAAATACTCCTAAAGTTGCATTTTGAATATATTTTTTGCATGGGCTGTAGGCGTGTCCGTGCAATCCCTCGAGCTAACTTTTACGGCAAAGCCACTGTACCAAATTTTACCGAATTATCTTGGTTAGCTTTCCCTTAAAAAATATTTCTACAGACAGCCAGACGGACATGGCTAATCGAGAATATATATACTTTTCTATATCTGCCACGCCTCCTACTCTGCGTTACAAATGGAAGGACAAAGTAAATATACCCAGAGCGTAGGGTATACAAATTAATTGGAAGGCTGGTTACCGTTACATTTCAATGATCACCACAATCATATCATCAGACGAATTTTCTAATATACAGAAGAACTTGACAAGCATACTATATTAAACCTTTTGCTTAGATTTGTTGAGAATCACAGCAAAAAGTAAGTGGAGCGAAATAAACTTTTGTTATAATTAGATCTTACAATCTTTGTGTGTTAATTTTTTCAATAGTAGTGATCAAATTGGCAAAAATAGAAGATAAGGTATAATGAGGAAGATTATAGGTATCCGATGCCGTTGGCCGAAGCGAAATACACTATGTACTTCCGGTAATTATACCATATGCCTTAAAATAAGCTTTTCTGCAATCTAAAGGAAAGATAACTTGAATTGAAAAGTAATAGAGAGAAACAGTTGCCAGATTCGGAATCAGCTACCGCAAATTATGCAAAAGAAGTTATAAAGACCTCATTCAAAGTTTCGTGTTGCACAGTGTAATTGGAAAATACAAAAATATCATCTCTCTAATTTCGGGAAACATGTACAAATCTTAATGTTAATAAGCTAGACAAAAATTTGTCCTACCTTTTTTACTATGTTAGAAATGGAGCACGACTTTGAATTATACAACATTAGAAAGGTATTTGTGTGTAAATGTGCACAAAGTTAAAAATATTTTAATATTTTTCCATTAAGCCAGCTAAAATTAAATGGAAATTTTTCAATATTAACAACGACAAAATACGCGGCCACGTACAGCTAAAAAGAGGATAGAGCACAAAGAGAAAGACAGAAAGCTGACTGACACTGACTTCATGTTTTTTGTTTTTGTTTTTTTTTCCGTTTCACATTTGACATTGCACCAGAGATGATAAATAAGCTTTTCTATTTTGTACCAAATAGCAAAAAAATGTACTTAAACTGTCCAAAAGGTACCAAACTTATTTAATACATTTATGGTAAAATTTTGACCATTGGGCGAAATTTGTAAATATGAATGTTTAAAGGTACGAAATACATATTACCAAAACATTGAAATTTTTGTAGCTTTTTTCTCTTTGGGTCTCAAAATTATTTTCAATTTTAATTTCAAAAGATAACAACTATTTACTGTCTTAATTTTTGTGTAAATCAACTTGCTTTGTACCGCATTTCGTAGCTCTTTAATACCCACAAGTATATGAAAAAAAAAAAAAACAGCCACTAGAAAAATCTGTGCCGAAATCTGTGTGATAACCCGCGGGTGAACTCTGACAGTTTGTGCATAAGTGCGAATGTGTGCATAATGTGGTGCGAAATGTGTGGCACCAACAACAGACAAACTCGTATGCTAACTGGAATGAGTGTCGAAAGGATATGGTTTTTTACATTACCAACAAAAAAGCTAAATTTGTTCTATTTATTATTTTCAACGAATTTCTCGTTTTAATTAAAACAATCTCCAAATAAAAAAAACACAGAAAAATGAAAAAGTATTAGTGGTAAATAGAAAAAAATGCTGTTGCCATATTCCCACTATTGTGGATAACTTTTGGTGCAATTTTGAATTTTGTTTTTGCCAATTAAAATGGCTTTTCAGAAAAGTTACAAAACTGGTATGTCACATGGCCTTATGTCAATCGAAAGTTGCTTTTGTCAATTTTAAACTCTTTCACAGACTTTTCGAAAGCATTATCTTTTAATTGGGTTGATTTTGCAGTTCTGTTGACTTTATATAAACATTTAAATTCAAAGAGAAATTCAAGCCTCAGGTTAAGTGAAATTTTTAAAATCCACCTGCCTTTAGATAGCTTGACCTCGAAATATTTTTTCTTGTTTTAAATACTTTCAAAGACTGTTTGAACCAAACCCTAAGAAATATTAAGCTTTTCATCAAAATAATCAACATTTTAGTTGATAAAGACAAAAATGTGCTAATACACATCAACATACATATGTTATCCTAGAAGGGCTCTCTTTAAAATCAACCAAAAATCATTTGAAGGTAAGCATTAAATTAAAACTTTTATACGCTTCGTATATGTATGAAATACAACTTAAACAAAACTTAAATTGCAAAACAAAAGCTTAATTGTTGGTTAGAGTACAGAGATATTCTTCGTATACTTGTGGGGGAGTGTTAAGCAAAACAGCATGCGTGTGTATTTGGTGGTACAGTGTAGAAAACTTTGATATGCAGGGTTATAAAATTGTACACTTCATGCATAAAATTACTGTACACACGAAATATTTGAAACATTTTTATACCAAGACTGGCAGGCAGGCAAGCAATAAATCCTTCCAAACAGACACACTTTGAGAGATAGACTATGTGAATACGTATAGAACAAACACGACATGACAAACAGGATTAGAAGCAGCTCACAGGATTAAACGGCAACATGAAGACGCAGATAAGGCAATGCCAAGGTTTATGCTAAGAAAAAGTTAAAATATTGGTAACCTTAACCCATTAGAGTCGGGAATGAAAAAAATTATGAAAAATTGGATAATGTATTAAAGGAATATTAAGCTTACCAGGAAGCTAGTAATGTTTAAAGCTGAATCCACGCTGAGTCATCAAGATGGGTTCATCATTTTAAAGCTTATAAATTATGCTTTAATTTAAAGTACTTTGAAAAAAAATTAAATGGTTTTTTTTTAAAAAAAATTAAAAAGTATTTTTAAGTTAATAAATTTTGGTGAAAAAAATTTTTTTCAACAAGTAATATTTTTTTATAAAAAGAACCCTTAAAAATTAATAGGACCAGTTACTATCATAATCTTTGGTGGAAGCTATAAATTTTTGAAAAAAGACCCTTTTCATGAAAATAACCAAAAACGCCAACTTCGACACCCTGTATTTTAACAACAAATGGTACTAGGACCAAATCGTTCCGGAACTACCATATTGCTAAATTTGAGCGAAATCGGAGACAAAAAATTTTCAGCTGGATTTTTGGCCTAAAAAATTCAAATTTTCCAAGTCTTAGAATCTATTTAAGCAAAGCAAGAGCTCACTTGAAAACGATTCATGGTCTAGGCAATCTATGAAAGTTACTACTCTAAAACTTATTCGTAAAATTAATATAAGAAGACGCTGAAGAATTTGGAGAAATGTTTGCAATATCCTACTATATGTAAATATGTACAATCATTTCTCAAGACAACATTGACATAATTGAGTTTAGCGCAAGACAAGAGCGGATGTCACCACAAAAATAATAACGCGCGGAATATACTGGCTGGCCTTTATATGGTGTGATTTGATATTTCGAATCACCCATCTTGTAGTTTAGAATCTAAACTTTAGATTTAGAGGCGAGTGATCCTTTGCTAATTCCAAGAATAAAAAAACAATAACAAGGAAGCGCGGAGCTAGAAACTTATCCGTAAAATTAATAAAAAAAAAATCCGCATAAGGGGAATTTCACTAGCGATGAAGAAGTAAATGGAGCATTTTTAGCTTGGATGCAAAGTTCCACATTTAAAGATTTCAAATTTCTCAGCGTGGATTCAGCTTTAAATATTACTAGCTTCCTGGTAAACTTAATATTAATTTAGTATTGTACATTATCCAATTTTTCATAATTTTTTTCATTCCCGACCTTAATTGGTTAAAGTTACCAACATTTTAACTTTTTCTTAGCATAAACCTTAAGTAACTGGTCCCATTTATTTTTAAATGTTACTTTTACAAAAAAATATTACTTGGTAAAAAAATTCTTTTTTTCTTTGAATAATTTTTTGAAAAAAAAAAAAATTTTTTTGTAATAGTAACATTTAAAAATAAATAGGACCAGTTACTTAGATATATCAATTTACAAACTTTGGTGTAAGCTATAAATTGCTGAAAAAACACCCTTCTCATGAAAATGACTAAAAACGACAACTTCAATATCCTGTATTTTAACAACAAATGGTACTAGAACCAAATCCTCCCGGATTATTGTTCTTGCGCACCAGATCTACCATATTACGAAATTTGAGCGGAATCGGAGACAAAAAAATTTTCAGCTGGTACGCTTGGCGTGTTTTGCTTTGTATACGTACGCACTACATATATTTCGGGAATAGCAAATAATAACAAACATTTTTAATTGAAAATAGCTTCATTGTTTTTCAAAATATGCCCCTTGATGATCAATACACTTGTGCATTCGTTAAAACCATTTGTCTCTTGAGACACCTTTAAAACATGGTTTTTGAACGCTTCAACTGCTTCTCCGGCGCTCGTAAATCGTTGACCACGCGGTTTACCTTTGATGTTCGTGAACAAGAAGAAGTCATTGGGTGTCAAATCAGGACTGTACGGAGGATGAGTCATCAATTCGATGTTTTGATTGCTCAAAAATTCACCAGTTTCACGAGATTTGTGAGAGCTCGCATTGTCACGATGGAGAATAATTCGTCTTCGGGGGTTGCTTTTACGAATTTTTCCGAAGACTTCCTGCAAACAAATGGTCATGTACCACTCAGAATTGACCGTCCTACGTTGCTCAAGCGGAACAGTGGCCACATGACCCATTCGGCCGAAGAAGCAGGCGACCATTTGCTTGGCTGTGATCCTTCCACGAACAACTTTTGTTGGATTTAGCTCGTCTTGGAATACCCACACGGTCGATGGCTATTTTGTTTTCGGCTCATACGCATATAGCCATGATTCGTCACCTGTCATGATCTAATGCACATCTTTTGAAGCACCACAGTCGAATTTTTTGATAATTTCCTTACACCAAATGATGCGAGCCATTTTTTGAGCGATTGATAAATTATGGGGTTTTCAACGAGAACAAACGATTTTTACAACTAAGTGTTCATGCAAAATTGAATGTATTGGAGTAGAACTAATGTGCAAGGATGCCTCTATCTCACAATATGCCACAGTACGCTCTTCCATTATCAGTTCATGCACTGCATCGATGTTTTGTGGCACAACAACCGATTTTGGACGATCTTCACGGAATTCGTCGGTGACCGAACTCCAACCACAATTGAATTCACTATACCAGCCATATACTATGTTTTTTTATAGTGCTTTATTGCCATACAAAGAACTGAGTTCATCGACTCATTATGGTTGAGATAATCCATGTCGAAATTTGTGAAAAATAATCCAACGAACACACAAAAAATAGAACATAAAAAAATTCATCGAATTTGAGCCGAGAACAGTATTCATTGACTATATGAATCATTTTATTGAAATTATAGAACTTTTCGTAAAATATAAGAACGAAATTCGTAAATTTTTTTATTTTGAAAAATGAAAAAAAAAATTTATGAATTTCGTTCTTATATTTTACGAAAAGTTCTAAAATTTCAATAAAATGATTCATATAGTCAATGAATGCTGTGTTTGGCTCAAATTCGATGATTTTTTCATTAATATTATGTTGTTTTTTTTTTTGTGTGAAAACCTTTTCTTGAAATTTCCATTTTTTGTCCGAATTGATTTTCTTAACTCATTGGAAACAAAACAAATAGCACTTGTACATCAAAACGTTGTGAGTACGTTTATGCCAAAAAATGACAAACTTTGTTATGGTGTTGCCAGATTTTAGCTATTGGCATTAGTGTGCCAGTTCCCGAAATATAAGTAGTGCCCCTCGTACATTAAATTTTGAACCTTAAGGTTTGCTTAAAACAAAACATATACCTATGCAGAAAAAAATGAGGTTACATAAAAATTGATTTAAATTAAGTTTTCGACACCGTGAAATAAGTTGTCCAAAAATTGTGTATAAACATGGTTTATAAACATTTTATGCTTCTCTTTAAAAGCAAAAAGTTTTTGATTCTGCTCATTTGTCTGAATTGATAACAACTACATACAATCACTTATCATTTAGTTACATTATGGCAATTGATGTTAAAATGGGTTAACTGAAACGACAATGTTAAACGAAGTAATTAGTGCTTCAGCGTTGGTGTTAGTTGTAGGTGGAGAAAGGGTTGGCGACTGTGAAAATATCTAGTACTATTGTATTTGTATGCTCAACGTACAGTAGATACAACAAAAATAACAAAAAAAAAAGATGCAACTACGAGAATTTTGCTTATTTTTGGAAACATAATACCAAGTACGAATATTTTCTATTCGACACGCCAACACGTAACGTTCATACGTACATTACGTACATACTTATATCATTTTGACCTCGCTTATTAACCCTTCTCAGAAGATGGGAAAAGATAAAAGACATGCAAGCAGAGTCGTAACATGCGTGGGGTGTAATGCTGCGAGCCGCACTAGGGCTTTGCGTTTGAATTTCAAACTTTGAAATATGAAGCAAAGATCGTTTTATACTTATATGTAGATTATCACAATTATACTGTTGCAAAAGCAGTTCTCTATATTTTCAATTTGGGCCCCAAAGAAACGCGACGCCTCTGCATGCAAGAGTAAAAACTATGGTTAGAAAAATGGTGGTGCATTTGAAGTGTGGAAATTAATTTGAACTAAAGATTTGCAAAAACTCATAGTTTTCTAATTAGTAAAATGGGAAATAGTAACTTAATCCCAGCACTAAAATTTTTAGACACTCTAAAAAGGGTACCCCCATATTCCAGCCAAAAATCAAGTATGTATTTCAGTGCATAAATTTGATATTTTGATGTATGATGCTCATAAAAATCTATTGCGTGTAAACTTTTTGCGTCCAAAAAGACAAAAAAGAAACGCTTTTTCATAAAACAATTTTAGTGCGAAAACTTTTCGTAAAACAATTTTTTTTTTTTTTTTTCTTTTTACTTTCGGCATTTTGCACAAAATAAAAGTCAATGACTTTCAACGGAAATACCCTTTACTGCTGAGAATCAGTGCTGCCAGCACAGCACTTAAGCTAGCAAATGCTATAACACACACATATGAACGTGTGTGACAAGTATCACAGCAATGGTATTACTGCCCAAAAAAAATATATATCACAGCAATAAATGAGCAAAAAAAAAGTATACGGATAGTTACAGCATCTAACAAATTTTCACACACAATGCATTCGGAACCCAAACAAAAAAAAACCAAAAATGAAAATAAAAATCTTTGCGAGACAAGTAAATTTCTAGTTGACGCCATAATGGCTCATAAAGCTTTCAACTCGAGAGCCAGAAATAATCGTTGCTTCCGCAATGTAGAAATTTTTGGACCATTTGCTTCGAGTATTTGTGTTCGTTATATAGAAAAATGGTGATACATACGTGGATAAAGGTCAAAATATATTGAAAAAGCTGTGGAATGTGGGAACAGCCGGAAAATGTTAAAAAAATTAATAAATGTGAGCAGAAAATTATCGAAATAGTATAATAATACATAAGTACTAAAGGACTGCGTTCGATAAAATTGTCCCATACAAAATTCAAAAAATCTCTAGAACTAGTAGTCCGATTTTAAAAGTTAGACATATTCTTGAACTGCCATTTTATAACAATTTTTATAACGTATCTAGAATTTTAATAATATTTTTGTTTACAAATTTGTTTGTAACTTTTCTAACACTCCTTATATTAATGATTTTATGGTATTATTTAATAACTTTCGAGCTGCTGAACACAACTTTTCTCGAAAATTTTTAGCATCGCTGGCAACTTATTTTATTGCCTTTATCTCCTTTTTAACCAAAGCCCAGTATCTTTCAATTGGCCAGAGTTCTGGACAGTTTTGAGGATTTGCTTCACGAGGCACTAAAATCACATTATTTCTTGAGTACCCCTCCAAGGACAATTTACTATAATGACAAGATACTAGGTCGGGCCAAAAGAAAGTGAAAACTTCATGCTTTCGTAGGAAAGGCTTAAGTTTTTTTTCCAAGCATTCCTTAATATAGAATTCGGAGTTTACTGTTCCAGTGGTTACAAAATAATTGCTCCTTTTGCCACAACTGCAGATTACTTGCCAAACCAAGAACTTACGAGGAAATTTTGACTGCTTTTTTGACTTAAGCTTTTCGTCCATATTCCCCCGCGAGTCTACAGTGTAAAATTTTTTCCTGCAAACTGCGTAAAATCGGCTACAACATATGTTTCGTCGTCCATAATGCAGCATTCGAATTTTTGGAAAAAAATTTATTTTTAATTTTATGGCGTGCTGTTTTGCTTTCGTGTTCTTCATAGCATTTCTGTCAAAAACTTTTTGCACCTTAAACGTCTTCAAACTAACCTCCTTTTTGGCCTTGCGTACTAAAAACTCGGAACACTTCACCTTCAGCGCCAGTTTTCTGCATGAAATGTTGGGGTTCTCTATAAAATTGTGACGAAGTTCTTCTTTTTGTTTTGGTCACGAATGAAATTTTCTCTCGCGGAACCTGGCTTTCGAAAGACACCCAAGTCTTCCTAAAATTTTTTCAGAACTCTTGATACCAATTTCACATTAACTTTGTTATTCCGAGCAATTCTATTGGTAGTCTACCCCGGGTGGTCTTCAAAAATTTTTATTATAGACTTTCGAACTTATACAACAGACAACAAATTTTTAAAAATTCATAAAAATTTTGTTAAAGTCGACATATTCTAAAAGGGTTGCTGATATCTAGAAATATTATAATATCGATAGATGGTGTAAAAGCCTAGAATTTTGAAAATAGTCTGGAAATGCTGAAAAAGTCGATCAATGCTGTAAAAATTCGACATATTTCGAAACCGTTGATAATGTCGCTAAATATTGTTAGGTCGAAGGATGGTGAAAAAACCAAGAAACATGGAGAAAATAATGAAAAAAGGATAAGAAAGAGTTAAAAAAAAAATTCGAAAAATACGAAGAAAAAAAGGAATAATATTGAAAAATCTTAGAAAAGTCAAAAAATATACGTGTATCGAAATGCAAATATGAAAAATTCATTATACATATTTGAAAATGCTGATAATGTACTGCAAAACGAAAAAAAATTATTAATTGTTGAAAAGTCTAACAGAATTGATATACGAAACATGCTTAAATAGCAGAAAATTCTGGAAAATGTCAAAAACATAGCAAAATGTGGAAAACATTGGAAATTTTAAAGAAATCGAAAGTGTTGAAAAAATCAAATATTGGAAAGTTATAAAATGTTAAGCAAGTCACATTCGACGAAAGATTTAAAAAATCCATAAATTTAAAAAAAAAATTTCAAAATATTGGTTGATGAAGTCAAAAAATATTGAATTGTTGAAGTATGTAGTTGAAAAGTCGGATGCAGCACTTTCTTGAAATAATGGCCAAATCAAAAGGTACCTTAGGATCACCTTTTTAAACTTATGTATCTTAAAAATCACTAAATTATTGCTAGTTATTCACCTCAAAACTTTAAAAATTATTAATTTTCTAAATTTATATATTTTTTCTCATTGCTCTATAGCAGTGATGTCTCAAGCCTAAGCTCGTGGGCACTTGAGCTTCTTTGCTTAAAAGCTTTCCGTGGACATATTCACTCGCAGATAAGAATTCAACTATATGTCTGTTTGTTACCCACAAAATTTAACAAGTTTTTAACCGAAAAGCTCTCTATTGTGTACGTTTTATGAAACCTTTTCGGATAGAAACTTGTAAAAAATTGGAGTAAACGAACAGACTGACTATGTCAGTAGTTCTGCTTATATAAAAGCTTTTATACAAAATGAGCTAGTATTGAGTTTTGTCATCACTGCTCTCCATTTAAAAGTTTGCCCTCTGGAAGTCTTAGAAGAAGTTGAAATTTTGGATTCAAAAAACGGTTTTTCTGCCAGACTCGAATAAATGTAGGAAATCTGTTTTGGTATACTTAGTTTTTCTTGCAAATCATTTTTCCAAAGCTAAACGTTTGCTCGTTAGAGGGCACTTTATATCAGTGACCTTTTTATATTTCAATTTCAAAGTATTTCGTGAATCTATTTTTTTTTTAAAGTTATATGAGTTTTCGTTTACTAGTATTAGCTGGCATAAAACGTACGTAAACGAAAGCTTTTGGGCTGAAACTTTAATTCTTTACTACTAAAATAACATTATGTGTATTCTTGTTTAACATAAGTAGTATGAAAAAGCTCTCACATCTCGCTCAAATTTCAGCCGACTTCTATTCTGAATAGCTCTTGACTTTTTCTTTAATTTCTGTTCGAAATTTTAAAATTGAATTGAATAAAATTCGATTTAATTTGTATTGAAAATAGCTCTCTCTAGCGGACAAACTATTAGCTGTGGAAAGATGATCACTAGAATGAAAATATAGCGGAGTATATTTCATACAGTTTTTGGGGTGTACATTTGTTACGGTTTTTAGGGTATACACTGTATACTAAGGACTGCGTTCGATAAAATTGTCCCTCACATTTTATCCAATAACTTTGTTTTCAAATTGCTCAATTCAAAATTTTTTTCGCAGTAGGCTTTGAATTGAATGTACCAAAACTATGGTTTTCAAATTTTGTCCCTAGTCAGTCATATTTACTTAAAAATCGCAAACGAGCTATAAGTTCGAAAGTCTATAATAAAAATTTTTGAAGACCACCCGCGGTAGACTACCAATAGAATTGCTCGGAATAGCAAAGTTAATGTGAAATTGGTATCAAGAGTTCTGAAAAAATTTTAGGAAGACTTGGGTGTCTTTCGAAAGCCAGGTTCCGCGAGAGAAAATTTCATTCGTGACCAAAACAAAAAGAAGAACTTCGTCACAATTTTAAAGAGAACCCCAACATTTCATGCAGAAAACTGGCACTGAAGGTGAAGTGTTCCGAGTTTTTAGTTCGCAAGGCCAAAAAGGAGGTTAGTTTGAAGACGTTTAAGGTACAAAAAGTTTTTGACAGAAATGCTATGAAGAACACGAAAGCAAAACAGCACGCCATAAAATTAAAAATTAATTTTTTTCCAAAAATTCGAATGCTGCATTATGGACGACGAAACATATGTTGTAGCCGATTTTACGCAGTTTCCAGGAAAAAATTTTACACTGTAGGCTCGCGGGGGAATGTGGACGAAAAGCTTAAGTCAAAAAAGCAGTCAAAATTTCCTCGTAAGTTCTTGGTTTGGCAAGTAATCTGCAGTTGTGTCAAAAGGAGCAATTATTTTGTAACAACTGGAACAGTAAACTCCGAATTCTATATTAAGGAATGCTTGGAAAAAAAACTTAAGCCTTTCCTACGAAGGCATGAAGTTTTCACTTTCTTTTGGCCAGACCTAGCATCTTGTAATTATAGTAAATTGGCCTTGGAGGGGTACTCAAGAAATAATGAGATTTTGGTGCCTCGTGAAGCAAATCCTCAAAACTGTCCAGAACTCTGATCAATTGAAAGATACTGGGCTCTGGCCAAAAAAGAGATAAAGGCAATAAAATAAGTTACCAGGGATGCTAAAAATTTTCGAGAAAAGTTGTGTTCAGCAGCTCGAAAGTTATCAAATAATACCATAAAATCATAATTAAAGAGGTGTCAGAAAAGTTACAAAAAAATTTGTATACAAAAATATTATTAAAATTCTAGATACGTTATAAAAATTGTAATAAAATGGTGGTTCAAGAATATGTCTAACTTTTAAAATCGGACTACTAGTTCTAGAGATTTTTTGAATTTTGTATGGGACAATTTTGTCAAACGCAGTCCTTATACAGTCTCTTGGCCTCAAAAAAGCCTTTTTTAACTAGAATTAAAAAATATTCCAACATTCAGGCAAATTTCCAGTTCATTCGAATTCTGTTCTGAAGACCATTTTAGAAAGCTATTGAATTCCTCTTTAGTTTCTAATTAAAATTTGAAATCAATATATCAATACGCAAGACAAAAATTTGTCCTACCTTTTTTTTTGTTAGTAATGGAGCACGACTTTGAATCATACACTATTAGAAAAGTATTTGCGTGTAAATGTGCATAAAGCTAAAATTATTTTAAATTTGCCATTATGCCAGGTAAAATTAAATGCAAATTTTTCAATATTCACAACGACAAAATACGCGGTCACACAGGGCTCAAAAGAGGATGCAGCACAAAGAGAAAGAGAAACGCGGACTGACACTGACTTCCCGTTTTTTGTTTTCGTTTTGTTTCACATAAGTCATTGTACCTGGGATCATAACTGAGCTTTTTCTATTTTGTACCAAATAGCAAAAAAGTACTAAAACTGTCCAAAAAGTACCAAAATTATTTAATACATATGTGGTCAAATTTTGACCATTGGGTGATTCTAGTATAAGTAAAAACGTCACTTATCCATGATATCCATTTTTTTAATGGGGTCCGCCTGCGGTCATTGGAATAATGGTTTGCAAGAAAAACTACAGCAAATTAGATTTCCTACATTTTTTGGGGTCTTAAGTATCTGTTTGACACTTAAATCAGAAATAGTCTAAACTTTTCACTAAAGAGCAATGAGAAAAAACTAGAAATTTAGTAAACTAATCCCTTTAAAGGATTTCTAAACAATAACTGATCTTTGAGATAAGATTAGGCCTTCATTCAATTAAGCAGCGAGCCATTAATTAAGCAATCAATCTTCTATGTTCATAATTCTCCTGTAACCCTTAGAGCGGGAGCATGAAGCCATACTGAAACGCCTACATCCATCCAGTGCGATTCTTTTCGATAGCTTTTATTTCTCTCCATGGCTTTCCCAATTCTTGAATCTCTCTCTTTCTCCACAACGATGTCTTCTTCTTTTGTGGAGACTTC
Source organism: Calliopum simillimum (assembly GCA_951812925.1). Classification (NCBI taxonomy): domain Eukaryota; kingdom Metazoa; phylum Arthropoda; class Insecta; order Diptera; family Lauxaniidae; genus Calliopum; species Calliopum simillimum. The sequence goes on from OX638370.1 coordinate 34,182,819, forward strand.
ACTTTAGTAGCTTAATTTCGTTTCCTATAGGCATCTATAGGTTGCCTTATTTTCACTACCATTCATGGAAATAATTCTGCCTTACCACGTGCTGATGGCGACATTTTCAATGCATGTCATCATTGCAAACTATAAAAGTGATGTATTTCCTGATTACCGTACACTTTCCGGAATTAAGTTTCCGGAAAGTCTATTTTCCGGAATGACCAAAAATCCGAAAACTTTTTTCCGGAATCCATTTTCCGGAATTTCTTTTTCCGGAACATATTTTAGGAACGGACATTTTCCGGAATGTTTTTTGTTTTTTGTTTTGTTTTTTTCATTTATGTTATTTCATCCAGACCTGTATTCTGCGCTAAAGGAAATTAAAAAAGAGCAGGCAGATTCAGAGATAGCAATCATTGAACTTAGCCTGGGCAAAAAGGTTAAGGCCGGACCTAAGAAGATGTGGATTGAATATTAACGAAGGATGAGATCCATTGTAACAGATTATGTCGACTACAAAGAAAGAGGAGAAGATTTAGATTTTCTACGATCGTGTGCCCACAACATTGCCCTGCGACATTGTACAATTTCGCTATTCTGTGCTTAATTGGTTTGCATAATTTGTTACACTGTAAAAGAAAGTTTTCGGGTTTTTGGACATTCCGGAAAATAGACCTTCCGGAGATTAGATTCCGGAAAGTGTGCGGGATCCGTATTTCCTGGCTTGTTTCAGCTTCATGCTTTTAGACTTTGGTAAATTGATTTTTAAGCCAAAATTCCGCGATTCCTGGATTAGATTATAAGCTTTGAAGAAATTCTCCAACTGCTTCCATTCGTTTCTTTACTTTGTATTAACACACAGACGTCTTGTCACGTCTATTCTTTTACTCCTTCCTAAAGTTTTTACTGTGAAATTGGCAGGCATATAAGACTATTCCTTTTATACCACCTCTCTTTAATCAATCTTCCAAAAGCACTTTAATCAGTTTATTTCTTTCTTTTTTCAGCATGTTATGGTTTGCATTCATATGCGTCGCACTCTTCAGCATTATTTCGTTGAGTAATCGAACCTGGGAACGTTTTCAAACTTCACCAATGGTTATCTCAATGGATCGCAATAAACTGGTATGGAATACAAGCTTTCCATCATTGACGGTTTGTCCGCACAAACGCATTGACGAACTCAAAGTGGAAGAATATATGATGTAAGATTTTAGCGTCACGTTACTTATTTATCACCTCAGGACCGATATCAACTTTTCAACATAAATTTTATCAAATTTGAACCTTTAAAAAACTTTCTGTGATAGCATTACCCAATTTATATCATATCTAACAAAACTGTAGCCCATTCATATTATAACACTACTTTTGCCTCACATATAATCTAACATATTTTCGTAAGCACAGGTTAAATCCAGAACATTTTCAAACCGAAGAGGACAAGGAAGAATTTCTTGATTTCATTGTCAAATTGGCAAGTCTATCGTATGATAACATTGAAACATTGCCAATGAATAAAACTTATGGTATACCAAGCAACAAATATTTGGACACACTCTATGAACTAAAATGGAATTTTGAACCCGAATTAAGCAGCGGTGCCGCTGTGAAGATGCAAATATTTGAGACATTAACCGAATTTGGTATATGCCATGCGGTGAATTCGCTAGTGGCACGCTACAATTCATATGAGTAATTTTCTAATATTTTTACTAGTGATATGCAAATCAGAACCATACGAGTCTTGGTCTTGATCTTTATTTTGAAAATAGTAAAGATCACAATTGATTTTGCTCATCAGTAATTTGTACGACAATTTGAGTTCGACTAAGTTTCTCACCGCATTTTTTCTCTCAACACTTCCACTATGCAGTTACTGGAAGAATAACGATTGGAATTTACTGGAGCATGGTGATCGTATTACAGTACATCCATTAGATGGTGAAATCTATGCACAGATCATAAATCTATCAACAGCCTATGATGTTTATTTTCATGGTTCCGGAGATATACCGAATATATCAAAGCAACGGTATACATATTCAGAAAGTGATTATACAACGGTGGAATTGATCGCTTTGGAAATCTACACCGCAGTAGAAGCGCGCGCGTAAGTCATCAGAGTTTGAAAATTAGAATGGAAGTTTTTTTTCAATTGGAACTTTCTTCTTCTTAGCTTTACCACCAAACAACGGAAATGTCGTTTTCGCTATGAAGATGATGGAATGCTTACTGCACCAATTTATAGTTTTGGACTCTGTCTGGCAGAGTGCCGCATGTTCTTTGTCTTAAAAGTATGCGGTTGTGTGCCACATTTTTATAGGCATCGTCGTAAGTAATTGGAATTTATTATTATAGAATGAAAATTTTCCACTTTTTACAAAATTCTAGGAATATTGAATTTGAGTTATTGAATTACGGAATGTTTTTTTCATTACAGTGAGAACAGGAAAAGTTTTACCAGTTTGTGGTTTTGAAGGCTTAGCATGTTTAGCTAAAATTAAAGGTACATTTGATTCAAAATTTAATGAAAATATGTATATTACTGTACGTATAGCTCTGTTATTAGATTTTCTCCATGCTGACCATATGTGTCTGGTTTTGGTGAAAACATGTCTTCGGAAGTTTCGGATTTTCGTTTATCGCCTTTGTTATAGATTGAAAGCTTTTCTGATTTAAACATACATTTTTTTTTTGGTTGAGGGGTGAAAAGAATTTTCGCTCGTAAACCAAATCGTCACCGATACCAGTGGTATCGGACTCTTCTAAGCTTCCTACCGACTAAAACTGTACCTCTTCATCGGGACCATCCGCCCCTGGGAAACCATTTTTTAGCATTGCATCAGAGGGGTTCCCTTTTCTAAGGCATTTAATGACATCTTTTCATTTGCCAACGTTGGGTCTTCGCGATATTTGCTCCTGTAAGAGAGAGGAACTGAGTTGTGCTCCAGCCGCACTTGTCAACTTCTTTATTTTCTTTTTTCGTCAAGAAAGGAAACCGGGAGAGGCGAAATCGCTTCGAGGGTTGGACCTTAGCCGAGAACGAACGTCGGACCTAACGACTGTGGTCTCTGCCTTGTGTCAAGACTCCCACCAAAAAATAAATAAAGTGCGCTTGCGGCTAAGCATGAAGATGCATAGCGGCAGCGTTATTTAATGTCAAGCATTTCTTGCATTCTGGCAGCTTGAAAGCAACAAGGTCTCTCTTCTTTAAGAATAGTACGCTTTCTATGCATCAACCAATTAGAAACCAATATTCTTCGTTTACCAGCATACTTGGTATTATGTTTCTCCCCGTCCAATTTCTGCAGTTGAAGAGCGTATGTTCGGCAGCGGCATAAATATATAAAGTGTGCTCTGTATTTCCTATCTTATTTAGGAATTTCTGAAAATGTCCATGTCCTAACAGCAGCTGCGTAATGTATTTGTCAAATTACTAAGGCTGGACAATGAGCTGATCGAACCTGTTCGAACTTTCGTCACACATAACGAATTAAGATCGATCAGCTCAGCTGAACACCACTCAACTCAGTTCGTTGGATCGATCGTTTAATCGATCAGCTCGTCTGATCGTTTGTTTGTTCAGCTCAGAAACACTCTGATAAACTTTTTTAAATTGTACAAAAACTTTCAGGGTTGCCACCTGTTTTATTTTTGATTTTTGCTTATGCCGCATATATAAAAAAAAAAATAATTTAAGTCTTATACGCTAAGATTACCTTTTTAAAAATTCAACATATATTTTTAGGGTTGCCACCTGGTTATTTTCTGAAATTTTGTTAAAATCATACTTTTTGTGACTAAATTCAAATTTTTGGTTTAAAAAACGCTCAGATAAACTTTATAGAAATTGTACAAAAACTTTCAGGGTTGCCACTTGGTTATTTTTGTAAATATTCTTAAAACATATGTTTCAAAAACAAATAAAATTTAAATCTTAAAACGCTTGGATAAACTTTATAAAAATCCAACATATGCATACATAGGTTTTAGCGTTGCTACCTGGGTATTTTCTGAAATTTTGTTAAAATCATACCTTTTGTGACTGAATTCAAATTTTTGGTTTAAAAAAAGCATAGATAAAGTTTTATTAAATTATACAAAAACTTTTAGGGTTGCCACATGTTTTTCTAAGTTAAGCTTAAGCTATATGTTTCAAAAAAATTTTGTATAATAAAGAAAAAGTACGATTTTAACAAAATTTCAGAAAATAACCAGGTGGCAACCCTGAAAATATAAGATGGATTTTTAAAAAGTTTATCTTATCGTTTTATGACTTAAATAAATTTTTTTTTAATTAATGCTTTAAGCAAAATAACTAGGGTTAAAAAAATAACTACAAAAATAACTACAAAAATAACTAGGTGGCAACTCCGATCTTTCAAAAGTTTATCTGAGCGTTTCAAAAGCAAAAACTTGAATTCAGTCACAAAAAGTATGATTCGAACAAAATTTCAGGAAAAATCAAGTGGCAACGCTTAAAATATATGTTGGATTTTAAAAAAGCTAATGTTTGAAGCGTTTTAAGATTAAAATTTAATTTTTTTTTTTTTTAAATTTATGGTTTAAGCAAAATTTACAAAAAATTGTAATTAATCGATTATTTTCAAATGAGGCAAATTTGGTCGAATCTAATATGACGATTTGTTTGACTTGATTTGCTTCATTGTCATTTCTAGCCCCACATTTATACAATATTTTACATATTATTTTTATGTAAAAAAAGGATTTTTCCAAGTTTATGGTTCTCAACCTTCCCAAAATTTACGGGCCTTTGCGGGCCTCTAATTTTCGGGCTTTTGTCGTTAGGCTTGGGTCCGCACGAAGCCCGCATAAATTACTTTTTCAAGGCCCGAGCCCGTAGTCAAAGAGTAAAGGACCGCAGGCCTCGAAAAAAACAAGGCCTGTGCCCAGCTCTAGATCGAACTAGTTCGGCTCGTTGCACAGCCTTATAAATTACCTTGCCAGATGTTCAACTGAGGCATTAGCCGCGGTGTCCAACATCCAACGCTTTCACTTGATTTTTTTTTTTTATTGGAAAGGTTGTGAGGAGGAGTAGTGCATGGGATTCTCTTTTTCTTTTTTTTTGAGTGGGTGTTGCCACACCCCTTAATGGAAAAAACGCTCTCAAGGCTAAACCACTGCATCGTTTTTTATAAAATTTGGTATGGAGATAGGTTTAGCACTATAATTCTACATCTGTCTATAGCATAAATGTCAAAGCACAATGACATTGGATGCTATGTGCAAAAATCAGAGTACACATACATTATGACATTACTTTATACTTTAGCCACCTACTGAAGATGGATTATATGTTGTACTTATCAAATACTTTTCATAGCAGTGATATTTCTTCTTATTTCAATAAAAGCAAAAATTTCACATTTTAAGAAGAGTGAATTTCAAAAATTTCCAACCGCACACACTTATTAGAAGCAGCCCTTTGCCCTTTTTCTTCCCACACAACTATTATGAAATTCCACTGGGTAATTGCAGTATTCCCAAGCTAACTCTCTGAAGAATAACTGGAGCTGCTGCCAAAAATTTATCATTTCTTTATATTCTCTGAAAAAACAATCGTACATATCCATAGGTATATAAAATTGTACATATGACTGTGTGCAACAACCACTTATTCCCAACGTCAGACACCTTGATACAGAAAAAGCAACAAAAAAAATTTTTTTTTTTTTGAGTCTGTTGCATGTGAAAGAAAAATAAAAATGAAAAATACTGGCAACATGTTTCCGTTTCCGTCCAACATAAAGTTTGGCTGTGGAGGAGTTGAAAAATTAAATTTACGTGAACACCTGCCACACCGCATAGAATTTTTGGTTTCATTTAAGCGTCGTTTCACCAACAGTTGCACACAAACCTAAATACACACACACCATTTAGTGTTGCCTGATGTACATGTGTATTTTTTTATTCGAATTTCCCTATTGTACTTGAGACAAATCTTAATGGTCAGTGTTTAGTTTGAAAAAAAAAAAATCGTAGTAAAATACAAATTCCAAATAGTTTTAGTTCTACATGAGAAACATTTTATAGTGCCAAAATTTTCCAGTAGGGAAAATTCATAGAAATGATCTATGTGGTTAACCCAGCAAAATGAGTTTGCACATTTCAATTTGTGTTGTAATTGAGAATTTTCGGTGAAGGCATTTTTTCACATTAATTTCTATACCCCATATCAAGGGAGAATGCAAACAGTTTTAAAATGTTGCGGTGTAGGGTGTTTACTATTTCGCCAGGCACTCTTAATAGTTTTACTTGTGTCTGTGATATTTTTAATGTATCAAAACTTTTGCCAAGACAGTGGGAGCAAGGCAAAGATCAGCGTTGAAACTACTTGTATTCACCCTGATTTTTGCTCGCCCTAACCAGGCAAGTGAAAATTGACTTTAAGTGATAGAGTAATTTAGATGAAAAGCTAGTTTCCAGAGAACTTAAGGATCATTCCTGAGCTTTTCATAAAAATGTACCAAAACATGCCTTCTTTCTCAAATATTTTTCATATTTTTTTTTATTAATTTGGAGATATAGAATATGACGGCCTTAACTTCTTGAATAAGTTGATTAAAATAGTTTAAAAGAAAATATAGGATAATTTTTAGCATATTTTAAAAAATTCAGTAAAAAAAAATTGGATAATTGGAGTAAACTTGACATTAGAATATCCAGCCAGGAGAATGATAAAATATTGCAAAAATTATAATATCACAATGACAATAGATCGAAAAAATCTTAACATATACATATTTTGATTTTTGTTTTTATTTAATTGATAATATTTTACAAATTACAGAAAAATATAACTTTTATAGCTCTAACCACTCTTTATGAACTCGTGGCCTTTTTTTGGTAAGCCTTCCATTAAAGATTTGATAGTTGTTTCAGACACCTTTTTGGAACAGTTTTCCCATCTCCTTTCAAAATCTTCGATATTTTGGAACACCTTTTTTGTGCTCTTTAAGTTTCTTTTCACAAGAGCCCAATATCTCTCCATTGGTCTAAGCTCCGGACATTTATAGAGCCTACTGTTACAAATGACTTGCTTCTTTTGCCGCAACTGCATATAGCTTGTCATACGAGGAACTTTTTAGGAAATTTTGTCTGCTTTTGGCGTCTAAATTTTTTGCAGCATTCCTGTCTGGAACTTTTTGGACTTTGTATGTTTTCAAACCTGCATTGCAAATAGTCAGAGCACTGGGCTAATCGGGCAGCTTTTCTAGCAGATGTGTTTGGAGATCTTTTCAATATGCTTTCAATTTTCTTGGCTTTCCCAATATCATGTGGTCCTTGTTTTCTTCCCGTACCAGGTTTCCTATCGATGGTCAAATTCTCCTGAAACTGGTTAGTAACATTGGAACCAATTTGACGGCAGATCTTCAGTTCTTTGGACAATTTTTTGTAGGACCATTTTGGTTTTTTTTGAAAATTTTTAATAATATTAAGACGCACTTCTTTTTCTTCACTCATTTTGATCAAACTCACAACAAATCAACATGTTTGTCATTAAAAATAATAACTGATATATTTTTGAAAGATAACTAGATCAAAGAAATTTTTAAATTTTACACCCAAAAAAAATTATTAGGTAAAACGTGTGATAAGATTTTTTCAATCTCACTCCTTAGTTGTCAAAATCGATACGAACTTTGACAGTTTTATGAAGTTTTCGAGGCTTTTACACTTTTTAAGTAATACCCTAAATGTCGTATAGGTTTTGTTTTAGAAAAACAAGTAATAAGGGAACGAGCTCATTTAATGCACTACCGAGCGGTTTGGGACAGGCAGGAGAGTGAGTTTTAAAAACGTTATGTTATAATTTCAAAGCAAAAAATTTTTGGTACTTTTTTTATCTCATAGGAGCTCCGAAAAGAATCAGAAAGAGTCTTTTTTGGGAAAACCTCGGCTTGATGCAGTTTTTATTTTAATAATATCTCAAAATTACTCGAAATGAAGCAAGTGCGTGAAGTTAAATTCCATCGCGATCTTAGCATATACACAAACCACATGAGTTAACAGAGCGTTAACAGAACATTAACAGAGCACTGTTAAAATGACGCTAGAAGAGATTTCGAGAGAAATGGATGGAATTTCCAATTTAATCAGAATGAACGTACCAATCTGGGTGAAATTAACAGCAAATACATCACCGTTTCAAACTATATATAACACTATTACGGATTCTTTTTTTAAACATAAGAACTTGCCTTTCGAACATTGAGATTTATAGTTGTAAAAACCCAACATGGTCACCTGGCCACAGGTCACTCCATGATGATTGTGCGCTGATGAAACCAAGTGCCTTTCATAGAACATGGAACAGCGTTCAAAATGACATATCCACTTTGAGGAGTTTCTTTTTCCTAAGATTTGATTTTTATTTTCAAAAATAAGGATTTTTTGCACCAAAAACCCACTATGATGAACTGGGCGCTGGTCACTCATTTATGATTGTGCGCTAATAAAACCAAGTGCGTTCCATAGAACACAGAACAGCGTTCAAAATGACATGTCCACTTTTTGGAGTTTCTTTTTCCTAAGATTTGATTTTTATTTTCAAAAATAAGGACTTTTTGCACCAAAAACCCACTATGATGAACTGGGCGCTGGTCACTCATTTATGATTGTGCGCTAATGGAACCAAGTGCTTTCCATAGAACATGGAACAGCGTTCAAAACGACATGTCCAGTTTCTGGAGTTTCTTTTTCCTAAGATTTGATTTTTATTTTCAAAAATAAGGACTTTTTGCTTTTTGCACCAAAAACCCACTATTATGAACTGGGCGCTGGTCACTCATTTATGATTGTGCGCTAATGGAACCAAGTGCTTTCCATAGAACATGGAACAGCGTTCAAAACGACATGTCCAGTTTCTGGAGTTTCTTTTTCCTAAGATTTGATTTTTATTTTCAAAAATAAGGACTTTTTGCTTTTTGCACCAAAAACCCACTATGATGAACTGGGCGGTGGTCACTCATTTATGATTGTGCGCTAATGGAACTAAGTGCTTTCCATAGAACATGGAACAGCGTTCAAAACGACATGTCCACTTTTTGGAGTTTCTTTTTCCTAAGATTTGTTTTTTATTTTCAAAAAGTAGGACTTTTTGCACCAAAAACCCACTTTGATGAACTGGGTGCTGGTCACTCAATTATGATTGTGCGCTGATGAAGCCAAGTGCATTCCATACAACATGAAAAAGCGTTCAAAACGACATGTCCACTTTCTGGAGTTTCTTTTTCCTAAGATTTGATTTTTATTTTCAAAAATAAGGACTTTTTGCTTTTTGCACCGAAAACCCACTATGATGAACTGGGCGCTGGTCACTCATTTATGATTGTGCGCTAATAAAACCAAGTGCGTTCCATAGAACACAGAACAGCGTTCAAAATGACATGTCCACTTTCTGGAGTTTCTTTTTCCTAAGATTTGATTTTTATTTTCAAAAATAAGGACTTTTTGCACCAAAAACCCACTATGATGAACTGGGCGCTGGTCACTCATTTATGATTGTGCGCTAATGGAACCAAGTGCTTTCCATAGAACATGGAACACATTCAAAACGACATGTCCAGTTTCTGGAGTTTCTTTTTCCTAAGATTTGATTTTTATTTTCAAAAATAAGGACTTTTTGCACCAAAAACCCACTATGATGAACTGGGCGCTGGTCACTCATTTATGATTGTGCGCTAATGGAACCAAGTGCTTTCCATAGAACATGGAACAGCGTTCAAAACGACATGTCCACTTTCTGGAGTTTCTTTTCCTAAGATTTGATTTTTATTTTCAAAAATAAGGACTTTTTGCTTTTTGCACCAAAACCCCACTATGATGAACTGGGCGCTGGTCACTCATTTATGATTGTGCGCTAAAAAAACCAAGTGTATTCCATAGAACATGGAACAGCGTTCAAAACGACATGTCCACTTTCTGGAGTTTCTTTTTCCTAAGATTTGATTTTTATTTTCAAAAATAAGGACTTTTTGCTTTTTGCACCAAAAACCCACTATGATGAACTGGGCGGTGGTCACTCATTTATGATTGTGCGCTAATGGACCTAAGTGCTTTCCATAGAACATGGAACAGCGTTCAAAACGACATGTCCACTTTCTGGAGTTTCTTTTTCCTAAGATTTGATTTTTATTTTCAAAAATAAGGACTTTTTGCTTTTTGCACCAAAAACCCACTATGATGAACTGGGCGCTGGTCACTCATTTAGGATTGTGCGCTAAAGGAACCAAGTGCTTTCCTTAGAACATGGAACAGCGTTCAAAACGATATGTCCACTTTCTGAAGTTTCTTTTTGCTAAGATTTGATTTTTATTTTCAAAAATAAGGACTTTTTGCTTTTTGCACCAAAAACCTTTATGATGAACTGGGCGCTGGTCACTCATTTATGATTGTGCGCTAACGGAACTAAGTTCGTTCCATAGAACATAGACCAGCGTTCAAAACAACATGTCCACTTTCTGGAGTTTCTTTTTCCTAAGGTTTGATTTTTATTTTCAAAAATAAGGACTTTTTGCTTTTTGCACCAAAAACCCACTATGATGAACTGGGCGCTGGTCACTCATTTATGATTGTGCGCTAATAGAACTTAAAGCATTCCATAGAACATAGATCAGCGTTCAAAATGACATATCCACTTTCTGGAGTTTCTTTTTCCTAAGATTTGATTTTTATTTTCAAAAATAAGGACTTTTTGCTTTTTTCACCAAAAACCCACTATGATGAACTGGGCGCTGGTCACTCATTTATGACTGTGCGCTAATAGAACTTGAGGCATTCCATAGAACATAGATCAGCGTTCAAAATGACATATCCACTTTCTGGAGTTTCTTTTTCCTAAGATTTGATTTTTATTTTCAAAAATAAGGACTTTTTGCTTTTTTCACCAAAAACCCACTATGATGAACTGGGCGCTGGTCACTCATTTATGATTGTGCGCTAATAAAACTTGAAGCATTCCATAGAACATAGATCAGCGTTCAAAATGACATATCCACTTTCTGGAGTTTCTTTTTCCTAAGATTTGATTTTTATTTTCAAAAATAAGGACTTTTTGCTTTTTTCACCAAAAACCCACTATGATGAACTGGGCGCTGGTCACTCATTTATGATTGTGCGCTAATAAAACCAAATGCGTTCTATAGAACATGGAACAGCGTTCAAAATGGCATATCAGCTTTGTGCAGTTTCTTTTTTTTAAGATACGAAATTGTATTAAAATATTTGACATTATTGTATAAAAATGTTAACATAGCATGTTATGTTAAACTCTCTTAGCAGGGACATACACCAGATCGCGTCGGATTTTAATATGTAATGTTAAAATTCCATCGCGATCTCAAGGAAGTCAGATTTCTCCGATATTTTTGATGTTTTCGATATATTTGAAAGTGCACGAACTAGAGTTGGGAAATAAATGGAATAAAAACCAACGTTTCAAATGGTATATAAGATTTTTGCCTTTTCTTTTTTTGAATGTGATTTATCGGTGCTAAAACCCAACATGGTCACCTGGTCACAGGTCACTCATTTATGATTGTGCGCTGATGAAGCCAAATGCATTCCATAGCACATGAAACAGCAATCAAAACAGTATACCAGCTTTGTGGAGTTTCTTTTTCCTAAGATTTGATTTTTATTTTCAAAAATAAGGTTTTTTTGCACTAAAAACCCTCTATGATGAACTGGGCGCTGGTCACTCATTTATGATTGTGCGCTAAAAAAACCAAGTGTATTCCATAGAACATGGAACAGCGTTCAAAACGACATGTCCACTTTCTGGAGTTTCTTTTTCCTAAGATTTGATTTTTATTTTCAAAAATAAGGACTTTTTGCACCAAAAACCCACTATGATGAACTGGGCGCTGGTCACTCATTTATGATTGTGCGCTAATAAAACCAAGTGCGTTCTATAGAACACAGAACAGCGTTCAAAATGACATGTCCACTTTCTGGAGTTTCTTTTTCCTAAGATTTGATTTTTATTTTCAAAAATAAGGACTTTTTGCTTTTTGTACCAAAAACCCACTATGATGAACTGGGCGCTGGTCACTCATTTATGATTGTGCGCTAATGGAACTAAGTGCGTTCCATAGAACATAAAACAGCATTTAAAACGACATGTCCACTTTCTGGAGTTTCTTTTTCCTAAGATTTGATTTTTATTTTCAAAAATAAGGACTTTTTGCTTTTTGCACCAAAAACCCACTATGATGAACTGGGCGGTGGTCACTCATTTATGATTGTGCGCTAATGGAACCAAGTGCGTTCCATAGAACGTAGAACAGCGTTTAAAACGACATGTCCACTTTTTGGAGTTTCTTTTTCCTAAGATTTGATTTTTATTTTCAAAAATAAGGACTTTTTGCTTTTTGCACCAAAAACCCACTATGATGAACTCGGCGCTGGTCACTCATTTATGATTGTGCGCTAAAAAAACTAAGTGTGTTCCATAGAAGATGAATCAGCGTTCAAAACGACATGTCCACTTTTTGGAGTTTATTTTTCCTAGGATTTGATTTTTATTTTCAAAAATAAGGACTTTTTGCTTTTTGCACCAAAATCCCACTATGATGAACTGGGCGCTGGTCACTCATTTATGATTGTGCGCTAATGAAACTAAGTGTAATCTATAGAACATAAAACAGCGTTCAAAAAGGCATATCTGTTTTGTGCAGTTTCTTTTTTTTAAGATACGAAATTATATTAAAATATTTGACATTATTGTATAGAAATGTGAATATAGCATGTTATGTTAAACTGTCTTAGCAGGGACATACACCAGATCGCGTCGGATTTTAACATGTAATGTTAAAATTCCATCCATTCTCACATTCATACATTACCTACTTATTCATCACAAAAGGGGTGGAGCACTACATATTGTATCTGCGGCATTTTGACAAAATAACTTAAGTATATCCTTGTGAATAAAGCAAAAGCACATAACTGGTATCGACGCAAGCACAAGTTAATAACTTTTGCCTTTTTAACGAAGAGGGACTTATTAGGTAGTTTTGTCAAACTGCCACATATATGAACTACCTGTAAATAGACATACAAATGCAGAAGTCAATTTTTTTTCGTAGTCAAATTTGAAGAGAAAGGGTTATTTCTTTAATCAACAGGTACCTGCAAATATGTAACCTTTTTATATTAGCTGCACTTTAAACTTGTTCGATTTGTAGGAAGCAAATGAAAAGTTGTTTCCACACTAACTCAGAAGTGAGAAGGACTATTAAAAATTTGGCTAATTTTGCCCATAACCTTTTGTTTTTCATTACAAAATGGATACCTAGAGTGTTAAAAAAATAAGGAATATATTCCTACAAAATATTGGGCGTTAAGAAATTATAAATTTTTTTTTTTTTTGCAGTATACATACTTAGATAAAAATTCGGGTCCCAAAATCTGATTTTTTTACGTTTTTCAATAGCCGTTAGGAAAAAAGCTACTTTACCCAAAAGCAAAGCATCTTGCGAAATAAATTTACAATGCAAAAAATGCTTAGAACGATGTACATTTTTTTCAGAATTTTTAAAATTATTAAAATTTATTTTTTTTTTTTTGGTATTGAATAATTTCAAATGTATTTTTTAGACGATTGCGTGTTTTTTTTTTCACAAACTTTTTACTTTGCAACTATCTTTTAAATAGCCGATTTTATGTTTGTGAGGCAAAAAACGCTTAAGATCGTCTAAAAAATAACTGGCAGTTTGTAAAATTTTTTAAATTTGGTCAAACAAAAAACAATTAAAAATTTTCCAAAAATTCTCAAAAAATTCACAAGTATTCTTAACACGATTAAGCATTTTTTGCCTTATAAACTTTTTTCTTAAGATGCCTTGCTTTCGAGTAAAATAGCGTTTTTTTTGAACGCTTAGTTGAAAAAAAGAAACATAAAAAATAAAATTATTTAATGCCAAAATATTTGCAAGAACATAATCAATATTTTTCAGTCATATTTGCAAATCGATTCTGCGAAGATAAAAATGTTATGAGCAAAAAAATATATACATATTTTTTTTTAACAAACTGGGCCTTCAGAAGAATCAAAAGTGCTCCTGAGGTTTTTTTCTATCAAAAAACAAACTGGGCCTTCAGAAGAATCAAAAGTGCTCCTCAGGTTTGTTAAAAAAAAATATGTATATATTTTTTTGCTCATAACATTTTTATCTTCGCAGAATCGATTTGCAAATATGACTGAAAAATATTGATTATGTTCTTGCAAATATTTTGGCATTAAATAATTTTATTTTTTATGTTTCTTTTTTCCAACTAAGCGTTAAAAAAAAACGCTATTTTACTCGAAAGCAAGGCATCTTAAGAAAAAAGTTTATAAGGCAAAAAATGCTTAATCGTGTTAAGAATACTTGTGAATTTTTTCAGAATTTTTGGAAACATAAAATCGGCTATTTAAAAGATAGTTGCAAAGTAAAAAGTTTGTGTAAAAAATACATTTGAAATTATTCAATACCAAAAAAAAAAAAATAAATTTTAATAATTTTAAAAATTCTGAAAAAAATGTACATCGTTCTAAGCATTTTTTGCATTGTAAATTTATTTCGCAAGATGCTTTGCTTTTGGGTAAAGTAGCTTTTTTCCTAACGGCTATTGAAAAACGTAAAAAAATCAGATTTTGGGACCCGAATTTTTATCTATGTATACTGCAAAAAAAAAAAATTTATAATTTCTTAACGCCCAATATTTTGTAGGAATATATTCCTTATTTTTTTAACACTCTAGGTATCCATTTTGTAATGAAAAACAAAAGGTTATGGGCAAAATTAGCCAAATTTTTAATAGTCCTTCTCACTTCTGAGTTAGTGTGGAAACAACTTTTCATTTGCTTCCTACAAATCGAACAAGTTTAAAGTGCACCTAATATAAAAATGTTACATATTTGCAGGTACCTGTTGATTAAAGAAATAACCCTTTCTCTTCAAATTTGACTACGAAAAAAATTGACTTCTGCATTTGTATGTCTATTTACAGGTAGTTCATATATGTGGCAGTTTGACAAAACTACCTATATAAGTCCCTCTTCGTTAAAAAGGCAAAAGTTATTAACTTGTGCTTGCGTCGATACCAGTTATGTGCTTTTGCTTTATACACAAGGATATACTTAAGTTATTTTGTCAAAATGCCGCAGATACAATATGTAGTGCTCCACCCCTTTTGTGATGAATAAGTAGGTAATGTATGAATGTGAGAATGGATGGAATTTTAACATTACATGTTAAAATCCGACGCGATCTGGTGTATGTCCCTGCTAAGACAGTTTAACATAACATGCTATATTCACATTTCTATACAATAATGTCAAATATTTTAATACAATTTCGTATCTTAAAAAAAAGAAACTGCACAAAACAGATATGCTATTTTGAACGCTGTTTTATGTTCTATAGATTACACTTAGTTTCATTAGCGCACAATCATAAATGAGTGACCAGCGCTCAGTTCATCATAGTGGGATTTTGGTGCAAAAAGCAAAAAAGTCCTTATTTTTGAAAATAAAAATCAAATCCTAGGAAAAATAAACTCCAAAAAGTGGACATGTCGTTTTGAACGCTGTTTCATCTTCTATGGAACACACTTAGTTTTTTTTAGCGCACAATCATAAATGAGTGACCAGCGCCGAGTTCATCATAGTGGGTTTTTGGTGCAAAAAGCAAAAAGTCCTTATTTTTGAAAATAAAAATCAAATCTTAGGAAAAAGAAACTCCAAAAAGTGGACATGTCGTTTTAAAGGCTGTTCCATGTTCTATGGAACGCACTTGGTTCCATTAGCGCACAATCAGAAGTGAGTGACTACCGCCCAGTTCATCATAGTGGGTTTTTGGTGCAAAAAGCAAAAAGTCCTTATTTTTGAAAATAAAAATCAAATCTTAGGAAAAAGAAACTCCAGAAAGTGGACATGTCGTTTTAAACGCTGTTTTATGTTCTATGGAACGCACTTGGTTCCATTAGCGCACAATCATAAATGAGTGACCAGCGCCCAGTTCATCATAGTGGGTTTTTGGTACAAAAAGCAAAAAGTCCTTATTTTTGAAAATAAAAATCAAATCTTAGGAAAAAGAAACTCCAGAAAGTGGACATGTCATTTTGAACGCTGTTTTGTGTTCTATGGAACGCACTTGGTTTTATTAGCGCACAATCATAAATGAGTGACCAGCGCCCAGTTCATCATAGTGGGTTTTTGGTGCAAAAAGCAAAAAGTCCTTATTTTTGAAAATAAAAATCAAATCTTAGGAAAAAGAAACTCCAGAAAGTGGACATGTCGTTTTGAACGCTGTTCCATGTACTATGGAATACACTTGGTTTTTTTAGCGCACAATCATAAATGAGTGACCAGCGCCCAGTTCATCATAGAGGGTTTTTAGTGCAAAAAATCCTTATTTTTGAAAATAAAAATCAAATCTTAGGAAAAAGAAACTCCAGAAAGTGGATATGTCATTTTGAACGCTGATCTATGTTCTATAGAACGCACTTGGTTTTATTAGCGCACAATCATAAATGAGTGACCAGCGCCCAGTTCATCATAGTGGGTTTTTGGTGCAAAAAGTCCTTATTTTTGAAAATAAAAATCAAATCTTAGCAAAAAGAAACTTCAGAAAGTGGACATGTCGTTTTGAACGCTGTTCCATGTTCTATGGAATACACTTGGTTTTTTTTGCGCACAATCATAAATGAGTGACCAGCGCCCAGTTCATCATAGAGGGTTTTTAGTGCAAAAAAACCTTATTTTTGAAAATAAAAATCAAATCTTAGGAAAAAGAAACTCCACAAAGCTGGTATACTGTTTTGATTGCTGTTTCATGTGCTATGGAATGCATTTGGCTTCATCAGCGCACAATCATAAATGAGTGACCTGTGACCAGGTGACCATGATGGGTTTTAGCACCGATAAATCACATTCAAAAAAAGAAAAGGCAAAAATCTTATATACCATTTGAAACGTTGGTTTTTATTCCATTTATTTCCCAACTCTAGTTCGTGCACTTTCAAATATATCGAAAACATCAAAAATATCGGAGAAATCTGACTTCCTTGAGATCGCGATGGAATTTTAACATTACATATTAAAATCCGACGCGATCTGGTGTATGTCCCTGCTAAGAGAGTTTAACATAACATGCTATGTTAACATTTTTATACAATAATGTCAAATATTTTAATACAATTTCGTATCTTAAAAAAAAGAAACTGCACAAAGCTGATATGCCATTTTGAACGCTGTTCCATGTTCTATAGAACGCATTTGGTTTTATTAGCGCACAATCATAAATGAGTGACCAGCGCACAGTGGTCCGAAAGGTCAATCTAGATGGAATAAAGTCAATTTTCTAGTTTTTCAAAACCATGAAATTTTTTTATTAGTTGATTGAGAATTGACCACGTTTCATAACGGTATATTGTTTGTTTACATTTACGCATTATTTTTTTTGCTATGTTGATCGAAACATGAGCAATTGCATTGATGCAGTTATTATAAGACCACAGTCTATTTTTAGCAGTATCTTTGAATAGTTAGTGTGAGTGAACTAGAAAACTTTTTTAAATAATTGTTTTTTTCCTGAACTACGCCAGGTATGAATTAATTTTACTGTAAATATCTGTTCAATTAAAATATTTTTTGTGGGGAAAAAAATAAATGTAAAAAGTGTAATGTTTTTGTACTACTTTTTCGTGTAGCCCAAAGTTTAGTTAAACTTTTAACTACCCATATGGATCGATATTGCAAAACTGTTTATATTTCTTTTATCTATGAATTGTCATGTAAATAATGAAGAAAAAATTAGCTGCCCATAAGTGCCCCTTCAATTTTTATTTCATTTTTAGGTTACACACCTTTTACACGGAAAAAGCTTTATAATGTGTAATTTAACAAGAAACTAGGAAAGAAGATATTTGAAAGTTATTCAGATAGGTTGTAATTGTTTCCGTTAACCATCTGATGCATTGTTATACTGATGATTAAGTAAATGAAAAATAATTTTTGAATTTTTGAATTTTTTTTTGCACTAAACTTCAAATCTGTGAAAAAACAAAGACCGCATGTGCCACGCCCACTTGACGCACACCATTCATTTTGGTGTAAAGTACTGTTTCCATAATAAAGTAAGACCCTTAAAACTCGGGTCTCTACCTACTACCATATAGAATTTGCGCCACGCCCACTTGACGTATACCGCCCATTTTTATTGTGAAGTACCCTTTCTATAATATATTTCAGCGCTGAAAATTTCAGGCTTCTAGCTGCTTCCAAACAGGAGTTATGACTTTATTACATCTAGATTAGCCTTTCGGACCACTGTGCAGCGCCCAGTTCATCATAGTGGGTTTTTGGTGAAAAAAGCAAAAAGTCCTTATTTTTGAAAATAAAAATCAAATCTTAGGAAAAAGAAACTCCAGAAAGTGGATATGTCATTTTGAACGCTGATCTATGTTCTATGGAATGCTTTAAGTTTTATTAGCGCACAATCATAAATGAGTGACCAGCGCCCAGTTCATCATAGTGGGTTTTTGGTGAAAAAAGCAAAAAGTCCTTATTTTTGAAAATAAAAATCAAATCTTAGGAAAAAGAAACTCCAGAAAGTGGATATGTCATTTTGAACGCTGATCTATGTTCTATGGAATGCTTTTAGTTTTATTAGCGCACAATCATAAATGAGTGACCAGCGCCCAGTTCATCATAGTGGGTTTTTGGTGCAAAAAGCAAAAAGTCCTTATTTTTGAAAATAAAAATCAAATCTTAGGAAAAAGAAACTCCAGAAAGTGGAAATGCCGTTTTGAACGTTGTTTTATGTTCTATGGATTGCATTTGGTTTCATCAGCGCACAATCATAAATGAGTGACCAGCGCCCAGTTCATCATAGTGGGTTTTTGGTGCAAAAAGCAAAAAGTCCTTATTTTTGAAAATAAAAATCAAACCTTAGGAAAAAAAAACTCCAGAAAGTGGACATGTTGTTTTGAACGCTGGTCTATGTTCTATGGAACGAACTTAGTTCCGTTAGCGCACAATCATAAATGAGTGACCAGCGCCCAGTTCATCATAAAGGTTTTTGGTGCAAAAAGCAAAAAGTCCTTATTTCTGAAAATAAAAATCAAATCTTAGGAAAAAGAAACTTCAGAAAGTGGACATGTCGTTTTAAACGCTGTTCCATGTTCTATGGAAAGCACTTGGTTCCATTAGCGCACAATCATAAATGAGTGACCACCGCCCAGTTCATCATAGTGGGTTTTTGGTGCAAAAAGCAAAAAGTCCTTATTTTTGAAAATAAAAATCAAATCTTAGGAAAAAGAAACTCCAGAAAGTGGACATGTCGTTTTGAACGCAGGTCTATGTTCTATGGAACGCACTTAGTTCTGTTAGCGCACAATCATAAATGAGTGACCAGCGCCCAGTTCATCATAGTGGGTTTTTGGTGCAAAAAGTCCTTATTTTTGAAAATAAAAATCAAATCTTAGGAAAAAGAAACTCCAGAAACTGGACATGTCGTTTTGAACGCTGTTCCATGTTCTATAGAAAGCACTTGGTTCCATTAGCGCACAATCATAAATGAGTGACCAGCGCCCATTTCATCATAGTGGGTTTTTGGTGCAAAAAGTCCATATTTTTGAAAATAAAAATCAAATCTTAGGAAAAAGAAACTCCAGAAACTGGACATGTCGTTTTGAATGTGTTCCATGTTCTAAGGAAAGCACTTGGTTTCATTAGCGCACAATCATAAATGAGTGACCAGCGCCCAGTTCATCATAGTGGGTTTTTGGTGCAAAAAGCAAAAAGTCCTTATTTTTGAAAATAAAAATCAAATCTTAGGAAAAAGAAACTCCAGAAAGTGGACATGTCACTTTGAACGCTGTTTTGTGTTCTATGGAACGCACTTGGTTTTATTAGCGCACAATCACAAATGAGTGACCAGCGCCCAGTTCATCATAGTGGGTTTTTGGTGCAAAAAATCCTTATTTTTGAAAATAAAAATCAAATCTTAGGAAAAAGAAACTCCAGAAACTGGACATGTCATTTTGAACGCTGTTTTGTGTTCTATGGAATGCACTTGGTTTTTTTAGCGCACAATCATAAATGAGTGACCAGCGCCCAGTTCATCATAGTGGGTTTTTGGTGCAAAAAGTCCTTATTTTTGAAAATAAAAATCAAATCTTAGCAAAAAGAAACTTCAGAAAGTGGACATGTCGTTTTGAACGCTGTTCCATGTTCTATGGAATACACTTGGTTTTTTTAGCGCACAATCATAAATGAGTGACCAGCGCCCAGTTCATCATAGAGGGTTTTTAGTGCAAAAAATCCTTATTTTTGAAAATAAAAATCAAATCTTAGGAAAAAGAAACTCCACAAAGCTGGTATACTGTTTTGATTGCTGTTTCATGTGCTATGGAATGCATTTGGCTTCATCAGCGCACAATCATAAATGAGTGACCTGTGACCAGGTGACCATGTTGGGTTTTAGCACCGATAAATCACATTCAAAAAAAGAAAAGGCAAAAATCTTATATACCATTTGAAACGTTGGTTTTTATTCCATTTATTTCCCAACTCTAGTTCGTGCACTTTCAAATATATCGAAAACATCAAAAATATCGGAGAAATCTGACTTCCTTGAGATCGCGATGGAATTTTAACATTACATATTAAAATCCGACGCGATCTGGTGTATGTCCCTGCTAAGAGAGTTTAACATAACATGCTATGTTAACATTTTTATACAATAATGTCAAATATTTTAATACAATTTCGTATCTTAAAAAAAAGAAACTGCACAAAGCTGATATGCCATTTTGAACGCTGTTCCATGTTCTATAGAACGCATTTGGTTTTATTAGCGCACAATCATAAATGAGTGACCAGCGCCCAGTTCATCATAGTGGGTTTTTGGTGAAAAAAGCAAAAAGTCCTTATTTTTGAAAATAAAAATCAAATCTTAGGAAAAAGAAACTCCAGAAAGTGGATATGTCATTTTGAACGCTGATCTATGTTCTATGGAATGCTTCAAGTTTTATTAGCGCACAATCATAAATGAGTGACCAGCGCCCAGTTCATCATAGTGGGTTTTTGGTGAAAAAAGCAAAAAGTCCTTATTTTTGAAAATAAAAATCAAATCTTAGGAAAAAGAAACTCCAGAAAGTGAATATGTCATTTTGAACGCTAATCTATGTTCTATGGAATGCTTTTAGTTTTATTAGCGCACAATGATAAATGAGTGACCAGCGCCCAGTTCATCATAGTGGGTTTTTGGTGCAAAAAGCAAAAAGTCCTTATTTTTGAAAATAAAAATCAAATCTTAGGAAAAAGAAACTCCAGAAAGTGGACATGCCGTTTTGAACGTTGTTTTATGTTCTATGGATTGCATTTGGCTTCATCAGCGCACAATCATAAATGAGTGACCAGCGCCCAGTTCATCATAGTGGGTTTTTGGTGCAAAAAGCAAAAAGTCCTTATTTTTGAAAATAAAAATCAAACCTTAGGAAAAAGAAACTCCAGAAAGTGGACATGTTGTTTTGAACGCTGGTCTATGTTCTATGGAACGAACTTAGTTCCGTTAGCGCACAATCATAAATGAGTGACCAGCGCCCAGTTCATCATAAAGGTTTTTGGTGCAAAAAGCAAAAAGTCCTTATTTCTGAAAATAAAAATCAAATCTTAGGAAAAAGAAACTTCAGAAAGTGGACATGTCGTTTTGAACGCTGTTCCATGTTCTATGGAAAGCATTTGGTTCCATTAGCGCACAATCATAAATGAGTGACCACCGCCCAGTTCATCATAGTGGCTTTTTGGTGCAAAAAGCAAAAAGTCCTTATTTTTGAAAATAAAAATCAAATCTTAGGAAAAAGAAACTCCAGAAAGTGGACATGTCGTTTTGAACGCTGTTCCATGTTCTATGGAAGCACTTAGTTCCATTAGCGCACAATCATAAATGAGTGACCACCGCCCAGTTCATCATAGTGGGTTTTTGGTGCAAAAAGCAAAAAGTCCTTATTTTTGAAAATAAAAATCAAATCTTAGGAAAAAGAAACTCCAGAAGGTGGACATGTCGTTTTGAACGCAGGTCTATGTTCTATGGAACGCACTTAGTTCTGTTAGCGCACAATCATAAATGAGTGACCAGCGCCCAGTTCATCATAGTGGGTTTTTGGTGCAAAAAGTCCTTATTTTTGAAAATAAAAATCAAATCTTAGCAAAAAGAAACTCCAGAAATTGGACATGTCGTTTTGAACGCTGTTCCATGTTCTATAGAAAGCACTTGGTTCCATTAGCGCACAATCATAAATGAGTGACCAGCGCCCAGTTCATCATAGTGGGTTTTTGGTGCAAAAAGTCCATATTTTTGAAAATAAAAATCAAATCTTAGGAAAAAGAAACTCCAGAAACTGGACATGTCGTTTTGAATGTGTTCCATGTTCTATGGAAAGCACTTGGTTCCATTAGCGCACAATCATAAATGAGTGACCAGCGCCCAGTTCATCATAGTGGGTTTTTGGTGCAAAAAGTCCTTATTTTTGAAAATAAAAATCAAATCTTAGGAAAAAGAAACTCCAAAAAGTGGACATGTCATTTTGAACGCTGTTTTGTGTTCTATGGAACGCACTTGGTTTTATTAGCGCACAATCATAAATGAGTGTGACCAGCGCCCAGTTCATCATAGTGGGTTTTTGGTGCAAAAAGCAAAAAGTCCTTATTTTTGAAAATAAAAATCAAATCTTATGAAAAAGAAACTCCAGAAAGTGGACATGTCGTTTTGAACGCTGTTTCATGTTGTATAGAATGCACTTGGTTTCATCAGCGCACAATCATAATTGAGTGACCAGCACCCAGTTCATCATAGTGGGTTTTTGGTGCAAAAAGTCCTACTTTTTGAAAATAAAAAACAAATCTTAGGAAAAAGAAACTCCAGAAAGTGGACATGTCGTTTTGAACGCTGTTCCATGTTCTATGGAAAGCACTTAGTTCCATTAGCGCACAATCATAAATGAGTGACCACCGCCCAGTTCATCATAGTGGGTTTTTGGTGCAAAAAGTCCTTATTTTTGAAAATAAAAATCAAATCTTAGGATAAAGAAACTCCAGAAAGTGGACATGTCATTATAAACGCTGTTCTGTGTTCTATGGTACGCACTTGGTTTTATTAGCGCACAATCATAAATGAGTGACCAGCGCCCAGTTCATCATAGTGGGTTTTTGGTGCAAAAAATCCTTATTTTTGAAAATAAAAATCAAATCTTAGGAAAAAGAAACTCCTCAAAGTGGATATGTCATTTTGAACGCTGTTCTATGTGCTATGAAATGCACTTGGTTTCATCAGCGCACAATCATCATGGAGTGACCTGTGACCAGGTGACCATGTTAGGTTTTTACAACTATAAATCTCAATGTTCGAAAGGCAAGTTCTTATGTTTAAAAAAAGAATCCGTAATAGTGTTATATATAGTTTGAAACGGTGATGTATTTGCTGTTAATTTCACCCAGATTGGTACGTTCATTCTGATTAAATTGGAAATTCCATCCATTTCTCTCGAAATCTCTTCTAGCGTCATTTTAACAGTGCTCTGTTAATGTTCTGTTAACGCTCTGTTAACTCATGTGGTTTGTGTATATGCTAAGATCGCGATGGAATTTAACTTCACGCACTTAAATGAAGCCTGTGATATCTCAAATTTTTCACCTGGAGTCAAGGTATAAGAAAATAATAATAACTGATACTTAACTTTAGAAATATTATCTTTTTTAGCTAAAATACGTTCAAGAAACGTATTTTCGAAATTTCAACCCACTGTAAAACTTTAAAACTACGTTTTGGATAAAAGTTGTTGTTCCAAAGTCATACCAAAATCACATAAGAAACAGTTTTAAAACACCATAACCCATTTTATCCTGTTTTCGTTGGTCTGTTTGACCCCTTTTCCCAAAAAAAAAACTGGTTATAATGGGTTAAAATTAAAAATTTTTGATAACATGAAATATGTTGACGATTTTTTGGCCTACGCGGTGAGTTTTCGACTTTTTAGTGTTGGGAAACTATTAGTACAATTTTATATTGTAGTAAATATTTCTGTTGTACATATTGATCCATTATTCCTTCTTTTGAGGGGTAATTTTTGTACTTATTTGAGAAATGGTCAAAAATGACCCATTTGTAGGGGATGTAGAGGGTTAAAGTTTTCTACAAAAATATTTCCCTTAATATCCTCCATAAGTCTTCGCAAGACATGATATACCTCAGATGTAAGGATCGTAAAATTTAGTGTGTCGACTCAACTCATGTATAGAAAACTTCAAAGACCGATTAAAAACAATTTCGACCTGATCCAGAAAATCCGGAAGACACGTATAAATTATTTTTAGCCATACTTTCAGAATATATTGGTTTTCTTCAGTCATCACGCAACCCTAAGTTAAATTTTGTAGGACGGTGTAATTTCAAAGCAAAAAATTATGAAAATTTTTTTTATTTTAGGCTGTTTATGTAGATCTGCATTAACAAGTTGAAATATCAAACTTGAACTTAAAACATGTCTTTTAACCCCTAAATACTCAATGGTACATTTTTTAAAGAATCATCCATAATCTGATTAGAAGTGTAAGAGCTCCGAAAAGCATCAGAAGTCTATTTCAACTTTTTCTGCAACTTCCCAAGTTCAAATTGTTCACTTTAGAGCAATGAATCTGGACACGAAAATGAAGAAAATCAACACCTTTAAAATATTTGGTCAGAATAGCTACCAACAGTTTCGTAGTTTTTGAGATAAGTTTGAAAACCTGTCGAAAAACAAAGACAATTAGACCATTATTCAAGCGCAGGGCGGCCCATGATTTCTAGAGTTTTGATCCAAACCTAGCATGGATTTTGATCAAGACAACCCTAAACTGCATTAATTTTTTTAATTTTTTACATATACTCGTATACTACATTTACAATAAAATTTTCTTTTTTTTTTGTTTTTTTTCAACTCTCTTCCAACACCAGGTGACATCATATCGTTGAAATCGAAAAAATATAAAATTGACTGCAATTGCCTGTCAAATTGTGATGATTCCAATTTTTTTGTACAATCCTACGTAAGTAACGTGATAATGTTAGCAATATAAGTACGTAATGTGTAAGCGTAAGCAAAACGTTAACAGAACGATAACACATAAAGTTAATAACAAATCGAAAAGTACGAAGACGAAGAAAGAAAAAAGAGTAAGAAATGAAAAAGCAAATGCGTGATATTCGATTTTTATTGAACATACCAAGTTTAACTGCTTACTTTTTTGTTTCATTTTGCAGCAGCTATTGCTGACGATTGCAGCTGTTAAAACTTAACTTCAATTTTCTAGTGTTTTTGATATTTCGTCTCTTGTATTTTTATGTACGAAATGTGTGTGGTGTGTAGCAAGTGAAAATTTGCTATAAAAATAATATTCGTTACAAATTTTTATCACTGCCAATGTATGGCAAATTTAACAAAATGGCAAAAATGTCACATTTACAAAAGTGTCAAAAAATGTGCAGCAGCTAAAAAGGATGAAAAAGAAATACAGAATACAAAGTTCCCAAGAAGAAAAATTTCTAGCGCTTCTGATCCGAGCACTTCAAAAGTGCTTGTCCCTATAGAAATTTAGATCACAATGATTTTTTATAAGACTGCTGTAAGAACAACGTGAGTTCGAACCCAGCCCAGGTGATTTTTTTTTTACTTATTTCTACTTCATTTTTTTTTTTTATTAAAATATTTTTTATTCAACATCTTTTATTTCACTTTTCTATTTTAATTTCTCTTATTAATTTACTTTTGTTTAATTGAATTGAAATTGATTACACAATGATTCCATATTATGCTGCAGTAAGAACAACATGGGTTCGAACCTATCCCGGGTGATTTTTTTTTTTTTTTCCTTTTTTTTTATTGGTTTTTGCTTTAATTTTTTTTTTTTTTTTATTAAAATATTTTTTATTCAACCTTTTTTTATTTCACTTTTCTATTTTCCTTTCTCTTTTTTATTTACTTACTTGAATTGAAACTGATTGCACAATGATTCTATGTAAGGCTGCAGGAGCATTCGTATGTCAAATTCTGTTTAGACAACATTTGCTTAATATACAAATTTAATACCTCTTCATATCATCGGGCATTGGTGTAGCGGTCTAAAGAGTTGGTAAATGTAAGTAAAAATATCCAGCACGCGGACTGTAGTGGATTCAATTCCTGGTACGGCCAGTTTTTTTTTTTTTTTTTTTTGTTTTTAATTTTATTGAAAAAACGCTTACCGCAGCATTACAAATAAGCGCTTTAAAAACTAATTTTTGGTAAGGCTGCGGTAAGCTTTTGCTTGCTTATATCCTATGGCATGCAATGTTAAAAAGAAAGTATAGTTCTTACGGAGCGGAAGCGCTTATTGGTGAAAAGGATGCACTTCGGAAGGGTTTTTGAAGCACTTCTTTTCCCCTTGGGTTAAGGCGGACACATACGATGATGTTAAAACTTTTAAAGAGATATTTCCTTGTAGAAAAAAATGTTGCGTAATTTTTTTACGTAAGTGATGAACTTGGTGCTTTTGTATTTTTCCTCTATCTAAATTCTTTCCAAAAGAGCTGTGAAGCTTTGAAATTAATAAAGAAAACTTTAAATTCTCAATAGCAAAAAAGTTAATTTAAAGCAAATCGCTATTTCCGTTTCCATAATTCATAGTCACGGAAATGGTTCGTTCAACGAAAATAAAAAAGCGCACCAAAAACTCACTACTTTAGCCGATTCACATGAATGATTTCTTTGCAATTCGTATAAAATTCTTTATTGACAACAATAAATGCAAGTCAGCAATTTTAAACATTCAAGTGGAAAACTTTTGAACTATTAAAAGGATAGTCATAAGAAATATAAAATTAAGCGGAAATGCTTTTTTTTTTTCATAAACAAAGAGAAAAAGGAATAGTAAAACTATATATTTGGTAAGAGGGATATTATGATTGGCCTTGTCAAAAATTAAATACCGCAAAAAAAGATATGTATTTCGATTTAATTCAATTTATTTATTTTACATAATAATGGCTCAATATGAGAAGTAGGGTGGTCCAAAATCCAAAAGTGTTAAAAAGTCAAGGTGCGCGACTTTTCTGAATCCTTGGATCCCGTTGATTAGAAAAAGTGCTTTAGAACCAAAAAAAAATTGCGCTTACATGAGCGCAATGAGCTTGAACGTACTTTTTTAGGAATTTTTGTGTCTTTGAGTACTTTTTTCAATTTAAGTCCTATATCTTTTGAACAAGACAAGGTATTTGCACAAATTAAACTGAATCTCTGAGTGTAGGGTATACAAATTATTAAATATTTGAATTATCATTTCACGTGAAATTTTTTTTTTTTTTTAGCGTTCCAGAGCTTGGTTTCTTGGTGCAAACCTGCAATGGGGTATTATTGATTATCCAAAAATGCAACTTCGCCGTGATGTGCTCTTTTCATTTGCCGATGTACTTGGTAAGTAGATTTACTTTTTTTTAGGCAGCCATTACTACCATAATAGTGTGATTACCAATTACTTAGATCAAACAGCCTTTGCTCTTGAAATTAGGCAATGGTCTTTGTACTATCAATATAATAATTTCGGAACTATTGTATTATAATATTAATATTCTGTTTCTTATGTTAGTTAAATTGCATTTAATTAAAACTCGATTAACTGTCCATCTGGAAAGATTTATAGACCACACTTAAAGCTGCTTTTTGGACAAAAAATTAAAAAATAAAAATGAACTATTTCCAAATATGCAATCTTAAAAGTTTTTTTAAGTGTAAAATTTGGGAAAACAATTTTTTTGTTAGTAAATTTTCGGCTTATGTCTAATAAGAATTACATATGGGCACGGCCACGTAAGACGAAGCTATACAACTTTTTTTTTTCTTTAAATCTCCCACTCATTTGCCCATATTTCATAAGTAAGTTTACATCTGATGCTGTCAAAAAATACCATTTTCAAGTATATAAGTTGATTTAGGGGTGCTTTTTTCATAAAAACTTACTCTTGCTTGTGAAAATAAAAAAAATTACAAAAAAACCAGTCCCGAAAAGAAGGTAAAAATTTGCTTTATTTTTATTTTATCAATGCAATTTTGATTTCCTCAGAGAGAAAATGTTTGAAATTAAGGATTTACATAGATATTTTGAAGGAAAACCAGTTCCTTGTGCATATTTCTTGGCGATGAATTCTACCGCAAAAAAAAAAACATAACGTTCCCAACGATGTATATTAAGAAGTTTCTTGTAGCGGAAGTTAGTAGGTAAAATATTAAAATTCAAAGACCCTTTTCGAGTACTTTCAGTCTAGTTTTTGAATCCATTTTAAAATTACCTAAATAAAGTATCTACCATGGTGACCATAGCCACTAAATATTTATAACGTTCCCAAAATTTTTTAATCAAAAATCATAAGTTATATTTTTCTACTAAAATTTCTTCTGAATCCACGCGATGAGCTGTGTTGAAAGGGATAGAAATTCCTTACAATAATTTAAATCAACCAATAAGAACTGTTGGATTGAAGAGGAAGTTATGGACATAAATCACGCTAATTGCTATTTTTAGATCTATCCAAGTGCATAGGATATCACAAATATTTCGTTCCTTACATGCTTTTTGAAGCTTCCGAAACAACCTAGTAATATTCTTGTTACATGTACCAAATTTCATGCATCTAGCTTAATCCGTTCGGCCACCTATCAGGGCTCAACATAAAAATCTGAAAAAACCATAAAAAAGTTTATTTTCGATTTCATTGTTTTTGTTGAACCCAGACTGGCGGCCATACGAATTTAGCTAGATGCATGCAATTTGGTACAGATAACGACAATATCACTAAGCTGCCTGAGACTAAAATTGGACGTGATCGGTTAATCTTCACGCCTACTTCCCATACAATGTTTTAACTAGCATATATGGGAGGTAGGCGTGAACATTAACCGATCACGCTCAATTTTAATCCTGATCTAAAATGGCTCCCAGTATTATCTGTACCAAGTTTCATGTAGATAGCTTTATCCTTTTGGGAGAAATCGTAATTTAAAAAAAAAAAAATGTATCGAGGTCTTGGAGCAAAAAATTTGTAATGTAGTGTAAATGGGAACCTTCCAAGGAATGAAATATTCACATATTTTCATCTTTATGGATGTTTGGACTGTTTTGCTATATTTGCCGTCAATTTATTTATGGAAATTCGTACGCATAACGTTCCCAACGCTTTTGCATAACGTTCCCAACGTTGCTTTAACGTCTATAAATCCACCAAAAATAATTTTTTCTGCACAATTTTAAGTTCAATCATAACCTTGATCCTTTACCTTCAAATTATAGAAGATGTTCGGGAAAATACATTACTAGATTCGCAGACTTTTTAGAAAATGTGCACTGACCTCAAAAATCGCTTGCAAAAAAAAATAACGTTCCCAACGGCACTTAAACTCTTATAACTCCAAAGCCATAAGCGATAGACAAAAACTTTGTTCCTATGAAATATTGGCCTTAGGGAGCCTTATTACGTGCAATGATTTTTGATTATTTTTCAAAGAGATATGGGCAAAAATGTGCATGCGAACGTAACGTTCCCAACGGTGGCCGTGCCCATATAATTTGAAACAAATCGTTTGACATCTTAAAAATAACAATTGAAAAAAAAAAGTTATAGCTTTTCAAAAAAAAAAAATATCCTTCAAAATTCAATGTCCTATATCCCCGTCATTTTTGAAAATTTTTAAATAATACGTGGTGGTAGTTTTCTTCAATATGACACTTTAGCAAAGCCCAAACTATAGCCAGAAAGCTGTTTGCAGAATGCAGTTTGTTTTTTTCAAATTTCAGGAAATTAAATAAGATTTTTCAAAAAACCCAATATGTCAAGATTCATGACTTCCGCCCTTTTAACATTTACAGATTCATATAGTTTGTACCATATGAATTACATTAAATTAATACTCGTATACACTAAAACTACAATATATGTATAGAAAATTATTTCTTATATCATCAGTAGGTACTATTTCTAATCAGTTTTTCTCTTTTAATATATGTATTTAAAGTTTTTTTTTTTTATTCTAATTTCAGTTTACATTGGTGGACTGGTGGGATTTTTCTTAGGATGTAGCGCATTAAGTTTTACTGAAGTCATATATTACTTTACAGCACGTTTTATACGTCGGATATTTTTGAACTAAAATAAATAATTTAACATCTGTGCAAAGATGGTAACATATGATTTGTCTGATTCTTTTATTTTTTCGTAAAGGCGATTTCGCCATATAGGCAGCACTTATTGAAATCTAGGAATTGGCAAAATCTTAATGCTTTCTAGTTCCCGAGATAAAAGGTATAACAGAGTATAATGTGACAGATTTTGTATGATTTTTTTCATAAAATTAAGCTTCATTTCTTTTTGTAACAAAAAATGATAAAATTTTTTAGCAAGAACAAACTTCTTTTTTGTTTTCCGCTCTAGCAAACCAATTCGACTTTGAAGAAAACAAAATTGTGAGTGGAAATCGGGACCAAGCAAATCCAAATCGAGAATTATGACAAATTCAATTTACACACGAACAGTGCTAAAGCAAAAGTTGCTGAAACGATTTGTAGATGTGACGTATTTGAGTTAAGACATTGTTAATGTTTGTTTTTCCTTTTTGAATTGCTTAAAGACAACATAATACCACATGTGAAGACCCCTATTGATAACATATACAGGGTGGTTCGTAATCGGTAGAACACCGGAAAATGTTAGATTCCTGGGACTATTTGGAACAACTTTTCTTAGTTCCATTTTTCGGAATTCACAAAACCAACGGAGTTATTGGACTAAGTCCATAAAGGGACAGAAATAATGTCATAGTATATTGGCTGTCATTTTGTTAGAAATGCATAAAACTGAACTCTGTTCTCACGAAAAATTTTCTTGATGGTGTGAAATTATTGGAAGCAAGTTGAAAAAATAATATCGGTCAAATAACCGATTATTAGGGCACAAAATTGGCATGCCATTAATTTTGTCCCTTTACGCATTTAAAAATCAAAATACTTGTTTTTTTGCATTTGGAATAAGTTTATAAACAGGCAGAAGTAATGTCATCCGCATTTTGGTTATTTGACCGATATCAGTTTCTCAAAATTATGTCATAGATTTTACACCGTCAAGTAAATTTTTCGCAATTTTATTCATTTGTAACATATATCAGCAAATTCATATTACGACATTACTTTTGTGCCTTTATGTACTTATTCCATTAACTCCGTTAGTTTTGCGCATTTCGAAAAATGGATCAAAGAAAAATTGTTCAGAATAGTCAAAGGATTCTACATTTTCCAGTGTACCCTGTTTTTTGTTACAGAAATAGAGACTGAATGTTTTTCCTATTTAAAGGGATGAATTTAATTAAAATTTAAATTCCTGCTACAAAAAAGTACCAAAAATATTTTTAAACAAATACATACATGAAGCAATCCACGTCAAGTGTACCAGCTCAAAATTTTTTTTCCCCCGATTTCGCTCAAATTTGGCAATTTCGCATTTTATGCCTAGCATACTTTTTTCGTAAGATGCTTTCCTCTTGAGTAAAAAAAAATGTTTGCCTTCCGCGGGCGTTCAGAAGGCAAAAACTTCCATTTAGCATCCTAATCCCATCCTGAGTCATACATCATTTTAAAGCTTAGAAATTAGGCTTTAATTTTAAGAACTTTTAAAAAAAATCTAACGGGAGTTTTTTTAAAAAAAATTCAAAAATATTTTAAAGTGTAAAAATTTTTTTTCACCGACAAATATTTTTTTATAAAAAGAACACTTCAAAATGAATTGGACCAGTAATTTAGATTTATCAATTTACAAACTTTAGTGTAAGCTATAAATTTTTGAAAAACACCCTTTTCATGAAAATGTCTAAAAACGCCAACTTCAACACCCTGTATTTTAACAACAAATGGTACTAGGACAAAATCCTCCCGGACTGTTGTTCTTGCACACCGGATCTACCATATTGCCAAATTTGAGCGAAATCGGAGAAAAAATAGTTTTGAGCTGGTACACTTGGCATGGATTGCTTCACATACACATGTACAATTTTACATACAAGCATACATACACGTACTGACACATTTTCATTTGTTTTGCGTGTAATTATCGTGCGTAAACTTTGGAAAATTCAAATTTTCGTAATTTTCATTACGTTCCATTACAACGAAAATATGACTGACGCCATATTGGGTTGCACTAAAATGAGCGTTTAATGGTAACATATGCTTACGGTGACCATCTGTACTGTATTTATCATTGCGACCCATATTTGCATACTGGAATTATTTCTACATAGGGTAAGCCTGGGAGATGTGGCACCCATATAGTATCAATACATAGCATTCAAACATGAACACAGTTTGATTCAACTGCGCGAGAGACCTCGTGATGAGTGGTTTGTTTAGCTGTATTTGCAATACCTTGAGTGTGGGATTTTTTTAAAAATTTTGGAAATGTTTTTGTGTTGTGTTTTTATACCCTACACCCAGGGTACATTCACTTTGTCCTTCCGTTTGTAACGCAGAGAAGGAGGCGTGGCAGATATAGAAAAGTATATATATTCTTGATCAGCGTCACCTCTTGAGTCGATATAGCCATGTCCGTCTGTCTGGCTGGGTGGCTGGCTGGGTGGCTGGCTGGGTGGCTGGCTGGGTGGCTGGCTGGGTGGCTGGCTGGGTGGCTGGCTGGGTGGCTGGCTGGGTGGCTGGCTGTGTGTTGAAATACACTTTTTGGGAAAACTGAGCAAGATAATTCAATGAAATTTGGTACACTGCCTCCGTCGTCAAAGATAGCTCGTG
The DNA here is from genome assembly GCA_951812925.1 of Calliopum simillimum. Taxonomy (NCBI): domain Eukaryota; kingdom Metazoa; phylum Arthropoda; class Insecta; order Diptera; family Lauxaniidae; genus Calliopum; species Calliopum simillimum. The sequence goes on from OX638370.1 coordinate 34,215,679, forward strand.
GGATTGAAAATGAGCAAAATCGGTCAATGGACACGCCTACCGCCCATTTAAAATATATATGCAAAATACAATTTTAGGAGTATTTTTCACGACAATGCAACCAAAATACACTTAAATACTACGCATTGTAAGTGGCACCTCCCATATAAGCAAAAATTTTAAAATATTGCAGTGTGGGGTATTTACTTTTTGGCAGGCCAAAAGTTACACCCTTACTAGTTTTGTTTTGCTTATACTTTCAGAGGCAGTAGAGCGTCGAGTATTTGATACAGCTTTATAGTGCATATATCAAAACAAACGTAATTGAATGTGATTTTGTTTTCGTATAAATACGAGTGCGAGTGAACATGTTTATTCGTTTCGTGGCATTTTTACTCGGTATATACCAAAAGGGAAATATGGCACCCCATTACTACGCATAATATGGTTTTGGTGGGATTTCTCCCATTCCATGTTAAAAGATATTTGGGATCACAAATATTAAACTGATTAATTTGAGGTTTTCCTCAATATTTCAGAAAAACTTGTGCAAACTTTGAATTCAAGTGACACACCGCAGAAATGGTGCTAAGTGATATCTCGCCTGTACCAATGACTTCGAAAAACTCTAAACTGAACAAAGAACTAGTAAGGGTGTAACTTTTGGCCTGGCCAAAAAATAAATTCCCTACACTGCAGTATTTTGAAGCTTTTGCTTATAAAGTAGGTGCCACGCCCTCTTTTCCGAGTTCGTCTAGTTTAAGCTTAGAGGGTGCATTTATAGTCTTTAGTGTTTGAGTGAAATTTAGTTGGACTATCTGAAAAAACTCAGTATAGCATTTTGAAACTTTTGCTTATATGGGAGGTGCCACGCCCCATTGTCTGAATTCACCCAATTCTTGTTGAGATCTTTCATTTATGATGTTTAGTATCTGAGTCAAATTTGGTTCCAATATATCAAAAAACTTTTCAGTATAGCGTTTTGAAGCTTTTGCTTATATGGGAGGTGCCACGCCCTCTTGTTCAAATTCGCCTTGTTTTTTTTTTAGTACTTGCGCTTACAATTCGTAGTATTTATGTGTATATTGGTTGCATTTTCGTGAAAAATACTCCTAAAATTTCATTTTGAATATATTTTTTGTATGGGCGGTAGGCGTGTCCGTTGACCGATTTCGCTCGTTTTCAATCCCCCGAGCTAACTTTGACGATGGAGGCTGTGCACCAAATTTTATTGAATTATCTTGATTAGTTTTCCCAAAAAGTGTATTTCCACACACAGCCAGCCAGCCAGCCAGCCAGACAGACGGACATGGCTATATCGACTCAGGAGGTGACGCTAATCAAGAATATATATACTTTTCTATATCTGCTACGCCTCCTTCTGTGCGTTACAAACGGAAGGACAAAGTGAATATACCCTGGGAGTAGGGTATAAAAATAAACGACAAGAATTCTAATTATTTGGTCCGGCAAAAATAAGAAAAACTTGAAGCGGAAAACACAACCAATGCAACGTAACTATGGTGGTTCCAAAGAAGAAGTGTTATCAAAATTAGGTGGTTACTAGTTATACTTCTTCCGATGAAGGTGAAGATGAATCAAGATGAATCTGCGTTAGGTGTGGGGAAGACTATGCACAAACCCCTTAACCAGATGATTGGATCCAATACGTAATGTGCCGTATGTGGTCATATGAAACATGAACATCTCGGGTGATTTGACACTATATAGCATTTTTTTTAAGATGAAAAAAAGCACGTGCAATCATTTAACAGGTCATTCAATAAGTCCGCAGGATGACACATAGATGGCATTACTAGAATTTTTTTCCATATGATTTTTATTTAGTACTAACCTTCAAACGATACGTGTATAAATTTGACAGCAATCGGACTATTGATTCGTGAGTTATAGCATTTTGTGTGAAGCAACTTTTGTTAGTAAAAAAAAATGGAAAAAAGTGAATTTCGAGTTTTGATAAAGCATTGCTTTTTGATGAAAAAAATACAGTGGAAACCAAACAATGGATTGATAAACAATATCCAAACTCTCCTCTATCGATACAAATGAATTGCTGAATTTAAATGTGGTCGTACCAGCACAAATGATGCAGAGCGCAGTGGACGCACAAATGAGGCTGTTATTCCAGAAAACATAAAAAAAACCACAAATTGGTTATGAACGATTGCAAATTGAAGGTGCGCGAGTTACATATAATCCAGCATATTTCTTTTAAAATGCTGAATCATTAAATAATACTTACATATATTTGTATTTGAATATTATACATATCTATTTGTTTATGCTATGAAGTATAAAGAGAATCTCTTGTTACTTTGCGATAAACAACTGGTAATTTCAAAATGCTTTGCACGATTTCATCATCCAAACTATTTTGAAAGATCAGCAAAAAAGATTTGCTTTATGCTTTGAAATTAAGTTGAAAATAAAAGAGAGTCAGTCTAGTCCTGACTGTAGAATCATAAAGAATATAGCTGGAAATAAAACTAAATTTTATAATAAATTGTGTATCAACATTTTTTTATTTCGGGGCCATAAATATCTGAATTAAGTTAATTCGCGAGCTAGCTGACATTGTAAAGATATCAGACAGTAGTATTTTTACCATTTTACACGAACATTTGGGTATGCAAAAGCTCTGTGCAAAGTGGGTGCCGCGTGAGCTCACAGTCGACCAAAAACAACAACGAACTTATGCTTCAGAGTAGTGTTTGGCGCTTTTAAACCGCAATAAAATCGAATTCTATTGTCGATATGTGACAATTAGGGATTCCAATTTTTGGACTTTTTGCGATCCCGGGATTTCGGGATCAGAAATTTATGAATCCCGGGATCCCGGGATTTTTCGGGATTTGTATGAATTTTGTTTTCATCGTAAATAGAATAGAATTTAGTATTAAAAATTCCTAATATTTTGTCTTATATACCCCTACTACACCCCTACAAAGATATTTTATTTAAAAAAGAACAATTTCTTAAAGCAGGTACATTTTATTAAGCAATTCACTCACGCCTTTTTTAAAAAACAAAAATTCATAAATATTTATTTACTTCAAAAACAAGCATAAAGGTTCATTGCTGCATTATATGCTTAGTTAAATACATATCGATACCTTAGAGCGCTATAGTTCTATCTCCATTTTTTCAATTATTGGGAAATGCAAAAAGAATACTTCAAACAGTGGTTATTTAGAATTGGCTGCGATTTTGAAAAAACTATACATGCAATAATTTTACCTTAGTACTTTTTAACATAATTTTGTGTTAAAAACTAATTTTATTTATTTTTAACAAAATCAATTTAACAAATTATATGGAATTGCACTACTATTCAAATAAACGACTAGCATTTCCCGGTGTGCGTTGCGATACCTTCTTTTGTACGGAGGGCAGAGCATTTCCAATTAAACCAATGAATGTAAATTGTTCCGATGCAATTTATATGCGTCCCAAAACTCATCTATGTGCATTAGATAGTTTCAGAGGTATGATACTTTTTTAAGGACGTGGGACCGCCCATTAGACATTATTTGACCCGTGACTCTTAATACACATACCACATCTCGTCCATATCCTTTAAATGATTTCAGAGACATGAAAAATTATTTTTTTTTCGAATCATGGAAAAAACAAGAAATTTTCAAAAATTTCTGGTTCTGACCTTTGTGTGAAAAAAAAATGTTTCCACTAAAAACATCGTCACTCTTAGGCCAGATTCACGAAAGTGCAAATTTTTCAGTTTTGCACTAATGTGGTTTTCTTGTACAAAATGGTTCAATAAAGTTATGCCAGAAGTATGAAAGCTATATCTGAAGTGGTTTAACAGCAAATGCAAAGTTTTACGCGAAAAAGCAAGATTTACATATAATTTTCATATTTAAAAACATTTCAAATAGCAATTTCTTAAATTCAAAAATTTTCACATTCGTGAATCTAGAAAAGACGAAAAAAATTAAAAAATTTTCTTAAAAATGTGACTAATTTGAATATTCAGAGGAGATAGCGCTCTTCAAAAAATTACAGTTTGGAGATAGGATTTTTCTTAATTCTCGAATATTTCGGTGTTTTAGTGCAAGGGTGTCAGCGTAGAACAAAAGTGAGCCAATTTTGGCGCGACTCCAACAAAAATACTATTTCAATGGTATGCAAATTTCGCAGAAATACAACAATAACAGAAATAATATTTGTTGTTATTTTTTGAGCTTGTCAAAATTTCGCGGAATTAAACATTTATGAAAAATTGTTTTTGTTGCTTCGCATAGAAAAAAACAACAAATAATTTTTCGTGTGTGTTGTAGTTCTCAGAATTTTTAGAAATTATTAAAATATTGTTGTTGTAATAAACGAGCCACCAAGAAAACAACAAAAAATTGTTTTTCTAATTGTTGAATTTGAATTTGTTGTAAAAAAAGAAAATTTTGCGCAGACTGCGCTTGGCTCAGTGATTTTAAAACGCTGACACCCTTGTTTTAGTGGTATTTTGACATCCCACAGATTTCCATTCGGTAAAGAAGCCCACAAGGATGCCATAACTGCAAAAATCTAAAAAGTGGAGATAGGACTATAGCGCTCTTAGTTATTGATATATAAAATATCATACATATTTAATTATATAAAATAGTGAGATCAAAGTTTTAACAAGTGTTGGGCTTGGAAGAATTAACTTTTGTTTTAATCAGTTTTATTGTTATTAAAATATGATTTTAGGAAAATTAAAGCATTTATTATTTTATCATCCAATTATATCTAAATTTATTACGTATATAACCTGCACACGAAAATCATCTTTCTGATTCAACACTTGTTGGTTGAATTGAAGAAAGATAATCGAAAGTTTTCTGGAGGAAATAACCCCTATCACCACATTACAAAATATATCAATTTCTTTCACTAAAACGTTGGATAAATTATAAGACTTTCTAGAAAACAAATTTTTTGAAGTGGTATTCAAAACTAGATTTAATTTTTCTTTCAAGTTTATTGATGAGTTTACTTTAACTCTATGGCTATTGTCCTAAATTTCTCAAGAAGTTTCAGTTTCAAATCTAGAGAGAATACGTTTTATCTCTACTTTAACGCGATTTAAAGATGGAGCTTTACAGAAGTCATTATTGGAACTTATCAAAAATGAAAAAATGTCAGATAAAATCCTTCCCACGAGCTTAAAGCCGCTTCAGACTATCTGAGAAGTCATACAGAAACTCGTATGAGTTGTCAAATATGGCAACTCTTATAGTGGGAATGTACATTTATTAAACAAATGATTTATCGGAATAAAAATCATATGAGTTGGCATTAGATTTGAGTCTATTTGAAAATAGAAGTCATAGGATTTTTCAAATTTTTAAATGTTGTTTGAAAAATAAAAAATTAAAACAATTTCAACAATAACGGTATTCACGAAGTAGGGCAGCTAGTGTGGCTGGAGGGTAAAAGAGCAAATCTGCTCTAAACAACAACAAAATACATTTAAGAAATTTAGCTACAAGTTAGCTATTTTGCTACACAAAACCCTAAAGTAAATATGAATAGCTTTTCTGCTACAGCAAAATATGTCAGAATTATGTTGACATTTGTGTTAAAAATTTAAATAAAATTCAATTTTTTTTTTGTGCAAATTAAAATTAGAATAAACGGTCCTGCATATGAAAAGCGTAAAGCTGAAAAGCCACTGAACACTCTATTGGACAACTGTTGGTCATTTTTTACACTTCCGTGGTGTTTTCATAAATTTTGATTTATAAACTTTGACAGTAAATTTTTTTATTTTTCAGAAGCAAACAAAAAACAACTGATTTCGTAGCTCTTTAGCCACATAGTTGTTCACTAAATAAGCTTACACGGTGCTTTTTAGCTCATCTGCCCTACTTCGTGAATACCGTTAATATAAATTAAAAACAATAAAAAATTGACAGAGAAAAAATCATACAGAAAAACATAAGAGAACTATTCTGAAGTGCCTTTTAGTAAAAATGATATTACTCAAAGCAGATTTATCTTTCTTTATAATATCAATAATGATTTTGATTGGTTGAAGAGTACGAGCTAATTGTTTAATAATTTTAAATTCGCTACAGTGGATCAAAGAAACCTTTAAGTCAATACAAGCTGTTTTTATGCTACTCTCAAGCATAATAAAGCGCTGCAGCATATCTAAAAGACTACTCCATCTCGTTTTGCAATCTAAGATTAGCTTCAGCCCTTTATTATGTTCAATTTAACCATAATGTTGTAAGACTTTTGTTGGTGATTTTTGGAACATTCTAACAATTTTTCTAACCTAAAAAACTTACAAAAGAAATCCCGGTATGGTAGCACTAATCCCGGGATTTTCGGGACTGCAAAAAGGCTCGAATCCCGGGATCCCGGGACTGAAATCCCTAGTGACAATGAATGAAACATGGCTTGACTATTACACACCAGAATCCAAAAGACAGTCAGCTGAGGCCTATTTTGACGAAAAAGAGAAATCGTACTATAAAAGTGGAATCGAAATGTTGGAAAATCGCTATACTCGTTGTATCGCCCTCGAAGACAACTATGTTGAATAATTAAATCGAGTTTGGTCAAAATTTTGTTTTTCTCCTACTTATCCTACGGACTTATTGAATGACCTGTTATAATTTTTTTGAAGTACTGTTTTTTATTTAAATTTTTAGAGCTGCTTAGCTGAAGAAAAAAACGAATTACAAGAAAGATCATATGGATTGTGTTTTGCTATCTTTGTAGATTAATAATTTTTTTTTTCCACTATTTCACTTTTAAAAAATATGGTCACTGTATACATGCTACCAATATGAAATGTGTCCATCTAGTAGCTTGGATTTTGGCACTTGAAACATAACGAACTTTGATAACTTTTTCTATGCAAAAATCAAGCTAAAGGATTTTTAATAAGAATCCATTAGAATATTAAATTATTCGGAGCAAATTTAATTGCTTTAATTATTTTGGAATATTTTAATGTGTGTATCTGGTATTCTATCATATGTGATGCGTTATACACTAATGAGCATAACTATAGACGCACTTAGTTTTATGTTAGTATACCTGGACGTAAAGAGAATACCATAAATGTAACTACAGGGTAAAGGAGCTGCCTTAGAAGGAATACCTTTGACAGAAAAAAAATAGTCAATTGATTTGCACTAAGGTACCGTAAAGTTTAACTTCAGTGTTTTTTCATTTTATTAAGTTGAGCATAACTATAGACGCATTGTAAAATGTGACTAAAATCTATTACAAAACAATAAAAAATCTTGCTTAATACTTAGTAGGACCTCCATTATTGTTTATTTGTTCAAATAAACAGGATGGCATACTTCTACTAATTTGTTCAGAGAATTTTGATGCAAAGAGTCCCAAGCACTAATAACTGCACTTTTTAGTTCATCAATGCTTTGGTATTGCTTGTTTTCTTTATAAATTTCGCGAATCCTAATGCCACAGATATTTTTTAAAGGATTTTGATCCGGAGAGCATGCAGGCCATTTCAGAACATTGATTCCTTTTGCCAGTAACCAATCCCGAGTCATCCGGCTGGCATGATGATGCGCTGTCTTGCTGTAAAACCCATTTCTTCCGCCTGTGTGCTCGCAAATGAGGCAACAAATTTTTCCGCAGGAGTGTCGTGTACTCTTCTGAATTAATTTTGGTTGATGGAAATGCCAGTTTCAACACTCCATCAGCACAGAATGCGCTCCATACCATTAAACTGCCACCACCAAAGTTCGTTTTTGAAAAATAACTGGGATCCTTCCTTAAATCCCTCCAATAATGGGAAAAGGAGTCAGGACCGTTCAAATTAAATTTTTTCTCATCAGAAAATATCAACTAAAAGAGAAAACCCATATGAAAAGTAGCACGAATTGATTATCTAACTTAACTTTCTTCCAGTCCGTTTGTAGACTTTCCCTAGCGTATTTGAGGCGAGCGCATTTGTGGTGATCCTTTTATTGTATCGCTGGCTTTAATTTCTGCCTTACGATGGGCTTGCATTTAATTAAAACTCGATTAACTGTCCATCTGGAAACATGTAAGCCGCATTTGTTGAAAATTTCACGGCAGCTCTTCATTGAATTACTGGAAACTTGAATAATTTTCCACTTATCTCGGACCGATAGCTCTTCCTTTGGCCCACATTTTTTATTCTGCCCATATTCAGATGGATTTGCCAAAAACCTACGGACTACGTGCTCAGACCGATGAATTTTTCGACCAATTTCCCGGTAACTCTTGCCTTCTCTTTTAAGGGCCAAAATTTTACCCTTTTCTTCGTCTGTTAAATATGTGCCACGTGGCATTGCGACATAAAATTATTACAATTTAATAGTGACAAAAAATTATATCTTATGTCACTAGAGACAGTGGAAAAATGAAGTAAATTGCAATGCGTCTATAGTTATGCTCAACTTAATAAAACGAAAAAACACTAGAGTTAAACATTACGGTACCTTAGTGCAAATCGATCGACAATTTTTTTTGGCGAAAGATATTCCTTCTAAGGCAGCTCCCTTACCCTGTAGTTAGATGTATAGTATTCCGTTTACACCCAGGTATACTAACAAAAAATAAGGTGCGTCTATAGTTATGCTTAGTAGTGTATTTACAATAGATGCAAGGACTCATCGGATTTCAATTGGAATAATTAAAAGGTATACTTGCGAGCGACATAGATTTTTGCAATTTTTAAATAAAATTTATATAAAAATAGGAGACAGCTGGAATGCGTTTTGTAGCTAACTAATTGATAGACTTCGCACAGATTGTTAATTTTCTTAACAAAAAGTAAAAGATAAAATTTATAAAATATACGATATTATATTGATACATCTAGCGTGTAAGTATTTATCTCAAGTTACCGACTTTTACGGGACAGTATTTTTCAAAATCTTTGCGATAGACTCCATCTTGTTTCAAATTTTGGTACATGTAGCTTCAAATTTGAAGGGCGAAAACAATACAAAAATTATCATATCTAAGAACTACGATATTCGAGTTACTAACTTATATGTTGAACGTAACTTATCGATATCTTATGTCTTCGAAGTTGAAGAAATCGGATACCGCCGCATTGCTTACAAAATAACACAGTTGATGTCGGATAACAAATTCAAATGGAGTAGGGCAAGCCAGGGACACGTGGCACCCCCAGGTGATATGGCACCTCTTTCAATTTCAATGCTTGCAGCTTTCGTGGCATTTAAATATGGACACAGTTTAATTCACTTATGTGAGAGCTTCGTTTGGCTGTAGTAGGAAATATAAATGGTGGTCTTTTTTTTGCATATATTTCAAGTCTTTTAAACAGTATCATAGTGCATATAATCGTATCAAAATAAACAGAATTGAATGTATTTTCGTATTCGGATGAATACGAGCGCGAGTGAACATGTTTATTCGTTTTGTGGTATTTTTATTCGGTATATACCAAAAAAGAGAAATGGCACCCAAGTACTGAAACCCTGTGAAACCTTTAAATACAAGTGACACACCGGAGAAATGGTGTTAAGTGAAATCTTGCCTTTACCAATTACTTCGAATATCTCTAAGCTGAATACAAAAAAATAATTGGTAAGGATTCTAATTATGTATATGGTCCAGCAGAAAGAGAAAAACTTGAAGCGGAAAACACAACCAATGCAACGTATGGAGGTCTTATAAACGTGGTCTTATAAAGGTGGTTTCTACTAGTTATGCTTCTTCCGATGAAGGTGAAGAAAATATTTTATTCCAAGTTGAATCTGAGGAGTGCGTTGGATGTGGAGAAAACTATGCACAAGCCATTTAACCAGATGATTGGATCCAATGCTTAATGTGCCGTATGTGGTCATATGAAACATGTACAATTTATACGAAAACAGTCAACAATTCTGGCAACAAAAACTAAAGAGCCACCTAGGATGTCAAATTATCCATGATATGGTACCATATCATCCATAATCTCGGGTGGTTTGGCGATTTAATTTAGTAAAAGTACTTTTTTTTGTTTTTAATTAATTAAAGAATTAATTCCGGTTTATTTTCTTTTAATTTTGGTTTTATAGCAGTTCAAGAAAAAAGGGCTTACCCTAGATCAATCAGCAGACACAGATGAAATGACCAAAATGTTGAAAATCTTCCCGGAATTTACTGTTGAGCTTATGTGTTCGATCCTTACTCAAATTTGTGAAGAAAATTGTACACCTCAAGACTGACCAAAGAAAAATTTTGGAAACTGTGAGGCGTGTCTCCGACACCTTTTATGAGTTTTGGTCCCAATTTTCATAAGAATTTTATTGCACCAGTCGGTAAGAAGAGTTTAAAGAAGAATTTTTGAAACTGTTAGAAGTATCTCCGAACTTTCTTACGAGTCTTGGTTCCATTTTTTAAAAAAAAATTATTGCAACAATCGATGGGGAGAGGTTGAAGAAAAATTTTGGAAACTGTCAGGGGTGTCCCCGACCCTTAGGAATTTTCGTCATAACCTCACGCTTTCAAATGGTGCAATCAAATTTTTTGAAAAATGGTGTAACCCTGACAGTTAAAACAATTCTTCTTCAACCTCTCTCTATCGAAAGCGCAGTAAAATTTTTCTTTAAAAATGGGTCCAAAATGCCTGCGAGGGGTCGGGGACGTTCTTTATAGTTTCTAAATTTTATTTTCGATCCTTTTTTTTCGTATTTAATTTTGTCCTCAGCTTCAGTAAGGTAATTTTTGCTCGCGGTCAACTGCAAACTATTAAATCAAATGACAAAAAATTAATTGTAAACTATCTTTTCTCAACAAAGGATAGTTCACAATGAAAATGTTCAAATATTTTTTAGATAGGATAATTTGCTGCGACCGTTAAAGCTAGGACCGTGAAATTATGTCACAACAAAAAAAAATAGAAATGAGATTTTTGAGTTAGGATAGTTCACAATTGACACGACGATATTAGACTATCTATCCTTAACATTTTAGCTTTGCTGAAATGGCGTAGACTAGAGGGTCTAGGATCTAGGTCTAGGATATAACATTTTTCATAACAATCTTATTTTTGTGTTAATTTTTTCAGTCGAGCTTACTGCCCCTTCTCAGATCCATTACAGATATACGTACATAACATAAAAATGCTCTTACTTTTTATATTAAAGGTAATGACAATCAAGTTCCATTCAAACGTACAGCACCAAATGACATTTATCAATTCTCCACCTTAAAAAATAGCAACCCCTAATTTAGGTGTGCGAATTATGAGAGCAACTTTATTACGAATTTCATTTGTAATGACACCATTGGCAAGAAAAATGCCATTCAAAGTTATTTTACTTATTTTTTTTTTTTTCTTTTTTGGACATCCTCATTTCCTTCAACGCAACGTCATCTTGTGATTGCAACGGAAATTACGATAAAAATGATGACGATTACTTTGCTGGTAATCGTTTGAAATGAAATTGATTACATTCTTTTTTTTTTGTGCGAAAGATTAATGGTGGCGAGTCTCATTAAATAAATGAGCAGCAGAATGTAGCGTAAAATTCTGATAACAATGATTTAAAGGATGGTAAGAAGACATCTTCAAGAATATTATTATTATTTTTGTTTCACTTTCATATAAGTAATATACATTTAATTTAGTAAGAGGAACTTGAAAATTATCTTCGAGTGCAAATGTCACGTGCTTCTTGTTTAATTCCTTAGATTGACCCTTTTAAAGCACTTCAAGTGTTTCGTTCTAATTTATGACAAAAATTTGGAATTATGGTTAAATTGCTTACTTAGAAAACTTTAAGTTTAATTACTTCAAATTCAGACAGAAAAGGAATCCGACATGCTTGTCCCAGCGCACGTTATTTGACCAAAACATTCTGACAACAACAATAAAACTTTTGTGAATATTTGTGTTGTATAAATGTAATCGGATTATTTACGTAAATATTTTGAAAATAAGTTTATATTGTCATTCATATACATATCTATTTACATATACGTGTGTAGTATCTGCATACATATAAACGTTTAAACATGAATATTTTAAACTTTTTGTGGGTCACTTTGTCACATGCTGCCCTTAGTTTGATACACTCAACTCATTGGCTGTGTAATCTTAAATTTCAACAAATTATTGGTAAATGAGTCCATAAGCTTTGCTCTTTAAACAAAATTTCTCAATTAGAAAAAGAATTTGATTGATAGCACTTGAATAATATGATAGGATTTTGTGTACATATATTGCCCTATAAATCATATAGCTCCATTTAATGTGAGTCTTTAGTTTAATATTTATCTCTCTCCATGACTTCCTCGATTCTTGGATTTCCTTCTTCAACGAACTTTTCCAGTTAACTACTGGACTATCAAATCGTTCACTACTTTGTTTATTCCACCCAAGCACTTGGCTGTAAACTTCGTTGGGTGGTTTCTCGAAAGTCAAACCTATCGTTTACATTTGAAAAGGCCTTACATATTAAGAGAAACCGCGTTGAATCAATTTGACTAATATGATTGAATCCCTAACTGGAGAGAATCATAAGTGAAAAATTTTGAGCATTATACTGATCTCTCTTGCCAAGACTTTCCCGATTCTTGTATTTCCTGGTGGAATCTTATTAGTCGCACTAAAAAATTCTGACTTGTTTCGCTGAATTCTGACTTTCTTTGAATAAGCACGCAAACTACTCCTATTTTTGTCACGTTCGTTCTGCGTTCTTTTTTTTTTTGCGTCTATCTAAGAATCAGAACTTTGTCTGCTATTAAAGTCGGCACTAATTACACTGTGGAACAAAATTTGGTCAACAAAAGTTTACTCGGATCTGACGCTGAGGGATAAAAATATAGGCCAAAATAAAAGACCATTTGGCTCAGTTTGTTCAAATTGGCTCTAGTTTTTGAGAAAAGGCCACCTTGCATTATGTGGTCTTTTCGATATATCTCGTAAGTTAACTGAGTTTTATTGCATTTAGTGGTGGGGTTTTGTTCATCTAATCCATATCTACTCTTTCACTACCAAATCAGTATTTTTGGATGCACTTTTGGCAAGTAAGAGCACAAAATTCCCAAAAAAGTGATATTTTTCGCCTTTTATGACATTCGGCTCAATAGAAATCACCCGAGTGGTGGATTTATGCCTTTTAACCTATAGCCGAGATCCATACAAATACTTTGATATAATAAATGTTTCATATGGGCAAAAATTTCTCAAGTGAGCCACCTAAGAAATTAAACGTAAAAAAGCCTTTAACAAAATGATGTTTTATAACAACTAGTAAAAATTTTGTAAAAATGTTTTTTTTTAGAGATATTTAGCATAGGTCGGGAAATAAAATGGTACTTTTTGTTTTTTGGACCAAAATTTTTAATTTATTATTGAAAATCCCTATTTCAAATAGGTACATAAAACTAATGCAACTACTCCGCCTCTGAGAAAACTATAAAAAATATGTGGGCACTCTCCACTTGTCAAGAAACTATATCATAGAAAAAAAATTGGGGTAATCGATATTGGTTCAAAAGTTATTAACAACATAGTGATGTCGTGCAAGTCTTTTTTCAGCATTAGAGAAAAACCACGCATCTTACGAAAAAAGTGTATATGGCATAAAATGCTTAGAATTATCTAAGGAATATGTGTGAATTTTTTCAGAATTTTCTGAGACATTTTAGAATTTTTCAAAAGGTCCGAAAAAAAAATTTCATATGTTCCAAAAAAACTCACACGTATTCCTTAGATAATTCTAAGCATTTTATGCCATATACACTTTTTTCGTAAGATGCGTTGTTTTTCTCTAATGCTGAAAAAAGACTTGCACGACATCACTATGTTGTTAATAACTTTTGAACCAATATCGATTACCCCAATTTTTTTTCTATGATATAGTTTCTTGACAAGTGGAGAGTGCCCACATATTTTTTATAGTTTTCTCAGAGGCGGAGTAGTTGCATTAGTTTTATGTACCTATTTGAAATAGGGATTTTCAATAATAAATCAAAAATTTTGGTCCAAAAAAAAGTACCATTTTATTTCCCGACCTATGCTAAATATCTCTAAAAAAAACATTTTTACAAAATTTTTACTAGTTGTTATAAAACATCATTTTGTTAAAGGCTTTTTTACGTTTAATTTCTTAGGTGGCTCACTTGAGAAATTTTTGCCTATATGAAACATTTATTATATCAAGGTATTTGTATGGATCTCGGCTATAGGTTAAAAGGCATAAATCCACCACTCGGGTGATTTCTATTGAGCCGAATGTCATAAAAAGCGAAAAATATCACTTTTTTGGGAAATTTGGGCTCTTACTTGCCAAAAGTGCATCCAAAAATACTGATTTGGTAGTGAAAGAGTAGATATGGATTAGATGAACAAAACCCCACCACTAAATGCAATAAAACTCAGTTAACTTACGAGATATATCGAAAAGACCACATAACGCAAGGTGCAAAATTCAAACGGCCTTTTCCCGAAAACTAGAGCCAATTTGAACAAACTGAGCCAAATGGTCTTTTATTTTGGCCAATATTTTCACCCCGCAGCGTCAGATCCGAGTAAACTTTTGTTGACCAAATTTTGTTCCACAGTGTTATAGTACGACCTAAGGGCTATAAAGTAAAGTAAAAACTAAAATAAAAATATGTTTTACTTCCACTTTTTTTTTGCACTTTAAATGTATACGACGGTCACGTTCGTCACCTAGGAAATGCCCATATACTGACAAAAAAAATGTTTTTTTTTATTTGTCTTGGCCTTGGTCTAACAACTCCTTATGCCAATTTGGGTAGAAGAACTCATATCCTAAGGCTGGCTTATGAGGACCGATATTATCAACCCCATCGAAGATCTTGACGAAAACTATTCTCCCCAGAGTCAGTGGAAAACTGGAGCGATTTATTCGGCCAGTCTTATGCTTTCGATTGTTCAAACAATTAAGTTTGTACAGAAGGTGAAATGCGAATATATAGGAAACGCCTGAGCCTGCTCTAAGTATCCAATGGCAACACCGTCTTTAAGGACAAAGTGGAGCCTGATACTACCGGCGATGGCTTTTCTATGCTATTGAAGATTCCCAATAGAAATAAGCACACCCGATTACTTGCAAAATCTTCTCCAACTTAAGAGTTTGATGCCTTAAAAAACGGCAGCACCTTAAAATTTGCTGTGATATCAAAACGCAAGAATTTATTTTATTAGAGGTATTCACATCAAAAGTCACCCTTTTAAGATGTTTTTTGAAAAACCCTTGGTCAGAATGTAGAAAGAGTAAAAACAAATAAGAACAATAACAATAAACAAAAAGTTGCTATTACAGCAATAACAACAATAACGACGACGACAACAAGATTACAATCTCAATATATCGATGACAAAAATTTATTATGGCTGTCATTCCATTCAATCATAAATATTAAATAAATAGAATACTACTGGATGATATCCATAACAATACACGTATCTACTATAAACTATGAACTAACTTATAACTACAAATGTTTGGTTTTGCTTTATTTTATTGTTGTTATCCAGCCTGATAAAATCCAAAATTGACAAGTCAATAATTGATGACAGCGCAGAAATTTACAAGCAATTCTTTAGAATGAGGGGGGAAAACCAATGAAATGTAATCAAGAGAAAACCCCTAACTAAGTGTCCAACCGCTAAAACTGAGTGTTGTTATCATTGTCCTGAACTAAGAAAAAAAAAAAAGAAATTCTTTTGATTTTATTTGTTGACAATTTGTCGCCAAATAAAATTTCTGCTTTATAAGGAATTTATATGCACCGAAAGAAAAATATATACAAAGAAAATTCAACTCTATTAAAGATATTGTTCATGTAAAGGAGAAACACTGAATAACTTGTTGTAACATTGGTAAATGTGGAAAATATGGATGCCCTCCTGGCTTATTTTCTGTTTCTCTTTTGAATGCCATATTAATCACAGCTTATCAGTAGCAAGTATTAGGGTGGGTCAAATTGTATGGAAGAAGTTTTAGCGAGCTTGGCTACCCCCTATATGAAAGTACATTCGATTCTGAGAAAAAATGGGTATGAAAAATCCGTCAGGCCGTTTCATAAAATCTCATTTTGAAAATTGTACTAAACTTTCAACGTATAGTAAGTATGTATGTAAATCGAAAAAATCGTAAAAAATAAAACCAACAAATAAAAACCTAAATAGTCATTTTAGATGTATTTTTTGATGCTGAATCCGGCACCAAAATAATAACTTGTCAGCATTTTGAGATATCTTAAACGAAAAATCGGAAAAACATGGTTTTTAGTTATTTCAGTTCAGGATATTTCAGAGTAAAATAAAGATATTTATACAATTCAAAATGGGTTTTGAAGGCCAAAACTAGTTCTTTCAAATACCATATCAAGGTTTATGGCCAGAAACTATCTCATAGTAACTTATTACAAAACTTCAAAAATAGCCAAAAACTGTGTTTTTTGCACTTTTATGATATCTCAAAATCCTGACAAGCTAGCGCAATTTCGGTGCCGGACTCGGATTCAGCATCAAAAAATACATCTAAATTGATTATTTCGGTTTTTATTTCTTGGTTTTATTTTTCATGATTTTTTCGATTTATATGGAAATTTTGGTACAATTTTCAAAATGAGATTTTTAAAAACGGTCCAACGGATTTTTTTAGCTTTTTCTACACAGTGCTCAGAAATCTCCAAAGAAAAACTTTCTACAATAATTTCAACTGAGCACTCACTTTTAGGTCGAACAATCCATTCCATCGCCGGGATACGAGTTCCGCAGAATTAAAACGAAAGTTTTCCATTTTGGTCTGCGCTTCGTCAAGAACAGCCGCGGTGCCCATACGCCCGAAATCATTTTCAAATATTAATGCCATGTATTGATTTTTCGAATAAAAAAAATATTTTGATGGGACACATTTGTTCCGTCAGTATTGAAAGGGTTAAAAAACACCCTTTACAACGACATCGTCATGAAATCATTGCTTTTGGAAGAAATAACGTACAGAACTTTCCAAAAGTTCATTTTAAAGGAAAAGAGTACGCAACATGACAAATTAATTAAAAAAAAAAACATTCTGCTCTTCAAAACTATTTTCATTGTTTTTCTGAAATAATTGATTTAATTTTGAGGTAGGTTGGACCTTAATAGCTTAGCTCAAACCCTAGCTCTAAGATAATTTACGAGGGACTGAAAATGAATAAAAATTGATCTTATGATGATCAAGATTTGTTTGCCTAAATTATTTTAAAATAAATATATTTTGCACATTACGAGGGTTATCGTGAATAAATTTCCCGGAGAATTTTTCTGAGGCTGCAATAGAGAATGCACGGTAGTCTGAAAAAAATTCGCCTGGAATATTTATTCACGATAACCCCCTACATATTGAAATTTAAGGCTAAGGTTACATTGCATAGAAATTAGTACGAAAACTTGGTCGTACGAACAAAAAATGTTCCAATATAAATATATGTGGGCATATCCAGGTTTTAAGAAAATTTTTTTTATCATGTTCAATAACCAAATGTGGTGGAAATTCCCAATAGGTGAACAAAAAGATTTCGACCCGAGATGGTGTCAGGAGATCGTTTTATCTAAAAATTTTGGGAAAATAGAGATTTCCGATAGTATAGTAGATATGTTATCTGGCACCTTTCCAAATATTCTGAATAAGATTCAGAAAATCCGTATTTGGGTCGTGGCATCAAAATGGGTTAAAATGTCTAAATCATTACGCCCACATAACAGGTCCTAAAATTCTGAAAAAATTCTAGCAAACTCTTTACTGAAAAATAAATTGATTTTGTTCATGATATTTTTTAATTAAAGCGCCCCCAGCCGAGTAAAAAATGAAAAACGAAAAATTTGTGGTAAAAAGATGAAATTTTTGGCAATCGAGCACACCATAGCGACACATAAGGCAAGATAGCATGATATCTAACAAATATTCCGTAATAAATTTCAGAAAAATCGTATGTGGGTCGTGGCGACAGAATGGGTTAAAAAGTCTAAGTCGCTCTTTACGCCCACATATCAGGTCCGAAAATTCTGAAAAAATTCAAGCAAATTCCTTGACGAAAAATAAATCGACTTTGCTTATAATGTTTTTTTGATAAGCAAAAAACGAAAAACTCTAAATTTCGCCAAAAATAAAGTTTTTACCCAAACCTTAGCGTTTTTCGTTTTTTACTCGACATGGGAAGCTTAAATCAAAAAACATCATAAGCAAGTTTAGTTTTCGTCAAGGAATTTGCTTGAATTTTTTCAGAATTTTCGGACCTGATATGTGGGCGTAAAGAGCGATTTAGACTTTTTAACCCATTCTGTCGCCACGACCCACATACGATTTTTCTGAAATTTATTACGGAATATTTGTTAGATATCATGCTATCTTGCCTTATATGTCGCTATTTTGTGCTCGATTGCATATCGCCAAAAATCTAAAGTTTTTTAACCCAAGTTTTTCGTTTTTCATTTTTTACTCGGCTGGGGGCGCTTTAGTTATGTTATGTGGCCGTAATGATTTAGACATTTTAACCCATTTTGTCGCCACGACCAACATACGATTTTTCTAAATTTTACTCCAGAATATTTGGAAAGGTGCCTCGTAACATATCTACTACTTCTGAAATATGTGCTCTCCCGTATATTATCGGAAATCTCGATTTTCCCAAAATTTTTAGATAAAACGACCTCCTGACACACGGTGCTCTTGAACAGTCGATAGGTTTTTTGGCTATGTGGAGAAAATCTGTGAATGGGGTTTCATTTGTATTAGTTTAGTGGTCTGGAAAATGCAAACCCCGAAATCGTAGCTGATCATCCCCGCGAAATATCGCAAAAATACATATCCCATATAAAAAAAAAAAAAAAATCGGAAAAAAAACGCAACAAACATATAAAAATAGTTATATTTAATGTATTTTGCAATGCTGAATCTGAATCCGGCCTTAAAATTGCTATATCTCATACGGTGTTTGAGATATCTTAGCCTAAGCAAGGAAAAAAGACCGTTTTTGCTATATTTTGAAGCTATATAACTAGAATATAGAACATTCATACGCAAAATTCGATACATTGTTTGAAAGCTCCAATCTTTTTCTTTAAAATCGCATTTAAATTATGTCAATAGCTTAATTTTTCTCTGAAATATCGTAGACCATAGCCGCCCACGCGTGCCATCGCAAAGTGCCATTATTTGAAAATCACTTGATCTCACGTGCCACAGCAAAATTTAATTTTTGAAAATGAAAATCGCACACGCAAGTAACGGTATATGCGAAATTTTGAAGAATTGCGATCGACCACCAGCAACAACATATGCGTAAATTTTGTTGTTGTTTTTTGCGACCGCACAAGACTGTGTTTTGTTGTTGTTTTTTCGTCCACACAGGACTGTATGTTTTGTTGTTGCAACAAAACGCAAGGGTTCCTATCGAAAAGAAAAAAACAACAACACACAATGGCAACAACAAATTTGATCATTTTATGAACTTTCAGGATTTTTAGATTTCCAAAAAAAAAAAACACTCGCACAAGTAACTGTGAATTTAAAAATCTTTGCTGGTTGTTGTTTTCAATAATTTTAAAAAATTTATGTTTTCTTTTTTATTAATTTTACATGGGGGCCACGACTTTTTATGCGAGTGCCAAATTTTTATAATTTTACTCTAGACGGGCAGCTATGTCGTAGACCTAAATAATGACAAAACACGTTTTTTGCACTTTTTTAACTTTTAAGGTTAGGATATCTCCGAGAAAAATAAAGCTATCGACATAACTTGAATTAGGTTTAGAAGATTGATTAAAGCTTTCCATTTCTGCATCAGAATTTACGGATATACGTCCTATTATATAGTTCCAAAACACAACAATAAAACATAGCGTCGGCTTTTTTTCCTTGTTTAGGCTAAGATATCTCAAAAACCGTATAAGATACAGCAATTCTAAGGCCAGATTCGGATTCAGCATTGCAAAATTCATTAAAAATAACTATTTTCATATTTGTTTGTTGCGTTTTTTTTTTCTGAATTTTTTTTATTTTATATGGGATATGTATTTTTGCGATATTTCGCGGGGATGATCAGCTACAATTTCGGGGTTTGCATTTTTCAGACCACTAAACTAATACAAATGAAACCCCATTCACAGATTTTCTCCACATATTCAAAAAACCTATCGACTGTTCAAGAGCACCGTGGACACCATCTCGGGTCGAAATTTTTTTGTTCACCTATTGGGAATTTCATTTTATACGTCAAGGAATATATTCCACCACATTTGGTTATTGAACATGGAAAACAAAATATTCTTAAAACCTGGGTCATATACATAAGAGGAGATGGTAATACTTGGCCAAAGTGGCTCCAGCCATATTTCCGTCCCAAAAAAAGATGGTATCGAATTAGCGGTTTTTTTTATAATGTCACATCACTCTTACAAGGGGCAGAAGGTTTTTGAATCAAAAAATTATTTAAAACTCCCAAAAATCTAACACCGGCTTCGAGGCGGCCTTCGGCCGCGGATCAGTCTATAATATATCCAACACCTAGCTTGCTAGCCACAGTAATTTTACATAAGAGTAGGGGTAGGTGGGCGGCCTGCGGCCGCAACTCAGGATTTAAAACTCCCAAAAATCCAACACCGGCTTCGCGGCGGCCTTCGGCCGCGGATCAGTGGTGAAAAGAGACTCCCGACATTGCCGATTTTTGAGTCAACAACATGATTTTTCAATTCAAAAACCTTCTGCCCCTTGTAAGAGTGATCTGATATTATAAAAAAAACCGCTAATTCGATACCATGTTTTTTTGGGACTGAAATATGACTGGAGCCACTTTGCCCAAGTATTACCGAGGAGATTATTTTCGGATATGTCCATATAATTAATTTTTCAATATTCGTCCCTTCGTATTATTCGTACAAAATATTATGTTTTTGTCAGCCATTCGTACTTATAATACAAACAGTTGGCATTGTACTTGAGTGAAGACAGCCTATAATTATTACCTTGAATGGTTTTGGAGTTAAACCCAGGATTGGTTATGAAAAACAATTTAAAATGGAAAGGAACAGCGAAGCGAAACACACAAGATAAGCACAAAATATGAAGCACAGAAGTATAACATAAGTTGGAAATATCAGAAATGCACTCACCTTTATATAAACTGCAACAAAGATCCGTTTTGTAAAAAAAAAAAAACCGAAAACGCGTGCAAACAAGAGGGATTACGAAATATTTGAAAACCGAATTTATGATTTCTCATCACTACTATAACTGGTTGTGTCATCACTAATTTTAAATGGAATGAAAATTATAATTAACACGCAATTAAAAAATTGCAATTTCAACACAATTAAACACTTGAAAACGCGAAGGAAATTTATGGTTTTATTAACGGAGAGTAGGATTATTTTTAAAACCGTAAAAAAACACTTAAAAAACCTCGCGAATACCCGCCGAACACCCGCTGTGTTTTAAAAAACTTTAACCGAACGCAGTGCACTCAATACAAATTAAATTCGACTGACGGCTGAAGAAGGAAATGCAGCGAAGAGTGGCCAGATCAAGGAATTTTATCATAAAATATTCTTCTATAAAAAAAATATTATAGCTGTATTTTTGTGGGCACTGTATTTGTGTTTGTCTTAAGCACATTTATTATCTGTGTTAAGCAAAGCACATTTCAGTGACCGTAAGAAAAAAACTGTTTAAGTCGACTTAAGCAAAATAGATCCATGTTCCATTAGAAATTGTACTTTGGTTTTTCAGCGTTTTGTTAATGCTTATACCAAAAATGAAGAATATTTGTGTTTTTACGGAACCAATGTGATTCATTTTGATATTTAGCAGTTTGTAGGAGAAAAACTAACTTTATTTTTTTTTTTTTTTAAACCATAACGACCATACGGACACAAATGTCACAGAAAATTCCAGAAAAACCGTAAAAAAATGTTTTCTTTTTTATTTTAAAATATGTTTTTTAGACTCCCAATATACCATTCTAAATAACTAAAATGATTGCATATGCTCCCAGTTGCTTATGGTCTTGAAAGGGTTAATATTGTCCTTTTTTTTTCATTGTTATTATTATGATCATATATAATTTTTTCTTGTGTACCTATGTTCACTTCACTTTTTTGACAATAAATTAACTAACGCCATAGTTTCATTGTACATAGTACACGTTCTATTCCCTTGCCTTTCGAAGTCTTAAGTCAACAGAAAAAATATCAGTGTAAAAAAAGCTCTGGCGTCACACTGGGAATAAATTAAGATTATTGGCCATATTAATCAAGTTTAAGTAGTAAAATGACAGAGAAAAATGGCTTAAGTCCTTGCAGTATCACAGTATATAAAAAAATGTTAATTCAAGATTTTAAGCAGAAAAAAAATTCTCTAAAATTACACATAGCTATGATACAAAACAGTAACTTAAAACTGCAGGGAATGCAAAACATTCACATATATGAATTGTGATATGACAAAGCGCAAAGAATTTTGATATCCTTTTAATTTTCTTATAGTTAAAGTTATGCTTAAATTCATCCCTTAACCTTGCAATGAGGATTCCACTGGGATTTGTCAGGAATCACCCCTTCAATTGAAAAGTTTCTTTTGAACCCAAACTGTGGCATGCTTTACGCTCACATATTACTTTAACTTACCTTTGAGGGTCATCTTTGGGGAATTACTTCATTTTTAGATTTCAATTTAAAAACCATAAAAGGAAAATCAGCACCAACATTGTACTTTATTGTGTGAGCATATATGCTGCTTCATTTACATTTGAATGGATTTATTAACATGTTTTTATTTAACCTGAGTTTTTTTGATTCTTCATACTTTTGCAACGTATTCTCATTTTAAACTACATGTATATTAAGTTTAATATGCAATTTTTTTTATATACATAATTTGAATTAGGATGAAAATCTTTTGGTATCGTACGACTCATTTCTAGCACTTGCATTAGAACATTTTGAATAACTATCAGTGAATACCAGGTGCCATACCCTATTGTCCAAATCAACCAAGTTTATATGAGTTGTGTTATGTAATTATTACTATTGTGAGAGTACTTACGCAATATTACTTTTCCGAAACCACATAGGGCCTTACGATGAATAAACTCTCTTTTCTTTTTATTTATTTTATTATTTTTTTTATTGCTGTAACTAGGCTGAACATTAAGTTCTTATTGCCAGGCTGTATCTAAAATATTAGGTTGTATTCAGGTAAAAAGATAAGAAACTGTTTTAATGGCAAAAAAAAAATGATAAAAGCACTTCTTTCGAAATAAGTTACTTTTTGTATAGAAATAAAATCGATTTTTTTTTTCAACCAAAAATATTTGACAAACACATTTGATTTTCTTTATTTTCAATTTAATTAAATACTATTGAAATACTGTAGAAATAACCGTGCGCGATATATTTGCAAAAATCTGATTTTTCGACTTTTGCACCCGATATCTAATGAAGGCGCCACACACTGCGTTGGCTAATGGACAAAAATCGAAATTTTTTGTTACTCGAAACCTAATAATATTGGTATCAATCGACAGGTAATTGCATCAATAAAATAAAAACAAAATATTTAGGAGAAAGACTCAGTTTTGGCTACGCTGTGACACTTCAAAGTTGAAATATTTTTCAAAAAAAATCATGTTTTATTCAATTCGTTTTGGGTTCTCTTAAGCAAATAATTATCAAAAATTTGTCTTTTGATTAAACTAAGCGGAGTAAAGTTTTTTATTATAAACAATATTTGAGTAAATAAGTAAAACTAAAAAATTTTGGAAAATATATAATTTGATATATATTGTAGTGATTTTAATACATGATATTATCAAATGAAAAACTTCAGAAATTGACAAATTTCGATGAAAAAAAAACAAATCTTATAAAAATAAGTGCCGTTTTTTTTTCTTAATCTACTAGTTCGAATTTGGCGTTATTTCATATTTTTTGGGCGTTATTTCGTTTTTTGTTTTGGGAGTTATTACGTCATTTTATTTTTGGGCGTTATTTCGTTTTTTTTTTGGGCGTTATTTCCTAACGGCTTTGAATTTTATATAATCAAGAACTGCAAATAACTTTTCCTACTTCGTCCTACAAATATTTTTTTTCTTTTTTTAAAAAATGCTTAAAAGGAAAAATTTGCATGAAATATAAAATTTATGTTGAAAATTTTTTTTTTGTTTTTATTAACACAAATGGTCTCAGAAGTACAAAAAACGTTATTTCTACTACGTATATTTCATTTGTTAACATTAAACATTACTTTTTCATCATCGTTATATATGGAGCTTAAGAAAATCGTCCTAAATACCTGGTTTTTAGCAAAACTATAAAGTTCGCAACAAATCTGAGATCATTTTTGAGCTCAGCGACCCGAAATTACTTATAATACCAAATTTCATCGATATCTAACCACTCCTTCTATTTTTTGAGCATTTCTTGTACGGGCTCAACGCACTGTGCGCCACCTCTCACGGTTTGACTAGAACAAAAGTTAGTACCTACTATTAGAAGAACACCCACAAAAAATTCAGTTTTGATACTATGAGGAGGGTCAGCCATGCGCTGGCTTTCCGTCTATAATAAAGAAGTTTTTCATACTCCATTCTCACTTGGCTGGTTAACCAAATGAATGCTGATTAAGCACTATCCACAATACTTTTCCATATAAAAAGCTTTTCGAATTGTACTATATTAGAGATTCGCTAGTTTTTAACCCAAAAAATCGGCAGCTGGCAACTCCAAATTCAAAATATTTTTTGATCAAGGTTAAAGCATGAACGCGGTAACAATAATTTTCTTTTATCATCTGATTAACCAAGTAAGTGTGAATGTGTTATTAACTCTCCTGAAAAGTTGCCAAATTCGATTTATACCCAATTCTCACTTGCCTGGTTAACCTGGTTTTTAAAAAATTAGATAGTTTAACCCAAAACCTGGGCAGGTAGCATCTCCAAATTCAAAAACTAACAGGAAAATTAGGAAATTTCCTTTTCTTACGACAAATGCAAAATGTAAACAAACAAAACATTTTTAATAAAAAGCAAATTAAAGCTGAAATCAAAAATGTGTTCGTCTCAATTGTTTTAAAAAAAATTTAAATATCGAAATATATAAAAATATACAATATTATTTGAAAAAAGTGAAAATAGTGTCGTGATTTGGTAAACGCCAAAAAAGTGTCATTGAAATGATAGATGACTAATCCAGCTAAAAGGTGTGACCGTGGTTCTGTGATTATCAAGATTTTCTGATTTTAGGCTGGTTAACCTGAGAATAGTATATTGATTATTTTGTCAAAACCCCGCCGATGTAATCAAATAACAAATGGTATGGCCGCACTGATTGACTTTTAATAAATTTGATATCTTAAACACCCTGTGGTGATTATGCGGAATAACTGTACGCGAAAGAACTCACCACGCAAATTTAAATTCCAATTGTATTTTAAACATTAATTTAGTATTCAGCCTTTTATAGAGATAAAAAATGTCGCAACTCACATCACCAAGTGGGAATCGGAATAGCCCAGATAATTCCAATTTGGACTGCCAAGAAACGATTATAAAAATTGAATTGGCGCGAAGGATAAATTTGCTGGAGCCAATAGTTGTATCTTCGGATGACGAGGATGTTGGCGTTGTCAGTGCAGCGGCGGCAGTGGTGGAACCAGAAATTAAAATAGAGCCAAGGCCTGAGACATCGCGAATTGTAAGAATACTTACACTTTCGGATGACGAGGATGTTGGCGTTGTCAGTGCAGCGGCGGCAGTGGACGAACCAGAAATTAAAATAGAGCCAAGGAGACCAAGGCCTGAGTCATCGCGAATTGTAAGAATGCTTACACCTATGGATGTTGTGGATTTGCCCAGTTCCAGCAGTTTAGCTGCGCAGCCTACACAGGACCCTGTGATTGAATTACCAGATGATGAGGATATACTGGAAATAATGACACAGTATTCGCTCTTAGGACCGGAAGTTGTAATATCCTCAGACGACGAGGATGTCATTGCACCAATCCAACTTCCTTCAAGAATCATAAAGTCACGTGGTAAGCATTAAGTTTTTTAAAAAAAAAATCGTGTAAGTTTCGGCTCACATTTGGTTCATATTTGTTTTACCTGTGGGAAAGACACAAATTTTCAAAGTGTATAAGACAAAAAAACGTTCATATACATATGTGACCTGGTCTATGAAAAGGAGAATAAGTGGCAAAAAAAAAATTTTTCCAATTTTTTGCCGATTCGCTTAAAATGACCTAAAAGTTGTTTTCACAAATTTTTTTTTTTCGCTCGTAAGCCCCTTTTTCATAGACAAAGTAACATGATTTTTTAATAATTTTTGGGGACATTTTATAACTTTTCAAAACTTGGTAAAAAAATTCTCAAGTATTTCTTGGATGATACTAAGCATTTTTTGCCGTACACACTTTTTTCGTAAGAAACCTTGGTTTTGAGTAAAAACCATTTTTCCGACCGCATAAGAAAATTTCCATGTTCAATTGGTCATATTTTGTTCAATTTTTAACCTAAGAAATTTTTTCATAAGTCATTTTAAAGGTAATTTTATTTTTTTTTGTATATATTGCACAATATCTTTACCTATCTGACTTTAAAAAAGTTATAGGCAAAAGAGTAAAAAAACACAAGAATTTTTTTTCTTTTGCTTCTTTGATTCTTTTTGGTTTCAAAATTTTTGGTGTAAGAAATTTTTTTGAATAAGCAAATGGTAAATTTAATTCTCTACAAAACGTTTTCGAAAAAAAAAACAAACGAAGTTTTGCTTCGTTCGCTAGATATTTTGAAAAAAACTGATTTCCACTGTCTAATTTACATAATAGCACTTCGCGGTTTTTAATCTTAAATGATCAATTGACCGATTTTTTAATAAAAACCAGTGAACGTAATACTTCCTTTTTAGCATGTTTTTTCGACCTAATCAATAGACATTAGGCTGTGTTTATGATCGAGCGTACTGGCATCGCGCGATGCGACGAGGATCGCTCTATCGCAAGTAGCATTTTCGCCAGCGTAATCGCTAGCGACAGAGAGTTTACGATAAAGCGGAATTACAAGCGACTGAAAATGTACTTATTGGACATTAGAAATACCGCGATTACCCCCAAAAATTTGAAAGAAGATGTCAAAAAAGTGAGCTATGGTTTTTATTTTCTTTCAACCTCAAATGCTTTGAAAAAATTGCCTTGAATCAATGTTCCTATATAAAAAACTAGTATCTCAAACATTTAATCAATTATTTATAGTTTTTTGGATAAAACTTAATTTTGGATTAAACTTATTGTTGCAAGGTTACCATGAAATAACGCAAGGAACAATTTCCAAAAACATAGCCCATTATAACATGTTTTTATTGGTCTTTTTGACAGCTATTTCCAAAAACTGGGTTATAATGGGTTAATGATTTCCACAAAAATATTCTATTAAAAATTTCACTAGTGGTCACCAAAGACAAGGAATGCTTAAAACCTTAGAACAATTCCTAAAAGATGTAATAAAAATAGTTGTTTCGAATAAAAGTTGAGCGATTCGTCGCTACTCTATTTCTAAAATTTTTGGTTTGTGAATTCTCGTCGCTCTTAATCTCCGGAAAACGCTTTTCGTTAAATCGCTGTATCATAAAGACTTCCATATGTACTCGTATATTTTGTCGCAAGTAGCGATTCGCTTTGCATCGCGCGACGCGAATTCGCTCGATCATAAACATAGCCTTAATTGTAAGAAAACATTTTTTTTTTTTTTGTGCACATTAAAATTGAATTGAATTCTTTATTAATTTTTTTTTTTTCTAAACCATTGTACAGATTATAAAATTCACTTACTGTACTATAGGCGGCTGTAACATATTATCTGTTTTTTTTTTTTTTTTTGTTTTAAGAGAAGATTTAGAAATCTATTGGCCACACACATTGAGTTAAAATGCCACCACCAATATTATTTTGTATTTTATATACGGTTTGTTTAAATTGAAATGATCTTTAACGCTCATTATACTAATAAAATACATAGAATGCCTCTTGGTTTGCAGTCTTATTATTTGCAAATTTACACTTGCTCCTGGAGTTATATAAATGTCTCTTCAACTTATATTAATTGCGCACATTAAAAAATAGAAAAGTATTTGACATAAGTTAGATCTCGAAATTTGGAATTGGTAACACTTTTGAAAAAGACTCTTGAAAATAATTTCGGTTGGCAATGTCAAATAAAATTTCCGTTTCGTCTCTCGACTAGAAACGAAAGCAAAATTCGTTCCGATACGCAATAGGGGCCACAAGCTTTGGAGTTTTGGAGTAATAACCGTTTAACTGAAGGCGTCTTTAGGGCAAAAAGGACTCACTTGACTTTAATCCGTTTTAGAAAATAATCTGGATCCAGGCCATAACAAACGGAGAATTATGGGGGTTCAAGCCCCCCAGGAAGATCTTTTACCCATATATAACGGTAGAATTTTGTGTGTGGTATAGTGTTCCTTCGTTTTTTATTTGAAACCCTCCCCAGGAGTAAATCGTGCGCACGGTCCGGTGTGGGTCAAGCAGCTTTTTAATGCTAATCCTACGATAAACTTGCAACATGCTTGGCTTTTAATTTGAAGCATTATAAGCGCAAGGAACATGCTCCGAAAAGGGCCAGAAACTTTTTTTCTATGTGGAGGATTAAGTCTTTCAATCATATTTTTCGTAGCGGTTTTAATAAGCTGCATTGAATGACTTGTCTTCATAATATGTAATAACTATTAAAACCGACATGGCTTTAGAGGTTTGAAAACATTTTTGAAAATTGAGATTTTTAAATTTTAATCTTAAATACTAAACGATTAATAGTTTTGAAAACGTCCTTAGATCAAATTTTGTAGAGAATTTTTATTCCAATATTATCTTCTTAGAGAGTCTTGGTCCAAAATTAAATTTGTTTTAAAAATAACAAATTTTTAAGGAAATTATCATGTTTTTTTTTTTAGAAATACTATGTTTTAGGGAAAAACATAAATGCAGATTATTTTAAAAAGAAAAAAATATTAATTTTTCTGGTATTGAACTGGTATCAAAGTTGAGAATTTATTGAAAAAACATTTCGGTTTGGTTGTCATATTTTCTAAACTAATTTGGGGTCGCTAAACACGAAAACGCTTTTTTTGCCTTTATATTTTCGAGCACGCAACTCTGCAAAAAATATAAAGTTGTCGTGAACTTCAAAAAAGTGTTCAATTACTCGTGAGTACTTACTGACAAAGAAAAAAAAATTTGAAACATTGACTGGTTGGAAGGATATTTAAAAAAAAAATTGTCTGTTTTGATTAACTTGACGGTGCTATTTGAATTTAGCAGAATTGTTCTGTCGCTTATGGTTTCCGAGATATCCTGCCCTAGATGTTCAAAAACATGATTTTTTGAGGTTGTAAAATTGTTTTGCTCTTTTCTGTTCTTGAAAATGATCTATGAAACGGTCTTGTATGTATAATTTTTATTTAAAAAGTAATGATCATTTGAATAAAACATCATAAAAGGTATAAATTGAGCAATAGCTATAGAGGATCCATATATGATTTTTAACTTTCATGATGTTATTTTAAAATGGTGATGACTTTTTTAAAAAAATACCACTAGCTCATTTTTAAGACATAAAGCCGTACTAAATTATGCATTTAATACAAAAAATGGCGAAACAATTTCGTGCATCCAAT
The DNA here is from genome assembly GCA_951812925.1 of Calliopum simillimum. Lineage (NCBI taxonomy): Eukaryota > Metazoa > Arthropoda > Insecta > Diptera > Lauxaniidae > Calliopum > Calliopum simillimum. Next base: position 34,245,353 of record OX638370.1, read on the forward strand.
AATGTAGTAACTAAAAGAAAAAAATTTTTTTTTACAACTTTGAGAACGGCTCTATGCCTAAAAATATACTACATATTTTGAAATAATTTTTTCTTGTAAATTGATTTGCATTTAATTCCCTGCAATATAGGATTTCCAGAGCAAATATTCCCGCCCTTTAAAATTTACAAAAAACCAATTTCTAGAAAAAAAGTCACGAAATTTTTTTTTTTTAAATTACTATTTTTGTGCCAAAACGGCATCAAATTTCACTTTTGGACCAAAACTTTCTAAGAAAATAATGTTGGCCTAATTATTCTCTACAAAAGTTGACTTAAGGACATCATCGAAAGTCAATAGTTTCGAAGTTCCGAGCATCTTTTAGTCCATTTTTCAAGCTTTGATCGATTTTTTTTTTTTAATTTTTTTTTTTTTTTTGATCTATTTTTGATCAAAATGGATGGAGAGCAAACAAAATCACAACTTTGCACATTTTATAAGGACTGTCCCAGAAAAATTGATACTTTTTCATCAATAAAAAAAATACCCAATGAATTTTTTTAAGTTTTCGAACTTTTTATTGATTTCTAGACATCTTTTTTGTTTAAAACGTGATCACCAACTGTTATATATTTTTTAATCGTGATGTTATATAGAAAAAATAACACCCTTATTTCGGCCTTCACGATCGTCAGGTAAATCATAATCTTAAGCAACAAAAGTATCAAAATTTTCTGGGACAGTCCTTATATCATTCCTAATTAACATCGAATGCTATCAACAAAGTTCGTCTGAACAAGTCCTTGATAGAAAAAAAAAACGACTGAATGAGAGTGAGTTCTTTCAAGCTCCTAGAATAGTGATCGGCGTTCTATAGCACAATTGTGCACTCAAAAATCTACCTAGCTCTCTATATCCTTTTCTTTCTTCTATCTATCTTCTCTCAAACATAAACTCTCACTCATTAATTTGCCGACCACTGTCCTATAACAAAGGAAAAAATCTCACATTTATAACTGAAACGTTGCTCGTTTTTTTTTTTTTTTTTTTTTATTAAGTCTAATTATTAATTCATAATGTCCTTCAGCCAAAAGGGTATCAAAACCCTATTTTGAGCTTTCATCTACGCCAATTTCTGCGTTCAAAAAGAAGCAATTGCGAAAAAGACCAAAGTCGATGTCTGCTGAAATAGCTAGCTTTCCACCACCTACTGCCACGAATTCTAGGGCCATTGAGCAATCAATGGAAGAGACAATGGAAACCAACATGGCAGCTATTAATGAAGCATCATCGCCACCACCATCGTCACCACCACCACCACCAGATATAACAAGAGAAGTAGCAGCAACTGCAATACTATCAAACACTGATGAAAGCAATAACCAGCAACAAAACCGCAACCAAACTCGACGGTGTATTAATCAGTTTAAAAGAAATCTTAAAATGGATGTGGTAGATAATGGCAATTACCGATGTAAAATTGAACACGTAAACAGAACAGTGCTGGTAAATGCGATCGCCGATAGAATGCTAGCCCAGATGAATAGCAATCAATTCATTGTGCCAAGGTAAAATGAATGTGGCTATCTTCTAAAACATCTTATGCAAATTCAGTAAAAAATTATGTCGCATAATTTTAGGAGGTTGTTTTATTACTGTATTAATCTCGAATTCCATAGCGGTTATAAATTTTGCTCTTAATACAGAAAAAAATTTGGCCTAGCCAAAAATTTAATACCCTACAATGGACCATTTTGAAAATTTTACTTGTATGCTCAGAGTTTGCGCTAACTATACATAGTATCTGCGCGAAATTCTGTGCCATCACCTCAAATGACGCTTGCACTGCAGCATTATGAAAATTTTGCTTGTAGGGGAGATGCCTAGAGGTTGAAGGCAATCGATGTTATCAATTTAGAGCAAATTATCGAAACTATCGTAAATCACCTCATAAATCTCTTGTGGAAGCGTAGTATAATAGAATTTATTTTATGAGATCATTTATCACATCTTGATTTTTATTTAAAAATAGTAGTTGGTCAACAATATTAGGTTTAAGGTAGCTTCTGCGTTCCGAAATAATTTGTCAATCCTTGCTGAAGAACATCCTTTTTGATTTGGAGGACGATGCAGAGCTTAGAACTGAAAAATAAACTTTCGATGGTGGTTAAAAAACAACGATTGTATCGAAAATTGAAAACATCGATTGCATTCAAGCTCTAGAGGTGCTACGCTTTGTTGATCGAGTTCGCCTAGTTGTTGCTCAGAGCTTCCTGTAACTATTCCTAGTATTGGTGCAAAATTTTATTACATTACCTCAAACAATGCATTCAGAATAGCATTTTTAAAACTTACGGTAGTATGAGGCCCTTTTGTTTTTGATCTGAGCTGTCTGAGTGAAATTTTGTTGAATTATATCTAAAAACGTATTAAGTATAGAGTTTTAAAACTTTTGCTAATATGGGAGTTACCATGCCCTCTGGTCCGAATTTACCTAGATTTTGCTCAGTGAGAATACCCTGAGGGTGTTGGGCATCAATAAATACTAAAATTATGCGACATTATTTGAAAATTATGTCGCAATACATTGTAACTGAAGTTTTGCAAGGCAGCCTTTGTGAAATGCTAATTTTATTAATTTAATGCTTAAACCTTTTTGCATCACAGATTCATCGCTTCATTTTGGAAACGGGGTAAACTCTGTTTTATTTGTGCCGATATGACAACACGTCAATTTCTTATTGACACCGTTGCAAGCTTACCAGAATTATGGCCTGATTGCTCGTTGGCTGCAGAGCAATTCAATGGCCCTCGAAACCCTAAACGTGTTCGTTTAATTTTAAGTGAGCAAGTTCTTGAAAGTTGCGCCAACTTTATGGAGGCGTTAGCTAGACAAAACCCTGATCTAAATGTGTACCAGTGGGAGGTTGTCAATCGTGGTTTTCGGAGATACAATGGTGATATATTGTTTGATTTCAACATCGACCTCGAGTCATATAAAGAACTGCGTAGGAACCGGGGCTACGTTTATTTCGGGTTTGGAAGATTGCTATTTAATTTGAATGCAAACCGTAAACTTAGTAAACTAAATCCTTTTATGAGGCGTATGATGTTTTGCAATCTAAACAGGTAAGTTTTTTTTTTCACATTTCAAAATTGAATTAAATCAGTTTTTCATTCCTTTCAGTCAGTATAATGTGCAGTCATAAAATAACATCATGCTTATAATCGAAAAAGAATTTTACTCTTTTTATTTTTAATTATTGAGGCTTGTTCCGTAATCCATGTGGTTTCAATTACTTTTGATTTTGCAAGCTTTTTGATGAAAAAGAAGGATAAAAAGTATTGGAATCTCTTTTTGTGGAGAATAACAGGTTCTACAAATAATTTTGATTTGTATTTACGAAAACGTAACCGTTTAGAAAATATTCGACAAAATCGAAAAGTAATTGAAACCACACGGATTTCGGGACATGCCTAATTATCCTATAATTTGATTGTTTTTCAAACAGCACTTACAAAAAGGTATTAAACTCAGAAGTGGGTGTCTTATTACAGTGTGTAATTTGTAACTCTAGTGCTTTATTCTTATTTTATTATATGTATTAATCTTTAATACTTGCATATTATTTATTTTCATTTTCATTAAGTATTCAGCTGTGCTTGAATAGAAATGTGAATTCATTTATTTCATTTATTATTTTTCTTATTATTACCCAATAAAATTTTTGAACTTGTAAACTTAGCCATACACAAATCAAAAACAATAAGGGTATTCCTTAAAACGTGTAAATGCCTCGTAAACTCGTAGTAGTTGTCAAGATCAATACGAACTTTGTCAGCCTTATAACGTTTTAGATACTTTTACACGTTTTAAGGAACACCCTAAATGATTTATTATACTATTAGGCGGCTATGGTAGCATGACGTTTATGAGATGTCATTTTGAAGATTTGACGGTAAAAATTTAGGTAAGGTTATTTCCCATAGGATTTTATTCAAAATTGAATTTGTTTACCGGTGTCTTGCAATTTCGTTCAAAGCAATTTTTAATTGGTCCAAGTCCACTGATTAAAATAAAAATGAAAGTCATCTATGAGGTCAGCCATCATCGATCGAGCAAAAACTTTGGGGTAGATTACTAAGGGACCAAAATATATAATAGCCTGTTGATGAGTGAGGTGGGTTACGGCTAAATCACTTCATTAATCTTCGGTGGAAACATGCTTTAAGGCGTGTTTTTCTTGGCGCGTATATACAATTGTATTAATTTCCAAACCGAGATAACTCATGAACAATGAGTGAATCAAACGATTAAAGTTGCAAGGATCTTTTATAGAGAATCATTTAAAGAGCAAATAATTTACGTTTAGTGCGAAGAAAAATTTGCTCTTTAGAAATTTTTCAATAAAAATACTTAGGTGGCGATAAAGGTAACAAAAATTACAAATTTTGACAGTACTACGAGTTCCGACGTTTATTTGAAAAGGTTAGTATTTCTAGACCATGAACATATTTCGACACTTCAACCTATTAGAATTCGAGTAGTCCAAAAATGTTCTTCAAAACTCGTTTATTTTTGAATAAAGCCGTTTTTATTCATTCCTGTAGAATTGTAATTGTATGACTTATCAATGTTTTTTAAATGACCGATTCATTAACCATAATTATTCTTTTAGCTAATGGCTGGCGCTAGATTAATGATTTCGAGAAAATTGTACTTCCTGATGTGCTTTTTTAGCCATAAGCTTCAGCTCCGTAATACCCGTTCTTTCTTTTCAACATTGAAAGTCCTACGATGTAAGCGTTTTGAAGCTTATAGCCTGTTTCGGTGCCGTGACATAGTCCCCACGAAATGGGGATTATGTCCGCCAATAATTCGGACATAGTCCCCATTTCTAAAATGGGGATTATGTTTCAGACATAATCCCCAGGAAAAAACGGACATAGTCCCCATAACGATATTTTGTTATTGACAACAGCCGCAGCTCAGGATTTACAACTCCCAAAAATTCCAATACCGTTTTCGCGGCGGCCTTCAGCCGCTGATCAGACTATAATATATCCAACACCTAGTTTGCTAGCCACAGTAATTTTACATAAGGGTAGGAGTAAGTGGGCGGCCTGCGGCCACAACTCAGGATTTAAAACTCCCAAAAATCCAACACTGGCTTCGCGGCGGCCTTCGGCATCCACACTATGTATATTGATTTTTTAAATGGATTATTGCAAAAATTTTGTTCAATCTTAATTAAATTTTTCGGACATAACCCCTATTGGGAACAATTTGCGGACATAACCCCCATGACCAAAATGGGGATTATGTCCGTTGGGACTATGTCCGGCAACCGCCTCTTTCCACCGGAGATTTATTTTGGGATTTATGGCTATTTTCAGATTTAGCTGACATTTAATACATGAAGAATGAGGCGAGTTACGGCTAAATCACTTCATAAATCTTCGGTGGAAACAGGCTATTTCAAAAAATCATTTTATACGCGCTTGTAAATTTCTATTGGAGAAAGTGTTTCCTGTAGAAGCGATTAAAATTTTGCCCCTTGGGTAGGGATAATCCTACCAAATTTCCTAAAACCACTACTCAGCGCGAAAACATGATTCCGATCATTATGCTAATTTTGATTAATTTTCATGTGCCATTTGAATGAATGAATATTGGTGCAATTTTGTATAATTTTCGCTTTCCATATAACTTTATTTTGAATATTCTTCATTTATCCAACATCTGGCAACCATTTCGGTATTTTAAATTTTGATGGGTCTGAATGAGTGTGAAAGAGACAGCTACAAGCAACGTGGTGTGGTGAATAAAGTTTGACAATAAAATTTATTGTTTTTGCAACGAACTGTCAATCGTTGACAGTCACTTTTTTCGTTTCGCACTGCGAATTGCTTTTGTTTTGTTTAATTTTGATGAAGGCAGAAAATTTATAATAAATAATAAATAAATGCAAGAGTGAAAGCAAAGTGCTTGAAGTTCAGCAAAGTAAAAAATGCATACATAAAAACACGAAGTCTTAAGAACAAACTGAAAAAAAAAAACCTAAACATTATGAGACTTTTGCATTTAGAGCAACTGCATCTTCTTCTAGTGCTGCTGCTGACTTTTTGGAGCGCTAGCTTCCGCTGCTATTCTGCGACACATGTGACTGGCACTTTTAGTACGAAGGAATTTTTTAAATTTATTGTTAAATTTGGTTTTCAAAAAGCCGAAACGCATTCACAACGCGATTCCTTTGGTTATATATACGGAAATATTACATCGGAAGATTCATTCGGCGGGGCTGCTGTAACCACAACCACCAATAGCGTTTTCAATGGCAACACAGGTGGTGCAACTCTTGTTGTCTTGGATAAACCGACATTTATCGAATTCTATAGTAATCGCAGTAGTGTTTATGATCATGGACGCGAGTGGGCGTGCCAACGCATGTTTGCACATTTAAATCTTTTGGCGTATGACAGTGATTGCAACAGGAATGCAAAACGTGATTTTTTACGTCGAGTGCCTTGTCCGCAAGGTCAGCTGTGTGCAGATGAAGACAGTCCTGCAAATGTGGTGCCAGGAAATCAATTTACTTATGTCATTAGCGAAGCATCACAGCCAAGGTGGGTAAAAGATTATTTAAGGAATTGAGTACATACTTATAATACTAAAAATGTTTATGGTATTGTTAAAACTGGAAAGAAAATCTTTTCAAGAAGATGTCTATGCAAAATGAATCGTTCTAAATTTCATAAAAGATTTTAATATGATCCAAGTATGTACATATAATAATTCAGGCTGTCAATGAAAGGCCAAAACCACTTCACCATAAAAATCCAAGCATCTTTCATGGAGTAATGTGTTAACATTAAGATCCTTTACAAAGTTGCAAAATTTAATTAAACACAATTTGCTTGCATTCCATTAATATATTTAACTGCGCCCACCCTGTTTATGACTTCAAAATTGTCTCGCCCAGAAAGTGTCAATTGATAAAATACAAAAAAAAAAAAACAATTTCCTATTTCTATTTGTTTATATGAGACTTGTTGATAATTTATAAACCTGTCTCTTATCAAAAAGAAGAAAAAAATCAGTAATTTCTTACCGTGGTATCTTCAGATAAGATAAGCAACAATAAAATATAATTTTTTTATTTCGTTTTGAATGTATCTTTGAAATGACAAAGTCAAGAAATTTTTGAGAACTCTTCATAAAGATAAACATTAAATTGCACCAATTAACTTAATGATACTTAAGTATAATCCCTGATTTTTTTTTCCAAAACAAAATACGTATAATTTGATGTCTTAGTCAAAACCATATCGAATTTAATGAAAATTTAAAAACAATAGGCATTGGTGTGAGAAAATGGCTCATTTAGAGAATGAAGAAAACAAACTATGACAAATTTATAAAATTTCTTCCGGAATGATAACATAATAGTTGGGTACATAAATTTGCTATGGTTTCATTTGCAGATTTTCCTAAAGCATATTGCTACGTCTACCAAATTGTTCAGAATGTTTACAAAGTCTAAAGTAAATTCAGGATTGTTTGATTCATTCTTGATAGATTTGGATGGATTACTAATGAACATATAAAATCTTCAGTTTTTGCTATTAATAATTACTTGCTAAACTTTAGGAAAAAATGGAATAAACAGACTGTGCATAAATTAACTTTTATATACATAGTACTTTAAGATATGTTCTCAAAATTTGCACAACAATTATTTCTGTGTTCAGATAATCGGTATCGATAATTTTTCTGTAATTGTTATTATGTTGTCCGGCGTATTCTTCTCGTTGTAATCTATAATCTGGATTGCTCATGTACTTGTTATTTCTTAAAAAAATAAGTTACAAAACCGTGTATCGTGCTTTTTGTATACAACATTCAACTTTAAATTTAGTGTCTTATGAAAATTGCGATAGCAGGTTTTGTCATCTGAGCATGAACAATTTATTGTTGATAAATTTTTGAGCAATTTTTTTATGTTTATCATTGTTCTAAACAATACGTCGAGTAGTTTAGATGTGATGCGATGGCAAACACACAAACATTTTGTATAGTTAGATTAAACTAATACTTATCAAGGTGGCATTTTTTAAATTTTTGCATGTGACTTTAAAACTATGCTTATTTGAAAGACCAATGTTTCAGTCACAATCGGGCATTTTTTTTTAGTTCATTTAGGGACCTATCTTGAAAGAACTTCCTCTCATTCTTTAGACATATTTTGTTGGTGGTATTCGGCGTGAGTAATGAGTCTTTATAAAATATATAAAAAAAAAATGTTTTCTATCGGTCAGATATCGGGTATACATAGCTGAAAAACTGAATCAACTTAAAAACCTAAATTTTCCAAAAGGTTTTGTACGCACTTACGCCAAGTCGATTTTAGAATTATTACCCATTTTGAAAACACATACAAAGCAGTTAGTTAAAACCGCTTGGTCTTGGTGAAAAAAACGAATGCTATGGAAAATATAAACGAAAAACTAAATCCTCCATACAAAAAAAAAAAAAACTGTTTTTTGGACCTGTTCGGTGCCAATTTGTAGACACTTATGATGCTTTGAATTAAAAATAAAGTATACTGCAGGTTTACCATAGGATTAACTTCATAAAGCCGCTTAGTCCACATAAATATTTTATATATATACATATTTTTTTGCAATATTTTAGGTATAACAAGACAAGTGAATTTTTTTTACATAACACTTGATATGGTAGCTAAAAGCTCTAGATATTTTCTTTAAAATCTAATTTAAATTTTTAAGAATTTTTAAGTGTGTTACTTAATGACATTTATATATTGAAAATTGATTTTTTAATTGAACTTTTAGTCATACATTTGCAAAGATCGATTAACATTTAAATCTATCAATGCATTTTCTAACACATAATTATGACAAATCAAGAAACGGATTAAAAACACGGCTATAGTGACATATTTTTCGTCTTTCGCCACAAATACCCATCAGACTATTTTTGTTGTAATTATAATTATTGTATATTTATTTCACTAAATTAATTATAATTGAAAAATTGCAAGTTTGAAAACTTTTTGTGTTTTTTGGCCTGGGGAGGAGTTGAACCAATATATAAATGTCATTAAGTAACATAAGGTGGCAACACCTGCAATCGGTATTGAATTTGTTCCAAAGGAACAACTATAGCAAATATCAATAAATAACACAAACAACAATTATGATATATCAATACGTATTAACACACGAACAAAACTGGCAAAAGTCGGCTTCGCAGCCGGGCAAGGCTGGTGCAGTGGTAACGACTTCTGCTACCAACCGGGAGGTCCTTGGTTCAACTCCCGCCCAGGCCAAAAAACACAAAAAGTTTTCAAACTTGCAATTTTTCAATTATAATTAATTTCGTGAAATAAATATAATTATAATTACAACAAAAATAGTCTGATGAGTCTTTGTGGCGAAAGACGAAACATATGTCACTATAGCCGTGTTTTTAATCCGTTCCTTAACTTGTCATAATTATGTGTTAGAAAATGCATTGATAGATTTATATGTAAATCGATCTTTGCAAATATATGACTAAAAGTTCAATTAAAAAATCAATTTTCAATCTAATTTAAATTATTTCGATATCTTTATTTTTCTCCGAAAAATCGTAAACTGAAATATTGAAAAAACCTTTTTTTTGCACTTTTTTAACTTTTAAGGTTAAGGATATCTCTGAGAAAAATAAATATTGAAAAAATTTAAATTATGTTTTAAAGAAAATAACTAGAGCTTTTAGCTACCATATCAATTTTTATGTAAAAGAATTAACTTGTCTTGTTATATAACCTCAAATATTGATTTGTTAACTTTTAGGCTAAAATATCTCCAAAACCATACGAGTTATAGCGATTCTGATGCCAGATTCGATCATCTACGATTTATCCCTGCAAAGTTATGGAAAACTCAAAAATTATGTTAAAAGTAATACAGATACTTATTGGTCATATTTTCCAAAAAAGAATATGTTTATAAACCATACATACCAATTAAACCATTTTAGGATGGCATGAATCCAAACCCAGCCTTTATAGCCGTCTTAGAATGACCATAACTTTGCAAAGATAAATCGTAGATGATCGCTCAAGAAATTTTTTGAAAGGGTAAGAGAAAATGTACTGTAGTATACATATAAAACAAAGCAGAAAACATCTTTACGTCCTGAAACAAAATTTAAATCTGCGGAAAACCGTTTTTTAGAAAAAATCTTTACGTCCTGTAACTAAATTTAAATCTGCGAAAAACCGTTTTTTAGCACTTTGAAATCCTGCCTTGTGAAAGGGATTCTGCGGCCAGATTGTAAGCATAGAAATCGCGCTTCTAAGCTAAGAAGAGTATACGTTTCAGCTCGGTATGATGTATGTTTATGTGAGCGCAAAACTGTCAACATGTTCTTTGAATGGTTTTTTGTTCATTATTTTTTTATGGTGCTAAGTTAACTGAAATATTTAAAAAGAGGGAAGATTAAGCTTTCGTTTAATTCATACTTTTTTTTTTGGTCATTTAATTAGAACAGACGCTATAGCAGTATTTTGGAGAAAACATGTTGAAACTTTTGCTTCCCACTGTATGTTTGTTCATATGTACATTTTTAACAATAACTTGCCGATTATTCATTTTTTCTGTTTCTGTTGACCTCAAGCCTCTTTTACTGCTGATCTACCATAAGTCAGCTTCGCATAATACACTTAATATATTATTTTACTTTCGATTTCAATTGTGGCATTCACAATGCCAGGTTTTACGTTTTCTTTCCATTTGTTTTAAACTTTATTTCGTAAACGAAAACGAAAGTTCAAAGCATTAATAATTGTATCAATTATAATTGTATCATTGTTGAAAGTATTTTTTATTTACTAAAGAAGATGAAAGTAATAAAATATAACAAAAAATATGTGTTTTTAATTTATTTTTCAGATTTTGGTACGTTGCCCTGGTTGCTTGTTATCGCAATCGCACAACATGTGAATGGCATGCATATGATTTCATGAAATCTAAGATCAGCAGTGACAACAGCCATAGTGGTAGCAACAATACTAATAATGCAAGTAAAAATCATGCAACACTTTCAACAACAACATCACTTGTCATCAATTATGATATACGTTTAGTAAATGGCAATCCCAATACTTCTGCTGCCCACCCGTTAACATTTCAATTTTCGTTCGATCAACAAAATCTTTTGGAAATGTATTTAATATTTTTATTTGTTTATATTGTACTCGTACCGATACAATTTTATGCGGTGCGCTTACAAAAACATCCTGTAACGAAACTTTTTACATTAAGTTTAATAAGTGAATTCATCAGTTTGGCGCTTATAACGGTGCATTTAATTAAGTTTGCAATGAATGGTGTGGGCGTGCCGGATATGCAAGCAGCTGGTGATATTTTGGATATATTTAGTAGAGTGAGTATGCAGTTTATTTATTTAAAAAATCATATGAAAGTTTGAAAACGATGTGTGTGTAAAAACGCACTCGAAGTTCTTGAAACCTAGGGTCGAATCGGTGCATAAGTGAACGTACAATTTGTGCGGTAAAATCATGTGTTTCGCATGTGTTTCGCAAAACGAAACCCATGATTTTGCGTCACGAGTTGTACGTTCATTGATGCGGCGATTTAAGCCCAGGTTTTAATTTGTCTATAACTGCGGGCGAATATCTTTAATAATAATTAATTTTTGTTCATATAATTATTAACTTTTTTTTTTTTAAATAGTATGGTTACTATATGTGTCGTTCATTTAAATAGTGGTCCATTTCATTTAAGAGCAAAAGGAATGGCATACCCAATCTTTGCATAATAATCGGTTATTTAATAAATATGGTTTTTTTAAACTTAATGTCATCAATGCTGCACCATCAAGTAAACTTTCTGTGAAAACAGAGCCCAATTTTATTCCTTTCTAACAAAATGCCGGCCAATTAATGTTACTTTTGCCCTTAAATGGACTTGCGTCACTTTTAAAATGCACGACACATACATATACGCTTTGTCACCCGAAATAATACTAGTAAGGGTGTTACCTTTGGCCTGACCAACAATTAAATACCCTACACTGCAGCAAAATTGAAAATTTGAAAATTTCGCTTGAATGGGAGGCGCCATGCTTTCTTATCCGTTCTCATTTAGTTTTTGCTTAGAGCTTGCGCTAACAATTCTTAGTATTTGTGCGAAATTTGGTGAGATTATCCAAAAAAACGCATTCAGTGTAGCATTTTGAAACTTTTGCTCATATGGGAGGTACCACGCCCTCTTGTCCGAATTCATCTAGTATTTGCTCAGAGCTTTTACTTACTATCTCTAGTATTTGTGTGTATTTTGGATGCGTTATCGTAAAAAAATGCGTTTTGAATACTTTTTTTTTATGAGCGATAGGCTTGTCTGTTGACCGATTTTGCTGATTTTCAATCCCTCAAACTATCTTTGATAAGAGTGTACTAAATTTGACCGAATTATCTTGCTCCCTATACCTGCCACGCCGCCTCTGTGTTACAAACGGCAGGACAAAGTGTAGGGTATAAAAAGACATTACATCAAAAATTCAAAATTGAGTTTTTGAGTGAGTATCCTCACATAGCTCATACATCTAAAAATACCGATTTTATTTTAAGCTTTAAAATCTAAAATATTTTGAGCTTTACGATTTGTTTTATTTTAGGTTTTTATATGTAGACTTTAGCACTTCTAGATACTTAGAGCAATTCTGTGGCGGAATTCAAATTTCGCATTGAAAACTACTTCGAAAATGATTTTTTTTTTTTATAATTCGAATAATGTATATTCAAAAATATACCTATCTGATTTTTGTTTTTCAACTTTAAATTTTTTTCGATAAACTACAATTTTGACAAGACCAGCTTCGTAACTAATTTTCGACGAAGAATAAGACTACATTCGCCGTTTTGATCGCCAATGTGGCCACACCCAAACAAGCTCAAGAAGCGCCGTGCAAAGTTTAAACTTTACTGCACTGCAATCAGACTGTTATTGAACTGCGATCAAACGTATATCGCCAGCAATTGTTGAAATCTATGTATTTTCTGCTATACACGAACCTTTTCTTGGTTTCCATTAGTTACGTTTGTTATGTTTGCAACTCTTAGTTCGAACTGTACTGTATTACGTTAGATGACGCTGATGCTTTGTTTTCACAGCAGGGTGCAATGAAGATTTATTTTTGTTGCTTATTTTTTTTTAATTCTTAATTAACGTCAAAATATTTAAAACATAGCCATTTACACATATCATATTTTATCATATCCTAACATTTTTTAGACCACATTTATGTTGATACTATTGTTGCTAGCCAAAGGTTGGGCTGTGACACGTCAACAAATTAGCCGCACTGGCTGGATTATTCTTATGACCATTTGGGTGCCCTATTGCGCTTTTCATGTGTTCCTTTACATTTGGGATAGGGTAAGTATTTCATAAAAATTTAATTGAAATGTAATATATATTTTCATGTTAAAAATTTTAATTTTCTTTTTTTAATTTAACAGACGGAGGTGGATATAATTTCGGATGTGGATGAGTATCAAACATGGCCGGGTTGGATTGTATTAATACTGCGGTAAGCAAACTGATGTGTAACAAAATCGAAAATTTTTTAGGAAACTCTAAATCTATATCTATGAAATATTATATCTACCTACACCTTATGGCAAATAGTTGATAACTATCAATATTTAAAAGTTATATTTTGTTATAAAAAGCTAAATAATACGTGGCAACAATCTTCAACTGTGCACTAGTGCTATCTATCCTATAACTACTTAGGAGAGTGGGGCCTCACTAATAATGCCATAACTATTTCGATATCTGGCTTTTTAATTTATCTAATGCTAGTTTTTTCCGTATTTTGACATTTAATTTTCAAGAGATCAAGATTTTGGTTTTAACGACAGACCCAGACAAATTGACACGTTTGTTCATTACGATTTTGATTTACCTGATCATGGTGTTGGTCGAAATATAGGTGCAATTTTTTATACTTAGGGTGTCTTGAAAGTTTCGAGAGTAAATAGTTTGACATTTTTTAGGATAAGTTTCTTCAGACGTGTTATTCACTTGAAAATTCAATTCATATATACAATCGTATTTTCTCGTGATAATTTCCATGCGAGGATTTTTTATGATAAGTTTTTTTTAACAAGGGTGCATCGATCGACTGAAAAAGAGTTTTGGCATCGAAGCAGAGTGTATGAGTGGTCGAAAAAGTCCAAGCGTGGAAGGACTCACTTAAAGACAACCCACCCGAAGTTCGTCCAAAAACAGCTGTTGTGTCAGAAAACGTCCATGCTGTGCAAAAACTAATTGAAGAAGATTGTCATGTGACCTATTGAGAAAACGGGTGATGTCTAGGCATTAGCAAACAAAAAATCTTGCACGATTATTTAGTGGTGCGGAAGCTATCAGATGCTCAAAAAAAGAATCGTGGCGAATGATACCATCATCCGCTTAAAAACTTAGTCATTTATACATTTCTATTCCGTAGCACAATGTTAGGGAATAAATTTTTCCAATTAACGCCAAAATACTCCCTTACAAATTATTGTCGATAGCCTTATTTTTTCAGTTCATTTTACCCTACCAGAAAATTTTGTTGCGATTGCAAACTAGGGAGTAAGAGAATAAATTCTCGAGAATATTTATTAACAACTAGCTTATTTACCCGGCGTTGTTCGGGTTTAGTTTAATTTTTGATTCGAGGTTATTCGCTGAAAAACAAAAACAACAAATTGCTTATTATTATTATTTATTTATTTATTTTATTTTCTTACTTCATTACAATTTGAACAATTTCTATATAATAAAAGCCTTACATAATTTAGAAAATAAAATGTTAGTCATTTTATAGACATTTTATGACCAACGGCGAAAGACTTTACATTTAGATAATAGTTGTTGTGGGTTTTTTTTTTTTAACTAAAATCTGAGGTAACATAAATATTCAATGAGATTCTGAAAATTCAGGATAAAAATCTAACTTTTTTTTTATGCATACAAGTAAGTAACATACATATAGTAATAAGTTTAAAATTTTAATACATTATATTAACACTTTAACCTGAAAACTCTCCATCGTAAATAACCATTCTTTAACATTCTTCAGAAATATTGTTCTAGATCTTAACATTCTTATTTCATAAGGCAACTTATTAAAGACTTTGGGTACAGTTACAGTATAGAAGTTTGAGAAGTGCGTTTTATTAGAAGGTGGTATATTCACCAATTGCAAGAAATTTACTCTAAGGCTATATAAATTCGAATTTCTTAGGAACGCACTGTAACCACTTCGCATAAAAAACATTTTAAGGACTTTAAAGACAGGTGCTTCATCGGTAGAATACGAAGTTGACAAAATAACGGCCAGCTGTTTGTAGTCTATTTCTTTTACAAATGACTCTGATGATATGGTTCTGCGCTAAAAATAATGGTTCAAGTGTGCTATCATAAGCCCCACCCCAACTTGATAAACCATATTGTAATTCAAGGGTGTCAGCGTAGAACAAAAGTGAGCCAAATTTGGCTCAATCCAACAACATCAATATTTCTGTACAACATTCACAGAAATAATTTTTGTTATTTTTTTTACACGCTCGTCAAAATTTCGCGTTTTTGTGCGTACGCACAAAATCTAACTCAAGCCAACATAAAACAACAACAACGACTACGTCGCATCAAAAACAAAAACAAGTAACAATATGGGTATTAATGCGTTGATGCGCAGTTGCGAAAATGCAAGTCTTTTACGCACTAACGCCTGAACGTTCAATGTGAATATTTCTATCTTGAGAAATTGCAGAAGTAGTGCGAAATTTTCGGCAATGTGTTTGATGTTTTACAATTGTCAAACTTTCGCAAACCACACTTCCGCAACGACGCAAGAGCATTGCGCATCAACGCGTGAATACCCCTACTTTTTGTGTGTGTCCCAGTTCTTAGAAATTTTGAAAATTGTTGAAATATTATTGTTGTTGTAAACGAGGCATGAAAAACAACAAAAAATTGTTTTTGTGATTGTTTAATTCGTAAAAGCGAAAATTTTGCGCTGACTGCGCTGCAGGCGCTTGGCTCAGTGATTTGAAAACGCTGACACCCTTGTTGTAATTTACGAGTTCATCAGACCATAATATATCACTGAGTAATTTTTGAGAGCATTAGTCTTTAAGCAAATACATTTTTCGTATTGCCGCCATTGTATATTTCTTAAGATCAGCTACATGTGCTTCCAGTTCAAGTTTTTATCAATTAGGACCCCTAAATACTTAAATTTTTATACCACTTATTCCACTAAAATGAATAATAAAAATGCGTTTTTAAAGCAAGGAGCACTAAAATAAGCTAATAGCGAAAACTATTTTTTAAAATATGGGGCTTTTCCCACATCACACTCTGTCACATTTTCATTGACCACCTCCTACCCCCCGCCCCCCCTATTTGTGACATCACACTCTGATCTTTTATACCTTAAAATTAATTCAACGATTTTGTTTTTTAATTTAAGGTTTTCTTATACATTCTATTTTCAACACGTCAACTATTTTGTCTCAATCTTGTTTGTTTTTTTGTAAACAAAATATGCCTTAAAATTTCGAAATTTTTTCGATTTGAATTGTGCGACATCACACTTTCCAAGACCTCCAGACCCCCTCTGTCACACTTTGTCACAAATTTGTGAACCCCCCACTACCCTTAAAGTGTGACGCAATTTATGAATAGCCACTAAATAGTATAGATGAGGCCCTAGATTGTTTTAAAATATATCATGAACATTTAATTTTTGTATTTCATGGGTAAAAATAAATTATATCGCATAAATCTTAAGCAAAAAAAGAAAAAATTAAACAATAAATTTCATTTCAGCACTACATTTATGATGTGGTTTCTGTATGAGCTGCGCAACACCATGAAATATGAACACTCAACAAAAAAACTTGATTTTTTGTTACATTTAGGCGCCTCAAGCCTAGTGTGGTTCATTTATTTGCCAATTGTTGCCATTGTGGCTTTACAAGTGAGCCCCATGTGGCGATACAAATTATTGCTGGGCATTACCAATTCGGCGGATTGTCTGGCTTATTGTGTGATGACTGGACTCTTGTGGCCAAATCGTTCTGGACAATATTTACTTTTGGCCGGAATCAAATATTCGGGTAGAGAAAAAAACAATTTAATGAAATAAAAAAATTAAATTTTATCGTTTCAATTATCTTAGGTATGGATGAGCTTGATGAATTCAATGAAGCACCACATATTGTACGTGAACGCGAACGTCGACGTAGTTCACTTGATAGTATAACTGTGAATGGTGTTGGCGCTCTTACTGCTGGTGTTGGTGGCAGCGGAATGATTGTATCGACCAGCATGCCACATTCTATGAACGGTGATGCATGTAATGAGCTATTGGAAGCAGAAGATTTAAGTGCAGAGCTTTTAACAGATTTAAATAAAAATAGTCATATTATTGCATAGGGAGCAACTAAAGATTGCTTTTAATTGAGTGAAGAAAATTAAAAAAATAAAAAATCATAAAAATTTTCATTAATGATGAATAACACAAGGCAACACAATTAGATTTGCTGCTTAAGTTAAATAAATGATTGAGCTATTTTAACTCAGAGATTAAACTCGAAGTGCTAAACCTTCTTTTGCGCTGTAGTCCCCGAGAGAGCATAGGTTCAAAATGTGCTAATGAGTTCATTCATGACTACTTTTGTCATATTTTTAATTAAAAAATGTAATGCTAATTGATACTCCATTTCATAAAGATTTCAAAATATTATATCTTTTACTCAGCCCCTTTATCTTTTCATGAGGGGAATCTTTAATTTTGGTCACAAATATTGTCAGTACCTTTCTTATATATATATTTCATAAAACGTTCCTAGAAAAAAACACTGCGTTTTTGAAAGTTACGCTTGAGAAAACCGTAGATCAAAAGAATTGTGTTCCCTTGTAGTTAAATATGTATGTATATGATGTATTCAAAACAAATCATTGTAGCCATTGTAAGAATTATTAACAAAAAAACACAAACACAATTATTTTTAACGTTGTGTATTGCATGTGATTGAACTTTTAATTGAACGTTTTATTTACATACAATATTATGTAGTTATTCCTAAGAAAATTTTATTTTTAATTTATAATTCTAATTTTTTAAATTAACATTAAATTACTCAAGCGTGTGATTTAGCTAAAGCATACAATATCCTAAAAAAGAAAGTACGTGACATATTTTGCACTACACAAGAAAAAAGGAATCATTAACGAATTTTTGGTTGATTTTATTTTGTGTTTTCTTTTTTTCGAAATTTATGCATAACTTATTTTGATATTACTTAATTACAAATAAATTAACAAAAAAAAAAAAAAATTGTTACATATTTTGACTTAGTATACATTACAAAAAAGAAAAAAAAAAAAAACAAATTATTGTAAGCTGCAATTTTTTTCTATGATTTTTTCAAATTCAAAATTTTGTACTTTTGAAATTGTGGCTTTTGAATACATATAATAAGTAAAAAAAATTATGTAGTTAAATCGTTGAATTGCGTTAAAAATAGTAAAATGATTAATTAATTATTAATTCATCGACATGATTTTAGTATACATATATACAATATTTTGAAATTTGTACGCACGCAACAAATGTAAGACGAATTTTTAAATAGAATTATACTGTAAATTTGTTTTTTTAATATATTTACATATTAAGGCTCAAAAAATTGTAGTTTATAATTATGAAGTTTGAAAATTTGTCTGCAAGTTCAGTGGAAAGCTTAAAAACAGTATAAGGGTCACCGTGAGCTTGAAAATTCGAAATAACTCTAACCACTGCCAATAACGATTCTTTCAAATTATGATTTTTCGTCATAAATTTAGTCTATAGATAACACCCTAACGATAAAAAAAAAAATTGTGACTTAATTTTTTTAGGAGTAGTCATTCAACGACAGCATAGCCGCGATAATGACAAAGACGATACAAAGTCTTAATTTCAGCAATCGACTTTTATTCACCCTTATCATCAAATTCGATTTCGAATGGAATCGAAACGAGATTTTGCTATCGAATAATATTGATTTCCAGAATCTAAATACATAATAGACATTATCTCTTCTGCCCAGAACTTCAACATGACTACGAAGGATGTCAGCCATGAAACTTATTTATGATTTAAGATTGTGTATTCAACTCTCTTGAACATTCCCCGATTCATGTATTTTTTTTTTCTAGCGGTCGTTTTCACTGTATTTCCTGCTAATTTAAGGGTTCCAATCCAAATGATGATACTCACAACAAATGAGGTCAAACAAGCTACGCAAGTGGGGTTAGATAGGTCATGTGAAAAAAGCAATCCAGACTATTCGATTAAATCTATCTCGGGGATTGAATATGGGGAAAAAGGTTAATGAACAGACATACCGCTCATGCAAAAAAAATTGTTAAATGCGTATCATTAACCCATTTCCAACTGCTGTTCGATTAATCGAACAGTAATATTGTCCATTTTCAATCATTTTTTTTTAGTTAGATAGTTACTGCCGTATATTACTTTGATTTTTTGCTATTCGAAAATATTATTTCTAACTTCCTCACCCCCCTTTTGTTGTTTCAGGGGATATATTGACAAATACCTTATCGGCAGATCTTATTTTAAATTATTAAAAATATAAAATAAAGACGAAAAAAGATTTTAATGATCCGTGGTTGGTGTGCACCTCATAGACCGTCAGCCGAAAGGTAAATATCGTCGATGCCAGTTTAAAGGAGGGTGTACATAAGCCATAGGCTCCTATTGCGGATATCTATTAGCGAAATAATCGATGGCCATAGATTGTTTCTATTAGCCCTATCTTCAAAACTACTGCACTGATTTCAGAATTTTTTATCTTCCGTGCCATTTCTATTTATTTGCAATCAAATGGCGAAAACTTTATTCAAATCGATAGAGTAGTTTCGAAGATAGGGCTAATAGAAACAATCGATGACCATAGATTTTACAGCTAATAGATAACCGCAATAGGGGCCATAATGAATCAGTTCAGGATTCACAGATTGTTGAATTTTCTTCCGAAATATTGGAGTAAAGAACAATTTTTCGGGAAGTTTTGGGAAACAAAATTTATGAAAGAAAAAAAATCATACCTAAACTGTTTTTCGCAAAAATAACATGTAATTCCATTATATTTCAAATAAAACAACATAACATGACGTCAATTCATTAAAAAAAAAAATTAAAGAAAAATGTCACTAGTTGGGGGAATACTTCGATTTCCGTGGCCCCTCGATTTGACAAAGTTTTTTTATAAATCGACCCAAAGTACAAAGTACAAATTTTCATATCTCGTTTCGGTTTTGTGATATCGGGACTTAATAAATACAAGAATACTGAAGAAACAATATCACTACAACCAAAAACAACAACAAAAGCCCTTTTATCCCTTTAAAAACAAACAAAACTTGAATACATGGACTTGCTCTCTAAAAACTTAGTCTTGATAACTCAAAAACGAAGCGAGATATCGAAAAGTTTGATGTAATTTTTTGGACTCATTTTGGATCATTTTAAGTGAAAATATTGTCAAATCAAAGTTTTCCTTAAACATCTTTAATATTCCCATGATGTCTGGAAAACGAAGTGAGATATCGAAAAATTTTATTTGACTTTTTCGACTTATTAAGGGGCCACGGAAATTGAAGCCGTGCTCTCGTTGGCATTTAGTTTTCATCGGAGGAAAAGAGGAAAAGAAATAAACTAGAGTTATTCGCTTAGAGAATGTGGTCATAAATGATTGTCTTTAAGCAACAAAAACGTATCAAAATGTAAAAAAAGGAATCACGTTTAAAAATGTATTACTTTTGGTGCAATTGTATCAATTCGGCAACACTACAGCCCTGCCCTCAGTTGTCACTTTGACACTTGAATTTATTAATTTTTAATATTCACGAAAAAGGTAGGTATGAAAAGCGCAGTCTCGCAAAGTTAAAGGAAATATATAATTTAATAAAATTAGTTTTTTGCAAATTTACAGTTTTGTTTCAGAAAGTAAAAGTTCAAAATGTTTGCTTTAAAACGTACTGCCGCCAATATAGCCGGGTGAGTACAAACCGCATAAATAGCTAAAAATGAAAACCGGCGCTTAGGCTTGGTTACATAAAAATAAAAGTATAGAACATAAGAACATACTACATACATACATTCGCACCAAAGAGATAAGTTCATTTTTCTATTTTCATTTCAAGTTCCGTTGGCCGGGGCAAACATACGCTGCCGAAACTCCCTTACGACTATGCCGCTCTCGAGCCCATCATTTGCCGTGAAATTATGGAAATACATCATACCAAGCATCATCAGACCTATGTGAATAATTTGAATGCCGCAGAAACTCAATTGGAAGAAGCCAAAAGCAAAAATAACGTTTCCAAGATTATCGGTCTAGCTGGGGCTCTTCGCTTTAACGGCGGTGGTCACATAAATCATTCAATTTTCTGGCAAAATCTTTCGCCAGAAAAATCTGAACCATCAAAGGAGCTAAAAGCAGCCATTGAAGAACAATTTTGCAGTTTTGATGCTTTCAAAAAGGAACTGAGCGCTATTACTGTAGCTGTGCAAGGATCCGGTTGGGGTTGGTTGGGCTATAACAAAAAGACAGGCAAATTGCAACTGGCAGCCCTACCTAATCAAGATCCACTGGAAGCAAGCACTGGTATAAAGTTGAAACTGAGAAGAGCCAAAGAGAAATAATTTATTATGCTTCGTTTTAGGTTTAGTGCCACTTTTCGGTATTGATGTATGGGAGCATGCGTACTATTTGCAATATAAAAATGTGCGCCCATCCTATGTTGAAGCAATTTGGGAAATAGCTAATTGGAAAGACATTTCCAGCCGTTTCGCCGCAGCCTCCAAGTAAAGCAGCAATACATTCTCATTTATTAGATTTAATCGAAAATATAATGTGTGATTTAAAGAGAAAACCAAGTAACCAGTGTTATAAAAGTTGAATTAAGCTTTTAACTAGCTGTGTCTTAGACAAATGTACATGTTTGTGGATTTTGGACAATTAACTTGGATCGATCTTCGCAAAGAAACTAAAATTACATCCCCTGTATTGCTTTTGCTTTTTTTCACGCAGATCGTTCAAAGTTTTTTGTCGAAAGTCTACATGTCTAGTTAAATCAAAACTATTAAATATTGTAAACAGAACAAGTAAAAATGTATTTTTTAAAGATATTATTTATGGAGGTTGGTGCTAAGGAAACAACGAAGTCGACATCTATCTGCCAGATTGCGAAAAAAGTCTAGGGAAATCAATTGCAGTACCAAAAATATAAAAAAAAAAACATTTAAAAAGCTAAATATCTGCAATTTAATCATGCCGGAAGCAATTTCAGTTGATGCTATCAAAAGTGATTAGATCAAGTGTAACAAATCCTGCCTTTTTTTTTTTGTTAATTCCATGCAAAAGACTGTCAGGCTACAAGATGGGGCGATTTACGGTTATTTTCAAATTTATTTGACGCTTAATACATGAAGAATGAAATGAGTTACGGCTAACACCTCAATAAATATCCGGTGGAAACAGGCTATTGCCATTGATTTATTTTAAATCTTCGTCTAAATCTCAACAGGGCTACCTATTATGCTATTGTAGACCAAGTGACACCCCTTTAAGTTTGACAATTGACATTAATCATTAAGTGTCATTTAAAAAGAGCAAATGGAAAATAAATATTAAGAAGAAAAGGAAGAATAACTTATATTTTCCAGCTTATGACACATAGCCTGTTTCCAACGGAAGTTTATAAAGTGATTTAGCTGTAACTCACCTCATTCATTATGTATTAAATCTAAAAACAGCTGTAAATCACTAAATAAATCTTCGGTGGAAATAGGTTATTACTTTCCAACATAATAGCTTGTTTCCATCGGAGCTTTATGAGGTGATTTAGCTATTACTCACGTTATTCATTATATATTAAACGTCAAACAAATCTAAAACAGCAGTAATCACCTCATAAATTTCCGGTGGAAACAGGCTATGAATCAGCGATTAGGATATAACGACCAAAAATTTATTGAATATTTTTGTAACGACTGGATTTATAAATCTCATCACAGCTAAATCTCTGGTGGAAACATAGTGGATCCAAAAAATCTCAACTTTTCAGTCAGTGGCGGATCCAGCATTATCAAGAGGGGGGCCGATTGACTGCATTTCTAGATAATAACAGAATGTTGTTAAAATCTTTACATATAATTTAGGTTTGAGAGGGAAGCCGATTGCCCCCCTTGGATCCGCCACTGTTTTCTGTAAGCCAGAGTTTGCCTTTCCATTGCTTTCCATTTCGATTTGACTTTAAAAAGACCACCCAACAGTAACCATGTCGGCGAGGCAAAGCCGACCTAAAATCATAATGGTTATATTATCTTTCCTTAGTTTTAACCCAATCTCCGTACCAAATTTCATAAATATCGATGCAGCGGTCTAGCCGTGAAAGTGTTTAGGACGTGGCACCACCCATATTATCATTTGTTAGTGCTATCCCTATCTACATACTAAATTTCATAAAAATTGATGCAGTAGCTTAGTGGCGTGGCACCACCCACTTAAAAAAAACCATAATCCTATGCACTGCTCCTCTTCACAACCTTTCCAACAAAAACAAAATCAAGCGAATATAATGAGATTTTCGCATAGAAACAGGGACTGAACAGATTTCGTTTGCCTATTTATATATAGATTTCGAAATTGCCTATTAATAGATGGCGCTAATAAAATTATATCAGAATTTTCTAAGACGTCTAAAAACTCTCCAAAAGCGTAGTGATATACTACGTTCATAGTAAAGTTTAAGCCCTGACCAGAAGTAAAAAGAAACGTCAAAAGCAAAAAAATAATCAATGTCAAAATATGTCAAAATGAATCACAACAAAAACAAAATTAGAAAAAATACAAATCAGCTGAAAGACAAAAGAAAGAACACCGTCGAGGGAAATTTTTGTTGTTGTTGAAGTGCTCCCAGAAAAAGGACTTGCGCCCTTTGCACTGGAATCCTTAGAAATAAAATGAACTGGAAATATGGAAATTAAATTCAATTGCTTGCGCTGAATTCTCTCAAAAAACCGAGGATACCGATGGAATCTTTTGTACGACGGCTTACAGAAGGAAAGTTCTTAACTGGTGGATTGGTCGCGTTTGTGTGAAATTTGTTAAAATCTAAAGTTAATATATACATATATATTATTAAAAGTTTTAACACAATAAAAATATAAATAGGCGGGCGTGTCCTCTGTCTGCGTTTCAAGTGCGTTTAATTTCCAGAAATTCTTTATAAAATCAAATTAAATTCCGTGAATGGTGACGTTTTGCTGCAAATCCTGAACCAATTCATCTTCACATTGCATATTTTGTATTTTCGGTGAGTTCTACTTTTTGTAAATATTGCTGACCTTTTGTATATAAATCTTAATCCTTTGTAAATCTCGAATTTATAACTACGGATTAATTAAATAATAACTTAATTTTAATTAAAATTAATATTTTACTGTGACGTAGGTGTTTTTGTGAAAAATCAATTTTTTGCATGGTGGTTCTAATTTTTTTTTGCGCCTGCGCTCTATTTCCACCTCCTTGGCCATTTCTTTCTTTGCCTTAACAAATTTTTAGCCATTTCCTTCAGAAAAATATGTTTAAAAATCCTTTTTATTCAATTTTAAAAGTTATTTCGCAAAAAAAAAAAAAAACAACACAGGTACTCAAAATAAAAAAATTAGTATGCAGAGAATACTTCGAAGAATTGTCAATATACCTGCAGAATTTCGAAATATCCTTGCTTGAAGTTGGAGAAAACGCTGTTTTCAAGCTTATAGCGTAGCTACAGGAAAATAAGTTCTTTTTTTTTTAATGGCATCTAATAGCCACACTTTTCCTTATCAAAATATACCTTCGAACTTTTTCAATAGAACAGTTACTTACCGAGTTGTGATCCTTTGAAGAGAGGGTATTTCAGCCCCTTACAGAGGACGAAATATTTGGGGGCTTGGCATCGCCCATTTTTATTGGCACTAGTGTCCGACCGAAGGTCACTTTTTGGCCGAAGCCGTAGCCGATTAATCGGTTTTTTTTATAACCTTCGGCCGTAGCCGAAGCCGAAGGTTCATTTATTTTATATTTTTATACCCTACTCTCAGGGTATATTCAATTTGTAGCATTTTAAGCATTATCAGGCCAAATATAACACACTTAGCGCCGATTTTGCATTGTTCAGATAAGCCTTATCGGGAATGGATCTTGAGAAGTGGTCCCTTTGTGAGATATTAGGTGCAAAAGGTTTTTGCAAAATGTTTTCCCTCATTTGATCCACGATTTTTTAGCTCAGAAAATTTGCATAAGTTGTTTTCGAACAAATTATATTCTATTTAAAGGTATTTTCTTGACCTTTAGCACTCGATTTCTCAGGAAGGCACAACTTCTCAAGGTATGACTAGAACAAAAGATCAAACCTACTATCGGAAGACCAAAAAACTGATTTACTCTACCTTTTGTATCCGATATCTCACAAAGGCACCACCTCTCTTAAATAAAGCGGCCATTTATTATCTGACTTTGTTCTGTCAGGGCTCGAAATTTTGTAATGAAATATTTAACTGACAAAAAATAATTAATAAAGAACTCTTTAATTTTTCGGTCCGGAAAAATTCTTTGTATGTTATTGAGAGATACCCTTATTTTAATGGCTTATAACTCGAAAAGTTGGAATAGAATTAAAAATGTAGAGCGTTAAAAGTGATATTACCTATCCAAATGCAATAACAAAATTAAATTTTGCCATTTACTGTTTTTGTTACATAGCCCAAAGTTTATCTCAAGACAATGATTTTTGCACTTTTGAGCAAGGATAACTCAGGATTCTGACATAATTGAAAAAAACAAAGTTCAGATTCGTAATTAGAAAGTCCCAATCCATTATAAACGGCCATCATTTTGTTTAAAAGTTTTTTATTTAACCAACAAGTTGTTTTATGCTTGAAGTTACAAATATTCGGCTTCGGCCAAACATTCGGCTTATTTTTGGCCGAAGGCGTTTTTTTGGCCGAAGCCGTAGCCGAAGCCGATTAATCAGTCGGACTCTAATTGGCACTAATACATTTAAGTTTGAAAGTATATTTTGATATAGAAAAGTTTGCCCATTCGATGTCATAAAAAATTGTTCACATTTTCCAAAAGCCTGACAACATAATTTTCTCCAATTTCAAACAAGGATATCTTGAAATCCTGCAGGTATATTGAGAATTCTGAGGATAGAGTCCGATTCAGCTTCGAAAAGTTCAAAAGACTACATATAAAAAGTATTTGAGTGCCTATGTAATCACTTTAAAGTTAATTTTTTCTTGAATCTAGACTCAACATCTTGAATCCCTTTAGTCGATAGAATTCGACAAATAAAATGATATTTCCAAGCCAATTTGTACAAAGTGACATATATTTACGTGTACAGTGGTCAACCAGTGAAGATTTCTATTCGAGTTAAAATCTAGAATATAAGCATCATTAGCTTAATGTAAAAAATCAATGGCTATCTATCATAAAGAGGAACTGGACCCTATATCTTAGAAGGCTCTGACTGCTGATTAAGCTCCTCACGGTGCCAAAAACTCAATTTTTATGTAACCTCATTTTTTTAACTAGCTACCTACAAATCAAGTGTCAAGTGATCATTTTTTTTTTGTACGGGTATATGTTTTCTTTTTCCATTTTTAAAAAGAAATCTAAAAACGATACATTTTTATAAAAAAAAACAACAAGCTAAAACGAAAATTATCATTTTCGATGTCGTTGTCCGTGTTGAATCCGAATCCAGTTTCGAAAATGCTCTCTCACGTATGGTTTTTGAGATATCCTAACCTGAAAGTTACGATCTACAAAGTTATCGATCCTATTATAAAGGGTTTTTCAATAGGGACGCTACAAAAGTAGACCGATAGGGACAGCAAACGACGCCATATTTTTCCCGCTCTCGACATTTCTCTTCAGTAAGGTTTGCCATTTCATCATGTAAAGATATACGATTATGGGCCGGCGGCGTCATTTGGCCGTACTTCTTCCGTGATGATCAAGACCGGCACGTTACTGTGAATGGGAATCGCTACCGTTCAATGATAACCGAATATTTTTGGCCCGAATTGGTTGATATGGACTTGGACAATATGTGGTTTCAACAGGACGGCGCCACAAGCCACACAGCGAATGTCAATCAATTTATTGAAAAACCAAGTTTGGTGAACGTGTTATCTCACGAAATGGCCCAGTCGATTAGCCGCCTCGGTCGTGCGATTTGACTCCGTTAGACTATTTCCTGTGGGGCTACGTCAAGTCTATGCCAATAAGCCAGCGACGATTGATGAACTTCGTACGAATATCGATCGTGAAATTGCAGCAGTATCGGCCGATTTATGCTTGAAAACTGTCGAAAATTGGGTTCAGCGTGCCCGTGGTGGCCATGCAAAATAAATCGAGTTAAATACATAATGGCGTCGAATGTACTTTTACAGGAATAAAGAATTTCATTAACGGTATTCACGAAGTAGGGCAGCTAGCGTGCCAAAAGGGTAAAAGAGCAAATTTGTTCTAAACAACAACAAAATACATTAAAGAAATTTAGCTACAAGTTAGCTCTTTTGCTACACATAACAATTAAGTAAATTTGAATAGCTTTTCTACTACAGCAAAATGTGTCAGAATTATATTGACATTTGTGTTTAAATAAAATTATTTTTTTTTTTTTTGCAAATCAAAATAAAGTGGACCGGCAAAAGGAAAAGTGCAAAGCTGGAAAGCCACTAAAATTCTATTGCACAGCTATTGGACTTTTTTCATTCTTCCGTGGTACGTATTTTCATGTTTTGATTCAAAAATTTTGACACAAAATTTTTTTATTTTTCAAAAGTAAACAAAAACCAGGTGATTTCGTAGCTCTTTAGCAATGATGCTACAGTCGTTCACTAACTTGGCTTACAATGTGCTATTTAGCTCATCTGCCCTGCCAGCTGCCCTACTTCGTGAATACCACTATTGATATTCAAAACCGTTTTTGTTTTATTTAAAAAAACTTTTGTAGCGCTATTATTGAAAAACCCTTTATTTTTAATGAAATAAAATAAAAAAGTGAGATGTTTTTTCATCCAAGTTCAGTTATTAACTATGGCGATTCTGTTGGTTTATGATTGATTGGTTAGGCACAAACCAATTTGGTTTGCCATACAAAAAGCGATTTGCATTAAAAATGTTTGTTGGTATCAAATAAACAAAATAAATTGCAAAGCAATTAGCAGTTGTATGCCTGAATGAAAAAATTCTTAGAAGGAATAAATAATTTCACTGACAAAAGTATGCAAATACTAATTTATACGAAATCACAAGTGAAAGAACGTCCGAATAGTGTTCTCTTTTGTTTGTTAACCAAACCAAAATGACCAATTTTGTTCGTATTCGACTGGTTTTTTATTTTATTTTGTAGAAAAATCAACAAACATCTTTTGTATACTAATTTTAAACTATTCATTCCAGTCAACTTTCAATTTCGATGTCTCTGAAACTAAATCCGAGTGATATTATTTTAATTTTTTTTTTTACAAAAAACCGCTTCTTCCTGAACAAAAAAATATTAGGGCCATTGTCGATAGACTGGATTTGTATCAAAACGTTATATGGCTTTTTCAGATGAACTAAATTTTTACCACATTCACCCACCATGCACGTAAAAAGCAAAGTGCAATAATGTTGTCCTTTAAATTGACAACTAACATTAACTTAAGTACCATAAAACGAGAATCCTGTTTATCGATCAATCAAGTACTGGGCAAACTAAACAGACACAATACACATAAAATGTTCAAGTGCGTAATCGATGTGGGTGGTTGTGTTTGTTTGTTTGTATGATAGATATTTCGCTGAACATAATGAAACAACAACAAGGATACTAGAAAAATCGATTGATTCAGAAAACACCAAAAAGATGGAGAGGATTTCAGTCAAATTCACTATCAATTTAATTTTTATTTAAATTTATTCCGTCTCTTCCATACGTTAGCCGTGGCAAAATTATAGTTACTATTTATAGAAATCGCCCACGTAAGATAAACATGCAACAGACGCACTTGAATCTTCTTTAACTCATCCACTTGGAATACAAACTCCCATTTTACGTCACAATGAGGAGACATTATACATACATACATAGTTTCTAATGGTTTAGAGAATATATACGAAGGTTTTTGTTTTATTTTTCCTGTAAATGCCATCCATGCACATTTATTCATTCCAATTGCGTCCAATATATCAGCCTTAACACAACACTCACATAAATATTTATTCCTTTTTGTATTAAAGTGACAACAATTCGTACTCCGTCATACGCCGTTCGGTTTTCCTATTTAGCGCACGAAGTCATATATGGAAATTGGCCCATTGTATATCTTGGTCTCGCATGGTTTTTTTTTAGAAAGTTATGACCATTTGAAATTGACGCCATGGAGAGAAAATTCATATGAGAATCCCATACGTTTTTTAACTTTCATATATCATTTTGAACTGGTCATAACTTTTTAAAAAAATCACATAAAACCATTTTGAAGACGAAAAACAGTACTAAATGATGCATTTAATAAAAAAGCGCAAAACAATTTAGAGCGTCTTGTATACAACCTCAAAAATCGTGTTTTTGAACATTTGGGGTAGGTAAGATACAGCGATTTGGGTTCAGCGTTAACAAGTTAATCGAAATTGACTATTTTGTTTTTAATTGTAACCGTTTTTTGAACTATTTTTTTTTTTCAAAAACTGCATAAATCTAAAGTGTTGGTTGTTGTTTTTTCTAATTTCAATTATGTACTAACAAAATGAGCCAATACATAATTTTACATAATTTGCCTGCACTAACTGGAATATTTCGTAATTTAAGCTTTAATATGATGCAAATCATACACAATCTGTCATATCATACTCTGGCAAGCCCTTTATCTCGGGAATCAAAAGGCGTAGCGATATAAGATTTTGCCAGCTTCTTGATCTCACTGAGAGCTGCCTAGTATCCATTTCGAAGGAAATCAGACGTATTATATGCTGCCATTTTTATACAAAATTCTGTGGCACAAAGGAAAAACCTCTTAAGTCGAGTTAAGCAAAATAGATTTGCGCAAAATTTTTCATTAGTTTTAGGTAAAATTACTCTTTCGTTTTTGAACATTATTAAGATCTTAATAAGAACTAAGAAAATGTTCAAACACAAAAGAATAATTTTGGCCAGAACTGATAAAAAAATGTGGCTCAAACCTTTATGCCACTGAATTAAACTTTCGAAATGAAAACCACATAGAACTTTGTTTTGGATCAAGAGATCCAGTAAGAAAGCCACGCTTTCCTAGTAACTACGCGTCAAGTTTGAGTTCAACAGACACACGCACCAATGTTCTAACCATACAAACGCAAGGCTGTCCGTCACCCAGAAAACTGTACTGCCACTTACCCTATACTGGTTTGATAGTTTAGCAGCTTGATATTTTGATGATTTTTCAGGAAGTTTTTCCGACTTGTATGTCTTACTTTACTGTGCACTTGCAAATAAGAAAGCCATAATTTTTGATTAAAGGTGAATTTTATGAAATTTGTACTTTAATTTATTTTACATAGGTATGTAATTTGGTGTACAAGTATTTAATAATCCGAGTGCATGTCTTCATCGTCGTCCAATGATGGATCATCATCATAGTTATCATCGAATACATCTAATTCATCATAAAATATATCTTCACTGAGATCGAATGTGACATAAGCGTATTTCCGTAAAAATGATGGATCATTGCATTCATCAAATTCGGAAACATAACGTAAAAGTTCAGAAAGTCTACGACGAGAATCATCTAACGCCTGCACTAAGTCTTCTAACGCCTGCCTTGCTTTTACAAACTCGACGATATTCTTTTGGAAATCAACTGATACGTCCCTGTATTTTTTTTTTAATTTGTACACATATTTTTTTAATTCTTCCAAGTCTTTGTCTATATTGTCCAAGTCTTTTTCTATTTCGTCCAATTTTTTATTTAATTCTTCCTTAGATATGAACTGGTGAAAAACTTTTTTTGAATCCATAAATTCCTGGCCGAAAGTCTCATCGTCTCTTTGTAATTCTTCCTTGAACATAAACCGCGATTTTCTTTTTCTTAAATCCTTAAACTCCTGGCGAGAAGTCTCCTTGTCTTTTCCTAATTCTTCCTTCAACTTGAACGGCGGAAAAACTTTTTTTAAATCCTTAAATTCATGGCGGCACATCGGGCATAATGGTGAACTAAAATCAAAGTAATTCAATATTATAATAATCATTTTTACAATCATCAAATAGTTTCCTAACCGTTTCTTCCAATTTTCAAGACACTGGTTATGATAAATATGACCGCATGAAATCATGACCATGTCATCGTCATCGCCGGCACTTTTGCCAACACAAATGGGACAGATACTTTTACCATTCATTGTCAAGAAAGACTAAATAGCCACAATTAATTCTATCTTCAAACAGAAATAAAACTAACCGTTTTGAGAAAGATTGTTGAAGTCCAGCGTTGCCATTGAAAATCTACCGAATGAAATTCAGAAAGGCAACGCTGATTATGGTTTTTTTCTAGGTTTATCAAGAGATCAGTGGTGCCAGAATTTTGTTTGAGGAGGTGGCCTCTATTAAAAAATCCCGGGATTCATCGCGACCAATCCCGGAATTGAAAAAGGCCAGGGATCCCGAAATGACATCCCCAGCTCAGTTGAGATTCTTGTAGATAGTTGGTCTTTGGGGTATTCCGAACAGAAAAAAAAAAGAAAAAAAAAATAATCCGTCGGGCCGTTTTTGAGAAATCCCATTTTGAAAATTATAATGAAATTTCCATTTTAATTGAAAAAATATTTAAAAAAATATAACCAACAAATAAAAACAAGAATAGTACTTTTATATGTATTTTTAGGATTTTAAGAGAACCTAACCTAAAAGTGCAAAAAATACCGTTTTTATACCCTACACACAGGGTATATTCGCTTTGTCCTTCCATTTGTAACGCAAAGAAGGAGGCGTGGCAGGTATAGAAAAGTATACATTTTCTTGATCAGCGTCACCTCCTGTATTGTTAGGATTTTAAGAGAACCTAACCTAAAAGTGCAAAAAATACCGTTTTTATACCCTACACACAGGGTATATTCACTTTGTCCTTCCATTTGTAACGCAAAGAAGGAGGCGTGGCAGGTATAGAAAAGTATATATTTTCTTGATCAGCGTCACCTCCTGAGTTGATATAGCCATGTCCGTCTGTCTAGCTGGTTGGCTGTCCGTCTGTGGAAATATTTTTTATGGGAAAACTACGCAAGATAATTCGATAAAATTTGGCACAGTGGATTTTCCGTAAAAGTTAGCTCGAGGGATTGAAAATGAGCGAAATCGGTTAACGGACACGCCTACCGCCCATACAAAAAATATATCCAAAATGCAACTTTCAGAGTATTTTTCACGAAAATGCAACCACAATACACATGAGTACTAGAAATGGTTGGGGCAAGCCCTGAGCTAAAACTAGGCGAATTCGGGCAAGAGGGCGTGGCATCTCCCATATAAGCAAAAGTTTCACAATGCCATACTGAAAGAGTTTTTTGAGATAATCCAACAAAATTTCACTCAGACACTAAGAACTATAAACGCAAGCTCTGAGGAAAAACTGGATGAACTCGGACAAGAGGGCATGGCACCTCCGATATAAGCAAAGTTTCAAAACGTTTTTTGAGACTATCCAACTAAATTGCACACAGATGCTAAGGACTGTAAATGCAAGCTCTGAGCAAAAACTGGGTGAACTTAGACAAGAGAGCGAGGTACCTTCCATATAAGCACTATACGAACACTCCATTTCCTCGACGTGCTCTTTTGGCAGCAAAATTAAAGTTGTTTTTCCTTTTCTTTTTAATATTTATCTTACATTTGCTTTGTGTTTAATGATATCCAATTGTGAAAATTAAGATATGCCACTTGATGAGTCTCGAAACAGCCTTTAATCACCTTATAAATCTCCGGTGGAAACGTAGTATTACACATACGATTTTCAGCCGGGCAACGACATTTTCACAAGCATGTTTGTTTTTGTGCCAAAATTTGATGTGAAATTTTAGTGGGCAGATTGTTTGAAATGTTGACGATAAATGTACCCAACAAAGGCTTTCGAGGTAAAAAAGTAAAAAACAACTTAGATTTATTTTCGAAGGTATATGGGTTTAGATTTTTTCTCAGACTGCTATACAGACAACAAGGCAGTCTGAGCAAAAATCGATAATTTTTATTCATGATGAAGCCCATAGAATCGAAAGTCGCGGAAACCCTAGTTGGAATATGAATGTTATGTGAAAAGTATTTTCACTATCTATAAAATGGATTTGAAAAAAGTTCTACACCTGAAGCACAATTTTAACGAATGTATGCATGTATTCTCCTTTAGCTAATAGAAGGAGCATAAGGCCAATATAAAACGTCTCCATTTGTTGCGATCCCTTGCGATGACTTTGACCTCTTGCTACGACTTTCTCGATTCTTGTATTTCCTTTTCCAGCGACCTTTTCCAGTTGGTTTTGGGTCTACCACGTCCTCTACTGCCTTGTGAATTCCACTCATGAGCATGGCATCAAACTTCGCAGTGTAGTTTCGGGAGAGTGTGACCAATCCATCTCTACTTGCGCAGCTTTACCTCGTTTGCTATAGCCTTCTTTCTGATTGCATTTTTGATGTAGCTCTACATTTGATATAGTGCGAGGCCACCAAACCTTTAGTATACGTCTTAAGCATTTGTTGACGAATACTTGCAGCTTGTTCGTAAGTTTTTCAGTAACAAGCCATGTTTCGCACCCATATAACAAAATCAATTTCACATTCGAATTAAAAATGCGCACTCTCGTTTTTGGGGATATAACGGAAGACCATATTTTGTTCTGTTGAGCAAACGGGCTTTTTGCTTTTGCTATTCTTAAGTTGATATCCTCTTTTGCTCCACCATCCATTCTGATCGGTTAAGAAACAAAAAAGTTATACACGTTAGAGCTTAAAATTATTATGAAATATATAAGTTTTTGGTACTTACTAGCTCGTTTTAGAAAACGAAAAAAAGGACTCTTACTTAAAAATTATTTTTCTCGGTAAGTTTATGCTAGAAAGATGTTTAAAAAACCAAAATGTGCAGAACTACATCAATTCCATATCTTTTCTGGAAACATTTTTTGTTCTATAAATAGTTTTTAAGTTATTCATCAAAAACTGACTTTTTTGACCTTTGAACCCCCAAAAAGGGGGGTTGGACCCCATTGAGCGGTGGACTTTGTTTTGTTAAGTTACTATACTACAGTTTAACAAACAACTGTGCCAAGTCCGCTGCAATTTTTTCCTTTATGACAGGTTTTAAGGGATAGCCTAAACATTAAACTATGTAAAAACCTAGCATATATAAAATTATTACATATGGGCATGTACATGGTGTCGCACGTGACCGAAACACATTCAAAGTAAAAAAAGTCAAAACAAAGCGGATTTTTATTTTGACAATAGGCTTAATTTATAGCTCTCAATTAGCCCTAAGGTTGACTTTGGGCAATTTTTCGTTTTCAAGATAATTGCAAAATACCAAGGCGGTCGGACGGGACAAAAACAAAAGTGGTTTTCGCGGCCAACAAAACAAACACCGATTTCAGGGAAACCTAAGGCAATATTTACCAAATCTCATGCATGCGCGTGAAATATTTTTTTGGAGACATGATAAAGTGATTTTTGTGGGGGCGTGTTACCGCCATTTTTCCCATTGCACATTATTTATCTACGTTTTTTTACATATAGTATGTACCAAATCTCATCCATTTACATCCGTTAAATAGTTTCAGAGATATCACGATTTAATTTTTTTGGCTCATGGTTTACTTTTCTGTCGAAATACCCATATATAAAAAAGCAGGCAGTTCTAAATAATCTCTGTTTGAAATTTGCATTTCCAAAAAATTTAAAAACTGGAGATAGTTCTATAGCGTTCTTAGGCATCGGATATGTATGAAGTTATTTTATTTTTTTTTTTGTACAAAGAAAAGAAAGAATATGAAAATTTAATTCATCTAAAGATCCGAAAGCTGGCTTTAATAACCCAGGAAAAGGAAATAAATCCTGTGAGCTTTTTTCGTCAAAAACATCT
The DNA here is from genome assembly GCA_951812925.1 of Calliopum simillimum. Classification (NCBI taxonomy): domain Eukaryota; kingdom Metazoa; phylum Arthropoda; class Insecta; order Diptera; family Lauxaniidae; genus Calliopum; species Calliopum simillimum. The sequence continues at coordinate 34,280,646 of OX638370.1, forward strand.
TTATGTATAGTAATGTGTGAAAAGTTCATTGGATCAGATACATTCTTCAAATATCGTCAACTGAAAAATATTATCCGAACTATGATTACCATGATTAAAAAAAAAAAAAAAAAAACAATTTAAGGGGGTTATCATCTATAAACCTTCTCGAGAATTTTTTCTCAGGCTGCCTTGCTTTTATTAATGTTAAAACTCAATATTGTTTAAGTCTCTAATGCAGCCTTCGTTGCAAAAAAAAAAAAAAACAGCTTAAGTCGACCTAAGCAAAATAAATATGAAAGAAAAATCGTTTTAAAACGAAAGCTCAATATTGGCTCGAACCAAAGGAAAATTGAACTCGCTTAGGTCGACTATTTTTCCTTGTATATATTATACTTTCGAAATAAAAACCAGATAGTGGAACGATTTTGTTTCAAGAATCCCCGAAAAAAGACCCTCCTATGTATTTTTATGGTTCTACAGTAAGCTTTTTTTATTAGACACTTGCAAAAAATAAAACCGTTGTAATCGTTGATTATAAAGTAAATTTTAGAAAATTTGTACTTTAATATATTTTACATATGTAGTTTAGTGTTTAAGTATTTAACAATCCGATTGCATGGCTTCATCATCATAATCATCATGAGAAAGTACAATTTCAGCCAGTTTGGAGCGATTATCATCTAAGGCCTGTCGTAATTTGTCCATTTCCTCTTGTAATAAATTAAAATGAAAATCACTGATGAAATTTACTGATCCGTCTATGCTATTCAATATTTTATCAATTTTGGCAATGTCTTCTCCAGTTTCGTCAATGCATTCACCTAATTCGTCCAAGTCTTTTTTTAACTCGCCCATATCTCTCTCGAACTGGGGATAAACTTTTTTTGAATCCTTAATTTGATGGGAGCAAATCGGACATAATGGTGAACTAAAGTCGAGGGAATCCAATATTAATAACTTTTTTAAAATAATCAAATCCAATATTAATAACTTTTTTAAAATAATCAAATAGTTTGCAAACCTTTTCATCCAATATTCAAGGCACTGGTTATGATAAATATGAGCACATGAAATCATGACTATATCATCGTCATCTCCGGCACTTTCGCCAACACAAATGGGACAAATACTTTTACCATTCATTATCAAGAGAAAGAAGATTATACAGCCGCAATTCAATCTGCAAGAAGAAATAAAACTAACCGTTTATAGAATGTAGTAGGTAGTCAAAATTCGCGTTGCCATCGAAAATCTACCGAAAGTAATTCAAAAAGGCAACGCTGATTATGGTTTATTCTAGGTTTATTAAGAGATCAGTGGTGCCAGAATTTTGTTTGCGGGGGTATCCAAAAAATAGGTCCATAAAGTGAGCTATGCAGGTGTGACGAATTTCGATGTTTTTTTGTCGGGAATTTCGAGCTATTTTCGAGCTTTTCAACAGTAATTTCGAGCTGTCTGGGAAATTTTCCATTTTCCGGAAAAGCGGAAAAATTGTTCTGCATAGCTAAGTTTATTTTTTCAGCCAGACGAATCCGCGGGAAGAGTTACTGATAAAAACTTTTAACGTAGGAGTTTCGAGCTACTTTCGAGCTAATTTTGAGCTAGAAGCATTTTCCCGGAAAATCCCAAAAAAACTTTTTTTATGGCAAACTTTATTTTTTTTCAGCCAGGCGAATCCGCGGGAATAGTAAGCGATGAAATCTTTTAACACAGGAATTTCGAGCTACTTTCGAGCTGGCCTTGAATGAAGTGTTTTCCTTAAATTTCCCGGAAAATCCCAAATTGTTTAAATCTTTCTTGTGAGCTTAATATTACTTGAATAAGTCGACTTAAGCTGTTTTTCCTTATATGGTATATACAGGATTTCCATTTCAAGTTAAAAATTTTCCACACAAAATTGATATATTTTTAATTTAATTTTAAAATTTTTCCAAATGAAAATAAACTTTTTCCAAATCAAAATAAACTTTTTTCAAACCAATCTTTTTCTAAATCATAATAACATTTTACAAATCAATTTAACCTTTACTCTTTTAACGTATTCTTGTGATAAATCGACATGTCAAACTACATACACCTCATATGTAAATATCAGCCGTGTTTTTTTTGACGCGTATATACAATTGTGGATACCTTCAAATTGCGATAACTCATGAATAGTAAGTCACACAATAGAACTCTAAGAAACTTTTTTATGGAGAATCACGTTCTCTTTCATTTTATATTTAAAAAAATTTATTTTTAAGGAGGTATTTTATGAAAACTGGTTAGCGCCGATAAATGGCAAAAAATCACTTTTTTTTTAAATAACTTCTAAATTATTTTTTTTTTTACAAAAGATTAAAATTATTTATAGAGCATGTGGTTCTCCTTGAAAAAGACCCTTGGACTTTTTATCGTACGACTCACCATTCATAAGTTATCGCAATTTGAAGGTATACACAATTGTATATACGCGTCAAAAAAAACACGGCTATCATATAGTTTAACGGTAAGTGGAACGATAAATAGTATTAGAATCTCTTTTGTAGAGATTTACATGTTCTATGAATAATACGTAAGTCCAAATCAATATTATTTGTATAACCTATAGTTGTGACTATTTGATTCAAAAATAATGTATTCCACTTTTTACCTTTCGAAGGTATTGAAAAAAAAAAAACAAAAACACGAAACTAAAAATTTCAATATGAATTCATCATTTTTGAAAAATTAAAGACAAAATTGGCTAGGATTTAATAGACATTTCAAAACCCTGATAAGAGCCAACCGTAATATTTAAAAGTAGGATTCATAATCAGTTGCTAAGTCAATTATGCTTTTGAATCTAATAGTCACATCCTCCTTTAAAGACATTCTTATACTTTTTATCGTGTGACTCAACACTTTCATCGAAAAGCTTCCGAAATGAAAAGTAATTGAAACCACATGGATTACGGAACAGGCCTGAAAATAACGTTTTTGTATTAAGAGACCCAGGAAGAAAGCGACCCCTTTGTAGCAACTATGCGTCTAGTTCGAGTTCTACAGACACACGCAACAAGGTTCAAACTATATAAACTCAAGGTTTTCCGTCATCTAAAAAAATATCCTACCACCCTATACTGTTTCGACGGCTTTATATTTTTGATTCTTTAGGAAGTTTTTCCGATTTGTATATCTATCTCCCTTGACTGGACACTTGCAAATAAGAAAGCCATAGTAATCTTTGATTGGAAGGTAAATTTTATGAAATTTGTACTTTAATATATTTTACATAGATATGTTGTTTAGTGTATAAGTATTTAACGATCCTAGTGCATGGCTTCATTGTAACTATATGAGTTAAAATAATGGATGATTGCATTTTTCACATTCGGAATGAGAACGCAAATCATCAGAAAGTAAGCGATAACCAAAACTAACATCTGTCGTGCTCTAAATAAATTGTCCATTTCCTCTTGTAAATTTGCTGATTGGTCGATGTCTTCTGCTAACTCGTCCACGTCTTCTATTTCGTCCACATTTTCTTCTAATTGGGCAATCTCTTCTTCTAATTCGTCCATGTCTTCTTTTAATTCGCCCATGTCTTCTTCTAATTCTTCCATGTCTTCATCTAATTCATCGATGCCTTCTTCTAATTCGTAAACGTTTTCTATATCGTCCACATTTTCTTCTAACTGGGCCATCTCTTCTTCTACTTCATCCATGTATTCTTCTATAAGTGCCTCGTATTTTTGTAATTCGTCCTTAAATTTTTGAATTTTTTCCTTGACCTCGCACGGAGGAAAAACTTTTTTTAAATCCTCAAATTCATGGGGGCAAATCGGACATAATGGTGAACTAAAATCGGAGTAATCCAATATTATAATAATTTTTTTACAGTCAGCAAATATTTTCCTAACCTTTTCTTCCAATTTTCAATGCACCGGTTATGAAAAATATGACCACATGAAGTCATGACTATGTCAATGTTGTCGCCGGCACTTTCACCAACACAAATGGGACAATTACTTTTACCATCCATGGCCAAGAATAAAAAAAGATTAAACGGCCACAATTGAAGAAACAAAACTGACCGTTTTAAGAACGATAGTTTTCTCCTTTTTTGCGGTCAGTTTTCCCCTCAAAGGTTAGCGTTGCCAACTTGGCATTCAGTGTTTTTCTGAATGTCGCACTTTTTCTGTTCGTTTCTAAAAAAACGCTGACCTGTAAAGCAAATCGTGTTCGTTTTTAAAAAAAAGTACCTGGAGACCGATCCCTACTCGGTCAACAATCTGATCTTATTATTTTAGTCGATGTTTTTATTCATAGCTATTTTTTGTTATGAAACTCGTACCTTTTCACCTCCAATGCCTTCAAAATGATAAATTAACCGATAAGAAAAATAATAAGAAAAAACTCGGAAAATATCGAATGGTATAGAAAAATATCAAGAACGCCAAATTTTTTAAGAGAAATAAAATGACCTAAAATAAATAAATGGGATACGCCACGCACCCAAAATATTTCGTCTCTTGTATGGGGGCTGATGTATCGTATAATCATGCCTCGGAAAGTTCATTCCATTTTTTTTTTGTGCATGAGTTATTAACTAAAATTTTTATTTTGGTAAAAAGTGGGCGTGACAATTATTGAACAAAGCCCACTTTTCGTTATGCTTTAGATATTCGTGATCCAGATCCGCATACCAAATTTTATCAAAATATGTTGTACCATTTGCGAGAAATAGCATTTAATTTGTTTTACTTGTATGGCGGGTTCCACGCCCACCTGCGATATTTTGCCCACCTTCAGCTCGTAGGTTCCTCATAAAAAGAAGATTCCCTACGGTAAAATTCAGAAAGATTGGTTTAGTAGTTTTCTTTTTATATCGTATTAAATTTTTGTGGGCAGTGCCACACCCTTCAACGAGTTTTCCTAATATACCGGCATATCACAAATTAATACTTGTTTTCAGGGGGAAAATATTTAAAATTTTCATTAAAATTGTTGAAGTCGTTTTCGAGTAATATTGAATTAAAATTTTCAACGGCTAAAAAAGGGGCGTGACACTTCTTCGATACCGCCCACTTTTCGGTTATTACAAGGCATTGATAAGTAGTACCTACATACCAAAATTCATTAAAATATCTTGTAACATTTGCGAGAAATAGCATTTAACGTATTTTGCTTGTATGGGAGGTTCCACGCGCAATGGCGACATTTCGCCCACTTTCAAATCAGAGATGCCCTATTGCAATTAGGCTCCTCACAGTTAATTTCAGAATGTTTGCTTTATAAGTTTTCTTTTTATACCGTTTTATATTTTTGTGGGCGGTGCCACGCCCTTCAACAAGTTTTCCCAATATAACGGCGTATTACATATGAATCCTTGTTTTCAGAGGTAACATCACCTAAATTTTCATAAAAATTGTTGGAGTCGTTTTCGAGTAATATTGAATCAAAATTTTCAAGGGTCGAAAAATGGGAGTGGCACTTCTTCGATCCCGCCCACTTTTTGTCTGTTATAAGACAATATTAAGCCGTACCTGCTGACCAAATTTCATCCAAATACCTTGTATAGTTTACGAGTTTTGACTAAATCAAATTTAAAATTTAGTGCAGTGCCACGCCCTCTGGGGAGCATTTACAAAGTTCAAACCTAGCTCATTATTCATTGTTTGCTAATATCTAACACTGTTCCAAGTTTCATTGAAATCGCTGTAGCCGTTTTCGAGAAAAAATATTGGCACAGAAATAAGTACAAACAAAAAAACAAAAAAACATACAATTTTAGCGTCTATAAGAAGAGAAGATACTGCATTCCAAAAAGTAAAAAATTTAGAATTTTTTGACCCTGCTGCTAACTGTAGGGCAAAAAAAAATATTTTAATTGCCTTTTAAACGCAATATATGTAAATTAACTAAAAAATTTGAAAAATAAACGTTACGTAACAATATCTGCTGTTGTGACTTTTAAAACGAAAGTCTATCGAAAGTAAACAACAGCGTGGCCAACATCTCATAATTGAGCAAAACATAAAACGTACGTAAGCGAGAGCTTTTCGGGTAAAAACTTCTAGTTTACAATCAGTCTGTTCGTTTACTCAAACAGGGGTTGAATCGCCGCATTAGTAAACATTCAACTCGTGACGTTAAATCATGTATTTAGCAATGCGATTTTACGTCAAGAATTGTACGTTCACGGATGCGGCGATTCGACCCCAGGTCAACATTTTTTGGGTTCAGGTCAAAATTTAAAAAACTATGCATCTTGAGAGGGCAGCATTTTTAGTCGAGAAACGAAAACGCTATAAGAAATAAAGGATTTTTGGAGAGTATTATTTATTCATGATAACCCCCAATGTGAATTTTTATTCGGCAGAAATGGATTGTATACTATTTTTTTTTTTTTTTTCGTAAGACGGGTTTGTAAGGCTTTAGAGCAGTGATGTCCAAAGCCTATACCTACGGGTATCTGAGCTTTTGTGCTTAAAAGCTTTCCGTATACATATCTGTCGACTTTTGACATAACAACCTAACTCGAAATAAGACAATTTTCCAGGATTTTAATCATAAACAAAAAACTTAAATACGCTTCTTCTGGTGAAATCGCGATATCTCTATGACTTTTAGTTGCAGAGATATAGAATCGAAAATCAACCTATCTCGATGTTTTATTTCGAATTGCGTTTTACAAAACATCTTATCTCAAATAGGTTAAAAAATTCTAGCATTTGCAACAACAAAAAACTATTACAAATGCTTTTCACAAAACAACTTAAATCGACATAAGAAAATGGTTTTTTCTTCACAAAACATCTTAAGTCGAGATAAGACACAGGTTAAATGGCAAAAAAAAATTTGACAAAAGCACTTCTTCAAAATAAGTTACTTTTTCTATGGAAAGAAGCAGAATTTTTTATATAAAAAATATATGACAAAAACATCTTATTTCAATTTTATTAAATACTATTGACCTAAGAGCAAAAAAAGTTAATGGAAAATAGTTTTTTAGTATTCATTTATTATACTTCAATAATTTGTTCCAGTTCATACACAAAAAGAATTGAGATTCATTAAATTAGTTTTTTTGATCTCCTGAAAAGTTGACAAAATCGAGTTAGGTTGTTTTGTCAAAAATCCACAGATATTCAGGCTGTTAGTTTACTCCAAGTTTTTGCAAGTTTTTACCCGAAAAATGACACCGAAAATCCCCCAGTGATGAAATTTGGGATAAATATTGTAAAAATAATTTCACGCTCTTTCGGGGCGTGCTACAACGTCGCCATATTGAAATTTTTTAAAGCTTCCGAAAGCATTTAAAAGAACGAAAATTTTGACATCCAAAACTTTATCTTTCGTCTACAGAATTTTTGGCCGCAGACCTGGTCAAGTTGAGTGAAACGTCCCATATATTTATTTTTACATGTTAAGCTGATAACCCTGATAGTGCTATTCTTAAAAGTAATATTAATTATATTTAATAAAATATAGAGTCTGTCTATACGGGGCGTTCCGCGTACGCGAAAGCTCCTCTCTCTCTCTCAATTTACTCAATTAGCGTACGCGAAATCCAGTGAAGTTTTTTCCCCCGGGACGCATTTTCGTTACAACAGTAATTTTACATAAAAGTAGGGGTAAGTGGGCGGCCTGCGGCCGCAGCTCAGGATTTAAAACTCCCAAAAATCCGACACCGGCTTCGCGGCGGCCTTCGGCCGCGGATCAGTACATAAATTAATCAAGTTCCCCGGGGGAAAAAACTTCACTGGATTTCGCGTACGCTAATTGAGTTTCGCGTACGCTAATTGAGTAAATTGAGAGAGAGAGAGGAGCTTTCGCGTACGCGGAACGCCCCGTATAGACATTTCCTAAAATATATATAAATTTTTACCCTCTGCACACGTATTCGAAATCCATTCTCTTCTTTTTCCGTTGGCACAAGCAATGTGGAGAATTTTAAAAGAAAATACCAGATACGTGGTACCATATTAGAATCCAAATGATTTTTTAAATATTTCAGTTGAAATCGGAAAAGCATTATTCGGCATAAAAATGAGTCTGTCTATACGGGGCGGCCCGCGTACGCGAAAGCTCCTCTCTCTCTCTCAATTTACTCAATTAGCGTACGCGAAATCCAGTGAAGTTTTTTCCCCCGGGACGCATTTTCGTTACAACAGTAATTTTACATAAAAGTAGGGGTAAGTGGGCGGCCTGCGGCCGCAGCTCAGGATTTAAACCCGTCAGACATCCAACACCGGCTTCGCGGCAGCCTTCGGCCGCGGATCAGTACATAAATTAATCAAGTTCCCCCGGGGAAAAAACTTCACTGCATTTCGCGTACGCTAATTGAGTTTCGCGTACGCTAATTGAGTAAATTGAGAGAGAGAGAGGAGTTTTCGCGTACGCGGGTCGCCCCGTATAGACATTTCCTAAAAATAGGTACCAATATGTATATGAATTCTGTAAAATTTTTATTTTAATTCGATATACAGTTAAGTGTTCAATTAATAAAACATAAAAGTTAAAAGGCATGGCTGTACCGTAATGTAAAATTCATTGCTTAAAAGAAAAATAATTGTTTAAAAAAAAATCGAATTCATCCTTTGTTATTGTCAAAATTAGTTAATAGTCATCTTCAAAACGGGATCCTATTCGTAGTATTAATAACCAAATTCTAATCCCCCATCTGTAAAATAGTCGTTATCAAATTCCACTTCTTCTTCTGAAAAATAGTCGTTATCAAAATCCACTTCTACTTCTGAAAAATATTCGTAGTCATCAAATTCCACTTCTCTTTCTGAAAAATATTCGTAGGCATCAAATTCAAAAGTGGGCTCATAATCATAATCATAAGCATCTTCAACGTCAACTCCAAATATATGTTTTGCATTATTTGATGTCTTTACTTGATTGGAAGACTTTTTGTCTCTTTTATAATCCTCCACGAATTGCGTAACAACTTTTTTCAAATCTTTGATCTCCCTTTTGTCATTTTGCAATTCTTCCTTAACCTGGGTAAAAACTTTCTTTAAATCATTGAATTCCTTCAAAAAGAATTGTTCGGAAGCCTTTTTGTCATTTTGTGATTCTGTCTGGAACTGGGCTAAAACTTTTTTAAATCCCTTGCATTCATTCAAAAAGAATTGTTCGGAAGCCTCTTTATCTTTTTCTAATTCTTCTTTGAGTGTGGTTATCATTTTTTCTAAATCTTTTACTTGAAAAACTTCATTAAATTGTGGAAAAACTTTCCTTAAATTCGTTATTTCCCTGCGACATGTTGGACATAAGGATGAGCTGAAATAAGAGTAATAGTAGTTTATTTTTTTTTCACGTAACTATCAAATTGTTTACTGTCTCATCCATTGCTTAAGGCACTGGTCATGATAAATGTGACCACACGGAACACTGACTACATCATCGGCGACATCAATACAAATGGGACAAATAATTTTACCACTCATGGTTAGATAAAAAAGATTGAATAAATAATCAGTACCGATTCCAAATTCTTCTCGAGGAGAAACAGCTTTAACTTTAAAGATTGATAGATTTTGCTTGGTTAATAACACTTTATCGGTCAATAAATCGGTTAGTGTTGCCGTCCCCATATACAATCATATCTGTGGTATTTTGACAAAAAAAAAAAACCTTACTCGAAATTGACAACTTTAAAACTTTGCTGTTTCTCAATTCTTTTTGTGTAGAAATTGGAACAAATGAGGAGTGAGGCTTATTTCCACTTACAACTTTGAAAAAACTTAAGAATGACATTATCATAATGAAATGTATCCTTCAAAATCCAGTGCAAAGAAGGCATATTTCCATGAGATACTATTTGTTAGACATTTTTTGAGTTTGATACAAAAAGACTTATTTCGTATAGTCGCCGAAGAAACCTTTATTTTTTTTAAATGCTCAGGCTATGTAGGTGCTTACTTATCATGCCTTTAGAGGACAACATATACCCTGTTTATACGACACAAAATACGGTATCAAATAAACTCGTTTCAACGTAGCACGCTTAAAATGTGAGCGTTTATACGAATCAAAAGAAGCGTATCAAATTGACACACTCTTTATAGCGTGTTACAAAATCAGAATTTGAAGTTCGTGAAATCGTTAATATGGAAAGTAAAGAAAACATCTCTTTTCTTTTATTTTTCCATTATTTATGCCAAATTATATCACTTTTCAAAGAAATTGCTCAATTCAATTGAAAATATTAATTTTAAATGACATTTGTCAAATCACATATCATTTGTTTTCTTATAAAACAGCTGTTCCAAACCATGTTGCGGTGCACATGTGTTTAAAGAGACACTTATCATGGTTCCACAATGTTTAATTCGAATTGAAAAGGCGATTTAGGGTGACACGCTTAAAAATTTCGATACGGATTGAGATAACGTTTATACATGCGTTTCCAAATAACATGGTTCGAGTTAGTTCGAATTTAAGCGTCGTATAAACAAGGTAATAAATGGCCTAAGTAACATTTTCGTTCAGTTTTAAGAACCATACGTGAATTGAAATCTTCTCAAGGAACAATTTTTTTTCCCCCAATATTGATTGACCAACCTGGCAACACTGCTTGTGTTTCATTACTTTTGGGGCTCCCCGTTTTAATAAGCAAAAAGAAGCGAGAACAGTGTTGTCTTTGTCGCATTTTCGGATTGCCCTCGTCAGATTTTCGAAGCACCAGCGTTGCCACAAAGTTTTGGAGAAAAATCCTCAAGATTTTAATTTTAACCAAAAATTCGTAATTTTATAGGAAACTAATATTGAAAAAATGGTAACACAATTTTTTCAAGTTTATTATAAAGAAAGTATGATTTATTTATGTTTCAAAAACTCAAGCTACCCAGGATTATCATTTCATTTATTGTATATCTCAAATTTTTTTCCTGAAACATATGCTTAACTTTTTTTATCACAAAAGTTATAAAATGAATGCCTTTTTTCAAAATAACAAAAGCCTAGTGAAAATCATAAAACAATAAAAGAAGGAATTCCCTTGTCTTCATTTCGTTCATTTCTGTTTTTATGCATTGCTACTGCATGACTCATTCAACCATCTACTTTGCCCAGACTAATAAAAATGGCTACATGCACACCCCATTCAACAGTGGCAGCCAAAATAACGATGTCGCCACTATTCGTTTGTTTCTCCCAATCCAACTTTTGCTAAAGTAATACACACGAGTCATAGAGTCTAAACTAGAGATGTGCATTAATTATAAGTATACCAATCAAAGATGATTGTTCCTTTTATTTGTTTATGAATATATCTCTGTAAAGCAGGAGTAAAAAGCGCTATTGAGAACCAACTTTGAAAAGTATCAGACCTATTCAACACTCTTTATAAATTTGCTAAGTACTTCTTCTAAAGATGAACCAAATAGACAGCTATTTCAAGGTTGTCTGACATTTCGTTACATAGATCTGTGTTATGCGAGAGAGAGAGACGAAACAATAAGCAAAGCAGCATGGCTCATTTTTTTTTTTAGGAATTCCTCATTTTGTGATTAACTTATCTCTTAATAATATTATTTGATATGATTATTCTATATGTATGCAGAAGCAAAAAACCATGTAGGAGAAAAAGCGGTCGAATTGATAGTAGGACTTCTTTGCGTGCCAGTAGCCCTGATGTCTTCTTTCTTCCTTTATTTTGTACACATGATGTAGGCCACGCATGCTTCTAAGTACAAAGAAGGGAACAAGGCAGGCCTTTTATGATCGCTTCTAATATGAAAGGACAACATCATGTTTAGTAGATCTAGTAAAGGAAGTTATAGTAATAGTAAACTTAACAGTTCTGTTTTTGGAAGACATCAGAGCATGTTTGAAAAATCTTAAAGCAGGTATTGAATAATCTCTGTGCGCGTGTGTGTTTACCAGTGGTCGGCAAATTAAAGAGAGCGAATTTATGTTTGAGTGAAGATAGATAGAAGATAGAAAAGGGTAGACAGAGATAGATAGATTTTTGAGTGCATAATTGTGCTATGGAATGCCAATCACTGATGTAAACCAATCGTCGGCAAATTAAAGAGAGAAAACTTATGTTTGATTGAAGATAGAAAAGAATAGACAGATTTTTGAGTGCATAATTGTGCTGTTAGATTCCAATCGCTGATGTAAACGATTGTTCTAAACCAGTGGTTGGGAAATTAATGAGTGAGAATTTATGTTTGAGAGAAGATAGACTGAAGAAAGAAAAGGATAGAGAGAGATAGGCAAATTTTTAAGTGCACAATTGTGCTATAGAATGCCGATCTGGTTTAGTGGTCGGCAAATTTAAGACAGAGAATTTATGTTTAAGCGAAAATAGAAAAGGATAGACGAATAGATAATTGTTTGAGTCCACAATTGTGCTAGATCACTCTTTTAAGCTCTAGCACAGTTAACGGCTCTTCACGACACAATTGTGTACTCAAAAAATCTAAATATGTCAGTGGGCGGCAAATTTAAGAGAGAATTTATGTTTGAGAGAAGATAAATAAAATATAAAAGAGAATAGACAGAGATAGATAGATTTTTGAGTGCACAATTGTTCTATGGAGTGCTGATCACTGATCTATGTCTATATTTTTCTTTCTTCGCTCAAACATAAATTCTCTCGCTTAAATTTGCCGATCACTGCTTTAGCATAGGAAAAGATATATATACTTCTCATCGCTGCTTTACATGGCCAAAGAAGTTTTTTAATAACTTCACTAAGAAAGAAAAAAAAAACATTGCATTGACTTGAAAACTAATTGATAGCTTATAGTTTTTCGTTATTATTTGCTATTTCCATGTCTCATCTTTAGCTGAGACTGAACAAAACACGCAAGTACTTCGTGTAAGCTCTCTCGAATTGATGCTCTCACTGTTTTTTTTTTGTTTCGTATGTAGGTGCCTGCTGTTGTTCCACCAATCCCGAAGAAAGCGTTGATGACTAATAACAGCGTATCGACGCGTTGAAAGAGCAGACCTTTGTTTTTTTTTTGTGCATTGCCTATAGGCAACTTGGCTTTGGACATCCTAGAAACAAGGCAACCCACTGGTATACCCATACTCAAGATATATTCCCTATAGTTTTTGTTGTCCTTTGGTGCCAAGATGTCGATGATGTAGGTTTTCTAGTTGATTTCAACGTTGTTTCGATTGAATGCCTTTTTCCTAATTTGCAAATGATATACCCGGCAATATGGTAAAATATATAGCTATTGAGCACAAAGAACCCTAAAACTTTAATATAAAGTGCGGTTGGGATTTTGCTTTTGTTGCTTGTATGTGGTTGTAATGAAAATCTTCTACATGTATTTTGTGTATTCCTGTGGTTTTTCGTTTTGATTTTGACAATTTGCAATGTGGGTTCAATTCACGTGCAGTGTATTATGAGCATGACATGAATTTATAAGGATTCATTCATTGACCATTTCAACTACTGCATTAAGTTTCCGTGTTCCTTATTCGTACTTAAATTATAATACCCTACACCCAGGATATATTCAATTTGTCCTTCCATTTGTGACGCAGAGAAGAGATAATGAGTGAAATCGGTCAACGGACATGCCTACCGACCACACGAAAAATATATTCAAAATGCAACTTTAGGAGTATTTTTCACAACAATGCAACCAAAATACAAATAAATACTAGTGACGGTGAGCGCAAGCTCTGAGCAAAAACTAGGCGAACTCGGACAAAAGGGCGCGGCACCTCCCATGTAAGCAAAAGATTTAAAATGCAATACTGAAAGCGTTTTTAACTCAGACACTAAGGACTATAAATGCAAACTCTGAGCAAAACCTGGGCAAACTTAGACAAGAGGGTGTGGCACCTCCCATAAAAAACAATAGATCCAAAATGTTATTCTAAAAGCGTTTTCATACCATACACCCAGGGTATATTCACTTTGTCCTTCCGTTTGTAACGCTGAGAAGGAGGCGTGGCAGACATAGAAAAGTATATATATTCTTGATCAGCGTCAACTCCTGAGTCGGTATAGCCATGTCCGTCTGTCTGGCTGGCTGACTGTGTGTGGAAATACATTTTTTGGGAAAACTAAACAAGATAACTCAATAAAATTTGGTGCACAGCCTCCGTCGTCAAAGTTAACTCGAGGGATTGAAAATGAGCGAAATCAGTCAACGGACACGCCTACCGCCCATACAAGAAATACATTAAAAATGCAACTTTTGGAGTATTTTTCACGATTATGACACCAAAATACACATAAATACTACGAGTTGTAAGCGCAAGCTCTGAGCGAAAATTGGGCGAATTCGGACAAGAGGGCGTGGCACCTCTCATATAAGCAAAAGGTTCAAAACGCTATACTGAAAGCGTTTTTTGAGATAATCGAACTATAAATACAAGCTTCAAGCAAAAACTGGATAAAATCGGACAAGAGGGCGTGGCACCTCCCATATAAGCAAAAAATTCAAAACGCTATACTGCAAAAATTTTTGGAGATAATCCAACCAAATTTCACTCAAATATTTAGAACTATAAATTCAAACTCAAATATTAAGAACAATAAATTCAAACTCTGAGAAAAAACTGGGCGAATTCGGAAAAGAGGGCGTGACACCTCCGATATAAGCAAAATTTTCAAAATACTGCTGTGTAGGGTATTTAATGGTTGGCCAGGCCAAAGTTAACACCCTTACTAGTTTGAGTTAATCCAACCAAATTTCATTCAGACACTGAGAACAGTGAGCGCAAGATCTGAGCAAAAGCTATGTGAATTTGGACAAGAGGTCCTGACAACTCCAGTACAAGTTAAATTTTTCGACTACGTGTATTTAGTTTGGTCAACACTGTTAGAGATCGACAGAGAGAGTTTACGTGTGAGAGAAGATAAATAGAGGATAGACAAAGATTGATAGTTGTTTCAGCGCACAATTGTGCTATAGAATGCCGAACTGAGCTCTAAAGGCTTATAACTCGGTAAGTAGGAATCAAATTGAAAAACGGTAAAGGTACATCTTATTGAGAGTAATTTCGGCTTAGTTTTGCTTTTTTTTTGTTATTTAGCCTAAAGTAGACCTCAAAACAGTGATTTTTCACTTTTGAGCAAGGATTCAGAATTCAGACGTTATAGAAAAAAATCAGAGTTCAGATTCGTAATTATGAGATCCCATTCATTTCACCATAAACGACTGCAAAACCCAAGAACTTGTGAATTCATTCGAAACTTTAAGGCATGTAGCTTAATTTTATATTATATAACAACGTTTCATGTTTGCAACCTCTTATTAAAATTAATTATGCACATACAATGTAGATTTCATTATTTTGATTTTTTTGAGGTTTGACTCCTTATCGCTGGACAGTCTCCATATCGAATAGCTGCCTGAAATGTGGCCTTCTGCTTCAATTGCAACGCCATTAAACATTAAATTTTTGTTGTGTTTGCATAATCGAATATTTTCCTATTTGAAAGATAAGAATTAAATATAAAGGCGAAAAATATAGAATAAAATCAAGAACTGCAACTTACTTCTTGTAGCAGTATAGAAGCAACAGATATTTCTTAGTTACACAGTGCTGTGCATAACATTTGCAACCAAAAACACTTGAAACTAAATCACCAGTTTTCGGCCACTAAAACAGATGCAAATGAAATACTTGGTATGGGGTTTTATGTCATTTATATTGTTGTTTTTAAAACAAAAATAAAAAGTCCATGCATCACCAATACAAAACTAAAACTTAATTGCAATATAAAAATGTATCGGTATTGGCTGTGCAAAACACTTGCAACTATTAATCTAAATTAAAAATTAATAACTAAAACAATTAATATTTAATGGAATAACCCCTGTTTTTTATAACAGCAGTGCATCTTTTTGGCATGGATGCGATAAAACTATTTTCAAATAAGTGCGGAATGACCTGCTTCCGTTTTTTAACTTCATTAAACAACTCATCCTGTTTTCTAAATTTTTGATTGCATGATAAGCAATGCATTTTCGTCACTTGACGATTTGATTGGGTTTAGATCTGGCGACTCCGCGGGGTATTGATGAACATCAATATTTTGTCATTTTATCCAATCTTTTACCACTTTCGACGTGTGCTTAGGATTGTTATCATGCAGGAATATCCGTTTTAGTGTCATTTTCCAAGTTGCATATGGCATTATAGTATTTTGTTGTATGCCTTTATAATCATTAGACTTCATTATGCCTTCAACACTTTGAATTGGACCGATTCCTTTCGCAGAGAACCATCCTCAGACCATGATACTACAACCTCTATGCTAGACAGTTCCTCTTGTATGTTTCGGGCTTAACCTTTTTCTCCTTGGTCTTCTCACAAACCACCCAAAAGCAACTTAATTATGTAAAATGTAATTATATCTGAGCTACTGTCCGTACTTTTAATTAATGAATTTTTGTATTAAGGGTATCTATACGTATGACGTTAAGCGCTATTAAAGAATTAATTAATGACTAAAACGGTAGAACAAAAAATCAATAATTCATCAATTTCATTTTACGTCACACGGGCTTTTGTTGTTTCTGTTTATGTTGCAGTTTATGGGCACTTAGAAGATGACAAAATAAGATCACAGACTCTCGAATAGTTTAAAACAAACAACAATAATAATAAAAAAGCTTCCATGGTTTCAGCATTGAAGAATACGAGCATATATGTGTGGACTGTTATTATTAAGCCCATATGATACTTCTTTTTGGTACTACTAGCTATACTGTAATTCCATACGAGAAAAAAATTTCAAAGCTCTTTCGATCCGTAATCTCATTGTTTTTTTGATATCCCAGTTCGTTTCGATTCTAGAGACATATATGTCTCATATATATATAATTTTCTTTACTTCCGCACCAAGATGTTCAGTTTTCAGCTACATAATCTATATCCATGCAGATCCAATTAAAACAGAAAAATTTTCTTATCGTCTTCCCCGATTGTATAACTTATCCATTGTCATTGTCTTGTTATAATCTCAGAAGAGATAGTAGTATAGTTGGCAGCTTAAAAAAATCATGAGCCTATCGTGGAGGCTCGATGTACTAGTCTTTAATTACAGTTGCCATCGATGGCTGAAAACCCGACATAGATGTAAGTGTGTATATTCTGAATCACCATCACTTTCTCAGTCCATCTGTTTGTCTTTGAAAATCATAATTAGTGATGAGCAAAATTTCAAGTTCAAGAATGTTATGGTTTTTGAATTACACTATTTTTGTGGCAGTGCGCCACAGGGTGGCATGGCTTCAGTCATTTTTCGGAAAAATATAGAAGGAGTGCTTCTATAACAATGAAATTTCGCGTGCTTAGTAAGTTATAGCTATAGAATTAACCGTAAGCGAGATATTTGCAAAAAACTTATTTTTGTAACATTTTCAGGCCGGTCACATACTTAGGCAACCAATTCAGCACGGCAGAATGATCGACTCGTAATAAACATATCCAAAGCTATCGATTCCTATATAAATTTCCACTATACCTTAGTTTTTCCAAAAATATATGCTTAGTTCTCCGTCCATTATCAATTTTAAGCTTTTAGTGGTTAAATTCGGTAGGTAATTTTCTTAAAGAGAGAGTAGGGGTGTATGACCTCTTTTAATCCAACCTTTTTTAATTTTGATATACCATAGTGAAGCATTGTACCAAATCTTATAATTCGCTTTTAATGGTTTCAGAAGTATGACGAATTTTATTTTTATAGGGCGTGACACTGTCCACTTTTTCATTGAAAGTTATTTCTGCTAATGCTCTATGTACTAAACTTTACTTATTTGCGTATTAAGGAGGGCGTGGCACTGCCCATTTTTCTAGTGAAGATTATTTGTTCTAATGGTTTTTACATATCGTCGGCTAAAAGGTAAAACTCACTTACTACTTAGGAATTGTTAAGCACTTAGTGACTTTTACTTCTGAACCGACGATATGTATTAAATTATAACTATCTGCGTTAAATATTTTCAGAAATATGATGGATTTGTTTTTTTGAGGGCGTGGCACAGATCACTTTTTCAGTGAAAAATATTTGTCTCAATGATATTTACTTATTTACTAAATTTCATTTATCTGCGTCAAAAAACTTCGGAGATTTGATTAATCAATTTTTAGGGAGGCGTGGTACCTACCAACCACTTTTTAATTCCATGACTAAGACTTTTTTTATACCAACACAATGTGAAATTTTCTTTAAAATCGGTCAGTTAGTTCCGGGGTCAATAAGGAAAAATTACAAAATTTCACAAATGTTAGTTGTTTTAATCCATAAAAAAAAAAATAACTGTAAAAGCCTACCTCTATTATTTCTATTTATGCCTCGAGTCGATATAGCTATGTCCGTCTGTCTGTCTATCCGTTGAAATCATTCTAATATTTTTTGGGCGCAAGATAGTTCAATGAAATTTGATACACTTCCTCCGTCGTCAAAGTTAGCTCGTCGGATTGAAAATAAGCAAAATCGGTTAGCGGACACGCCTACCACCCATACAAAAAACATACTGAAAATGTAACTTTAGAAGTATTTTTCATGATAAGCGCAAGCTCTGAGCAAAAACTATACGAACTCGGACAAGAGAGCTTGGCACCTCATATATAACAAAAAAATTAAAAATGCTCTACTGAAAACGTTTTTCGAGGTAGAGGAGAGTGGGGAAAGGTGGCTCATGGGGATACATGAACCATGTATTTTCGTGCGATTATTATGTGTGTTGTTAACTCTGTCCGTAACCTGACCTCACACGCAATTGTGGTTGCGTCAAACGTTTGTTGTCGCATATACCAATAAACAAAGTCTTTACCCGCTCGAAAGTGCTTCAATATTGGCATTAAGTTATTCCGAAAAAAGTTTCTTGTGTTCCATTTATGGCACTGAACTCGATACAATTTCTTACTATCGTTAGTACATGCAAATTCTGTCGTTTTCACAAATGATACTGCTACATTGAAATATCTCATGTCACTTTAAAGTCACTTTAACGTCTGAGATCTCCTCATATCGACCTTGATGCTCTTCCGTTGATATACAGAATGCAAGGAGTGTCATTGCTACAGACTCACCTCAAAGAAAATTGATCAAGGAAAATCATGATAAGAAAACTTGTCAAAAACTTCGAAAAATATAAGATTCTTTATGTAAGATTACATGCTTCATAAATGTAATGTATTGTTTTACAAGAAATAGCTTGCACAAAGAAGTAAATGATCATCTTTTGATATATTTATATAGTCTTTTATACTGCCTTGAACGGTGGTTCAAGTATCCCCATGGGGTGGTCCAAGTATCCCCACATGACATGCAAATTTAAACTGTGAATAATTTTATGAAAAACTAATATTTTATTCTTGAATAATACTGATATGTATGTTTAAAGTGATGTTTATACATTGCTATTACTTATAAGAATATATTCTATCACGAATTAGTAAAAAAATATAACCGCACTGAGAAAACAGTATGATTATATAAATCAAAATTTGGTAATAATTAACAAATATATTTGATATAGACGAATTGAATATTTGATATCATTTAATGAGTAGCATATTTGAGCAATTTTATTGGTTCAATCGTATATTTGTTAATAATTACTAAATATATGTTTGCATATAAGGACATTTATTGTTTTGCATTTAGACCTTTATTATTATTAATCTTTTTATTAATTAGAAACTAATATGACAATATTTGCTAGAATTACGGCGACATCATAAAAAATAATATTTGTTATAAATTAAAAATAAAACTCTTCTCTGAAATTTGAATGCACTCGCCAAGTTGCAAAAAAAAAACAAACAAAAAAAAAAACAAAAAAAAATCATATCTGGGTGGGGATTGAACTCATACCCCCGGGGCATTTTTTGTTCTTTGTTAGATGCTACCATATATTTACCAGCTACATTTGTAACCTTGGTTCATTGCAATCGTAAGAGGGAATCCATGTATAGCGAATTGGAACTATGCTGCGCGTATTGAATTCTTTAAACCTCAGGACGCAATGACCAAATGTAAATTACTGAATCTTACAGCTTAACAATCAGAACTATATTATAACTATAGATGTTCTACATATACAAATTGAAATACGAAAAAGTTATATCAAATCAAAAAGTCAATCAAAGTGAAGTAAAAAAATAAAATAATTAATTTAAAAAAAAACTTTCTTGTCTGGGATTCGAACATAGACCCACAGGATATGATTCAAACGTCTTATACATTGAGCTAACTCTATCTACGTTTGTAGTGATTGTTATTTTGAATTTATTTTAAACAAAAAGTCAAACACAAAATTTAACAAGTATTGATTGTTTTTTTGTAACTTTTGAAAATAACCCTGCAAAAAATGAGTACCGGTTGTATTTGAATTTTTTACATTTCTTTATTTTTTTTATTTCCATTTTTGTTTCACGTACGAGTATCTGGAACATTTCCTGTATTTTCTAGTTATTCGTACCGCTATTTTTCCAACATGTAGTTTTATGTCAGCTTTTGACTATTCAAATTTTAAAAACAAAATTAAAATTTGTTTAAAAAATCGAAACTGCTGCTTCACGTCAATACAACGATATAATATACCGTTGAGCGATCATCTCAATACATGGTAAGTAGTAGTAGGTGATGTCAATCTTTGAATTTAAAAAAAAATATAATAACTCTACATTTGTATTTTTCAGAGTTGCTGTGGTCCTATGCACTTTCAAGCGTCTGCTCTGCAAAGCTGATATTGCCTTAAATTCATAAAGCTAAATTAGAATATTATGCATTTTTATTGCTGTTTTACTTAAACGGTTCTCATCGGAGCGTATACTTTATCGGATGTGCTATGAAGAGCATCACATCGATAATGTAAAGATCAAAAGAATTGTTGAAATCCATCCTATTCCACCCTATTTAATGTGCAAGAACTTGCCAACTGGATAGTTCCAGAGAAGGTGATTGAAATATTTCAACGGAGCAGCTAATGGTAGAAAGTGCATTAGACCAAATGTAATTGTAAAAAATAATGTATTGTGAACTTTATTTAAAATAAAAATAAATACTGCATTAATTTAATATGGAATTTCGTTAGAATACATATTAGGCCAGTACCCGTATTATTGCAGATACATATAGCGAGTATAGTACCTGTACGCATATTTAGAACGTACTTGTACTATTTCAGATACGTACAACCGATACAGTACCGGTATGCGTATCTAAGTATTTATGCAGGGACGACAAACAGATACAATACAAGTATTGGTACGACAAAACCAGTGCCTGTATTTTTCCCGACAGCAATGTAAACGTTATTGAAAGAGTACGGCAATTTCTATGTGATTTTCAAAAACAAACAAAAAAAAAAAAATACGTGTTTGTGTCCCCGATACATACGCCGTTTGTATCTAGTACATTGTTTGCAGGGAATGTTTTGAAAATAATAGCCTTGTTCGTTGAAAAAAAACTTTATAAATATTTACAAATATTTATAAAGTTTTTTTTTCAACGAACACGGCTAATGTCAGTATGTTTTTGAAATTTTTCAATACTTGTTGAATTTTTTGTATGACTTTTTGTTTACAATTATAGTAGATAGTGTTAGCTCAATGTATAAGATGATTGAGTTATAACCTGGGGGAGTAGGTTCAAATCCCAGACAAGAAAGATTTTTTTTTAATTATTTTTTTTTTTTTAGAGTGCATTCGACAAGGTTTTTTTTTTAAATTAAAGCAAATATTTAACATTCCATCAAACAGATATCAGTTTTGGTCCAATCGACAATATTTCAAGGTCCAATTAAAGGCATATTAATATTTACCGAAATTTGTTAATTATTAAGAAATATTTTCTAAAATGTTGAATCAAATATAATTCTTTGATGGAAACATACTCTTTTCTCAGTGCGTTAACTAAAAAAGTGAGCCACCTAACCCCACTCCCCCCTAATGCAACTAAATTTAACTCAGCGACTGAGAACAGTAAATGCAAGCTCTCAGCAAAAATAACGCAAACTCGGAAAAGAAGGCGTGGTACCTCCAATAAAAGCAAAAGTTTTAATTAAATTGCTAGTGTTTTTAGTTAACCCAACTTAATTTCACGCAGACATTAAGAACAGCAAATGCAACCTCAGAACTGGGACAAAAGGACGTGGCACCTCCCATATAAGCAAAAGCTTCAAAATGCTACACTATGTAAAGCGTTTTTGAGATAATTCAATTAAATTTCACTCAAATGCAGGCAACAGTAAGTGCAATATCTGAGCAGAAACTATGTGAATTCGAACAAAAGGTCGTGGCACCTCAAGTACAACCAAAATTTTCAAAATACTCCAGTGTAGGGTATTTTTTGTTTGGCCAAACCAAATGTAACTTGTTCAAGGCAAGTGTCAACTGAGCTTAGGGCATTAAAAATTGTGGTAGAATGTTGACATTGTAATTCAGTAATGAACTTAACATGCGTAGATTATAACAAATAAATTATAAATATTATTATTATTATGGGACGATGCTCAGTTTTAGAATTTTGTTTTTTTTTTTTTCAAATCTTTAATTACTAAAAACTCAGAAACTTAATATACTTCATTAGTTGCGACTTTGTAATGCGCATGCTCCAGCCAAGGGTTCGTCAGCAGTATTTTTCCAATTCGTTATGAAAATTTTCCAAAACTTAACTTTAATACGTAGTAAACCCTTGCTGGGTTTGCATCGGTCGTTCTTCGTTGTTTCGGTTTTGGTTTTCTTTTTGGTTTAAAGACCCGTCGCCTATTAATATCGATTTTGCACAGAAAAAGTGAAAATTTTTCTTATAATACATATAATTAGAAAAATCTAAAGTTTTCATTAAAATTGCTTGTTTTAAACGAAAAGAATGTGTAGTTTTTTGTTCAAAATATCAACAATAATTTAAATACTAAAATAAAAGAATAAATAAAGTACATATTTTTGAACAATATTTCGAATAAATAAATTGTGTAAGAAAAATCTAAAAAAAAAGAAGAAAAATTGTGAATTCGAAAATTGATTTTTGCTTCGAATGTGCGCTTTTGGATACCTGATAATATTTTCATTATTTTTAACAACTTTTTTAATTATTTTACTAATATTTGCAACAACTACGAAAAAATCTCTGCTTGATAGTTTAATATATAATTTTCAACAATACGACCAACAACAACAAGAACAACAACAAATACTACTAAATAAAAATTTTACATTCAATTAATTTAAAGAAAAG
This sequence comes from Calliopum simillimum, assembly GCA_951812925.1. Taxonomy (NCBI): domain Eukaryota; kingdom Metazoa; phylum Arthropoda; class Insecta; order Diptera; family Lauxaniidae; genus Calliopum; species Calliopum simillimum. The sequence continues at coordinate 34,303,783 of OX638370.1, forward strand.
CAAAAAAACGATATATGTACCTGTAACTCTCCTTTTTTTTTAACAGAAATCGTATAGATTTTAATTTAAAAGAAAAAAAAAAAATCATAAAATTGGTAAAGAAAAAAAAAAAACAACAAAATTTGCAATGAATCATTGGAATAATTTTCATTTCACCTTTTCAGTTTGTTCGTTCTTTTTCTTTTATTTTCTATCATTTCTCTTGCATACTATCTTATATCGTTGTATGAAATATGTAGGTGTAAAATTGAGTGTAGTGAGAAAAACATTGCATACTTTTCAGAGTAACAAAGTTTTATAGAGCAACTTTTTTGGTTGACTTTTGAGTAGATATGGGGGTTGAAAACAATCCAAAAGAAACATAACATGAACAATATATTGATAAAGGTCATGATGACAATGTAAAACAGGCAATATTACTTGGCATCTACATGATAAAAGTAATAGATATTTTGCAACAAAAATGATACTTGGACTTACAATGAAGAATAATTTTCTTTTAACTTTTTTGTACTACTTTCTTCAAAATAATATTTTGAAAATCAAATCCTTGTACTGATTTTATGTGTTCAGCATTAACACCAAATTGGAATTACGTTTCATTAAATCGGATAAAACCAATAGCAAATTTTTTTTTTTAAATTACGATTCCAATTTCGTCCTTATTTTCGAAATACAGAACACCTTAAGTCTTATTCAATTCAGTTTCCGATGAGACTCAGTTTTCAAAACACGCTTGTGACAGAATAATAATCCTCACTGGATGCGGAATTTTCGTAAACAATGTACATTTTTACCATACTAAAACTCCAGTAGAAGTTGGAGTCGAGTCCATTTATCTGCTAGCTGTTGTCGGTACCGCATGAAACTCTTAACCTTAGGGTCGTGTGTTCGGGCCCCACGTTGGGCGCCATTTAACACAGAAGACTTCTGTGTGCTCTCCACAATAACTTCTGAAAAGAAGGCTATTTCTGTGATCATCTTGCTCTCTGTAAGAGCAGTTTGTACATTTGAATAGTTAGTTTTTCTACAATCTACATGGCTAAAATGTTGTCCAGACAGATGTATTTGACCAAAATTTTTGGGTCAACCATATGTTTGTTAACCGTTGCCAATCGTTCACTTGTTAAAAACACAGGGCTACAAAAAATTGTGTTATTTCTGCCGCATAAGTTTTATGAGTAAATTCAGATTCACCAATATCATGCGATACCTAGAGTATAATTTATTTGTCAGGATTGACTCTAGTTCTCCAGCTATCCTACTTAAAAGTGCAAAAATAGCTGTTTTGAAACTCACAGTGTAACTGATTTTTGTTAACGGCATCAAAAAGTCATGACCTTCCTCATTAAACCTTACCTTTCAACTTTTGTAATTAGATCCTTACTTTCGTAGTTATCATCCATTTCCACTTCATACAACTAATTTGTGCTCTTTCGAGCAAGGGTTTCTGGAGAACTAGAGTCAAACAAACCATTGTCTAAGTATTTAATAATCTCAATGAATCTGGATTAAATCAAAAATTTAAGGCCGCAGCAAAAAAAAAAAAAAAAAAAAATAGTCCTTTTGTATGGAGTCAAAATATCATTATTTCAGTGGTTGTTTACTCGGATAGTAAGGGTCTAGTGGGAAAAGTTAAAATGTGAGGTTTAATGAGGAAAGTCACACCTATTCGATTTCATTAACAAAACTTTATTACACTTCAAAAGAGCTATTTTTGGACTCTTAAACAAGAATATATAGAGAACTAAAGTCAATTCGGCAAATTTGATATTATTTTTGTTTTCAGTAAGTCATAATTACTGAGTAACTCAAGCACACAAAATAAAAAAAATGGAAGGAGTTTTTAACTAGACATATGTACCCTTACGTACTCTCTGATTCTGAATCCGAGGTCAGAATTACTCATATATCTGCAGAATTTCGAGACATCTTTGCTTGAAGTTACAGAAAGTGTAGCTTTTAGGCTTAAAACGCAATTTAATTTTTTTTACTGGCATTAAATGGCCACAATCTTTCTTATCAAACTACATATACCTTTGCACTTCTCCGATTGGTCTCTTGCTCTCCAAGTTATCTAGCTTTCAGTTGTTTTTGGCCATAAATTTGTTTTCCGCTATAAATATAATTTAGTCATTTGTATGGGGGTCGAGATGCGCTTACTTCAAAGAGTGATATCGCGGAGAGTTAGGATTCAATTGGAAATGTATGAAGTTGTAGTTTGATAAGGAAGATTGGGATTATAGCTATCAGATACCAAATAAAAATGGAACTATACTTTTTTCTGCAACTACGCCATAAACCTGAAAACAGTACTTTCTGCACCTTCAAGCAAGGATATCTAAAAATCTTGCGATATTTGTGCAATTTCGACCCTTGATTCGGATGCAGCGGCAAAAAGTACGTCAGGGTACATACATACATATACGAGGGGTCCTATATATATTTCGCGAACTGGCAACACTAATGTCAATAGCTAAAATCTGGCAACACCATAATAAAGTTTGGCATTTTTTTTAGCATTAACGTACTCACAACGTTTTGATGTACAAGTGCTATTTGTTTTGCTTACAATGAGTTAAGAAAATCAATTTTTCCATTGATAACACAGTGCAACACAAAAAATGTCCCTAGGGTCTCATAGTGTTTCTCTGAAAGGTAATGAAAAAAAAAAGGACACGTATTTTACCAAACATGTGTATCAGTGATTTTTTCATTTTATTTTTACTGACTTTTTTGAGTAACTGTGCGCCTGTAAAGAAAAAGCGTAATTTTTACTGATTACACGCAGTAAATTTTTTTAAATGTTTAAAAATAAAAAATAAAAATCTCATGTTGACGTAGCAAGTATCGAACTTAAGACCTTTGTGTCTATCGGCGACGCTCCAACTACTGACTAATGAGCTACTGGGGCACTTTCATTTCTATCGCTTATTGTTTTATTTAAACTATTTTGGAATACAATTTTTTATGATCTCAATCACTAATAACAGAAGAGTATTCTAAGCAAATATTGCAGAGCTCACTGGTATTTTTTCATGTGCACACTTTCTACTTTTCTATTCAGCATTTTTTACAGTTTGCAATTGTACTTCTTGAAGTTCAAACCATATATTTTACTTTCGTATTATTACTTTTTCATGAGAATTCAGTAAAATATATAAATTCCTGGAACAAACTGTAATTTTTCATGAGACTATTATTACTTTGTGCTGTTTGAAAATCAATTTTTGCGAAACATTTTTTTGCGTGTAGAGCAACAGCCTTGGAGCTGTTAAACAGCTCACCACAGTCTTAACTACTAAGACAAAAGTCGTAACTAAGATGTTTTGATGTTCCGGTAGCTGTTAGAAAGCTCTTTTCTGTTTTTAAAGACAATTTTTAGTACCTGCTACCTAGGAGGTCTTAGAGTTATTAGTTGATTGCTGTAAAGATTTTTTTTATGTGAAAAAGTGAAGAATTAAGAAACTTTTGAGCATTTTCTATAAGACTTTTGCGATGGAATACTGAAAGTCTTAGAAAATCTTAAAAGAGTCTTTTTAATTAATTGTATACTAATATGAACATTTGTTAATTATTATTTGCTTATCTTTTTAACTTTTGACATACTCTTTTTGCAATCTAATCTATGTAGTTACATATTTATCAAGGAGCTACTGAAAGTCAACCGTGAACTTTTAAAAGACATTGATTGTTTGCTATCCTTGTTTGTTTTTTTTTTTTTTTTTTTTTAGAGGACTTAGTCCTGGGCATAATATGCTGTTCTACAGGGTCGAAGCATTTTTAACATTAAAATTTATTAAACATAAATTTTCATAAAATTGAAGAAAAAAAAAATCTATACAGATACTTAGTTGTTCATTGTAAAGCGCATGGCTCACAATAACATTATCATTAAGAGCTCTCTCACTCTCTCTCTCGCTCTCTCTCTCACATACACACTTTCCAATAATTTGACAAACTCCATATGCACTCTTTTTAAGTTTCTCGTTGAATCCAAAAGAATGACTGACAGATTTAGTTGAAAACTTTTTTTGTGTATTAATTTCGTGAACATTTCACAATCGAATGCATGTGCTTCGTTTTTTGCTCCTAAAAGTATGCAAAATAATTTAAAATTAAGTGTTTGTTTAGTAACCAAAAAGATAAGAGGTTTTTGTTTGGATTAACGAAATCGAAATCGATAAAATATAAAAACATTTAAAAGAAAAACCTTTAGGGATAACATGGCATAGTAAAAGTAAATCAAAAGTGAAAACTTTAAGGAACAATAAAATTCCTTTTAAAGCTGTTTGCTGTTTTACAGTGAATTATTTCAGGTAAAAAAGTTTTATAAAATATTTTAATTATTAATTTTGAAATTTTAAATATTTGCTAAATATTCATTGTATGTTGCATCCATATTTTATTTTTTCCCATTCCAAAGAAAATGACTATGACTCATACAATGAATGGAATGGTATATATATTGGAAAGCAATGGAAATATTCCAGGACAGTGCTGGAACTATTTTTGGAAATTTAATTGATTGAAGAAGAGTACTTTGTACGTTTTAATATATGTACGAAAAATGTTTTTCAACTAATTTTAGATGTTTTTTTTTTTTTTTTGTCATAAACGAGCAGAATTTTAAATTAATATTATATGCTCTTGAAAACTTCACCCACATAATATTCATATTGGAAATCATATAATGCATGAGTCATAAGAAAATCATCAAACATACCTATGTAAATTGTTAAGTTAAATACGCAAGTCTCATCATTTAAGTTAATGAACCTTTATTTTTATTTATTAGTAACCCTTTCTTCGGAAAGTTTTCTTCAGAAATATAATGTACATATGTATATATCACTAGAATTCTAACAGGATTATAATTGTATAATTATAGTTGTCGGTGCTTAATCTGAATCTGGTCTCGGAATTGCTCTATCACGTATGGTTTTTGAGATATTCTAACGTAAAAGTTCAAAAACACGATTTTTGGGGATATATAGAGGACGGTTTGTAACTCAAGTTACCAACTTTTAACGGGACAATGATTTTCGAAATCTGCATATTAGACTCTATCTTGTGTCAAATTTTAGTACCTCTAGCTTGAAATTTGAAGGGCTGGGAGCGATTTTTGAAGTTACAACTTTAGTATATTTTAGTGAGGTCTCCATGCAAAAATTTGGCAACTTAAGATGATAACTTATGCAAGGGACAAAAAGAACAAATTGCGTTGGTAACTTAACTTACAAAGTTATTAGTACATTTTTCTTAAAAAATCAGTGGTTGTAAGTCCTACATACCAATGTAATGTCCGAAGAATATTTTTTAATACTAGTTGGCAAGTTAAGTTACTAACTTTTCTCATGGAACTGAAATAGAACATTAGTTGGTAACTAGAGTTACAACTCATACTTATGTATTCATTTTATCCAAATTATAAGTTGAAATTGTTAACATCTCTGTAAATCAATTTGGAATAGGGACAACAATTTAATAGTCCAAAAACCTTTATTTTGTCTACAGATTTCAAAAGTATTTATTCAATTTTTGTTTTTGGTTTTCTTGTTTTAACGAAAACAATACAAAAGTGATCATAACTAAAAACTACGATTTTCGAGTTACCAACTTTTACGTTGGACGTATCGATATATTTTTAGTTCTGAAAAAATATGTAAATGCATAGTTGTTTAGTAAACTGGTTCAAATTTGTATGAAAAACAAAAAGTTACTTGAAATTGCGCTCCCATGTCACCAAAATGTTCTTTCATGTCCATTTCATAGAATATTTGATGCATCCGAAACAATTTTAAAATCCGAAAGTGAGTTCTGAATATGAAAAAAACTTGTGTGTTTAAAATTCTGTGTTAGGAAGGAAAAACTGCTTAAGTCGTTTCCATATTCTGGAACACTTTTCGTTTTTTAAAACGCATGAAATGTTCGAAATGGACAAAATTTTATATGTGACCTGTTCTATGAAAAGGGGGCTTACGTACGAAAATAAGTTTTCGACAAAACAGCTGGAAAACAACTATTAAAGGTCAATTCTATGCCAATCGGCAAAAAGTTGGAAACATTTTTTTTTGACACCTAAGCACCCTTTTCATAGACTTGCTTATTTGCATCAAAGAGAACATTTTTAAAATTTTGAACTACCCTAGTGTTTAGTTTCTGTAAGATCGGTATCATCTTTCCTTACTTTTACTGAAAAATATTACTCATAATTTAAAGCATTAACAATTTTTTTCTTTTTTTTTTCAGAACTTAAACAGTAAATAAGGCCTTGGGGCCTCTCGCCGTCAAAATGTCGTCGGTCAAAGTGGCGGTTCGAGTGCGTCCCTTTAATTCACGAGAAATTGGTCGTGAGTCGAAATGTATAATCGAAATGAATGGCGCTACAACAGGTTAGTGGACAACACTGTTCAACACAAAAAATCTGAATTTGATCTCGATAACTTTTTTTACAAAAAAATTCAAGGTCGCTGATTCTGAAACTGATAGCTGTTATTTTCTACAAGTGCAGAAAACGCTATTTTCAGACATATGGCGTACATCCAGAAAGTAGTATAGTTCAGTTCTGGCAACGGCATATCGATAAGCCCTAACCTTCCTCCTTAAACCATACCTTTAATTTTTTCAATTGAATCATTACTTTATGAGATATTCATTGAAGTAAAGTTATCTCAGCTCCATACATAATTAAAGTTGTCCTTTACAAAGATTTTCGATACTTTTACTACAATGAATAATATCTTGGAAAGTTATGATCTAATTGACAAAGTTAAAGGCATCGTTTAACGAGGCTATTGGATGGCGTTGGCAAAACTAAACTGCACTACTTTCTTGATTTACGCCATATGTCTGAAAAAAGAGTTTTCTGCACTTTAAATCAAGAATAACTCGGATCTCAGACCGGTACGAAAAAATAGTTGCCAGATTCGGAATCAGTGACCCTGACAAAAACATTTATCGGGATCGAATTCAGATTTGTTTCCCCTCAATTTGTTGCATTATGTTCTTTATGATATTTTTTGCGAAAAACTTTAATATATTAAAATTTTATTTTTTTAGCTATAACAAATCCAAAGGTTCCACCAAACTCAAGTGAATCTATTAAGCGTTTTAATTTTGATTATTCCTACTGGTCACATGATGTAAGTTTCTGCAGGCAATCATAAATATGTTTTCTTTACAACAAGTAATTTTTTTTATATATATTATAGCCCCGTGATGAAGATTTCTCGACGCAAGAAATGGTCTACAAGGATATTGGCGAAGAAATGTTGCAACATTCATTTGATGGCTATAACGTTTGCATATTTGCCTACGGTCAGACAGGTGCTGGCAAATCTTATACCATGATGGGAAAACAAGAGGAACTTCAGGAAGGCATTATTCCAATGATTTGCAAAGATTTATTCAATCGCATACATGACACTGAAAATGAAGAGCTTAAATATTCAGTATGTTAATTCAGCCTACACAATTTCAATGTAAAAATTACTTGACTCTACACATACGTCTCTTTTTTAACCTAGGTTGAGGTCTCTTATATGGAAATTTATTGCGAACGTGTGCGAGATTTAGTTAATCCGAAAAATAAAGGAAATTTGCGTGTACGTGAACATCCACTGTTAGGTCCCTATGTTGAAGATTTGTCAAAATTGGCTGTAACTGATTATCAGGATATACATGATCTCATTGATGAGGGCAATAAGGCAAGGTATGTGTTTCTACGGATATATGGAGATTGAATAAAGTTCACTACACATATTGATATCATTTTGGTTTACAGAACTGTTGCTGCTACCAACATGAACGAAACAAGCTCTCGCTCTCATGCTGTATTTACAATTTTCTTTACGCAACGACGTCATGATGCTATGACAGATTTAACCACTGAAAAAGTTTCTAAAATAAGTCTAGTAGATTTAGCCGGCTCTGAGCGTGCTGATTCAACTGGTGCCAAGGGCACACGTTTAAAGGAAGGTGCTAACATCAACAAATCACTAACAACCCTTGGCAAAGTTATCTCTGCATTGGCTGAAGTCGTAAGTATACATTTTATTTTACGATTTATATACTTAATATATGCAAAAAGATTATATTTAAGTAATTTGCTTAGGCAAAACAAAAGAAAATTGGCATTAAATTTTGTACACTTAAAATGTTTCCCATTTTAATTTACTTGCACTAACTAACATTTGAAAATGGATTTGACCATCACATTAATAAAAACAAAATTCGATTCATTGATGAAATCGTTTGTTTAATTGGGGTTTCATAGTCTGTAAGTATAAAGTGTTTAATGTTGTTTTAAATACATATATATTTGCTACTTATGTCGTAAGATTATATGTATTTTTAATTAAAATTAGTATTTCAAATCAAATAGCACTGTTTTATGTGATATTTTATCAATAAATATTTCAAGTTGTTTTCATCTTGTGACTATTTGTAATTTTAAGAATCTGTTATAATTTATGAAGAGGGCTTATAACAATGTGCAAAACAAAATTTTGAATGCGATCCCGATTACTTTTTTAGCTAATTTGTGGTCGCTGAATCCGAAACGTTTTTCTTTAGTAGGTCTGAAGCCGAATTTTGTATCTTTGCTCTAAAGTGCAGAAAACGCTTTTTTCAGGCACATGGCGTTCATCCAGGCATTAGTACAGTTCACTTTTTCCAACGGCGTCAAATAGGCATAAGACGAAGCTCTTTCAGACTTACCTTTTAACTATTCTAAATGGATCATAACTTTGCGAGACACATATCTTCCTTTGAAATAAATGTATCGCAACTCTATGCAAGGACTAACTTGAATTTGTATGGAATTGAGATCCCTTTACTACAATGGATAATAATGATCCAATTTGAAAAGTTGAAAGGTAAGATTTATTGAGTAAGGTTATGGCTATCTAATACCGTAGACAAAAGTGTCTGATAATAGTGATTTCTCCATTTTAATCAAGAATTACTCGGATCACAGACATGATAGAGAAAAACGGGTTGTTTCCAGATTCTGCAAAGCAGAATCGACAGTTATCGACAACTAAATCAAAATTTGTATCCCTCAATTTGTGGCTCTGTGTTATTATCTACCTAGTATATAGTATACTACTAAAGAAAAATCAATTGTAAATTTTTCCACTTAAGATATTTGGTGTTATAAAATTAATAATAATAAATGAATTCCATTTTTATAGGCATCGAAAAATAAAAAATCCAAAAAAGCTGATTTCATTCCATATCGTGATTCTGTGCTAACTTGGTTACTACGTGAAAATTTGGGTGGTAACTCTAAAACTGCAATGATAGCAGCAATTTCACCAGCTGATATTAATTATGATGAGACATTGAGTACTCTAAGGTGAGCATTTACTACTGTTGCACCCACCCATTTATATAATTAAAACCTATGTCTTTAACAATTTCCTAGATATGCTGATCGTGCTAAACAAATTGTTTGCAAAGCTGTTGTTAATGAGGATGCAAATGCTAAACTTATACGTGAACTCAAAGAAGAAATTCAAAAGTTGCGTGATCTATTAAAGGCCGAAGGAATCGAAGTTCAAGAAGGTATGTTTTATTACAAAACCTTAATTGAAAACATAACAAAATTTAGAAACATTTGCTATAAAATCTATTTGAATCTGGCCATATGAACTGTGTTATATCATAAATACATAAAAATTTCATAAAAATTAGTTGAATTTCATAGTTACATAAATGATTCATAAATTTTATATAGGGCCCGATGGTAAAGTTGTTTGCGAGAAGCGTGATCCAAATAGTAAGTAAATTACGTAAACAATTTCGATTGCGAGCTTTTTTTTTTTTTGTCAAATAGCCTTCTTTTTTTTTAAGTGTCTATAGCCAATTGTTGTCCAATTGATTTGTGGACCTTTTTATGTTTAAAAGTACATTATTTTGCTGCCCACTTTTTTCTTATGTTGTATATGTATGCACAATACACATATACGCGTATATAATATTTCGACCTACGCTTGAATGAATTCCACAACCTGACGTGAGCTGTTGATAGTTCATACTTTTTGTCGTTGTTGTAATAAAGATGAATGCCATACATCTATATACATTAGAGTAGTCCAAATTTTGTATGGAAAAACAAAAAGTGTTAAAAGTTCAAATACCTCAAAAAATGAACAAATTTTGAAGTTTAATGTGCTGCTGGAGAAAAAATTGGCAAAGAGAAAATTTATTATTTTTGATGCAAAATATTGCTCAAAGAATTCTTAAAGAGATTCATTTTAATTTGTGCAAATACCTTGTCTTGTTCAAAAAATATAGGATATAAACAAAAAAAGTTCTCAAAGACTCAAAAATTCCTAAAAAAGCACCTTCAAGCTCGTTGTGGAATATCTAAACGCAATTTTTTTTTTTTGCTTTCAAAGAACTTTTTGTAATCAGCAGGATCCAAGGATTCAGAAAAGTCGCGCGCACCTTGACATTTTAACACTTTTGGCATTTGGACCATCTCTAATGTACATACCTACATTGAATTACTGTCGTAACAACAAACTACTATGTACGTGTTTTAACAAAAAATAAGACTACATCAATATAAGTATATTTCAATTTCCCTTAAGGGATCGTTTCATAAGGACGTCTGTTAAAATTCAGAAATTTCCGATCCCCTGACTGTCCAATTTTGTCCAAATGCTATAACCTTCCTCTATAAAGTGCAAAATATACCAACACATCGTCTATAGTATACTCCAGACTTTTAATCGCGATACTAAAATTTCATCTTATTTGAGTGAAACCATTTTGCCATACCAAATGTGCAGGAAACATTAGAAATACATAATCTGGAATCGAGATATAACTTTTCGAATATTATATTATGGTGTACAAAAAGGAAATAACGCCAGAAAATGTTTTGAAAATAAATCCAGAAAAATCTCCATACAAAATTCTGGCGTTGTTTCCATTTAGTTTGGGAAACAAAGCGAAAAATTTATTTCCTTTTTAAAATTTATGCCAGAAAATTTCTGGCGTTATTTCCGGGAGCTTTTAAAAACATAGGTCCTTACAGTCTTAAATTATAAATTTGGAGTTTCTTCGCTCTTACTTTTAATCTTATAGAAAAGTTGCTTACGATCTCAATATAAATATTTAATTTATGTTTTGCTTTATAAATTAATATCTTACTCTTAATCAATTATTTAGTTATGCCAGTCGACAAGTCGTATGAAGTTTAAAAAACATCAAATAGATGATGAGCAAACCAAGACCAAAACCATAGCAGTCTTTGTCTTGATTGAGTCTTGGAAACACCTATTAACTATAAATTACCAAGACTGAAAAGCAGTCTTTGTCTTGACGGTTATCGTGACCAAGACTGCTATGGTCTTGGTCTTGCAAAAATATTAGCGTTTTGGTCTTGGTCTCAAAAAATTACCAAGACCAAGAACAAGACTAATTTTGCTCATCACTACATCAAATAATCTTTTTGTTTTTACATTCTTAAGCCCTTTAACTATACCAATCGAACATCGATGTCGCCTCTAAATAAATAAACAGCATCCGTTTTTCGCCAATTATTCATTTACATATTTAGGAGAACCTTTTTTTTATCACCTGAAAATTTGAATTCAACACCGCGAAATAGCCCCACCAGCACTACAAAAACGACGATATCTATGTCTCTTAAAGTTTATTGGAAAAAGTTTTGAAAACATTTAAAGCTAAAATCTCTTTCGAGAAAAAATTAGCAATAAAGTCTGTTACCGGTGATTCATGCCTCTATCTCAAAACTTATTTAAAAAAAAAAAAGAATTGCTTGGAAGGAGTTGACAAAAATAGAATTTCAAACCATTTTCATGACCTAAGTATTTAGAGGTGACAATGATCTCACTCGGTGGCAATGGACTTAGTAATGTTGTTTATAAAAAGCTACTTGTCGTCTGGCCCATATATATATTGATATTTATCTAAAATATATCGCTTTTATGTAATATATCCTTTTAATGGAATAAAATTATATAATAATATATAGTTGCGTAAGCGCAAAACAATCTAGGCCTAAAAGCATGCAATGAATTTTTGGTGCCAGAAAAAGAATATTCGTGTTATTACTAGAAAAATTGCAGTAAACATGCGTAAAACTACTAGAATCGTGAAGAGCTAATGCAGTGTGGGTCATAAGCCAATCAACTTTTAGTAAGAATTTGCTGATTAGTCAACTAAGTTAGCCTTGATTGAAACATGCATATAATAAATCGAATTACTTAGTTATTAGGTTGATTGGAGTCTTATTCCTCTATACATACAAACAGTGGAAATTGTATACTGCTTACAATAGAATATTTTACAATATGCATTAACAAAAATCTATTCATAAATATATTTATGTAACACTTTGAGCGTAATATTTTGAAATCTACCTTTTGCACGTCATTCAGTTTTATAAAAAAAAAACCATATGAACCCTAATTGCATTGTTTTAACTGTTATTAACTTTTAGAAGATGAATTTAACAAATCTGGTGTGAATACCGGTATTAAGTCGCCAAACAAAGGACGCAATCGCAATGGATCTACTACTGAAATGGCAGTCGATCAGCTACAAGCAAGTGAAAAACTCATTGCAGGTAAGAAATCTCAAATCAAATTGCATCATAGAAACTTCCCCATCCTCTACTAACACATTTCTTACTATCAAAAGAACTCAATGAAACTTGGGAAGAAAAACTGAAACGTACCGAAGAAATACGCCTACAACGCGAAGCAGTTTTTGCTGAAATGGGCGTAGCTGTTAAAGAAGATGGCATAACTGTTGGCGTATTTTCACCTAAGAAAACTCCACATTTAGTCAATCTAAATGAGGATCCTAATCTTTCGGAATGTCTCCTGTATTATATTAAAGAAGGCATAACACGTCTTGGCACACATGAGGCCAATGTTCCACAGGATATTCAATTGTCTGGATCACACATTCTCAAAGAACATTGCACTTTTGAAAATCGCAATAGTGTTGTTACCTTAATTCCACATAAAGATGCACTCGTCTATTTGAATGGACGCAAGTTAGTAGAATCCGAAGTTTTAAAAACGGGTGCACGTGTCATTTTGGGCAAAAATCATGTTTTTCGCTTTACCAATCCCGAGCAGGCTCGTGAATTGCGTGAAAAGATCACTGAGAATACAGAAAACGAGACAGAAAAGTGTGATACACAACAGGTCGATTGGAATTTTGCTCAGTGTGAATTGTTGGAAAAGCAAGGTATTGACTTGAAGGCGGAAATGAAAAAACGTTTGGATGTGCTAGAGGAGCAGTATAAACGTGAAAAAATACAAGCTGATCAGGAATTCGAAGAACAGCGAAAGGTTTGTTAAAGAAATAGAATTTTTCATCAGATTATATATAATTTCACTCTAAATTTACAGACCTACGAAGCGCGTATTGATGCATTGCAGAAACAGGTAGAAGAGCAATCAATGACAATGTCTATGTATAGCAGCTATTCTCCTGAAGATTTCCATCAAGAAGAAGATATTTTTGGTAAGCGTAAAAAGAATTCGAAATTAATAAATTAAAAAAGCAAATAAACTTCGATTCTGAAGGCAGTCTCTAACCTGGAATCAATCTTCTGATCCGTACTCAGAAACGCGTAATCCACCACAGGACCACAAAAAGGTTGATGTCTCAGTTAATTGATGACACATATAAAAGCTCTTTTCTTTGATCACACAGTCCATGTTGAGCTTTTTTATAGTCACTTGTGAACTGTTATCATATTGATTCACTATGAATTCGGAGACAAATCCATGCAGCATGGGCTTCATGCTAAACAGCATTTTCATTAAAAAAATGTCGCATAGTTTTAGGAGCGTATTTTTTTTACTGCATCATTCGTGCACTTGATTTCGGTAGCAAAGTTGATGATATTAAAGGGCTTCTTCCTAAACGTCAGTTGCTTTGTTGCATCGTTCTTGCATTTCATAACGCCGAACAACAATATGTTCACAATGCATAGCAATCAGCGCATCAGTAACAAAGTTGTTGCTTTTGATTAACTTTGTACTTGAGTCAAAAAATTCCTAAAATTATGCAATATTTTGTGCATGAAAATGCTGTTGCAATACAAAGCAACTGACGTTTAGGAAGACGGCGAAACTTTGCTCTTAATAAATAAAAAGTAAAAAACAACTGTTGCAATGCAAAGGAGTTGATGTTTAGGAAGACGGCCCATATGTATTTCATTTCAGAAAATCCTTTACGGCTGTTTCTTTGACAAAAAATAAATTTATATTTTTTCCCCTTACAGTTAATACACTTTACGAATCTACTTGGACAGCACGTGAAGCTGGTCTTGCCGCATGGGCATTCCGAAAGTGGCGCTACCATCAGTTTACTTCGCTACGTGATGATCTCTGGGGAAATGCAATTTTCTTAAAAGAAGCAAACGCAATTTCGGTAGAGTTAAAAAAGAAAGTATGTAACAATGATTTAATCCTATTTGTTAACCAATATTTATTTTCAATTTATATAAAAACTTTTTTCAGGTACAATTCCAATTTACACTTTTAACCGATACACTATATTCACCACTCCCACCGGAATTGGCATCTACGGCAATATCACCCATTCAAAATGAAGACGAATTCGGTGCACCACCTGTCTCAAAAACGATTGTGGCTGTTGAAGTGACCGACACCAAGAATGGAGCTACACACTATTGGTCTTTGGAAAAGTTGCGGTAAGCGACATAATAACATTTGCATGTCTAAAAACGTATGTTATGCAGTTAAGAATCACAGCCATTGCCTACGTTAAGTTTAGTTCTTGATACTGCTATGTTAATTGTTCTCTTCATGAACTGCTGGTGATTGGAACAAAAAATTGTCCTCAAAGGCATTCAAAAAAAAAACTTAGACGCAATTAAGTTCTATTTAATTTTTCATATATTTTTTATTTATTTATATGATTTTTTTATTTGAATAACGTGCATGGTGGTTGTTTTAAAAAATTTAAATTTTGTTCTAAGAAAAAAATAATTAGTTTTTTAAATTTAAATAAAATTTAAGCTTAAATGTTGCCACATCGTTAGCTAAATCGTACAAATACAAACCGTAGTGGAATTCTTAATCTATTTTTTAAGTCGTATAAGCGTACAAACCAAACTTAACCACCATTAACGCCAACATTTAATACACACCATCATCATAATTTTTTTTTTATCATTCATATTGAAATATTTTCAAAACAATTTTATTTAAAATATTGATTTCCCCACTCTTTCAAATAAAATTCCTAAAAGATATCGCCTTGAATTAATGCGTCAAATTTATAATGTCGAGAGTCCGCCATCATCAATGCTATTTGACACTAGCTCATTTGTTGAGTCGTATACACGCTATGAAGACCTGATGTGTGCAGTATCAGCTTCAACAGACAGCTTCTACAATTCCTGCAGCTCATATCAAAATGTTTTGGCTCAGCCTCCTACTAATAATAATTCTTCTAATGCCAAAGTTGGCGCATTGGATAACTCAATAGTGCGTCTAAATGCTACTGGTGTTCAACAAAAAATCAGTTCACCATCAAGATTGTCATTGGTTAACCTAATACCTTCTAGGTTTGCATTACTTTCTTCTTCTTTTTCCACTCATCTCTATGTAGTTATGCATTTTCATATTTGAAAAAAAAAAAAAAAAAGAATTTAAGAAACATACAGTTGGCTTTTGTAATAACAGGATTCATAATTTTATTAATTAAAAATTTTAATTTTATAGTACATACAGGGTTAGTTTATTTTTTGGTTGCTGGCGTTTTCACAAAGTATACATTGGAATATGTACCTGCATTCAATCAAAATAAAAAGTTTTAAAGCTTCAAAATATAAGGCTTAACATATAAGTCTATGGTCTAAATTAAGTCGAAAAATCTCGAAATCGCAGACATACAAAGCTTGCTCTTTAAGAAGTATTTTTTGATTTTACTCAAACTATAGAGTCGTAAATTCAGCATTACATACCAAAAACTGTTCAATAATTATTGAAAATTATTACACACCTCGACTTGAAAAATGTACTTTGACTGAGAATGTATTTTGACTGAGAATAGTCATTTCGCGTAGTTTGAGGCCTCAGTCTCAGATTCTATATCTTGTGCAAACTTGCCTTTTAAGATCCTAAACACAGTGTTTTGAGAAAAAAAAAAAAAAAATATAGGCGAAAATAGCGTTTTTTGCACTTTAAGCTTAGGATATTTAAAAAATCTGTCGTGATAGAGCAATTTTGAGTCCGAATTTGGATTCAGCGACCCTCAAACTATGCGAAATGACTATTCTCAGTCAAAATAGTATTTTATTTAGATTAAACACAAAACGATTGAGTACTGAAAATCATTTTAAGAACATAGTTTGTAAACAAAAATTGTAATCCATGCATTTACTTTTAAGGTACAAGTTTTTCACTCCAAGTTGAACCTTTTCCACATCATATTGATCAATTTTCATATCAAATAAAACTTATTCCAAATCAAAAAAAAAAAAAAATCTTTTCCAAAACAAAATAAACTTTTCCCGATCAAATTAACCTTTTGCTAAATTGATCTTTTTCCAAAGATCACATATTTTGGACGATGTTTGGTAGACCCAATTCATATACCAAGTTTTAAAACGATAACCTCTAGGTACAGATATATACGATTTTAAGTGTTAATTTTTTTGCAAAGTTTAATTGAATTTGGGAAAAGGTTAATTCGATTTGCGAAAAGGTAAATTTGATTGGGAAAAAAGTTAATTGTTGGAGAAAGTCGAATTTGATTTGGAAAATGTTTAATTTGGTTTGGAAAAGGCTTATTTTTATTTTTAAAAATATTAACTTTTAAACCTTTTCCAGACCAAATTTATCTTTTTTCAATTGACTATAAATTTTTTCCAAATCAAAATAATTTTTTTTCAAATCAAATTAATGTGCCGTATCCATTTAAACTTTTTTCATTTCAGTTTTAACTTTTTCCAAATCAATGTTACCTTTCTTTTTTTAACGCATTTGGAAAAATGGCAGGTTAATTTGATTTGGAAAAAGGTTATTATACCCTACACCCAGGGTATATTTACTTTGTCCTTCCGTTTGTAACGCAGAGAAGGAGGCGTGGTAGTTATAGAAAATTATATATATTCTTGATCAGCGTCACCTCCTGAGTCGATATAGCCATAGGAAAACTGAGCAAGATAATTCAATGAAATTTGGTACACTGCCTTCATTGTCAAAGTTAGCTCGGGGGATTGAAAATGAGTGAAATCGGTCAACGGACACGCCTACTGCCCATACAAAAAATTTATTCAAAATGCAACTTTAGGAGTATTTTTCACCACAATGCAACCAAAATACACATAAATACTACCAATTGTAAGCGCTGGGAAAATTCAGACAAGAGGGCGTGGCACCTCTCATATACGCTTCAAAATGCTTTACTGAAAGCGTTTTTTGAGATAATCGAACCAAATTTGACTCAGACACTAAGAATTATAAATGCAAGCTCTCAACAAAAGTTTGTTGACATCAGACAAGGGGGCGTGGCTCCTCCCATGTAAGCGAAAGTTTCATAATTCTATACTGAAAGGGTTTTTTGAGATGATCCAACTAAATTTCTTTCAAATATTAAAGACTATAAATGCACGCTCTTAGCTAAAACAAGACGAACTCGGGCAAGAGGGCATGGCACCTCCCATATAAGCAAAATTTTTAAAATACTGCAGTGTAGGGTATATATTTTTTGGCCGGGCCAAAAGTTACACCCTTACTAGTTTTGTATTGGAAAAAGTTTATCTTAATTTAGAAAAAGTTTAAATTGAATGGAATAAATATCAATTTGATGTGGAAAAAGTTTGAATTGAAGTGAAAAACCTATAAGAGTATAAGCAGTTGATAATAAGTCAACCAATCGATTCGTCAAATACCTACAGTAATCCAAGAAAGAAAGTTTGTTGAAAACGCCCATGATAAATCCTGGTCTTTTGCTTTGCAGAATTTGTAGCATGTTATTTTCAGTATTTTTTTCAAGCCATATTCGTTTTTTAAAATCAGTTGCTTATTTTATATCCATGTAAAGTTTCAGTTCGCTATTTCATGTTTTTTTCTTTTTGCAAAATAAAAGCATTTAATGCAAAATGTGCCTTTGAGGAATGAAATTGGTCTTAATATCAAATTTTAAATAAATATTTTATGTTATTTAAACTTTTACATGGATTAAGTAGATTGATCTACGTTCATTTATGCCTTTTAAAATGAATTCAAAAAATTTATTTTCGTTTTGCTGCCGATAAATTTATTCTGACTCGAAAATATGTCTGACGACGTCATTTGTTCTCACTGCCTTGGTTAAACAGACTGAAATAAAAACAAACTAATGAGCGCAAATACCGTTCAAATAATGTAGACTGGTCTTTGCTCTTACTACTCACTGACAATTACTTTTTTGTTAACCAAATCAAAAAGCTTTTTACATGACAAACTAACTAATCCGGTTTGTGTTAAACTATTTAGATGTAAACTATCTAAATCGCCTTAACCATACAAGTGGGAATGGGCTTAAAAACGTTCAATAAACCGCTTAAATTATGTTATGCATGTTTACAAAAGTTACATATTTTTTTACTTTTTTTAATGTTAATCTTAATGTCGCTTTATAAACCGCACATTGTCACAATTACCGTTTCTTAAGCAGTATTCCATAATTTTAAATCTACTCATACAAATGCTTTCAGACAACGCCTGGAATTAATGCGTGAAATGTATCATAATGAGGCAGAACTTAGCCCATCCTCTCCAGACTATAATGTTGAGAGCCTAACCGGTGGTGATCCATTTTACGATCGTTTTCCATGGTTCCGTATGGTTGGACGTTCATTCATTTATTTAAGTAATTTATTATATCCGGTGCCCTTAGTGCACAAAGTTGCCATTGTCAATGAACGTGGAGATGTACGTGGCTATTTACGCATTGCAGTGCAGCCAGTATTGGTATGTGCTTTGATTTTGCTATAATAAAATTACATTTATTTTATATTTTACTCTTGTAGGATGAAGAATCCATTGACTTCAATAACGGAGTTAAGCAATCAGCTCGCTTGATATTTAATGAAGAGGATGCTAAACCCAAGTATCGTGCTCTTAATGAAAAAGATGATGTGCAGCGTTATATTGATAACGGCGGCTTGGATACGAAATTGGAAGGTAAGTGCATATTTTGTCATGCAAAGTAATTGTAAGTTTCCATCGGAGATTAAGCTGTGCTAAGATACTTATATATGTTAATCTTATCATAAAATTTTACCCGTTATCACCGGCCGAAAGGGATTTATTTTTGACAGTAAAAGTCCGTTTCTACTGGAGATTTATGAGGGGATTTAGCCGTAACTCACCTCGTTCATCATGTATCAAACGTCAAATAAATCTAAAAACAGCCGTAAATCACCTCATAAATCTCCGGTAAAACGCACTATAAATGTCATAAGTGGCAAAATGAAAGTTGTTTTTCGGTTTATTCTATTTGTTTTATTTTTAATGACACTTAATGCCAATTGTTAAAGTTATGAGGTGCCACTTGGTCAAAAATAGTCAAAATCGGTAGCCCTGCGATTTATACGAAGATTTAAAATAAATCTCGACAGAAATAGATTTGATTTTGCAATGTAAATCCTGTGATTTACGCCCAGACTTTAATAGGGCGCTTCCACCGGAGATTTATGCGATGATTCAGCCGTAACTTCCCTCATTCATCTTGTATTAAATGTCAAATAAATCAACTCATAAATCTCCGGTGGAAAAGTAGCATAATTAAAAAAAAATTAAAATCGCTTCATTCATTTTAATTTCATAAGAACTGGAAGACGCTGATTCTGGACGCGGCATAGATACCAGTTCTGCATCTGAATGTCAAGAGAATTCAGAAGAGCCTGGCGAACATTTGCAGATTGGCAAGGAGTTTACATTCCGTGTGACCGTTTTACAAGCTACAGGCATTGGTGCCGAATACGCTGATATTTTCTGTCAGTTTAAGTAAGTTAATCACTTTCAATTTAGTTGTATGCATGCAATAACAAATATTTTTCAGCTTTTTACATCGCCATGAGGAAGCTTTCTCTACAGAGCCAGTTAAAAATTCAGCATCCGGCGCACCACTTGGATTCTACCATGTGCAAAATGTAAGCGTATATTTATGCCATTTGCTTTTTTACAATTTTTAAGCGTTCTTTTGTGCTACAGATAACCGTGCCCGTTACCAAATCTTTCATTGAATATTTGAAAACTCAACCCATAATGTTTAAGATTTTTGGACACTATCAGACACATCCATTACACAAGGATGCCAAGCAAGATTTTGTTTCGCGACCACCACCAAGACGTATGCTACCGCCAAGTATTCCAATAAGTCAACCGGTACGTAGTCCCAAATTTGGACCACTTCCATTGGCACCATCGTCTACGGTTTTGGCAAAGCATGATGTATTGGTTTGGTTTGAAATATGTGAGCTGGCACCAAATGGCGAATATGTACCATCGGTAAGTAGAAGTCTTTTTTTTTTGGAAATTCAAAGTTTTGTGATATTCATAATTTTTGATTTTTTAAAATAGGTGGTTGAACACAGCGATGATCTACCATGTCGTGGTCTATTCCTCTTGCATCAAGGCATACAAAGACGCATTCGTATAACTATTGTGCATGAACCAACAGCAGAAGTTAAATGGAAGGATATACGCGAATTAGTTGTCGGTCGTATACGCAACACTCCTGAATCTTCCGAAGATCTCGATGAAGACGCTTGTGTACTCTCATTGGGTCTATTCCCTGGCGAAGTGCTTGAAGTACCCGGTGATGATCGTTCATTTTATCGTTTCGAAGCTGCATGGGATTCAAGCTTACATAACTCGGCTCTATTGAATCGTGTATCACAAGGCGGTGAGACCATTTACATAACATTGAGTGCATATTTAGAGGTGAGTGTTTCGTTAATGTGAATGCGAATGTTTTGTTAATACTCAAAGCTCAATTTCTCTTCTCAGTTGGAAAATTGCGCACGCCCAGCTATTATCACCAAGGACTTAAGCATGGTGATTTATGGACGCGATGCTCGCACTGGTCCGCGCTCATTGAAACATCTTTTCTCTGGTCAATATCGCAATCCAGAAGCCAATCGTCTGTCTGGCGTTTATGAATTGGCATTAAGAAGAGCTTCTGAAGCAGGTAGTCCAGGTAGAAATTCTTAATGTAGTCGTTGACTTTGAATGTTATGTAATTTAGCGCTTGCTTTGCGCTTTTCAATACTAGCAATTACACTTTTTTTAATCACATCTTTAAATGTTTTCTTTAATTTTAATAAAAAAATAAAAAAAATACAGGTGTACAACGTCGTCAACGCCGTGTATTAGATACCAGTTCAACTTATGTGCGTGGTGAGGAAAATCTTCATGGCTGGCGTCCACGTGGTGATTCGCTTATTTTCGACCATCAATGGGAATTGGAGAAGCTGACACGTTTGGAAGAAGTTGGCCGCGTACGTCATTTATTGTTGTTACGTGAACGTCTTGGCATGGATACAAATCCTAATCCAACTACAAAAACCGAGAAGGATGTTTGCAATTTAGCAGCACGTGCTGCTTCCTCACCAGTACACATGGTCATCCCACCATCACCCCAAACGCCAATAAAAGATCCACAGCAAATAATACCAGAGCGTGACTACAATCAGCGTGAACAAGAGCTGATGACGAAGTGCTTAAAATTAATTCAGGGTTAGTTTTGTGTGTTCTTGCAAGTAATAAACAGATTTTTTGTAGAAAATTCTTATGTGGTGGCTTTCCACTCCAAGCTAAACCTTTTCCACATCATAATGACCTTCTTTCAAATCAAATTAAACTTTTTCCAAAGCAAATTGAACTTTTTCCAAATGAAATTAAACCTTTTCCAAATCAAATTAAACTTTTCCAAATCAAAGTAAACTTTTCTAAATCAAATTAACTTTTTCCAAATCAATTGCCCAGCCTCCTTCACATTTTGGAAAGTGTTTGGTAAATACAATCACCTTTATCATGTAATTCGATATCGAATTAAATTGAGTCGAGATTTTGCTATCATATATTTTGATATCCAGAATCGAAAGCAAGCATTTTTCCAATCAAAATCGAACTAGATGATAAGGCTGATTCGATTTCGAATGCAAAAATTTTCGATTAGATGGTAAAGGTGAATATTTATCCATATACCAAGTTTGACAACGATAGCTGCTGTTGGTAAAGAAATATGTTATATAAATTGTATATTTTGCAAAATTTAACTTGAATTAGTTTAATTTGATTTGAAAAAAGTTTAATTTGATTTGTAAAAGGTTAAATTTAATTTAGAAAAAGATTAATTTGATTGGAAAAAGGTTAATTGAGGAGTGGCCGTACCAAAGGGCCTAAGTACCATTTCGAGGCAAAAGTAGTGTCATAATATGAAAAGGGTGGCATTTTGTTAGAAATTAATGAAATTGTTTTCTGTTTTAACTAAAAATTTTCTTGATAGCGTGAAATTGATGTCATTATGTTAAAAAAATTACAACAGTCAAATAACAGACTATTAGGCACATAAAAAGTATGACATTACTTTTGCCTCAAAATGGTATTTAGGCCCTTTGGTACGGCCACTCCTCAATTGTTGAACAAAATTTAATTTGATATGGAAAAAGTTTAATTTAATTTGAAAAAAGATCAATATGATGTTTTAAAGGTTAAACTTGGGAGTGAAAACCTGTATCGACCTTTTTCTCACATCCACGGTGTTATCATTTATCATAATAAATAATTTCTGAAACCAAAAATATCAATTATTTTGTAGGACGTTATAATAACAAAACTGAACCTACAGATACACAATCAGATGTCTCACCAAGTGATGAGGGCTGTGCTGACATGACCGTCAGCTGTATATCCAGCAATTCAATTGAGTAAGTTATTTCATTTGCTAACATTACAAAATTTAGTATAACAAGAAAATTTTAAATACAATTCGAATTCTGTAAAACTTTATGTTTGAAATTTAAATCCTAAATTGAAATTTTTGTTTTCTTTTCATTTCTTATTTGGTAAAAAAAATTTACAACTTCAACTACAACTGTTTAGACGAAGGTAATACATTTTTCGACTTTTGTTTTAAGTTCCTTTAATTATTTTTTTGTTTTTCACACAGAAAAACTTTTGAGCTCTTTGCTTTCGCCCTTTCACCACTTTCATTACTTAACATTTCTTTGAGTATATGCGCTAATTGTACCTTGATTTTGTTTTCAGATTGTGCTCACCAGATCGTTCTGATGCTCCAAATGGCTGGGAAGCACCTGCGCCTGCTACACAGCCGACTCTCCCGCTCAGATTATATGTACCCGAATTGGAAGAGATACGTGTCAGTCCAGTTGTTGCACGCAAAGGACTACTTAATGTTTTAGAGCATGGAGGTTCCGGTTGGAAAAAACGCTGGGTGGTAAGTTACAGTGTTGGAAATTGTTATAAGGAATGGTATTTTATTGTTTTGCTTTCTTTTTTTTTAGACTGTACGTCGTCCCTATGTTTTTATATACAAATCAGAAAAAGATCCCGTTGAACGGGCCATACTTAATTTGGGTACAGCTCAAGTTGAATGCAGTGAAGATCAAGCAGCTATGGTCAAAATTCCAAACACTTTCAGGTTAGAATATTACTTTAATTTAAAAAAAAAAAATAATTTTTATTAAATAATTTTTTTTTTTCATCAGTGTTGTTACCAAACATCGTGGATATTTGCTACAGACTTTGGCTGATAAAGAAGTGCACGATTGGTTATATGCTATAAATCCACTTTTAGCTGGACAAATAAGGTAACTTAGTGAGAATTAGAAAATGCTTAACAGAAGGCGCACAGTGGTGTAGAAAGCTATTTTTCCCGGTCATAAGACTCTTCTGGTTGTTTTTAATAAATTAAATATCAGATCTTGGGTTTTTGGAGTCGCTGATTCCAAATCTGAGAATCATTTTTCAAAATCAAATTGGATCCAAAATGGCGGACATTTTTCTAAAAAAAATGATAATATTACGACAAAATTGTGGCTAGGCGGTTTTGTATGTCGCTTATTCCGAATTCGGAATCAACTTTCTTGCGAACAAAATGACGGATTCCAAATGGCGGACAATTTTTTTAAAAAATGATTATACTACAGCAAAATTGTGGCTAGGGAGATTTTCGAGGACGCTGATTCAAGACTCGACAGAAATTTTTTTAAAAAACAAAATGAAAACAAAATGGACACTTTTTTAAAAAAAAAAAAATTGATTATACATATCGCGACTGTTCGGCGAACAATTTTCTTAAAGAATGAGTATATCACGACAAAATTGTGGCTAGGCGGGATAAACTGATTTGATGACAAAATGGCGGACAATTTCGGACTATATATTAAGTGGCCGCATCCCTGATCCGATCACGCCCGTTTTCAACTAAGTTAGATGCTAGCTATATCTCAGATATTAAATATTATTTTTGTGCTTGAAACATTTATGGTGATTTTAAACATTGTGCTATTTGAGAGGTGGGCGTGTCCTTGTTTCGATCATAAAAATTTTCAACTAATTGCTATATGCTACTAATTACATCTCAGATATCAAATTTTATTTATCTACATCAAACAATTTGGTTATTATTAGTTTTACGAAACTGAAGAGTTGCAAGAATCTATATATAAATAAGCAAAGAAAATCGATTCAGTCCCTGTTTCTATACCTAAATCTCAACCGATTTGCTTAATTTTTTTTTTGTTAGGACTATATTTTTAAAGTGGGCGGTGCCACGCCCATAAAAAGAAAAAACGCTCTCACGGCTAAACCACTGCATCGATTTTTACGAAATTGTGGAGATAAGATTAGCACTAAGGAACGATAACATAACCATTATGTTTTTAAGTAGGCGGTGCCACGCCCCTATATGGGAAAAGCGCTCTCACGGCTAAACCACTGCAGCGATTTCTACGAAATTTGGTATGAAGATAGGGTAGGCACTAAAAAAAGATAACATGGCTATTATGTTATTAAGTGGGCGATGCCACGCCCCTAAATGAAAAAACGCTCTTACGGCTAAACCACTGCATCGATTTTTACGAAATTTGATGTAGATATAAGATTAACGCTAAGAAATGATAACATGACCATTATGCTTTTCAGTGGGCGGTGTCACGCCCCTAAATGGAAAACGCTTTCACGGCCAAACCACTACATTGATTCTTTTTTTAAATTGGGTATACAGATAAGGCGTTAACACTAATGTATGAGAATATGACCTTTATTTTTTTAAGTAGGCGGTGCCACGTGCTCATGGCATTGATTTTTGTGAATTTTGGTATGGGGATAGAATGAGTAGGACGGAAAGATATCAAAAACTTTTTGCTCTTTAGTATGAGAACGCTATTGCAACTAAGCTGCTGCACCGATTTTTATGAATGCAGATAACCAGAACCCTAAAGAAGAATATTAAAAGCTTTTTGTGTTTTATCGACCAAGGAAGGTTATAAAAACTTTTTGCTTTATAGTCAAATCGAAATGGTCGAATTTCGGCCACAGGGCGAACTCTAGAATAGAAAAATCGCTGAAGAAAATCTCATCGGTGTCCAAAATATGGTGTGAACGGGGTAGCTGATAATTGCACAGAACCAATATTAAAAACTTAAATGATTGAGCCGTTGTTATCAAATAAAACTTTCAAATAATAAATTCGTAAATATGGTAAATAAAATCAGAGATATTTTATGATGATCCCGGATTTCTTTTATATTTAAAAAAATAAAACCTAAGTACAAAAATCATCAGTAAATAGACGAAATAAAACTTACCTTACTTAGTTTGAGGTGGTAAGAACATTTAGTTTTTAAGATATACTTTTTTGAACTTTTAACATTTTTTAAGAGATTTTTCGGAAAAAATTTACATTTGCTGAATTCATCAAGTTCAAGACGCGTATACTCAGAAACGGTGTTATTTATTGGTATTCTGATACTTGAAATATATTAACTGGATATTTTACTACAAACTTGTGAGAAAATATTGTTATGGAAACATAAATTTTCAGACTTATGACCGGCTAGTGCTATCTTATAGACCACAGTGCGGCATCGCATCTAATGTAGCCTACCTATGTGTATTCTTATAATTCTTTTATTTTTGATTTAGGTCAAGACTGGCACGACGTACACTAGAGACTGCATCCCAAACAGCATCTCAAATTCAAGCAACAACAGCGACTAATGCACAAAATACTAACAAATGAGATACAATAACGATGGAATCCGTTTTGGTGTATTAAAATCAAAAGTTTCTGTATGCAAAAAGTAAGAGCACATAAGGGATATAATATGTAATGCAAATGTGCAATATAAAAAAACTCATAAATAACTATTTATATACGAGTACAATATATTAACCAATAGCACTCAGTTACACAGAAACATGAAATTGAAAACCGAAAAAGGATTCCATCAATTAAAATAAGTAAGGTAGGAATGTGTTTTTAAAACTTGCTATTTACATTTTTAAAAATTTTTATATTTTAATCTTTTTCACTAGTTGTTGGTACGGAAACGGTTCAAATTCCAAAAATTTGGTCATTTAACTAAAAAACAGATTTAAAAAACTTTCTTGTAACTGCAATCAAATTTTATTCCTTAGAATTTTGAAAAAAATTTCTTAAATGTAAATAGTAAGTTTTTTTCTCAGCTAAAAATGTAAAAGAGCGGTATAAAGAGCTAACGAACATAACACAAAAAATATTTTCTTATATATTGTATTACAATTGTTAGTAAATATTAGTTGTTTCGTATTGAATGTATTTTTTTACATTTCATAGCGTTTATATTAAAGTTCAGTCTATTAACGCTTATTTAACGAAATATGCAAAAATTCAATTTTTATAATTTTTTATTTTTTCTTACAGGATTTCCACTCTAATTTAAACCTTTTCCACACTAAATTTATTTTTTTCAATTCAATTTAAACTTTTTTCAAATCAAAATAAACTTTTTACAAATAAAATTGACCTGCCGCTTTTCCAAATCAATTTAAACTATTTCTAAGTCTATATAAACTTCCTCCAAATCAATTAAACCTTTCGTATTTTAACGCATTCTTGTATTAAATCGAAATGTTAAACTATATGATCCTTACACTTGAGGTGCATGTAGTTTAACATGCGTTAAGAGAGATAAGGTTAAATTGATTTGGAAAAAGTTTAAATTGATTTGGGAAAAGTTTAAATTGATTTGGAAAAAGTTTAAATTGTTTTGGAAAAAGTTTAAATTGATTTGGAAAAAGTTTAAATTGTTTTGGAAAAAGTTTAAACTGATTTGGAAAAAGTTTAAATTGATTTGAAAAAAGTTTAAATTGATTTTGAAAACCGGCAGCTTAATTTGATTTAGGAAAAGTTTATTTTGATTTGGAAAAAGTTTATTTTGATTAGGAAAAAGTTTAAATTGAATTGAAAAAAGATCAATTCGGTGTGGAAAAGATTCAAAATGGAGTGGAAATCTTGTATCTTGAATTTGTTTGCTATTTCATGTAAAGTTTAATCAAATTGTTATATTATTTTTAAAATGAAAAAAGTTTATTCATACAAAGTTATGTACATAGTAGTAAGTTTTATAGCCGTTTATATTCATAAGTGCATAAACATACATATTTGTATGTACTAAATACATATATTTAAAATCAATAATTTTATTTACATTAATTGTTAAGTTGAAATTTGTGATCTTTATTTTTTTATTTAAAGTAAATATTTTATTCTTTATTTTTTTACCAAATTAGTAGAATAATTCGTTGAATAAAACATACATACATACTTACACACACACAAAAAACTTTAAATGTTAGATTTTAAACTACATATATACTTTATGAATAAAATGCACTTTAATAAAATAAAATTCATACAGATTATAAGAAAGATATTGCAACAATTTAAACAAAAAAATAAAGAAAAGGTAAAAGTATGTATAAAAGATTTTTTGTTTTAAATGCAGAATAATTTAAACATTTACAAAAAATCTATATGCAATTCTCAATTACAATATTATTTAAATTAAATATACATTCACTTACATATAATGAAAATGATAGTATTAAAAATGAATTAAAAGAACAATGTTTACAAATATAAATATTTATATATACATATATATATTATGAAAAAAGTATTCAATATTATAAAAAAAAGCATTAATTTATTAAAAAAAAAAAAAAAAAATATTGAAATTTATTTAATAGTTAATAAAAATGAGAACAATAGTAAAATATGGTAAATTTAGCTGATAAAACAAGAAATAAAGCAAGTTTGCAGGGTTGAAAGGGATAAGAAAATAGTCAAAAATGTATTTCAAAAAAGACTATATTTTGAAGTTTAAATACTTAACAGAACCGGCAACGTTTTAATGAAATAAAATTAAAAGAAACCAAAGAAATTAATTAATGTAAACAATTTAAGATTAAATTTATAAATGTGGTTTAATAATCTTCTTACATAAAACAGAGCATAAATGGAAATGCGTTTAAAAAAGAAAAAAAAAAAAAAACAGGAAAACACTGAAAATTGTGCAGGAAAGTGTAATGAAAAGTATTGTATCTATACGCAGTGAAAAAAGTGAACAAAAATAAATACACACACGCAACACTTTCAATTTAAAACATACATACGTTTCAAGCATATAAATGTAATTATAAGAATGTAATGTAGAGCATAACTAAAAGTTTAAAATGATAAAGCGATCAAGCATTTATGAAATTTTGTTTCTCTATATAGCTTCTCAAAGCCGATATTTCGCAGTTTAATTTATTGCTGGAAATTTTCAGTAAACCCCCCGCCTCTTAAAGTATATTAGAAACTTTGGCATAATGCCACAACATTGAAAGCTGCTTCTTTTTTGATCGCTAGGATACGACCAATCTTAATAATTTTTCATTTAGACATTATCATTTTTCTGTAAAAAATGTAGATTTAAAAATTGTTGTATGTATAAATTCATTAAGTATTAAATGTATGCAATGCGCTTGAAATGCAATAAATTCGAATAAATTAGTTTTATGTAATTATATTTTTTTTTTTTTTTTAACTTAAATTTTTAAATTGTAACTCTGCAAATTGCTTATTCTGAATATATTTACCTGAAAGCTTCTCGCAATAGTTCTTTATACAGAAGCAGAAGCTTTCCAATTTAACGAGCTTATAGTAAAAAACTGGTTGAGAATTTCTTTTATCATTAAAAGAAATCCATAATGAGGAATTCTTTCGTTAATGATTCCAAAGTGATCATTGAACGTTAAGCATTCTGGGTAAGTTTGTAATTAAAGAAAAACCAAATAAAGAGGGTATTTCTTCAAACATGTTAACGCCTCGTAAACCGCGTATACTCATAAAAACGGTCAAAATCAATACAAATTTTGACAGTTTAACGTGATTAAAAGATTTTCGAGGGATCAACATGTTTTGTGGCATAACCAACCTTCTACAATAATTATGTATGTAATGTGAAAACAACTGAAAGTGATAAAGCAAGTTAAGAAATTAATAGTTCATAGTCTTTTTCGTCTTACTAAATTATTCTATTAAAGTTTTTTTGTGCAAATGCTATAAAACTAAAAAAAATTATAATTTATTATATTTCTAAATGTATAATTATAATACCCATGAAATTTTTGTTTAATTATTTTTTATAGATATAACAAATAAACATGAAATCCAAAAATAATTGAAAAAAAAAAAAACCATGTGTACCGTATTCGAAAATAAATTATACATTATACTAAAATTATTATTGCAAAGTCAAAATAAACTGTATGTATATATGTATGTTAGTGAACACTGTTATGTAATGGCATGGCTAAGTTCCACTCGAAATTCATAAGTCAAAAAAGAAATAGTAAATTGTTTGGAGTGTCGTCACGTTAATGCTTAACAGTGTCCATGTACATATATATATTGAGTATATACATACATATATGTATATATGAAAGAAATTGAAATGTTTAAAAATAAAATGCATCATTAATAAGGACAAACAGAAAAATTTATTCAAGCTAAATGTATTATCTAATGATATATACTTGGCGCATCACTATTATAAATAAAAGGCTTTAAATAAATAAAAAAAAAAATAATAATCGTCAGATTTTAATTTGGGTCATTAGAAAATAACACAGGACAACACTGATTTTGCGGCAATGGTTTACGCTGACGATTTCAAGTAATCATGACCTACTGAATACCAAAACAATATCAGATTTGCCGAATGTACTCTAGTTCTCCAAATATCCTTGCTGAAAAGTGCAAAAATAGCTGTTTTGAGGCATATTTGATGTAGTAAGTATAACACTTACAGTAGACAGTGTAAGTTTTTGCTATTGAAATCGATTAGTCGTAACCTTCCTCATTAAACCTAACCTTTTAACTTTTCCGATTAGATACTTACTTTTCAAGTAATCAACCATTTAAGTAATGGTATTTCAACTCCATACAAAGGACTGATTTTTTTTTTGTGCGGCCTTAGTTTTTTGAGTTAATCCAGATTCACTGAGACTATTAAATACTCCGAGTTTGATTTGTTTGTCTGGATTGACTCTAGTTCTCCAGAAATCCTAATACCATAGGTACCGCATGACCTTGGTGAAACTGAGGCCGCAGAAATAAAACATTTTTTTGTCGCCCTGTATAAGTAAAAGAACTTAATCATTTCATTTAAAAGTTTAAAATAATAGAATATTATTCCCTGTGATACCCTTATTTCAAAGGATCATACGATAAGTGGTTCGGGCCTGCAAAAGACATCTTGCAATAAAGTGTACTTTTTTGTACTCGCACATTTAACACTGAACTGAAATATATACCCAATCCAACAAATTCAAGATTCAAATCCTCATTTTACACTGATTTCATTTTAACACTGTCTTGTTTTATCTGATTTTAAAAAATGCTTCTGTGTACTGTATTTTACACAAACAAATACTTCAGGTCAGTGTTAAACGTGTGAGTAGAAAAACTACAGTAAAATTCATGATAATGGTAACACTTGCAAGTTGCAACCAGGAATTGTAGTGGCTTTCATAAATTTTCGCGAGAGAGAGGGAGAGGAGTGTGAACAACGAACCAAAAAAAAAAGTTATATAACAAGTTAGGATTGTTTCTGGCCATTAATCTTGACATGGTATTTGAAAGCACTGTTTTTTCTCTTTATGGCCCGCTTTAAATTATATCGGTATATTTTTTTTTCCAAAATATCGTAGCCTAAAAAGTTGAAAAATCGCAAAAAACATGGTTTTTGTTATTTCAATTCAGGATATTCAAGAGAAAAATAAAGATTTTGATATAACGGCCATTCCACGGGGATGGACAGGACATGTCGTAGAGATGTAAGGATAGAGTGTGCTGATTTAAAGGTATGAACCGCGATGTTGCTATTTCTTTTAAAAGAGTATGTTTTTAGAATAACAAACGATATAATAGTCTAGACACAAACCTATAATTAAGCCTGTGTTCCGACGAAAAAAAGTTTGGGACGGAGGGGACACAAAAAATTTATTTATTTATTTTATTTCATAACAAAATACGTGTATCGATGCTTCATATCTTCAAGAAATGTTTAAACATTTTTGGGATCATTTTTAACAAATTAATTATGCACTTAATTGTGTAGCATGGACAGGACGTGATGGACGGGAAAAAATTTTAACAAAAAATAATTGTATTAAAATTAATTTATTCATGATTCATGGCTTACAAAACTATAACATTTGGGTTGCTTGGATTCAATTTTGGGAAATGCATCAATGCAAAGAAACAAAGGATATTAAAAGTTTTTCGCTGTCACTGCTACACTGTTGCAGCGATTTTTATGGAATTCAGTACTGAGGTAGGCTTAACACTAAGGAAAGCTAATAAAAAGTTGATAATTTTTAGAGGCGAGTGCCACGCCCGTTAATGAAATACATGCTATCACGGCGAAACTGCTGCATTAATTATAATGTCACTTGACATAGCGGTAGACTTTCATTTCATTTCATTTCGTTTATTCAGTCTTTGGATATACAAGTTCCTTACAGACTAGCAAAAATAATAAATAATAAATAACAGTTATATATATTTAAGAGAAAATAAAATTAAAATATAAATTACACTATAAATAAACTGCCAACCAATTTCTTAAAATTAAGTTTAGTTAAAGCAAAATCTAAATTGTTGACAATAGATAGTTCATTATACAATAGTAAAGCTCTATTAATAGGTTCATTAAGTGCGTATTGAGTCCTATGCAGTTGAGTATAAAACAAATTGAAATGTCGCAACGTTCTTGACGGAATATTGAATTCAACTAATTGTAATAATGGAGTACAGTCAATTTTACCAGAAATAATGTCATGAATATAGACAATGGAACTTATCTTTCTCCTTGATTCAAGGGATTGCAAACCGAGAAGCATACATCTTGCATTATAAGAAGGCAAAGATACCTCGAAATTTAGAGACCTAAGTGCAAATCTAGTGAATGATTTTTGAATTCGTTCCAATCTAGAGGAATGACAATTATAAGAAGGATTCCATATAAATGAAGCATACTCCAACCTTGACCTAACAAACGCGCTATAAAGGCACAACAAGGTATGGGGATCTGAAAATTCAGAGCTATTCCTGCGCACAAAAGCCAGTAAAGAATATCCTTTAGGAATTATATAATTCAAATGGTCAACAAAGGTGAACTTAGAGTCAAAAATCACACCAAGATCACGAATTGAATTAACAACCTGCAAAGGTACATCAGACAGAAAATAGATAGAGCTCAAGCAATTTCTACACTTAGAGAAGGACAAGGAAAAACATTTATTAATATTCAATGGTAAATAATTCTGTTTACTCCATAAAAACACATTATTAAGATCACTCTGTAAGACAGCAGACCCACCCCCAGATACTTTACTGAATAACTTCAAGTCATCAGCATAAAGTAAAAATTTAGCTACTTCTATATATTTACTTACATCATCAATAAATAAAATGAAAAATAGAGGGCCAAGAATGCTACCTTGCGGTACACCTGATGAAGCCACAAATTTATAAGATTTAACATTATTAATTTCCACAAAACAATTTCTATTTTTAAGGTAAGATTTAATCCAATCCAAAAAAGCAGAGTGGCAACCCATTTTAGCCAATTTCGCAATTAAAGCATTATGACACACCTTATCAAAGGCTTTAGAAAAATCCGTATAAATTGCATCAACTTGATTTCCTTGTTCAAATGAGGAAATACAATATTTTGAAAAAAGAGACAAGTTTGTCACCGTTGACCTCCCAGCTACAAAGCCATGCTGCTCAGGACAAATATGACGCTTTACTAAAAAGAATAACTTATTCTTTACAATACTTTCGAATAACTTAGAGATATTCGAGAGCTTCGAGATTGGTCTGTAGTTAGAAACATCATTTTTATTACCATTTTTAAAAACTGGTGTTATGGAAGCTATTTTCCAGGCATCAATAAACAAGCCATTGGAGAGTGATTTATTAAAAATATCACACAGAGGCCCAGATAAAGCATGAGCACATTTAATAAGTAAGACAGATGAGAAACCATCAATATCTACTTTAACAGAACTTTTCATAGAAATTAAAGCATTAAAAATATCAGTCTCGGAAAGCACTAAAGAGCCCAAGTCCAAAAAAGAGTCAATATTACTTAAAATTGCTTCATTAAACCAAGGTCTATCAGTATCATAATTCGATTTAAAATAGTTAGCAAACAAATTGGCAGTGTCTTCAATTGTAACTGAAAAGCTACCATTATAAGACATGGCTGTTGGAATGCAAGAACCATCTCTCTTCGATTGAATAAAGTTCCAAAACGACTTAGGATTTTGTTTTAAATTTCTTTCTGAACGCAAGATGTATTGTTTATAAAGAAATTTATTTAAAAAGTTAAATTCCCTCATATAATGACAATATTTCAATCGATACTGATTATCATTTGTTGAATTATATAATTTAATATATTTATTACGTAGATTTTTTAACTTTTTTAGACCTTTAGTGTACCAAGGTAACTTGTACACACTAGGTTGCAAAATTGGAATATTATTCCTGCATATAGCAAAAATTTTATCTTTAAAAATCTCAAAACACGGTGCAACATCTCTATTTGAAAATAGCTCACTCCAATTTAAACTATCAAATAAGTTATTCAAGTTATCAAAATCGCATAATTTAAAATTAAATGCATTTCTAGAATGTGAATATTGTAAAAACTCATAAAACTCAAACTCTAGAACAAGTGGTATATGATGCAAGTCCGATGGGGAAACGGGACATAAGCATTCAAATACCTGAACCTTAAAATTATTAGATACAAAAATGAGATCTAACAATTTATTCAATTTATTAAAAAATGAATTTAATTGAATCAAATCTATGCTGAGTAAACTGTCTATAAAATTAATCTCAAAAGAATGATTTACATTTGAAGGGATCAACTCATTGGCAAGAAAAGTCCAAACAATTTTACTGAGATTGAAGTCACCCAATATGCAAAGATGATTATCCGCATTGCTAAATGCAGCTAAATTAACAATATTGTCAACATGAGCAGCATATAAATCATCAGAGCTATTGGGGGGAATATACGATGCACATATATAAATAGCACCCTTGGGGTCCTTTATGACAACACACAGTTGGTCCAGCAGAGTGTCACAAATCTTCAAATTACAAACTGCTGAACACAAGTTACGTTTAACTGCAATCAATACACCACCACCCCGCGTGAGACCAGTTTTGAAAGTATCCCTATCTTTACGATAAACAAAATAAATATTTTGATCAAAAAATTCACCATCAGAAAAATCCGAATTAAGCCACGTTTCAACAAAAACAATAACATCATAATCCGATTGAGAAGTCCAATTGAAAATAGAATTGGATTTTGTCCTCATCCCAGACAAATTATGAAAATATAAACTAAATTTTTTACCATATTTAGCTCCACTCAAAACTAGTGATTCGTCGCTTTCGCCCCCAAATTCCGAAAATTTTTGAACGGACGAACCTTAATATCTTCTTGCCAAAGAGAAGGACTTAGAATATCGTTATAAAATTTTTCCGAAACACCAAGTTTAAAACTTATACTCTTCAAATCATCGACATTAACATCACTCTTAACCAGCTTATAGCATACAAAATGAGACTTATCAATGTTAGAATACTTATTCACATAATCAATTATTTGATCTACTGTAACATTCGGTTTAAAATATGATAAATGCACGAATTTCATTCTCACCACTACATCGAGATCACTACTTACTTTACGACCAACAACAGCAATAGGTAGTTTTTTCGATTTCCTTTGATTGCTTACTACATTCCAATTACCATTTGACAATCCCAAAGTGTTAGATTGCGAGACATCTAAAGAGACAGCATCAACACCATCAACAGCAACAGCACCATGCGCAGAAACAAAATTAACAGCATTAGCAGAACTTACAACAACATTCGCACTTGGCATCATAGGCAAATGAGAAGGTAGAACTGCATCCCCAACAACAACTTCATCAACAGCGTCAACAGCAGTAGCTGCAGCAGCGGCAACGGCAGCAGCATACGAAGTTGAAGCAGCAGAAGAATTCACATATGAAGATGAAGAAGGAAGAGAAAACACAGGCAGAGCAGTAGACACAGTGGTCACTTCAACATTAGAATGTGTAGCAGCAATGTTTATGACTTCAGCTTCTTTCGTTGGTTTACCAATCTTGTTGTTGTTCTTGCTCATTTTGTAGGCACTTGCATTAGCACAATTATCGGGTAACTGTAATCCAGCCGTAAAAGAAAGAGAAGAGTTTAAGAGTGACTCATCATATGCAGATATAAGGGAAACCCCGTCAGCTGTTTCGTTTAGGATCGTCTCTTTATCTACTACTTTTTCTTTAGCCTTT
The DNA here is from genome assembly GCA_951812925.1 of Calliopum simillimum. NCBI lineage: Eukaryota > Metazoa > Arthropoda > Insecta > Diptera > Lauxaniidae > Calliopum > Calliopum simillimum. The sequence continues at coordinate 34,339,773 of OX638370.1, forward strand.
CTATCATGATGATCACTAATACAACTAAGCTTCACATCGAGGACTTTGAACTTAGATTCAAACATTTTTTTTAAATTATCCAACTCAACTTTAACAGCAGTTAAATTGAAATTTTCCAATTCAGCTTTCACAGCAGTTAACAACTCAGCATGACTTAGAGCCATATTTGCAGGAACATCAACGCACTTTACGCAATAATAAACTAAATGGCGATTTCGTTCAAGTAGCTGCACTTCATAGTCCGTCAGCTTCTGTTCACAGCAACCTGCATGAAAAACCTTGCCGCAAAAACCTTTGCACGGAACCTTAGATAATTCATTTCGCGAAAAACTTTTTCCACATTTTCCGCAAGATGACTCCATGGAAACCAGCAATTTACGCAAAATTTAAAATTTAAAATTTAAAACTTCAAGCAAAATTTAAAACTTCAAATGAGAGCACACTAAAAATTACAACCGTTCTCAACAAGTGCGAGACAGAGAATGATAAGGATAGAAATTAAAAACTTTATGTTTTTTTGCATCCTCAAGGAATAATTTTAAAAGTATTTGTTTCATAGTGAGCAGTTCCAAGCTCTTAAAAAGAAAATATGCACTAATTGTTAGTAACTATAGTTCCATAGTCTCTTTAAAGTCAAATTATCCTGGGCGAATTTCGACCGCTAGCCGAACTCTAGTACAATACAATGCATTGAAAATGTTAAGTATATAATAAAGTAAGTAATTGACATTTTTGGTGCCAAACACACTACAACAACAACAAAAAAAAAGTCAAATTTAAACATTAGTTTATTAAAAATGTCTAAATTAGCGAGAAAACATAACAACTTCATTCAAAGCAACTTTTCAAATGAGATGCTGTAATTTAGTTGGAATTTCTTACATTTAATAAAAGTCATCCATATCATTCTTAGCTGCAGAATTTTGATTAACTATTTGCGACTGTGCTAGATACATGTCCACAACCTGTTGCGCCGATGTAGCATCCTCTGCATTTTTATCATCTCGAATACGCAAGAAGCGAGGAAATCGAAGAGAAATGCCCTTATCTGCATCAATTATTCCAACTCCCGCTTTATGCACTGGACTAAGTGATAAATCAGCACACTTGATTTCCCATACTAGCACTGGTTCAAACCAAACATCTGCTTCTAACGAGCAGTCATATTGATAATATGATTTTGGAGTTTTTATAATATGATCCTTCAATGCTGCATAATGATCCTTTAAATCCTCATCACTGAAACCAGTACCAATTTTACAAATGCACTGATACTCTTCACTATTCGCATCATAGCACGCAAGTAAAAATCCACCATAAACACCAGTACGTTTTCCCTTACCAGTATATGCACCAATTACAACCAAATCAAGTGAATCACCCGTGCCAGATAGGTAATCTTTTTTCAATTTCAGCCAATTCCGTGAGCGTCTCGCTATTTCATAATCGGCTTCTTTTTCAAGTGTTTTTATCATTAAACCCTCACAGTTTCCTTTAATTGATAATTCTAAAAATTGTTGCAACTCATCAATGTCATTTGTATCACACGATGTGGCAAATTTCCATTGTCCTTCTACTTCTTGAAAATTATCCCTTAACAATTGGCGACGTTCTATAAAACTTCTAGATACCAATGCCTCACCATTCAGATATAACAAGTCAAACATGTAGACACAAACTTGCACTTGAATATCACTGCTTTCAACATTTTTACGTTTTCTGGTGATTAATTTCTGGAATGGTAGAATTTGTTTATTTTCAATGTCCCAAGCGACAACTTCGCTATCGATAATATATGATGTTACACCTTCCTTTGGTATATGCGGTATACGCTCTATAATATCAGGATACTTGGTGGTATTATTTTCCTGATTGCGTGAGTAAATGCTTATGGTGCCTTTTTCATCGCAGTGAATTTGTGCACGCTCGCCATCATACTTAAATTCACATGTAAACCGCATGCCCTCAAAGCGCGACAATACTTCATGCACCCCTGTCATAGGCTGCGCAAGCATTGGCTTAATAGGTATGCCAGCTTCCATTTGACATAGCTTTGGTAGTTCACTTATATCATGTTTAAGTAGCAAGGGTATTATCCTGTCGTATATTGGGCACTGACAATATGTCGTTTTTAGTATCATAAAATGCTCATCTGCAGATTTCTTTGATGCTGCTGCATTAGTTGAGCCAGTTGATTGTGTACTGGATATTGCATTTGCTAAGGCTTGCAACGCACTCTGTTCAGCTATGCCAATGCGAAGCTTTCCAAGTAGCGAGCGTATTATGTAGCGTGCTTCAGAATGACGACATGCAACAAAGATACCTTTAATCTTATCCATTTTTTTGTTCATCGCAGATTGGCCAGATAACTTTGCGACATATTTTAATGCTTCAAATACACCTTTTACAGTCAGCGGCGCAGGGCGAAACATTACACGTTGTGAGCTTCGTGCTTGTTCAGCAATGATGCCTAGATCACCAACAGCATCTAATTTAGATTTTAAATGTGTTAAAGATTGTCCAGTGGCGCTACATATGGCACGCATAAGCGATGTCTCCGCAATGCCAAGTTCCAGACCTAAATGAGAATAATTTGTATTATAACTACTTTATAGTTAGTTACTACAACATACCTTCATGTGCTGGAGCCAACTGATTAACACTTAGGTACATACAAGCCAGAAGATCTTGAGGACTTAGCACTATAACTGAACGAAAGAAATTGCTAAGAATTTCAATGGATTTCAAGCGTCCTTTAATTTCTTCTATTAATTGAAAGGCACGCGATAACGCTAAATATGGTGTGTCACTTCCTTTTTTCCAAAATGCATCTTTTGTTGGATGATAATTGTGCTTTGCTGGGTTATATTCTGCACCATCCAACAATGCGTTATTGTCTTCTATTAGAGGTTTACACTTTTCTTCAGGCACACTGGAATTCTCGTTTTCAGCACTACCATTTGTGTGTCGTTTTTTCTGTTGTGGAGATCCGCTTGGTTCGTCGACATCTTCCTTTTCATCTTTCTTGGATTCAGACTCAACTTCATCTTCTATTTTGCTTGTATTCTGTTGTTTGGAGTCATCCGCTTCATTTTCATCGTCTTTTTTTATAGGATCCAAAATTTGGTCTTCTACTTTTAATTTTGCATCAGTTTCTTCGCGTTTTCGTTTTTTGCTGACTTCCTTTTTTTTACTTTGAGCTATTGGTGTTTCATTTTTATTATTTGAAGGACTTTTAAAATAATGTGTTATAGATTTTTGCGCCATTTCACCCAAAGAAATTGTGTTTTTATGCTTTTACTCCTTTTACTCAGTGTTTGAAGTAATCTCACAATTATCGATAAATGAACGATAATTTACTATCGTTTACAGTTGTATTAAGCTTAAGCCACACGATCAGATTTTATGCCGGTTTTATATTTTTCAAGCACAGCTGACAGTTAAATCTGACCTTGCCTCTTTCGTTTACTGCCATACCTAAAGATGGAATTAGTCAACACGTCGCGTTCCGTAACGTGTCGGCTGTCAAAACCTATCAAACGGCAGAGCGTGTAAGCGATTACTGAAATAGTAACGGAACGCAACGTTGAGATACATATGTTGAAAATAGAATTTCCAACGTTAGGCTACGTTGACAATTCATTTGTCAGATAAAATAATTTTAGTTTTGATGTTATAAATGGAGCTTTTGAACAATTAAATTAAAATAAAGGTGGCAATGGATATTTTTTTACAAAAACTGGATTTTTTCAAGTAATTTTTAAGTTGTTAGGTAACATTTCGAAAGTTGCCTACCGTTTTCACTAATCGCACCCGCAACGTCACGTTAGGGAACGATGGAATACGTATTTAATCGCACGCTGTTTGAAATGTCAAATGTTAAAAAAAATATTGCATAGTTTAGTTATGGTGTACTATAAGATATCTTGTCTCATTGTACTTTAGTTAAAATAAATAAAAAAAAAAAAAAAATAGTCTTAGGAGGCGATATTAGTTTTTGAAGCATCCTGTTTTTCACATTTTGTACTGAGCTTTTAGATTCGCTATAACTTCTTCATAGTGAGTACAACTAGTCGAAAAGAAAATCTGAGACAAATGACTTCTATGAATGAAATGTAGCCCATATTGAGACATTCATTTACAACGATATACTATACTTGTTGATCGGACGTCAAATGGTGGAGATATAAGGAAGAAAAACCGCATCGAATTTAGAGGTCGAAAAAAAAAGTTTTTTTCCTTAAAATTCTTCTTCATTCGAACTTTTTTTTTGTTATACTATCTATTGTACACCAACAATTGCAGTTGGAGCAGTTAATTTGCTCTGATAGCCTCATTTATGTGTATGAATAAAATTTTTATATCCATGCTTTTTCTTTCTTTCACCTTAAAGATTAGTCTTTCTGTATGAAAGCAAATTGATTACTTTTATTGATGTATATTAATAAGCGAATGCATAATTCATTATATTATAAATAAAGAATATTTTAAATTAAAGAAATGTGTTTATTTTTTTCCAGCAATTGAGTTCACACGCTCCTCAACTTTAGCCACTTCTTTGTTAATAGTTTCTAAATTGTGTGCGAATGTTTCTTGAACTGAATATAAAAGTTCTTTATTGTTTACAAGACTAGTGGTGATGTTGCTTTGCTTTTCCTCAACTTCTGCTATTATTTTAGCAAAGTTCATAGCTGGATTTTAACGAAAGAGAAATTAAAAAAATTGTTATAACATTCAAAGCAAACGATATTTCTCCAACTAACCATATTTATGCAACGATTCCAATGCTTGCATGCGATCAATAATATCGGGTAATATCTCTGCTACCGGTTCAGAGCGTTTTGCAATATCATACAATTCGCAAACCTTTTGATCCCGTTTTGCATCATCTGTAGAACCACTCGATTTTTCAGCAATTGTATCCATTTTTGCAGTTAAACTTGTTAGGCGCGAATCGATGCTGTCCAATTGCTCAGGTTGCAAAAGAGCAGCTTTTGTGCTTAGTTGACGCACAGCTTCCATGAGATTTGTTGTATTAGTAATAGCTGTAAGACGGCTTAGTTTTTCCGGTTGAGCGCCTACAGAATTTTCTAATAAATGTAGACGATGCTCAAGCTTCGCAATACGCGCAGAGGCAGCCAAGTCACTGCCAGGAGGTTGAATAGCTGTTAAAACGCCCGATTTTTTAAATTCTTCGACTTGACCTATAGAGGAAAAAAATCGGTTAAAATCATTGGAAAAAATTTTCAATAAGATGACATTTAAATAAAAATGTTTTAGCATATTTCCAAAATGAGTCCTCAGTCCTCCCTGGATCTTACCTATAAGAGCTTTCACTTCCTTATCAGCAGCAGCCGGAACTTGTTCCTTGCCTAAAACCTGCTCAAGTCGCAGCGAATCTAGTACTTTCTTAGCTGTCGAAATAACAGTAGCCACAGCATCATACGACTGTTTTTCTTCTTCTTCAATTTTTTTGTCAACTTGTAATGCAGATATTTCATCCAATAATTCGTTCATTTCACACTGCAACCGGCGACATCTTTGCACAGGTGTTTCCTTTTCACCGCATCCAACCAGCTCATAGTCTGCCGAAGAGGCATCGTAACCTTTGCGTAAACGTCGTCCGATGCGATCGGAAAAATCAACACTACCCTCCAAAGATTTGCCCTTGAAGCGATTGAATGAATCCTTTGGCGATATATGCAGACGTTCAATAGCTTCATTTTCAGGTTCCTCTTCATAGTAATCAGAAGTCTCGACCTCTTGGCTATCCGCCGTCTCATAAACGTCTGGTTGGTCATAAGCCTAAAAGTGGGGGAAGTGGTAGATTGAATGACTCAACCAAACCCATAGCCAAAATTGAATTTCACTTACAATCCCAGGCAAATTTTCGAATTTCGGATCGGCCATTATGGTGGGCAGAGCGGCGTTGTTTTAATCCGTTAAGTGGAATGTTAGAAAATATATTTTTATATTCCTCAATGTGTTTAATTTAAAAAAGCTTTTAGCAAATCAAATTTGCACAAATTTTCAGAAGCTTTGTAAAATTTGTTTGACGTTTACAAAACCAGACATTAAAACAACTGTCAAAATGATGTCATCTATTTATGTGTCATCAAAAATGTCATAAGGGTGAAGACACATAGCAGCGGTAAGAGCTGGTTGACACGTATGTCGGCCGATAGTTCTATTCTCCATTGCTGCATTAACGAATAACGAACACATGGACATGCGATAAATTTGGTATGCTCAGATATGAAGCACGATCACTATGAACGGAGAAATGAAAGAAACAAACTTTACACTGTCATAGCTCCTAAAATAGAAGAGCTAGTGCGGTCAAAATTTACAAGTTTTAAAACACTTTATCTCGCAAACTAGAAGTGCTAGAAGGGTGAAAGTTGTCACTTAAATAGCTTACAATCTTGCGGAAAATTTGGTATACTTAGGGCCAGTTTTTCAATGCAAGCTAAACTCATTTTCTGGTTTAAACTCAGGAATAAGTTTTTCAGTGAATGTTAAACGTAGCTTAAACTAAGTTTAACTGAACGATATTGGCCGTTTAAATCCCGTTTAGTCTATAATTTTATTTTGACAACTGTTGTTAAATAAATCAAAATTGACATATTTCATAAAAAAAAGGAAAAAAAAAACAAATAAATAAATGAATAAAAAAATTAACAAGCTAATGTTATAATTAGTTCTACTAAACGGTTGATAAAATAATTGATTAGAATTACGATTACGATTACTTTTTCGGTTAGTATTAAAACAAATATATTCAAGAAGCTCCGGTGCGGCAAGAGACCGTGTAGTAAGCTGATACAGATAAAGTTTATCCGCCATATTTCTATGCGTCCTCGAAGACTGTATACGTAACAACTACAAACGATCCTCATAAGGAGGAAGGTTCGAAGAATCCGTCCAATTCTTTCAATTCTATCGATATGTGTAATATAAAATGGTGACCAAACTTGACTAACATACTCTAAGTAAGGACGCACAATTGTGTTATATAAAGTCACCGTTACTAAAAGACTATTAAATTCTTTTGCCCATAGTTTAATAAAGCCAAGCAGCGATGAAGTCTTTTTAAAAATTTCATTAATATGTCCATTGAACGTTAGTTTAGCATCAAAATGTATGCCAAGGTCTTTGACTGAATTGTCACGACAGATTTGTTTATCATTAAATTTATAATTAAACTCTACAAGCAGTCATTATTTGCCATTTATCAGAATTGAGATGTAAGCTATTTTTACAACATCAAACTTGAAACAGTTTCAAGTCAGACTGAAGTAGGAAAATGTCTTCATCTCCCTTCACGATCCTGCAAATGTGAGTTTTTAAAAATGTGAGTAACATCATTTATTGCTAAAATTAACAGGAGAGGTCCCAAGTGGCTTCCTAGCGGAACACCTGAAGACGTAATAAATGGAGGTGACAACACTTTCCGAAATCTTATTTGATATTAACGATCAGACAAATAAGACTCGATCCAACTGACAAAATTCGAAGGAAATTTAAACAAAATTGAGTTATGTGGTAGTTTGTCGAATGCTTTACTGAAATCTGTGTAAATAATACCATCTGCCATATGCATGTGTAACCGCCCTATTTCGGTTTGAACCACCCTATTGTTATTTGGCCTTTGCCAATAATCCTAGTCCGTTTTCAATAAAGATTATCAACTTCCATTTTTCCCGGCTTATGATCGTTAATTTATGATCAAATGGTCATGGTATGCCCCTGCTGTGATTAGTCAATATCAAACTCTGGAAATCGGAAGTAGAGTCGTGATTGGTTCATTATTTCCAAATCGTTAACAAAAACTTAAGATTGGAGCGGCAGCAATCGCAGTGTAAACAAGGGAATCTTGTGTAGTGGGGCTTACTGTCCGAATTAGGTTTCACCCTTTTTTTTTTCCAAATTCAAGACACCATGTTCCACGACGTATATAAATACAAACATGCACATATACCGGGCATCCTTCAAAAGTTATGGATAAGGTCTATTACTTTTATCTGGTTAACCAATAACCTTATCTAATGCACGATAATGATGCTACACGCAACACTTTTTGTTCAATGTATTTTTGAACACTGCGTGATCCTCCTCCCACATTTTTTCTAACTTTCTGTTTTTTGTCAGAGCGAATCAAACCCCAACATCGGAGCGCGATACCCCTTCTTACCACTTTTTTGACACTACTTTGGAATTTTTGGCGTATCAACGATCTGCATTGTGATACAAATTTCTGACAGAAAAACATGTCTGTATAGTAATTTTTCCTAGCTAGTAAAAAATATCCACATCTGTGGTATTTCAGTTGAATTTCTCGCTACACCAAAAGTTAGAAATATATATATTTATACCTTACACCCAGGGTATATTCACTTTGTCCTTCCGTTTGTAACGCAAAGAAGGAGGCGTGGCAGATATAGAAATGTGTATATATTCTTGATCAGCGTCACCTCTTGAGTCGATATAGCCATGTCCGTATGTGGAAATATTTTTTACGGAAAAAATTGGTACAGTGGATTTGTTGTAAAAGTTAGCTCGAGGGATTGAAAATTAGTGAAATTGGTCAACGGACACGCCTACCGCTCATACTCAATATATTCAAAATGCAACTTTAAGAGTATTTTCCACGAAAATGCAACCAGAATACAAATAAATTCTAAAAATGGTTAGCGCAAGCTCTAAGCAAAAATTAGGAAAATTCGGACAAGAGCGCGTGGCACCTCCCATACAAGCAAAAGTTTCAAAACACTATACTCAAAACGTTTTTTAAGACAATCTAAATAAATTGCACAGATACTAAGAACTATAAATGCAAGCTCTAAGCAAAAAGTGGGTGAACTTAGACAAGAGGGAGTGGCACCTTTCATATAAGCATACTGCAGTGTGGGGTATTTAATGTTTGGCCGGGCCAAAGGTAACACCCTTACTAGTTTTATTTTAATTTGATTCTTATGTGTGAAAATTTGTAGACGAAAAGATACTAATTGCACCTTACCTTGAAGGTAAAAAATATCGACCAAAAATGATCAGATTATATTATATGCCAAGCAGGGATCGGTCTCCAGGTACTGGATTCCAGTTACACTTTGGACATTTTGGCTATTATTCCATCAACGAGCGGTACTTTGTTGTTTTTAAGACACTTTGTAACACATTTTAACGCCCATTAATGAAGCCGGGCATGAGGTGTACGCTGGGGGAACAATGTTTCGGTGAATTTTAATGAGGTCTTCGAAAAATTTCCTTCACAGAGAACCTTGTTCTCTGTAGTAATTGCTAAATTGCCGTTTTCGGTTTTGATTGAATGTTTTTGTTTAAAGTTGTTTTATAGTTTTTGACGCTGCTGGGGATTTGGTTGCTGGATTGTAGAAATCTTAGCCATGATATTCCCTGCAGTGGGCTTTTACTTTCTAATTGTGGATCCGCTAGGAGTTATATAGTGATGAGCGAACCAAGCTCAAGACCAAGACCATAGCAGTCTTGGCCTTGGCCTTGTTCTTGCACATTGAGTCTTGGTCTCGATTTTGAACTCTGATATTTCAACATTAAATTCATTATTCTTCTGATTCGGTAACAATGCTTGCATCTGCAAATTGTCTGAAAATTTACTTTTCGGCAATTGCCAATTGCACACACAGGATGAGGTCAAGTGGACGTGAGAAGTATAAGATGACTTTATCAAGCAGATGAAGTATTTGTGTCACAGAAATGAAAGAAATTTGGCAAAAATAAATAAATGATAAAATAATCCAAACTTTACCAAATCATTTTCATGCATTGCATAAAATGAAAATTCCCACAACCCTTTGTAGACTTTCATCTCATATTGCAATCAAATTGTAACCCATTGTATTTCTTTCTCTCAGCTCAGTTCAGTGTCCGAAACAGAAACAATGAAAACAAAATTTTCACTTTTTTTTTGCGAAACGTTTTTTGAGGTGTCAGATGTCAGAGCTAGTTGAAATCCAAATGCTTTAGAATCGTTTGGCCAGCATTGTATTACACACCAATTCACTTCACTTGATGCCCTAGAATTCTTCTATTTCACTGCATTCAGTCGACCTTTTAAAATTTATGGTCAGCTGGCGTTTATTGAAATAGTTTCGTTTCATTCTTGATGCTAGATTGCTCGAATTTGTTATGCAAAATTCAAAATTATATTACGATTTGGTTTTACTTTTGGGTTACAAATGGTTATTGAAGTGAAAAGTTTGTTTTCATTGCCTAAATAGATTTATTATTTTATCAAAGGTGTCTCTCCCACATTTTGTACACAGAGAAATCATCGAAAGTGGCAGAAACGTGGTTATTTTAACAACGTTGCGACTCAAATTTTGAGCATCGTTCGTAGCAGTTTTGATAACGCACGTTGCTAAATGAGTTGCATCTACGTTCGTGAGTGATTTAACAACGCGCGTTGCTAAATAAACTACAAAAAAAAATATTTTTTTTTGTTATTATTTTTTTAAATCTTTAAATTTTCAATTTTTGTTTTAAATAAATATTTTTTTGTTTGGTATTGCGGAGATTTGAACCTGGAACCTGTCGTTTGATAGATGCGGACGTTAACGAACTCAGCCGCTGCCATCATTATTGTGAGGTTGACTGAAAGTCTATTTGTTTTGAAATTTGCTTCTACCACGTTTGTATTTTGACTACGTTTCGTAGCTGATTTGGATTTAACAACACTTGACAACCAGCGTTCATATATAAGTTTCAACCACGTTCGTGAGTGATTTAGCAACGCACCATACAAATATGATCTTTGAGCGTTGTTAAATCCTCACAAACGTGGTTGAAACTCATTTAGCAACGCAATTTGTGCTTTTTTTCTTCGCTCTGTGTAGCTTAAGTAGTATCATAACATTTCAAAGCTTTCCAGAGTTTTTGAGTTTAGAAGCTGTTACGAGAATCATCGAGAAAGTTCCCTTTTACCAAATGAAAATTGTATAAAAAGACGCACAGTGGCAACATTTCTCAAAAGTGGTTGCGTAAATCAATTTCGGTGTGGTGGAAATTCGCATATCTAATGATGCATTTCAATAAACAATTGCTCAAGAATATACAATTTCAACTCATTTCAAAAAATAGTTCGCTTTGTAGAGCTGGTCAAAATTTATGGTTTTTTCGAGTTTTTAAATTTTTTAAATAAACTAAAACTAAAAATAAGTGTGTGTTTTTAATGTCGGAATATACTTTTCTGAAGCAATATGTTTACCCTTTTTTCATTTCGGATTTGTTTAATAATTTTTTACCATATTTTACCATTTACTATATCGGGATATTTTTTCAAAACGATTGGTTTTCAAAATCACCTCTATTCCCAATTGTCGTTTCTATTTCGTTTTTGAGGCGTTTTAGTTTTGATCATCGTCTCGTTTTTTAATTTGGAGTCTGGAAATATATTGAAACAATGACGGGTGCTAATCGAGGGGCCAGGAATATGAAGAAATCACACTTATCATAGTTTTGCTGGCCCCTCGATAAACACTCTTTGTCGTTCCAATATATTTTAATATAAGTATTTCAATATATAGGAACGACGAGAAGTTTTTGACTCCTCAATAAAAACTCCTCATCGTTTCAATTTCTTCCCATACTCGGAATTGAGAAACGACATGACGATAAAAACTAAAATGCCTCAAAAACGAAATAGAAATGACAATTGGGAATAGAGGTGATTTTGAAAACCAATCGTTTCAGCAACCAGTTTTGAAAAAAATTTTTCTAAAAAAGGAGTACTTCGCATACATAATTTATACGACTATTAGAAAGTCTAACTTTGACCATGAATTACATACCATCCCATTCTGTATATAGCCAAAAAAAAAAAAAAAAAAAAAAATCATACAGATATCTTAATTTGTTCAGAAGTTATGATTTTTTCAACAAGAAATACCAGACGTCGCCACTGTAAGGTGGCAGGAAAAACATAATCATATAAAAAAATAGTGAATAGTGAATATTGAAAGAATTTTTCATGTAATAGCAAAAATTGTAAAAGTTGCAAAAGAAAGAATTTTAATACAAAAAAAAATATTTGGTGTACAACTTAAAAACCGGAATTTGACGGTGGATGTCCGTAGTAACAATATCGTGAAAGCTCGAACTTTATATAAATGTCATTTTGAAGGTACATTTGACTGCTGTCAAAATCAGTCAACAAAACAATTTTATCTTGTGTGCATCATTATTATTTTTCACGATGAATAACTTCGAAAATTGGAGAAAAAGACAGCATTTGCGGGGGGGTTCTGTTGGGTCATTTTTTTGCAAAGAAAACTGCTGCGGAAAGTCATAGTTTGCTTGTAGAAGTTTATGGGGACTATGCTCCAGCTGAATCAAGCTGTCGTGAGTGGTTTCGACGGTTTAAAAGTGGTGATTTTGATGTCGAAGGCAAAGAACGTCCTGGTCAGCCGAAAAAGTTTGAGGATGAAGAATTGCAGGCATTACTCGATCAAGATTCATGTAAAACGCAAGAAGAACTTGCAGAACCATTGGAAGCCTTGGGAATTTTTCAAAAGATGGGAAATTGGGTGCCATACGAGTTGAAGCCAAGGGACGTCGAACGCCGATTTTTGATGTCCACAATGCTGCTTGAACGCCACAAAAGGAAGGGTTTTTTGCATCGTTTTGTCACTGGCGATGAGAAGTGGATCCATTACGATAATCCCAAGCGCAAAACAGCGTATGTCAAGAAAGGTGAGGCCGGCCCATCACAGCCGAAGCCAAATATTCACGCATCGAAGGTAATGCTCTGTATTTGGTGGGACCAGCTAGGTGTGATCCATTATGAGCTGTTGCCAGGTGGCCAAACCATTAATGCTCAACTCTATCGTCAACAATTGAGGAGTGGCCGTACCAAAGGGCCTAAGTACCATTTCGAGGCAAAAGTAGTGTCATTATATGAAACGGGTGACATTTCGTTAGAAATTAATAAAATTGTTTTCTGTTTTCACAAAAAACTTACTTGATAGTGTGAATTTCATGGTATTATGTTGAAAAAATTATAACAGGCAAATAGCCGACTATAAAACACATAAAAAGTATGACACTACTTTTGCCTCGAAATGGTACTTAGGCCCTTTGGTACGGCCACTCCTCAATTGATCCGATTGAAGCAGAAAATCCAGGCAGAGCGGCCAACGTATGCGACCAGACACGAGTCAATCATTTTCCACCACGATAACGCTCGGCCACATCGGTTTTGTTATATGGATGCGAAACGTGGCTTGTTACTGAACAACTAACGAACAAGCTGCAAGTATTCGTCAACAAATGCTTAAGGCGAATACTAAAGGTTTGGTGGCCTCGCACTATATCAAATGCCGAGCTACATCAAAAATGCAAACAGAAGGCTATAGCAAACGAGATCAAGCTGCGCAAATGGGGATGGATTGGACACACTCTCCGGAAACCACACAGCGAAGTTTGTCGTCAGGCCCTTGAGTGGAATCCACAAGGCAGTAGAGGACGTGGTAGACCCAAAACCAACTGGAAAAGGTCGTTGGAAAAGGAAATCCAAGAATCGGGAAAATCGTGGCAAGAGATCAAAGTCATCGCAAGGGATCGTGACAAATGGAGAGATTTCATATTGGCCCTATGCTCCTCCTAGGAGTTAAAGGAGAATACATACATACATACATATTGCTGCCCCAGTCAAAAATTATCTGGAAAACAACGGATGGGAAATTTTGCCTCACCCGCTTTATAGCCCAGACCTTGCACCATCTGACTACCATTTGTTTCGATCGATGTAGAATGCCCTATCAGGAATACGGTTCACTTAAGTTCAAGATATCGAAAATTGGCTCAATTCATTTTTGGCCGCCAAGCTGGCGCAATTTTTTTGGGATGGAAATGGGGAAATGTTGTAGCTTCCAATGGACAATACTTTGAATAAAATATATTGTAACATTTTTCCACAATAAAGCATCAAATTTCGCTAAAAAATTGCGGTTTTTAAAAAATTAAAAGTTCACATTTTCAATTATTTTTTAATGCAATGTAATTAATTATTTTCCTTTTTTCAGATTGAATGAATTTAAAATATCACTTCGCAAAATTTATCATATTTTGCTTTAAAATCTGCTTGTTAAAAGACTCAAATTTTTTATCAGCAGTTAACAAGTTCAATAAAGTTTTTTAATTTAAAATCAATAATTTTTTTTTTTAACTTTTTATTTAATTAAATCGCATGCTCACCACCACCTACCGCACACAGTGAGGTTTCGGGCGTATCTTATTAATGAATTAATTAAACAAATTACACGCGCACACGACGCTATGATGGATTTATAAGTGTGACGAATACAATTTAATTACAAAAAATTCAAGTGTTTTTTTCACCACAACAGAAAAAATTTAATAACAAAAATTGAACCAACAATGATATTAAAATTAAATTAAATTTTAATTATTAAAAGTTCAATTATTTAGTGTATGATGAAATTTCAAATGTATTTTTTCATTAAAATGGCTTTTTGCCTGTACATACCAACTAGTGGGAACACTTACGGATATTTGTTAGTTTTTTTTTCTTTTTTTTTTAATAAAAAGTTTTGCCATAAACTTATCCTGCTTACAAAAGCAGCTGTAAGAATGATAAATAAAAATAAAGTCGAATAACAAAAATTTAGATGGAAACAAAAACAACGTAAAAACAATCAGATAAATTATATGAAGATTGAGAAAATAGAATCCGCATCCGGCTTTCATCTAAAGAAGTGCACGCCATACTGCATTGAAAAACAACGATTTAGTCCAAATTTTATTGCAATTGTTGTTTGCTCTAATTAGACGTAAAATTGTATTTCCACAATGTTCCCCAATGTACCATGGATTAATCCATACGGTCGATGCCTTCCGTTTCTTAACACTTACACTACCCAGTTTTTTGTTTGCAATTCAATAATTTTGTTGTATGCGCCCCCTTTGAATGTAGTAGGAATCCATTACTTTTTGTGTGCCTTGTCTCATTATAAAACTTGGTTTTCTTATCAAACCGTCTTGTCCTTCATTTTCCTATTTTGTAACCCTTAGGAGGAGCATAATTCCAAAATAAATCATCTTCAACAAATGGAGTCCTTAGATTTCCCTTTGCGACTTTCCCGATTCTTGGATTTTCTTCGCCATTAACATTATTTTTGAGACTTTTGTTAGCCCAACTAAACCAAGGCTCAAAGCTACGCAATCACACTGACTCGCTTGGTTTAATTTCTGGCAGTTGGTTTGGTTAGCAAACCTATCACAACACTATTTCACTTACAATTTGAGTACAATCATTCGGTTCTAAACAAATAAGTTACCTGGAAAGTTTACCGGGAGTTTATAGATTTAGATGTCATCTTTCCGAATTTTAACACCAAATTGAAAAAAAAAAAAAATAAAAAAGGCGCCTAAAATCAGTTTTAGACAGTATCTCGCTAAGTGCAAACTCACACGACGGGCACGGGTACGTAGGGCACGTCAAATTTCTAGGCAAGCGGGAAGTGGTGCTTTCATTTTCCTCCGTTCGCCTACAAATTTGACGTGCCCTACGTGCCCGTGCCCTTCGTGTGAGTTCGCAGTAACAGTTATTTCTAGAGAAAAATACTGGTTACTACGAGCGGCAAAGATACAATGTGGCAAAGTTAAAATTTGGAAAGAACACATTGATATCTATTAAATGACCTATTTTTCAAACTCCCGGCAATTTTTCCAGGTAAAACTACTTACCAATTGTCTGTACTATTTCGTATGGTTTATTATTTTAGTTTAATCGGAAGTCATTGATTATAATTATACATAAAGCCTGTTCTGGAATTCATGCGAGTTCATTTACTTTTCGTTTTGAAAGTTTTTTTTAATGAGAACGATGAGTTGCACGATAAAACGTTTGCTTTTGGAAGAATTATATGCTCTGCAAATAACGTGGAAGGTATTCCTTACAACGTGTAAGTGCCTAGAAAAACTCGTATCTCGTAAAACTGTCAAAATTCTTATGAACTTTGACAACTAGTACGAGTTTACAAAGTCTTGGAATCATTTACACTAGACCAATCATATGTTATGTGGGAAAAACTGAAAATGAGAAAAACCTTGCTCCTATGGGCTAAAAAGTTTTCTATTGGTGTAAGTATCAAGAAAAAAATTTTGGTCCTGATCAGAAAATATTTGACGGTGCCCCCAGGCCGTTGAAGGTCGAAAAAACCATATTAATATGAAAAAATGGGGCTTTAATCGAAAGAATCAGTCCTATCTTTGAAACTATTTCTTATAAGTGATATGTATAAGAACAATGCTTGTGTAAATTGTATCCCATAAAAAAATGGCTTATGCCACGACCCCTCCAGCGGAAATTCATCGTATCTCTGGAAATATTGGACTCTAGGGAATGAGATTCGGTACATATGTAATTTGCACTGGAAAAAAATGTTAAAAAAAAATAAAAAAATGGGCGGGGCCACGCCCCTCTTTCAAAAAAAAAAAAACAAATTTGTCAAATCTCTGAAACTATTTTGTGAATAAGATTTGATTTCAGGTAAAGTGGAGCGAACAGGCTATGTCATTATAATAATGTTAAACCAATTTAAGATACTTAGTTGGTATAGAAACAGTATTTTTTGCTGTTCTTATTTTAGTTTTCTTGATATAGACACCAAGCAAAAAAAATTTGGTCACGATCAGAACATATTTGATCGTGCCCACAGGCCGTTAAAGGTCGGAAAAACGCTATTTATATGAATATAAGGAAACAATCAATTCTATCTCTGAAACAATTTGACACAGGAGGATGAGATTTAGTACATATATGAATAATACTTGAGTAAATAGTTTCCAATAAAAAAATGGGCAGCTTCCTCCACCCGAAATTTGTCGTATCTCTGAAAATATTTGACTCAGGTTAATGAGATTTGGTACATATCTAATAGGCACTGGGAAAAGAATTTTCAATAAAAATGGGCGGGACCATGCACCCTCATTCTAAAAAAAAACAAATTTGTCAAATCTCTGAAACTATTTGGCACAGGTGAATAAGATTTGACTGCAGATAAAGTGATGCGAGCAAGGTTTTTCCTTAATGGATTTGTGTTTACGAAAAAATTGTAGTATAGAAAATATTCTTAAAATATTGCAAAACGATCAAGAAATTCGATTTTGTCGAATGTCTTCTAAGCGGTTACTTATTGTATTACAGATATGATTATTGTTTGTAGAGCATAAGATTTTAAACAAAAAAGATCCGGATACTTTTATCGTATGACTTACCGTTTTCAGTAGAAAGCCTTCGAAACAAAAAGTATTTAAAAAGAAATCACGCCCTCCTTCAGATTTTTGGAGTTAATCGTGGAATTTCTAAAAAGGCATTCTATTCATATGTCTTATACATATCTCCAAAAAATCTTTTTTATAATCTTCTTAACACAGGATTGTAATGGCTAAAATAGTGCTGTCATGCTGATATTTGTTTGGTTTTCTTTCTGGTTTGTTTGAAACCAACTGAAATAGCATAGGTCGTTACATGGCAATTCCAAATTGGTTTCTGCGTAACCAAGCATAAGACATCAAAATCACCAAGCAGTTGGAAAGCGCTTGGCTACAATTTTCGTTCCATTTAATGGTGGACAAATGTCGCTATGTTAAATAAGATTCTTTTCTTGTTTATTAGAGTTTCACCGGATTTCGCTTTTTAATCGTTTAATACTACGTTTCTATTGGAGTTTAAGCTGTGATGAGATCTATAAATCTCGTCATTTAATTCCAACCGTTTCAAACGGCCGAAAGAGATTCATATTTGACTGAAAATGTCATAAGCGAGAAAGTGGAAGTTGTTTTTCTCTTTCTTCTTCATATTCTTCTTCCATTTGGTTTGTTTTTAACGACATTTAATGCAAATTTTCAAAGTTAAAATAAATCTCCTCAGAAATTGGTTTTTTTATGATAAATTTATATTGAAATTAAATTAAACATTTTGCATGTCCATGCTCAATAAACAAGTGTTAACATGGAAATTGAATACATATGTTTCGGCTATTTCCACACACATATTGATAAATCTTCATATATAAACACGTATATAGCCTCATCAGATTAGTTTAAGTTAATTCTTGTCAGAAGCCACACTTGAACCCTTGACTCTGGTTTTCTAATCAAAGAGACCGCGGCGCTTTACCAAGTAGGCTATTGCCAAGGATAAATTTCGCTGTACAAGAACGCCATATGTATAGATCATAAGGCTCACTAGCGCCATCTGTTGTGAAAAATTGTCAAATTGTTTTTTGTACAGAGAAATTTATCCTTGGATTCACGAAAAGTGATTTCAAAAATATAACCGAAAGGGTTAAGACACAAATACTGACAACAATAGAGTCGAATTTAATCTGCTTCATTGATTCTCTATACGGATTTGGTAATTGTTTGATTTTTTTTCTTTTTCTGCAATTAAGTGGAACGAACTTGCTGCACAAAACAAAAAGGAAACAATAAGCAAAATAAATCAAAGCATACTTTAGAGAGCACATACGCGAATCCATGCTCATGTGTGCATTTGTGCGCTTACCGAGGTTGTTATTTTGGTATTTTCTTATTGTTCCTAACGCTGGCTTCAATTTCCTTAGAATTTTAATGGATGTTCTTGTGAAAACAGCGGTATTTAGCTTACTATGCTACAGTCTGTTCCAGTTTGTCGGATCACAATAATTAAAATAGCACAATTAGTGCCAAATACTTAGAACGTTTAGCATGCATTGCACGCCACTTTAACATAACCAAACCTATCCAATAAATTTTTTGTCTGCAGTTTTTTGCCTTATGAAGCTGAAAAGTGCTCAAGCCAATCGCTTGTTCTGTAAAAAATTCAGGATTCCATAAATTGCAGCAAAAGTAAGCAATTGATATCCCATCCCAATGTACACTTCACCACCTATGGTCTGTTCTCAATGGTTTATTCATTTCCAAGGCGATAGCAATATGAATTTATTGCTTGTTAGTGTTGCATATGTGGCAGCAGCGCAAAATTGGTTTCCATTTCAACCTCCGGCATAATCTGCAAATTGTCACAAAAATTTGAACATCAGTTATTTTTCAATAAGGTCCTTTTATCGCACAGGTGGTGTGCAGAAGATTTTTTTCATTTGGTTGGGTTGTAAACATTTTCTCATTTCTCATTCAGATTTGTGCTCAGATTTTAATGGAACTCTAGGCAAATGGCAAAGGAAATTAAGTAAGATATTTGGAAAAGTTTTTGCTAAGAGGGAAACATGTAGGTATAAAATTTGTATCGATTTTTTCAGATGAGGAATTTATTATTTGTATAAAGTGTACATTTCTGAAGAAGTGACTAGACTTGCGATAGCAAAATGCAAAAGTTCGTCCACCGAAAATCCAAATTCCATACCCTTCTCCACTAATATGATGTTTGGGAAAAATAACACATTCTCAGAATGGTTTGCCTTTCTCGGTTTTCATAGACGATTAGGTGTTCTTGTAACTTCGTGTTTATTTTTGTATTAAAACATGAATCGTCTCCAGACAACATCACCGAAAACCAAATCGACCACTTCTGCATTAGCAGAAAATGGAAGGGGAGTCTTCTGGACGTACGAGTAAAGAGGTACGCTGACATAGGCTCCGATCACCATCTTCTCATCGCGGTCAGTCGACTAAAACTTGCCGCTATTAAACGTCCCAGTGAACAATCTGAGGCAAAAAAATTCGACGTGCTTAAGCTAAAGAACGACGAGATCCACAGGTCTTAAGAAGAACTTAAAACAGCCCCGTTCGATTGTGATGGAAACATTGAAACATCATGGAGTGCCGCAAAGGCTGCTTTCTTAAACTTCAAAAAAATACTTGGGTTCCGACCCTCGAATAAGAAACACTGGATGAGCGAGGAAACGTGGTGTCTAGTTAAAAAAAGAAGAAGCGCGAAAAAACTCAAAGATGACGCTAAAACTAGAGTGCAAAAGAACGACGCCGAAAAGGTCTTTAACTCTCTCAATAAAGAAGTCAGGCGTTCGTGTAGACAAGACAAAAGAAGAATGTTCACAGCCGCCTAAGTACATTTTTGCTTAATACACTTTTTTCGACAGATGCTTTCCTCTTGAGTAAAAAAAGATTTTTAATGGTATCTCTATTTTTTGAACATTGAATTACATTTTTCAAGGTCACTCGACAAATTGATAAAGTCACATTTTGGAAATTAAGCTTCGTACCATTCTTCAGTATGACAAAACGAATATCCCACTTTAAGAATTTTTATATTTCGATGAAAATTGCGATGTTTGGGTGGTTTTGAACCAAATCACTTCTATAGCCCCAGTGTGCACCGGCGATATTTCGCCCATTTTCAGTTCGTAGGTGCCTATCCGCAAGTAGACTCCCTAGGGTTAGATTCAGAAAGATTGCTTTGGTGGTTTTCTTTTTATAGCGAATTATACTTTTCTGGGCGGTGCCACGCACTTCAACAAGTTTTTCTAATATAACGGAACATGGTAACATCGCTTAAATTTTCATTATAATGGCTGGAACCGTTTTCGAGTATTATTGAATCAAAATTTTCAATGGTTTAAAAGTGGGCGTGGCACTTTCTCAATACCGCCGAAATTTCATCAAAACACCTTGTTTGGGTATTTTAACAGACAGACGGGCAAATTTACTTAAAGGCCAGTCAGGGCTCAACATAAAACTCTGAAAAAATCATAAAAAAAATTTTTTTGTTCGACATTTGGAGCCGATTTACCACCATCCCTCAATTAAATTCGACAAAAATCCATTTAGCGGACACCCTATTGTACATTAAAGTGGGTTGCAAAAAAAAAAAAAAAAAAAAAAATGTCTGTTAACCACTGACTTAATGTTAGACTTTTGAAAAAATTTTTTGACTCTGCTGAAAACACAAGTAACGCAAGAACTTACTAGGCTAAGAACACAATATTAAAATAAGTAAATCAAATGAAAATTAAAATAGCCTCTTTCAATGTATTTTTTAATGCTAATTCCAAGTCCGGTCCCAAAATTGCCGTATCTCGTTTGATTTTCAAGATATTCTAAATTAAACGTGCAAAAACACGATTTTTTGCTATTTTTAAAGCGATATAACAAGACAACGTTATTTTCAGCTACGGAGACCCAACAAAAATCCGCTTAGTAGGTGTCATGTTATAAATTTTGAGTAAATCAAAAAATTGCGTACTCTTTGTTATAGTTACAATATTTCAAGTTTCAGAAAGATCGGTCAAAATGGAGAGAAGAAAACGTAAAATTCGTGAAACAATGTCAGCAGATATTCCAGTGTCAACGCAGCAAGAAATTCGGTTTGCTATTCTTTTTGGATTTCGACGTAAGTTCAAGCCTGTGGAAACATTTAGTGAATGCCAAAAAGCATTTGAAGTTAATGCGCCATACCTCGTGACTACTTCAAAGTGATTCCGAAGATTCCAGACAGGTCATTTCTCTGTGGAGGACGAACCTCGAGAAGGCCGCCCAAAATTTTCGACTGATTATGGAAGTGTAGTGACGAAGATCCCAAAATTGATCCAGAAAATCAATGCTGAGGAACTGGGATTGAATGCCATGGCTATATCGCGAATATTGAAAAATGATCTTGGATACACGAAGAAATCTGCACAA
The DNA here is from genome assembly GCA_951812925.1 of Calliopum simillimum. Classification (NCBI taxonomy): domain Eukaryota; kingdom Metazoa; phylum Arthropoda; class Insecta; order Diptera; family Lauxaniidae; genus Calliopum; species Calliopum simillimum. The sequence goes on from OX638370.1 coordinate 34,361,409, forward strand.
TGGGTTCCTAGAATTTTAAGTGATGCTCAAGAAGAGGCAAGTGTGCGTTTTGCTAAGTATTTTCTTGAAAAATTCAAAAACTAATAGTCTAACACTTTCAAGAAAATTGTAACAGGTGATGAAGCATGGTTTTACAAGTACGACCCTAAAACCAAACAACAATCCATGGTATGGAGCCCAGAAGGTCCAAATCCACCTGTCAAAGTAAAGCAACAAAAGTCAGCAACGAAAGTAATGATGTCAGTTTACTTCATCAGAGAGTATTGGTATACTGAAGTGGTATACTGAAACCTGTTTACCAAAAGTTTTCCAAAATTTATGGGGAAAACGCCAACAAAAGGAGCTACGCCGCTACTTTCTACATCACGATAATGCGTCTGCGCACACTGCTGAAAAAACGACCGATTTTATTGCGCTTTCAGGCATCGAAGAAATTCGTCCAGCACCTTATTCCCCATGTCAAGCGCCTTGTGACTGCTGGTTGATTCCAAATATAAAAAAAAAAAAAATAAAGAGGGAGAGTCTTCAACAGCAATGAGGAGATAATAAATGCGTTTAATGAGGAAACTGTAAAACTCCAAAAAGCCGATTTTGAAAACTATTTTTAAAGATGGATTTATCGACTTCAAAAATGTACCAAAATAAATGGCGATTACGTTGAAAACATACTAACAGTTGATGAATAATGTTATAAGTTTAAAAATATTTTTATCCCGGTTTTTCAATTCTACTAAGGGAACTTTTGTTAGGCCCCTCTTATATGCTGGTCGAAAGTTTGTAACCAAACAAGATACAGCAATTTTGGGAGCAGATTTCGAAAATGGCTCTTTTAAGTTTTGTTTGATATACTTAATTTTTTACTTTTCTAAGAAGATCTGTGAAAACTATGTATTAACGTATTTTGCCCAAAAACAAAAAAGAAGTGCCAAGGTTTCGATTTTAAAAAACACATCATTATACTTAGAAGATTTAGCACTATTGATTACATCAATAAAAAAAGGATACCCTACGTCGTCCCATTAAGATGTCTTGTTTGAACACCGTGATCTACTCTATGTCATGCGATATGTTTTGACGTACAAATCATGGTACAAAATTGGTAGCAAGTTTTGTCACTAAAAGCAAAGCGGAGAACGAAATCAACCAATCAAATCGCTTAGATACAAATGTCAAAATCAGAAAACTGTAAAATTGTTGTTGTTTTGCTAGTTAATTTTGACAGTACTTGCTACCAAAAAAGAAGAACAAGAAACGTGTCACTTACTGACGTTACCTTGTTAATTGTATCATGGTACAAATGTCACAAAGATGTTGCATACTTTCATGCTCTACGTTGTTTGAAATTCCACAAAAACTTCGACTACTTAAAAGCTTTGCGTTAAATGAGTTTATCTGGTAATCTTCACGCTGTCAATTCTGTCGACAACGAAGCTAAACATCTTTGAGCTTAATATCTTTGTTATACTGTTTACAAATGCTTGCCAAGAATTGTTTTTGACGAATTCTGAATACTAAAGTTTGTCTTGTGGTCGATATTTGACCATTCAAATGTATGACCGACCCACATTATTTTTTCTCCCCAACATTTTTACCAAGCCAACCTAACCCCTAAGGGAGCTCCCATACAAAATTGACATTTTTATGAAATCGACCCCCACCACTCCCAGGGTGCCCCTAGAAGAGTCAAATGTATGACCGGCCCCTAATATTTTTTCCTCTCTAAAATTTTTTTTCAACATACTTACCCTCTATCTCTAACTCTTTAGGGGGCTCCCATACAAAATTGACGTCATAGACACGAAAAATATGGAAAGGAAATCGTCAAATATGCCCATAACTACCCAGGAGTCACTCCTAGAGGGATCAATTATATAACCGACCCCCATTATACCCCCTCCAAAGTTTTTTCTTAGCATACCTATACCCTATTTCCAATCCTTAAGTAGGCTCCCATACAAAGTTACAGTTTATATAAAAATTTCCCCCACTGCCGCAACTGACCCACGGGTACCCCTAGAAGGGTCAAATGTAGGACCGACTTCCATTATTTTTTTACTACCTATTTATTCCTCCCACATACTTGCCCTCTATTTCCAACCCTTAAAGGGACTGAAGAAGAAGAGGCGGAATTCGAGCCATCTGGCGTGAAAGTAGATGACGCAGATGAGGACGACGACAATTATATTGAGGATAGTGTCAGCGGCGAAGAAGAACGCTCGCACCCAGTACATGTTGTTGGATTGGAAGGTGCAAAAAGGCACCAAAAGAAGTGAATGAAGAATTCTTGATGAATGATTTCAGCCATTACGCCACCCTAGACACAGCAATGTTTTTCGCACGGTTAAGATTAGTGATGAGCAAAATTAGTCTTGGTCTTGCGTCTTGTTCTTGGTCTTGTTAATTTTGCGAGACCAAGACCAAGACGTTTATATTTTTGCAAGACCAAGACCAAGACTGCTATGGTCTTGGTCTTGGTCTTGCTCACGATAATAGTCGAGACCAAGACTGCTTTTTAGCCTTGGTAATTCATAGTTAAAAGTTGTTTCACTCCCGTTTTGAAGATAAAATCATCTCTCAATTTGTATTTTGGCATCTTAAAAACCCAACTACTTTGGAAAAATGTGATTTTAAAATTTTTAATACTCAATATCTCTGAAAATTTTGCCAAGACCAAGACCAAGACCGAGACCAAGACTTAATGAGCAAGAACAAGACCAAGACCAAGACTCGATATCAAAACCAAGACCAAGACCAAGACTCAATATGCAAGAACAAGACTAAGACCAAGATCATAGCAGTCTTGGTCTTGGTTTGCTCATCACTAGCTAGGATTGACAGCAGATTTAATTTGTACCGATCCAGAAACCTGGGCAGTTCACGAAGACTATCAGAAATTTCACGATATATTGCGTAAATTACTAACGAAGCCGCCGAAAAAGGCGTAAATTTGATAGAGGAATATAACCCAATCTTATGCCGGAACGAGAACTCACCGTTCATGAGTTATTGTAATTTTAAGCTCAACACATCACTGTGCCTACTCATAAGCGGCATGCTCAATTTACTAATTTTTTTCAAATTTTGAATTAGGGTATCTCCTGAGTTATAAATCGTACGAAAACAATTGAAGGGTAATTTTTATAGAAAATTTTATAAGCTACAATATTGATCCACAATATTTTGCTCTACATGTAACCGTTAAAGAGATATTTGTAAAAAACTGATTTTGGGCGCCATTTTTTCAATATGGCAGCGCGAGCGAACACGACTCGAGGTAGCAAAGTTGAAATTCTGAAAGAGCACATCGAAGTCTATAAAATAACTCATTTGCAAAAATCCCGCAAAACTTTCCAGGTAAAACTACCAAATGACTGTACTATCGTATGATAAAAATAAATTGATTTGATTCACATTTTCGAACAGTTATAAAAACATTTCTTCTTGACGCTCAATTAAAATTACAAATTACAGTTGCATTACAAATGATAAAAAAAATGTATAGCAGCCCCTTTAAGGGTTGATAGAGGGTAAATACGTGGGTGGAAAATATAGGTGGTGGCAAAATAATGGGGATATGTCTTAGATTTGACCCCTCTAGAGGTGACCTTTAAGCTTTTGTAGGGCTGTATGTAAACTTTTTCTCCTTTTCTTAAACCTTTGACCTCGATGCGCCAACACCTACTCCTACTCCACCCCCAACATTTTTTTGCAAACTCATTATTTTTTCTAACCTCACAAAATTGTGGGGTCGCAAGTATCAAAATGTTGTTATTAAGAATCTCCATACATCCTTAAAACACCCCTAATCTCTATACTACATTTCATAAAAATCAATGCAGCGGTTAAGCCGTCGGAATGTTTTTTCCGTTTAGGAGCGTGACACCACCCACTTAAGAAAAAAAAGAATACCCTATGCACTGCTCCTCCTCACAACCTATCCAACAAAAAAAAAAAAAAAAAAATTATGAGATTTAGGCATAGAAACAGGAACTGAACCGATTTCGTTTGCCTATTTATATATAGATTTGGTAGATCAAAATCATTTAAGGGCCGTCCGATTTGTCTGAAATTCTAACAAAAAAAAAAAAAAACATCTGATTGGGCCTTAGAATTTTTATACATACTAAGTAATCGAAAAAAAAAAAAAAAATAAAACCAATGAAAATGCCTTTTTTAAGGATTTTTTATTATAACTGACAATGAAAACTGTATTTAAATCCGGCTATGTAATCCATATAGCTGCTCCATTGCCATTAAAATCCAATGTTTTCAAATTAAAAAAAAAAAATAAATATATCCTAGAAAATGTTTACTTTGACTTCCTTTTCTCTAACGACAACAGATTATTCGAGAACTTTACATCCTGGTAACGAGCCACAAGATTTTTTTTCAGTTCCAACGAGTGACCCCAACCATGTGTCTCGCAAATAATTTCAATATTTACCTTGAAGACATCTTGCCAGGGACGTTCATGTTTTATATTTTTAATAACAACACCCAATGTTTTCAATATCACGCATAACTCTTGAAGTCCACCTGGTCTATCGACTATCGCAACACTAAACTTAAGCAGACGACCCTCAGCGGCCAAGCCACGTTCTAAACAACGTCCCAATATTGTAGTATCAATATTAGCACCACAAAGTAGAATGACCACTCGCTTGCCCAATAACTCATTCAAATATCCAGCCAATATTGCTGCCAGTGAGCAGGCAGCAGCACCTTCGACAATGCATTTTTCTTCTTCCGCTAAACGTAAAATCGCCAAAGCGATCCACTTCTCCTCGACCACAATCATTTTGTCAATTAATGGAGCGGCAGTAACAAAAGCATTATAGCCAACTTTTGGTACAGCCAAGCCATCGGCCAAGGTATCTTTAACCGGTGTGAATATGGCACCTTTATTTTCTATTGCTCTGGAAAAGCTCGCACAATTCTCCGACTCAACACCAATGACTTTGGTATGTGGTGATAATGTCTTAATAGCTGTCGCTATGCCAGCAATAAGACCGCCACCACCAACGGGTATAACAACAGCATCAGGATTTGGTACTTGCTCTAATATCTCCAAGCCAATTGTACCTTGTCCAGCCATAATATGTGGATGATCGTAGCCGTTGATGTAGAGCAAGCCCTTATCTTGGCCAATTCTCATTGCAATTGCCTTGGCTTCTGCCATATCTGCACCTTTAACAATGACGTTTGCCTTGTAATTGCGACATTTCTGTACTTTCATTATGGGTGCCGTTTCCGGCATTACCACGGTAACGGGTACATTCAGCTTCATGCCATGATAACTGAGCGCCAGTGCATGATTACCCAATGATGCTGAGATAATACCAGTTTGCTTTTGCTTATCGGAAAGTGAAAGAATGCAATAGCGTGCACCACGCTCTTTAAAACTTCCCGTTAGTTGGAGATATTCCTTTTTCAAATATAAATCCATGCCATGTGAATTATCTGCTTTGGAAGGTGAACATGGTGTATGCACTATTCCACTTTTTATCAAAACGGCTGCAGTCTGAACGTCATCAATTGTTATTTTTATAGGTTTATTTGGATTACTCCAAGGGTCCGGTATTACGTCGACATTACTTTTTCCAGTTGCAGCATTATCAGACATTTTTTAAGTGTGAATATATAACAGAGTTATTACGAAATTTAAATATCTTTGCTAAAGTTTCTGCTTCTAAGTAGCTCAAGCACTAACTGAATACAAGCTGCTTCAACGCAAAGCTTCTAACATTAAGTTCTATGGCATAACATTGCATGTTAACTACGTTTCAACAGAGCAAATCGATTTTTTAAACTCCATTACTTTTAAGTGTTGTATAATACTTTGAAAAGTGAAACTTACTATAATATTATCATCAAAGTCGGGTTGACTACCACTAAAAATTATTGCCAATATTATTACTCAGGGCCGTAGACGAACTTAACAGGGTGCTTTTGGATTTTGATGAGCACAAAACTAAAGGGTGTTGCCGTTGTCCTGGCCAAACAATAAATACCCTACACTGCAGTATTTTGAAAGTTTTTCAGGTACGAGAGGAACCACGTCCTCTTGTCTGAATTCAAATAGTTTTTCATCAGATCTTTCAGTGAAATTTGTCTGGATTATCTCAAAATGCGCTTTGTGTATGGTATTTTGGATCTTTTGTTTATATAGGAGGTACCACGCCCCCTTGTCTGAGTTTGCATACTTTTTGTGTGGGCGGTAGATGTGTCAATTGACCGATTTCGCTTATTTTCAATCCAATGAGCTAACTTTGACAACAGAGGCAGTGTACTTAGTGATGAGCAAAATTAGTCTTGGTCTTGAGTCTTTTCCTTGGTAATTTTGCGAGAGAAAGACCAAGACCAAGACCAAGACCAAGACCAAGACCAAGACCAAGACCAAGACCAAGACCAAGACCAAGACCAAGACCAAGACCAAGACCAAGACCAAGACCAAGACCAAGACCAAGACCAAGACCAAGACGCTGATATTTTTGTAATACCAAGACTGCTATGGTAAGAACTAAACCAAGACCAAGAACAAGACTCAACGTGCAAGAACAAGACCAAGACTGCTATGATCTTGGTCTTGGTTTGCTCATCACTAAGTGTACTAAATTTTGTCAAATTATCTTGCTCCCAACGAATATTAAAATGATTTCAACATAAAAACTGACATCCTGACAGACAGACAGACGTTCATGGCTATATCAACTCAGGAGGTGACGCTGATCAAGAATATATATACTGTCCCATAACTGTCACACCTCCTTCTTCGCGTTACAAGCGGAAGGACAAAGTGAATATACCCTGGGTGTAGGGTATAAAAATGGTACCCAGGCTTACATGAGCTAGACCTTGCCAGTAGACATTAATTTTTATAAAATGCTATTCCATATAATACCAAATGTCACCTATAAAAGCAAAAAGAAAAGTTCCTACTTCCCGCGATCGGGTCCACAATCGTCAAAAACGACTTTACAAGCGCTGAATTTTGGTTGTATGTATTTGCAAAGTGTCACCAAAATGTGTTCACATTTTCGACATCTTGCCTTCGTATCAATACTAATTCCAAATGTTTTATGCAATTCTTTTGATCTGGAGTGGCCATTCTATCCATGTTATCATAGACATCAAATGAAAGCTTCATCAATGCAAGACTTTCTCAGAGCTCTCTGTCCTATCTCCGTCCTCTTTCCTTGTTTTATCAATAACCTTTTGTCAACGACCATCAACCCAATCGATGCCAAAAAATAGGAACCAAGCTGTCAACGCGATTACCGACAAAAAACACAAACAACAATATGTCAGCAGCGAGTTGACATCGTTCGTGTAAGAAACAATAACAAAGCAATAGGAAGCTAATGCGCAGTGGCAAACTGAACTCTTTGAATTACACGCACAATGCACATTTGAAATTTTACAAAAATCTAAATATTTATGAGAGTGGAAAGAGTGGGTTTGGGTGATGTTGGCAATTCTGGCATATGTCGTTGTTACCTACATATTATGATGTTCCCATCCTTGTGATTTAAAAAAGGTAAGTGATATCGCGCTTATTTTTTTTTTCTTAATCGAATTTTGAAATCGCATCTGCCATTGCCATATTGCATTCATGTTATTCCTAGCAAAAGATATTTACGAGACGGCAGACGTCTAGAGCGCGGTTTTTGTATTTTATACAATTTAGAAAATGCAAAAAAAAGAGCTTTATCTCCATTATTATTTATAACGTTTTGTTCCATAGCAAATCCAAAATGATAAAAACAAGATGACAAACGTTAAGGTCTCTGATTTTTCGTTAAAAACCATAAAAAACTGTTCTTGCGCGCGATTCTTGCAAATCTATATATAAATGGCAAGAGAAATCGATTCAGTCCCTTGCCTATACCTAAATCTCAACCGATTTGCTTGATTTTTTTTTTTTTTGTTGGAAAGGTTTTGAGGAGCAGTGCATAGTTTTTTTAAAAGTGAGCGGTGCCACGCCCCTAAATGGAAAAAACGCTCTCACGGCTAAACCACTGCATCGATTTTTACGGAATGGTATGGAGATAAGCTTAACACCAAGGAATCTATATAGGTATTAATACGAGAACAGTTTTTTCGCCTCCCTTTTCCGAGCTAACCATTTAAGCGATTTTCGAAATTTTTTTTTATATGAAAGGTACTGTGGTGTAGAATGCACAAAACAAAAAATTATCCTCATAAGTTGCCATTAAAGCATTTAAAAACAGGATCGAAGTTTCCCATATAATTACAACAACAACAGCACCCACAGTCTCATGCTGTGTTGTTGAGAAAGTGAATGAGACAGTGGAGTGGGAGAGATTTTGTTGTTGTTGTTTTTCTCTTGCTTGTAAAAACCTGTTTCGTTGCGCTCTGTCGACGTTCTGCACCGATATTTTGGATGTTTATCGATACATTTGGATTTTTATCGATATGTTGGATGTTTTCCGATACTTTTGGACTTTTACCGATATTTTGGATGTTTTTTTGATGCTTTTGGACTTTTACCGATATTTTGGATGTTTTTCGATACTTTTGGACTTTTACCGATGTTTTGGATGTTTCTCGATACTTTTCAATATTTTGGATGTTTCTCGATGCTTTTGGACTTTTACCGATATGTTGGATGTTTCTCGATACTTTTGGACTTTTATCGATATTTTGGATGTTTCTCGATACTTTTGGACTTTTATCGATATTTTGGATGTTTCTCGATACTTTTGGACTTATACCGATATTTTGGATGTTTCTAGATACTTTTGGACTTTTACCGATATTTTGGATGTTTCGATGCTCTTGGACTTTTACTGATATTTTGGATTTTTTTCGATACTTTTGGATTTTTATCGATATTTTGGATGTTTCTCGATATTTTTGGACTTTTATCGAAATTTTGGATGTTTCTCGATACTTTTGGACTTTTATCGATATTTTGGATGTTTCTCGATACTTTTGGACTTTTACCGATATTTTGGATGTTTCTAGATACTTTTGGACTTTTACCGATATTTTGGATGTTTCGATGCTCTAGGACTTTTACTGATATTGTGGATTTTTTTCGATACTTTTGGACTTTTACCGATATTTTGGATGTTTCTCGATACTTTTGGATTTTTATCGATATTTTGGATGTTTCTCGATATTTTTGGACTTTTATCGAAATTTTGGATGTTTCTCGATACTTTTGGACTTTTATCGATATTTTGGATGTTTCTCGATACTTTTGGACTTTTACCGATATTTTGGATGTTTCTAGATACTTTTGGACTTTTACCGATATTTTGGATGTTTCGATGCTCTAGGACTTTTACTGATATTGTGGATTTTTTTCGATACTTTTGGACTTTTACCGATATTTTGGATGTTTCTCGATACTTTTGGATTTTTATCGATATTTTGGATGTTTCTCGATACTTCTCGATATTTTGGAGGTTCCTCGATGCTTTTGGATTTTTACAGATATTTTGGATGTTTCTCGATACTTTTGGACTTTTACCGATATACATACCGATGTTTGTCGATACTTTTGAGATCTTTTCGATATTTTGGATGTTTTCCGATATTTTTTTGCCCCAGCACTACACCAATTTTTATGTAATTCGGTTTTAAGATATACTGAGCCTGCTGCATATAAAAAATGTTGCTACGATTAATGAATAGTCAATGTTCTGGCTTTCTTTTTTACCAAACGGTACTCGGAAAAAGTGTATCTATCTCAAAGTAAAAGGCCAAATTTTGGCCACCGGCGATACTAGTACTATTTAAAATTTGATAATGGTAGGCATAACGCCACAGATAAAAATTAAAAATTAAAATTGACCTTAAAAGTTTTTGTTTCATAGTAAGCAGTTCCAAGGTTCTAAAAAGAAAATATGCAGTTATTGTTATTATAGTTTCATAGTCTCTTTTAATTCAAATTGAAGTGGTCGAATTTCGGCCGCAAGGCTAACTCTAGTATAGTAAAATTCTGGTTTCTACTTACCTATTGCATTAAAGTTAGAAAACAAAACTTTTGCAATTTTTAAAATTTTTAAAATTTTAAAGACTTGGTAGAAAACTATATTTAATGTCTATCCGCATTGACAAAGATCACAAAAAACTGTTTTTTACAATTATCTCGTTTACGCCTACTCTTTCAGAAAAATGTCTTATTTTAGTTTTGTAGCTCTAAAAATTTTCTATAAAAAAGATTGTGAAGTTTTTTTTCATACGGCTTATTGTTAGAAGATATCCTAATTCAAAGTTAGTTTAGCTCGCATTTCCATAGCAGAGTATACAACGGCTTATGACCATACGTACTAAAAAGTATCTGTCCTTAAAAAATCAGCACGCAAAGCGTCGCAAAGGATTGTTGAAATCGTATCCGTTTTAATGCTAGCAAAAGCCAATGTTGTCTGTTATCTCACTGGCAACTGGATTGTACCCTCCCATCACTTAAGATCAATCACTCACACAGAAATTTAGGACTTTATCAAAAGACCTGCCAAGTTTATTTATAGTAAAATGATAAATGGCTTTTATTTTAAGCCAAAAATAGATAAGGCATTGCAATAAAATTTTCATAATGTAGAATATGCCATTTCTTCCTTGGTTGTATCAACTTACTCGGATTTTATTTTTCATAGTAAAAGATTACGTTGTGCTTTTTTTGGTAACGCAGCTGCTGCGTCTACATGATGAAATATTCAGTAATATGTCTTGGTAGGAAACACTATGACTAGACAGTGCAACACGAAATATCCAAACGACTTTTTGAATGCTGTTTGTGAAAGTGCACCCGGATAGGGTTTTGCTGATTTGACTCCAGGTCGAGTTTTATAGTATTACTCGTACACATTAAAAAATGATAGTTTACTTTTCTTGATTTTGATTCCCTATTGATTTTAAACTTTTTTGGTATTAAATTCCGAATTTTTTCCAAAAGAGTTTGAAGTTCATTCCAGAAAAGTATGAAAATTATTCCAAAATAGTACAAAATGAATAGTTTTTGGCATTGTTCTGTATAAATATTTTTTAGTTTTAACTGTTTACTGATTTTTCAAAGTGTCCACTGCTATAAGTCGCAGACCATTTGCGATTTTGTTTCTCTATCTTCAACAAAGTTTAGTTTTGGCTACAGCTTTGTTTTAATTCTTTGGCAAAATACTGAACAGTTTGGTAGTTAAGACCAAAAATGGTATAATTTTTCGGCGATTTTGTGATTTTTAGGCCCAAAACCAAATTTTTCGGGTCAGTTTATTGAATACTTTCTTTCCCCTTAACCTATAGCTACAACTTTGCTGAAGACAGGAAAACAAAATCTCAAAAGGTTAACGAGATATAACATTGGAAACTTTCAAAAAAGCAATTTTGAATCCAAATGCATGCCTTTTTTTTGTCGAATATGATGACTTTAACCTCTGGAAAATTTTTAAAAAATGAACATAAAATTTCAGGGTTGCCATATGCTTTTTTTTAAAGTTTCGCTCAAACAATAGCCGTGTTCACGATCCGGAGCATTTAGACTTGCAAATTACAAAATAGCAATAATTTGCACTTGATTGTGAGCAATGTTAAAAGTATAAACATTGCAAGCTACGAAAAAATGTATTTCTCTGAGAAAATCGTATGAGCAAAGAGAACGAGAGCATAAACAAAAAATTTTTTTTTGAAAAATGACATGATATTTTTATGCTATAGATTTTTAGTATAGAAAATGTAAATGCAAATGTAAATTCAAGCCTATATATTTTGTTGTTGTATAGCAAAATTTTTCAACACCAATTTACAAATGCTATGATGCAAGACCTTTTGCACCGGATCGTGAACATGGCTAATATATTTTAAAAATTAAAATAAATTTTAGTCACAAAACGCTTAAATAAACTTTTGGAAAATCCAACATAAATTTTAAATCTTTCTTTTTTTGACTAAATTTAAATTTTTGGTTTCAGAAACGCGCAGATAAATTTTTTTTATTATTGTACAAAAATTTTCAGGGTTGCTATATGCTTGTTTTTATACCCTACACTCAGGGTAAGTATATTCACTTTGTCCTTCCGTTTGTAACGCAGAGAAGGAGGCGTGGCAGATATAGAAAAGTATATATATTCTTGATCAGCGTCACCTCCTGAGTCGATATAGCCATGTCCGTCTGTCTGGCTGGCTGGCTGGCTGGCTGGCTGGCTGGCTGGCTGGCTGGCTGGCTGGCTGGCTGGCTGTGTGTGAAAATAAATTTTTTTGGGAAAACTAAGCAAGATAATTCAATGAAATTCGGTACACAGCCTCCGTTGTTAAAGATAGCTCGGGGGATTGAAAATGAGCGAAATCGCTCAACGGACACGCCTACCGCCCATACAAAAAATATATTCAAAATGCAATTTTTTGAGTATTTTTCACGATAATACAACCAAAATACACACAAATACTAAGAATTGTAAATGCAAGCTCTGAGCAAAAACTGGGTGAACTCGGACAAGAGGTCGTGGCACCTCTCGTATAAGCAATAGCTTCAAAACGCTATACTGAAGCGTTTTTTGAGATAATTGAACTTAATTTTCCTCAGACACTAAGAATTATAAATACAAGCTTTAAGCAAAAACTGGATAAAATCGAACAAGAGGGCGTGGCACCTCCCATATAAGCAAAAGGTTCAAAACGCTATGTTGAAAACATTTTTTGAGATAATGCAACCAAAATTCACTCAAATGCTAAGAACTATAAATTCAAACTCTGAGAAAAAGCTGGGTGAATTCGGACAAGAGGGCGTGGCACTTCCCATACAAGCAAAATTTTCAAAATACTGCTGTGTAGGGTATTTAATGTTTGGCCAGGCCAAAGGTAACACCCTTACTAGTTTAAGTTTTGCTTAAATCATATATTTATAAGAAAAAAATAAAAATTTAGTCTTAAAACACTAAATTCAACTTTTTAAAAATAGAGCAAAAACTTACGGTGTTGCCACCTATTTTTATTATTTGGTTTTTTATTTATTTTAGGTTTCAAAAATTGACAAAAATGTGTTTTAGTTCACAACATTCGCCATTATAATTAATCACTAAAAATCGTTAAAAATTTATCGACGTTTAAATAAATGGATTAAGCGTAACTAACAAAAAAATAAAAAAAAACCAGGTGGCAACACCGAAAGATTTGTAAAATTTTAAAAAAGTTTATTTGAGCGTTTTTTTTAGTCAAAAAAGTAAGTATTATAAGTATAAGATTTTCGAAAATAAACAGGTGGCAACCATAAAAATTATTATTGGATTTTTAAAAAATTTTTTAAGTGTTTAAAGACTTAATTTAATTTTTAAATAAATAGTTTAAGTAAAACTTAGAAAAAAACCAAGTGGAGGGTTTCTAAGCGGAGAATGATAAAATGTTACAAATTACGACGGAGAATGATGAAACGGAGCATGAAGAAATGTTGCAAAAATAGTAATATCATAATGAAAAACAGCAATTTTTTTTTAAAAAAGTTCAAACCAGTGCATAGCCCCTCTAATTGCTTATTGATTTAATTATATAAAGATAAAATAATATGTTTAGTAATATAAAAAAAACTTACGCGGAGAATGATCCACCGAAAATAATGTAATATGCGAAACGCGAAAATTAAGTGCACTAAGAAGAGGTTAGGGACAGGGCGGAGAACTTTTATGTCATAATTTTAAAGTAAAATATTAAACATTTTTTTTTTAAACTATTCGAATACAAGCTCAGGTACTTACTCTGTTTCAAATAGATAAAATATAAAATTTTAAGTTTCAACATGGACGTGTTACCCCCATTTCTCCCAGTAAACATTATTTGTCTTGGTGCGTTTTACATATGTACCAAATCTCATCCACGTGCGTTTGATAGTTTCAGAGATATGATGATTTAATTTTTTGGCTCACGGTGGACCTTTCTGTGGAAAGATTATATATATATTCTTTTGAGCCAGAACTATTAAACAAAAATATTTTTAAAATCTTTTCTTTACCATTTTTTAAAAAAAGGTTGAAAAACGGTATACTTTAAAAAAAAAAAACACAACAAACCGAATTCGAATCTGATCTTGAAATTGTTCAATCACGTATGGTTTTTGAGATATTCCAACCTAAAAGTTTAAAGACACGTACTCAATCGCAACTGTTCTTCTGCGTTCTTCCGTTTCAAAATGTTGAATTTGCTTGAAATCGCGGTCAATCACTAAAACCGCATTGCCACTAAAATTTGAAATTCCGACTGGATTGCTGCTACCTGCAAACGATGTATTCATGCATTCAATGAACATATATCCCCACATTTTTCAGTTGCCGGTTGAGGCGTTTTCACGTTGCCACGTTGACCACATCCATCAAAAGTTAAAAGTAAATGTTTAACAACTTCATTGTGCGCATGAAACATGTGAAGTGTGTATAGATGGATGGAAGGACCAAGTTATTTTTGATGTTTGGTCTCATGCATTAATTGCGCTCCATTCAACGTCAGAGTCTGAAGCTGCAGTACTGCAGTGATGAATTCGATGGATGTGCACGCAATAATGTGGGACAGCGCCTTCAAAAAAAAAAAAAAAAAAAAAAAATATATATAAAAAACTTTACTTTACAAATTCGTTGAAAAGCTGTCATTTTAAATTTTTAAAGTTAAAGTTTGTTATGTTCAACGAAATCAGAGTATAGAGATGCCAAAATTTACAAAATTGGTTTATTTGATTTAGGGTAATTTTTTTGAAAACAGATTTTTGCAGCAAAGACTAAGTATCGTTTCAGCAAAGTAGGTTAAAAACTTTGAAAAATATTGAAAGGCGTTAAATTTGCTATTTTTAAAATATATTGTATTGGCAACTCTGGTTCAGTATGATGTCTTGCTTTACTGACATTGCATTCTTGCAATACTCATCAGAAAATGGCATTCGTACTGCATCATCTCTGATGTGTGACGACGACTTAAGCAATTCCTTATTGTATTCGGCAAAATGCTGCATGAAGGAAGGAATCTAAATGCAACGCACGTATGAAGAAGTATCGCCAATGCATCCACTACTACCGCTACTGCCACTGCTACTGCTACTTTGGATCATTTTTGATCGATTTACAAATTTTTTGAAATTCTTTTCATTTTGTTTTACACTTGTGAACAAGTTAATCCGAAGGAAGAAAACACGTCAAAACAGACACTTCTGACAGGACATCAATTATGTTGAGCATAAGAGCAAGCGGTAAAGATGTTAAGTTGATGTTCAACTTGTGTATAACATTAAATTTAGCGCATTACTGCGGGTACGTGAAGTTTGTGGCAAGAAGCTAGGAATAAATTTGAAAAAAAAAATTTATACATTTATTCAAGGAATGTTCACGTTAGTCAACCCAAAGCTCATATAAAAAAATTAAGGAAAAAACTACTTCAAAACGATTTTCCAAGAAATTTTTTAGTTCGTTGACACCCTTGACTTGAAAGATATTCAGAATATAGGAAAGAACCTAACGCCACAAAGTCGGAAAAATCTAAAAATTTTGTATGGTTTCAATTGTCCAACAAATGTCCATTTTTGTCCATACAATATTTTTGTTTGTCCACTCTTGATTTGAAAGTTATTTCAAAATCACTTTTTTTGTATTCAACAACATACTGGATTTGATTGCCCACGCTTCCTAATCCATTATTTGCATTTGTCTAGCCTTGAACCTGGCGTTAATAGAAAGTTCAAAAATTTTTCGATATAAAATATAATGCTTGAGTCAAAGATTTCACAAACATGTACTTTAGATTCAGATTTGTATGAAAAAAGTAAAGTTGCTCGGAATTTCATTCATTATCATCAAAAGTTTCGCTTTGGTGTATACAAGCATCATGTAAATTTTGGTCCATTTCAGAGAATATTTGATGGACCCGACCAACAGCTAGAAAGACTGAGAAGATAACTGTCACCGCTCATCAACGAATTATTATAAACTGGAGTTTGCCTTGTGGCCGAAATTCGACCATTTCGATTTGACTTTAAAAAGACTACCCAACTTTTAACTTAAGCAAACCAATTCTCATCATTAACCATGTTTCTGCATTTTTTTTTAAGGACAAAGCCGACATATATCGCTCCTTGGTGTTAACCCTATTTTCATACCAGATTTCATGAAAATCAATGCAGCGGTTTAACCGTGAAAGCGTTTTTTCCAGTGAAGGGCGTGGCATCGCTCACTTAAAAAAAAAAAGAAAATTCCATGCACTTGCAACCTTTGAAAAAAAAAAACTAGTAAGGGTGTTACCTTTGGCCTGGCCAAACATTAAATACCCTACACAGCAGTATTTTGAAATTTTGCCTATATGGGAGGTGCCACGCCCTCTTGTACGAATTCACCCAGTTTTGTCTCAGAGTTTGAATTTATACTTCTTAGCATTTGAGTAAAATTTAGTTCGATTATCTCAACAAACGCTTTCAGTATAGCGTTTTGAAGCTTTTGCTTATATGGTAGGTACCACGCCCTCTTGTCCGAATTCTTCTGGTTTTTGTTCAGAGCTTGCGCTTACAGTATGTAGTATTTATGTGTATTTTGGTTGCATTGTCGTGAAAAAAACTCAAAAAGTTGCATTTTGAATATATTTTTTGTATGAGCGGTAGGCGTGTCCGTTGACCGATTTCGCTCATTTTCAATCTCCCGAGCTAACTTTGACGCCGAAGGCTGTGCACCAAATTTCATTGAATTATATTGCTTAGTTTTCCCAAAAAGTGTATTTCCACACACAGCCAGCCAGCCAGCCAGCCAGCCAGCCATCCAGCCAGCCAGCCAGCCAGCCATCCAGCCAGACAGACGGACATGGCTATATCAACTCAGGAGGTGACGCTGATCAAGAATATATATATTTTCTATATCTGCCACGCCTCCTTCTTTGCGTTACAAACGGAAGGACAAAGTGAATATACCCTGGGTGTAGGGTATAAAAAACAGCGAATATGATGTGATTTAGGCATAGAAACAGGGACTGAACCGATTTAGTTTAACTATTTATAAGTAAACGAAACCATGTACCAAATTTTTTAGCGAAATCGGAAGGGGTGTGGCAGATCTTGTTACGTTAGGCATGGAATGGCTGTATATAGATTTCGATGATCACAAATTCGATGTCCAAGGCTTTACTGACTATCTGGTAATTGAGGTTAGAGGACGGTTTGACTCTACCGTAGCTGAAAGAATGCAACTAGCTCTCCACTTAGCTCTTGGCTGCTACCGAGAGAAAGGACTCGAAATAAACGGTAATAAAGCCACACTAGTACTTTTTTCCCGGGGCAGAATGCTAAACATGGGAGCTTTAAACTTGTATAAAAACGGTGCATGTTTTGTAGTCTCAGACAAGATGAGTAAAAAGTTTGTTTTCTGGAGGAAATTCAAAGTTGTGATCAATGAACGCGCCCATTGGTGCAAGAACATTAAACATAAAAAAAAGGCTCAGAGTATTGTTTCAGCAGCAGTTGCAATGTAAAAAATTGCATCCATTTTTCAGGCAAAGCTCCACGCTTTACATTCAGGGTATATTCACTTTGTCCTTTCGTTTGTAACGCAGAGAAAGAGGCGTGACAGGTTTGAAGAAGTATATATATTCTGAGCAAAAATTAGGTGAACTCAGACAAGGGAGCGTGGAACCTCCCGAACGAGCAAAATTTTCAAAACACTGCAGTGTATGGTTTTCAATTTTTGGCCAGGCCAAAGATATCACCCTTTTTGACGTTAATTTCACGCATTAAAGCGAAACAAAGTTTTCATGAAATAGTCGCAAAATTTTTATAATAAGCGTGGCTTAAATATTGCGCCTTGCTGTCATATTATACAATTCATTTTCTAATTATGTAGTTTGAAATGAGAACTGCAGGAAAGAATATTGTCATCAACCCAAAGTTAAACAACGTTGGCATATGAATATGAACGCACTAAATTAGGTTTATGTTCTGATTTCAACTTGAACATAAGATTGGTTAATTTATCCTTAAAAGTCCTTTATTTTACTAACATTATTGGTGTACTATAAACCGATGAGTAAACACATAAATGCATATACCCAGCAACATCTTGCATCACGGAAGAGTCATACTCCAATCTCGATGATGATAATTTCAATCGCACACGAGTTTACCGGGTGAAACTACTTTATGGGAACATGACTGTTCGGGCTGTGGCAGATTAACAAAATGATTTCTGAATGCTTGAATTAGTATAAATCTTATGCAATAGTAAAAAGTGTAATCAATTTCTATTAATGACTGCGAAGAGCCATAAACATCTTCATTAAACTTTGCCCATGAAGTTTTCCAGTTGGATCATTATTTTCCGAGTTATCAACCCCTGAATCAAAGCTTTTTTGGCTCCATACAAAGCACTAAATTATCTTTGTATGGAGTTGAGATACTATTACTTCAATGAACGATAACTCGAAAATTAATGATCTAATTGCAAAAGAAGGTTATGGCTCTTTGAAGTCATTGACAGAAATTTATTACACTTTTTACTGTAGGAGTTATATACTTATACTTCTCCAAATATGCCTCAAGACAGCTATTTTTGCAGTTTTAAGGAAGAATATCTGAATCTTTCTAAATCCAATATATCTGAGACTTCCAAGTGTGTGCTGGGTACATGTACACATATTTGTGCTCGTAACTAAACCATGTTAATACCAAACGAAAACCGACATTTAGTAGTTTAGGTGTAAGAGGGAGAGAAGGGAAGGGGGTGGTGAAAAAACAACAGCCAATATGCTACAAAATTCTTCAGGGAATAAAACTTTTGCAACGAAATTTCTGTGTTTATTTTCTGTTTATATGGATTTCCCAGTAATAATTTATTTCCAAAAGTAAAGTTTTTGTACACAGGCACCACCAGCAACTGTGCTGGAGTGGGAGAAAGGAGAAAGTTTTACAAACAAATATAATAAATATAACTTAATTGAAAGCATGTCAACTCTGGAATAAAAATACACTTGCAACCTTCCGAGCTGTAGCATAGAATATGGAACTGAAAATATGAATCTAACGATTGTCGGAATGCAACTATTTTTACAAGTTTTTGTGGAGATAAACAATTGTTTGGTGAAAAATAATTTGTATTTATTCCACATATGGGGATAAAACCTGCTGATATTTGGAAAATTTAAATGCTACACATTTGCCCAATTGTTGTAATGTTGTATTTTAATAGATTTTATTTTATAAATCGACGTGGTGAAGGTGATGCTGACGATGGAACCTCTGAAGATAATACTTAACATTGTCGTACATATAAATATACTGAATACAATTACAAAGCTTCTGGGAGGTGATAGAGGAGGCCTAGACTAACAATAAACTGCATCTGAGTGGGGGTCTGAAATGTACCCCTAGGGAGTTATAGGATTAAAACAGATTTTATAACTTGCTTCCGTTTTCTGTTGTATAACTCCTACTCGTCTGAACAGCGTGAGAAGTGATGATTTCAAAAATTTATTAAAAATACTTGGAGACATCAGATAGGAGTGAAAAAGTTATTGGTGATCAGATAAAAGTGAATAATTTTGATCAGCGTCACCTCCTAGATCGATATGGCCATGTTCGTCTGGCTGGCTGTCTGTGGAAATATTTCTTTCAGGAAAACTAACCAAGAACATTCGATGAAATTCGATACGCTGCCTCCGTTGTCAAGGTTAATTTGACTTATTCAAAATGAACAAAATCGGTCAACGGACACGCCTACCGCCCATAAAAAAAAACATTCAAAACATCATTACTGGGGATAGTAATTGCAAGCTCTGAGCAAAAACAAGGTGAACTCGGACAAGAGGGCGTTGCACCTCCCATACAAGAAAAAGTTTCAAAATCCTAAAGCTTCTCTTATATGAACTTTTCTTATTTAGTCTTAAGGAGGTTAATGATTTTGGGTGATGCACCCCATCTAATCAATGATCTCAAAAAAATCTCTGAGTGGGGTTTTGCTAATCGGGTCGATTTCAATGCTAGCACGACCCAATGTTGTCTGTTATCTCACAGACGAATGAATTGCTCTTCTACTCACCTTAATATGGCTGTCGTAGATATTACAAGATCACCATCTTTTGACGTTCTGGGCATATCGATTCAATCGGATTTGAAGTAGACTGATCATGTGTTGCATGTGTCGAAAGAAGCGGCTAAGTGTATAGGTTTTATGAAACCGTGTAAGAAATACTTCACTCCTGTTTATCTTCGTAATGTCTACTTCACCTATATTCGTCCGAAACTAGAATACAATTCACACATTTGGACCGGGGCTTCAAAAACATCTTTAGAGCTGCTAGACCGAGTTCAACGACGGGTGCTTAAACTTATTGGTGACATAAATATTATATCAACAATTGACACCCTTGAGCACCGACGTAACGTAGGGTGCATAACTCTTTTTTATAGATATTATAATAGGATGTGCTCTAGAGAAATATGCGACCTGGATCCCTGAGTACGTATCTTCTCTCGAAGCACTCGGCCGGCCAATTCAGCCCATCCTTTTTGCGTCACACCGGCGCCAAGCAGAACATCTCACTATCGTGATAATTCGTTCTTCGGTCGTACGATTAAGTTGTGGAACAATCTCCAAGTCACTGTTTTCCCTGTAGGATACGACATCCGAAAATTCAAGAAAAACGTTCATCAACACTACTCCATCTTTCCCCCCTCCCTCTAATCTATCTCCTTTCTTCAAACCAACACATTGCTATGCATTTATAGGGGCCATCCCTTGAGAGTTGGTTTCAATTAAAAAAAAAAAAAGGATACTCGTAGTTCTTGCAAGCAAGTTGTGTACTTTTTTTAAAATTTTGATCATGGTTTCGATGACCCCAGTCTTTGGCTATGCTTTTTAAATCTTTATGAGTTTTATTAAAATTTAACTAAGTTCATATTTGTAGAGTTTGTGTGTTTACTAGCGAAATAAACATTTTTTTTTTGTTCTGTTCCTTTTTTTTTCTTTGAGAAAATTACGTATTGTCCCAAAAGAAATACATACAATGTAGTAAACTGAAGATTCATATTTTTGTATGTTTGTATATACGCGCTTAAATTAATTTTCATTAAAATTTCAAAAATTTATGTTATTCCTTTTTGTTTGTTCCTCATTTCGCATAAAACCAATGGAAGGAAAAGCCATTGAAATTCGCATTTGCGTAAGGTCGTTTCCATATTGTTTGGCAAAAGCTGCATTGTTTTGTCGTTTCTGTGGTTTTGTGTGGTGGTAATTTCGTATTATGAGCTTTTAATGTTGAATTAAGGCACTTCATTTAATTTATTATGCCGAGCATGGATTATGACTCATTTCGGCAGTGTTATAATGTATTAATTATTTTTGAGAAAAAAAAAAAAAAACGAAGGAATGTCGCAACATTGGTGGAATACTTTAAGATTGCTTACTTTACTTAAACTATAAAACTCAACTGTTACAAAAAATTTTATTCAAATTATCATTATCTCTGTTCAAGAGTTTGTTTCGATACTTTACAATTTTGGCATGTATGTATAATACTAGAAGTAGCATTGGGCCAATATGAAACGTCTCCATTTGTTGCGATCCCTTGCGATGACTTTGATCTCTTGCTACGACTTTCCCGATTCTTGTATTTCCTTTTCCAGCGACCTTTTCCAGTTGGTTTCTGAGCCTATAATCCATTCGTTGCCGATCTCACGCTTTGGGCATCTCTTATGGCTCATTGTGGCGTGATCTTGGTCTGAAGGCCTATAAAATACAGCATTTGAACCAAATAATTTTTAAACATTGAGTTGTAGGAACCGAACTATCATTCCAAATAAAAATTTGCATCAATACATTGATTTTTATGTATTTTAATCCATTCTCAAAAATAGCAATTTTATGTACAGGAAAATACTACCTCAAATATCTCAAAATCTTAAGCCAATAGTTGTTATTCTTCACTTAAGCCTCAAAACGATGATTTATTTTTCCTCTTCATGAACTTATATTACACAGAGCGAAGAAAAAAAGCATAACTTGCGTTGCTAAATGAGTTTCTACCACGTTCGTGAATGTTTTAACTACGTTTCGTTGCTGATTTGGATTTAACAACGCTCCATGATCATATTTGTGTAGTGCGTTGCTAAATCACTCACGAACGTAGTTGAAACTTATTTAGGAACGCTGGCTGTAAAGCGTTGTTAAATCCAAACCAGCAACGAAACGTGGTCAAAACACCACGAAACTTAGTAAAATCCAAACCAGCTATGAAACGTAGTCAAAATACTCACACTTAGTAGAAGCTGAGTTCGTTCAAATCACTCACGAACATAGTTGAAACGCATTTAGCAAAGCGCGCTGTTAAAACTGCTACGAACAAGCCATGTTCAAAATTAAGGTCGCAACGTTGTTAAAATAACCACGTTTCTGCCAATTTTGACAATGTTGTTTTCTCTGTGTAATTCTACAAGTCTTGTCCCCTGTATAAATTCTGCCCAATGTCTCCGGAGTTTAACTCATTGTCCGACATTTCATGATCTGTCAGGTGCAAAAATGCAGGGCATAGTTCAAAGATGTGCATTGCATTTTTATCAGTTCCTTTACAAAATCTAATAGAGTCATTGTCCTAATAACATCCTGTGATGATCCATAAATTACTCTTCGTCAGGTTGATATAGTTCAAGTATCGTTTGTTCTATTCGTGGGCGACTCTCCGAAAAATGAAACATTCAATGTCCCGTGGCTCAATCAGTATTGGTTTTTCGATCGTGAGTGTTAGTGCGTTTATTACTATACATTTTATTTTATTTTTATATAATTTCAATCAACAATTAAAGGAGCTATCCACCAGCTTAATTTTTTTTTTTAAAAATAGTTGCTATTTTCATTGTGATATAACTGTTGTTGCAACATTTCGTCATTCTCCCTCATAGTAATTTCCCGTCAAATTACCTTCGGGAGAATGTTTCTCTTATGAGACATTGTTGTTAATTGGTTAATTCATTAAACTTGTTGCACTAACTTTTCTTTTTATGATAAGGGGCTGTCTATAAACCTCGCGACGCTCCAACATTAATTTTTAGTATTGCCACCTGGTTATTTTCGAAAATCTTATTTAATTCTTAGGTTATTTTTTTGACTAAATTAAAATTTTTGGTTGCAGAAACGCTCAGATAAACTTTTTTAAAACTGTACTAAACTTTCGGTGTTGCCACCCGGTTTTTTGTTAGTTTTGCTTGAACCATTTATTTAAAAAATAAAAACCTAAATTTAGCATTAAAACACTAAAATAAACTTTTTTTAGAATCCATCAAAAATTTTAAGGGTTGCCACCTGGCTATTTTCGAAAATCTAAATTAATCCTTCCTTTTTTGACTAAATTGAAATTTTTGGTTTCAGAAACTCTCAGATAAACTTTTCTAAAATTGTACATAAACTTTTGGTGTTGCCACCCAGTTTGCTCAAATCATATTTCAGATCGGTTGCTGTCAAAAATTTAAATTTATTCAAAAAAAGTAAGATTTAAGCAAAATTTTTGAAACAATCATGCGGCAACCTTTAAAATTTATGTTGGTTTTAAAAAAAAGTTTATTTAAGCGTTTTTAGACTAAAATTTTGTCTTAATTTTTTACATAGGTTTATTGTTTAAGCGAAACTTTCAAAAATAAAAACATATGGCAAATCTGAGTGTTTATGTTCATTTTTGAAAACAAGTTACAGGAATTAAGGTTATCAGTTACTATATCTTTTTATTTTAAAAAAAGTAAAAAAAAAAAAAAATAGGTGGGCACAAAATAAGTTATGTTTTGGTACATTTTTCGGAGATTCACCCTCGTAGATAAACGCCACAGTTGCCCTTCCTCTGTACTAAGTGATATGGTGTATGTTCCCTTCCATATAACACAGAATGGCTCTGCGCACAACAAAGAAAAATATACGACTTATACCTACCAAATACTACATTATACTTTTAGCACCATTTACTTAATAAATTCCTTTACTATGGAATTGAAAAAAGAAACAAATGCTGCCCCCTTAGGACAGACAATACGTTTACAATTTTACAATTTTACATTTTTGATTATGGCATTCCTGAGTAAATGTCCGAGTTTAAACCAAAATTACATGTGTATTACAAAATGTATTCTTCTGTATATAACCCATTATTAAATCTTAATAAAAATTAAATAAAAAATAAAACAAAAAACTAAACCATGAAATATTCCGGACGTTGCCCACGTGTCATTCCGCAAAATGACCACAAACGCACAACAATAACAAAAAGTAACTACGCATGTAAACGCAATCAAGACCAAATTGAACAAGAGTCCCTTACTATACCACATCACGAGTTCTTCTGTCAATTTACTGGCTCGGTGAGCACCAAAGGATATTTTGTGCAGGTGCAATTAAAAATACAAGACACGTTTCGAACTGTCAGCAGCAGTGATGAATTGAGTGCGATTCTTGAAGCAGTTTGTGCGTACATTTGTGTATCTACAGTACCCCGCCATTGAATTATGAACACTGCAAAAATTTAGAATTTATTTCGTGTTTCATTGCATAAAGGTGTAGCCATCTGCAGGACAGTTTAGGCTTTCCATATAAGGCAAAAGAACATTTTTAATAACGTCCATATATTGTTCGCTGTTCATTGTCCCTTCTACAAAATATATTGGACCCGGACCTTCATCGCTTATACAGCTCCAAATCATTAAAGAGGGCGGATGCTTTACTTTTCTTTGGACACACTCTTCGAAGAACCGTTCATTTGGCTTCCGCCGCACAAATTTCACTGATTCGGTTACAGCTTCCAATCGACACTCGTCACTAAAAATAACCTATGAATATATAAAAAAATACGTTATTGATATGCAACAAGTAAAAGTTAGAGAACTCAGGCATATGAAGTATCATAACTACCCACCTTCTTCTAGTAGTCCTCCTGGTTATTAATGTGGAGCTTTGCCCAAAGGAATCGCTGTTTTTTCATCCTCTAATGAGTTAATTTTTTTACCGGAATTTGTCGCAAATAGAATTCTGTTGAATGCCTCTAACTGAGAAAAAATTTTGACTTCAAAATCAAACAACGCCTGATTGATTCAAAAACTTTGTGTAAAATGTAAGTGTTCATAATTCAATGGCGGGGTACTGTGCAACATGCCTACATAGATATATATTTATGTATGGATAAAGACAGTTAAATGTTGCTTAAGATGATAGCATTTATTGCAAAACTCTTTTAGCAGCACCATATAAACTCAAGCAAGTCTGTTGCCGGCAAAAAAATTTATTCAAGAAGTAACACAAGTTCCGAATCAAAGATGAAATGATCTAAGACGCCATCACTAGAATATCCTGTGAACAACAAATCAGCGTGGCTGATCAAATAGTTGCCGAAATATGACAAGTAGTTCTGGAACACTGGCACTTAACAATTCCAAAATAGCTGCAATGACAATAGCTAGAGGCATAATGATATGTATAATTGACAGTGTCAGAAAAAAAAAGTTTCGTTTACACCGACCACTTTGAAAGTTCATCTGGCTGAATTGATTTTTAACGAAAAAAATTTTCTTTTTCGAACTTTAAATAACTTTTGCATAAGGCTACGAAGCTTCTGAGATGTGATAAAGGTTGCAAAGACTAACAAAAAATTGCACCTGAGGGGGATCCAAAATGTATCCCTTAGGCGTTAGAGGGTTAAAACTGATTTTTGAGAACTCAAATTAAAAAATTGCAACAACAAGTATATTACCGAATTAAAGGAAATTCAACGATAAATTCAAAAAAAAAAATTTGAACGGGTATGTTTAAAAATTATATACCTCTTCATCATATGAGCCAGTAGTGCAGAGGATATGTTTTTATCTTCCACACAGACGGCCCGCGGTTCGAATCTTAGTACCGTCAGTTCGTTTTTTTTGTTTGTTTTTTTTTTTTTCGTTTGATCTTTACAGTTCTTGTATGGTTCATTTTCTTTTTTTGGATTCCTTTTTTTTGTTGTTTGAACTTTACAGCAAGGTAAATATCACTTCAATTCAAAAAAATTACTAGACTGTAAGGTCATTTGAAAATTCTGAAATGCCTAAAACAGTTAGGTAAAATTTACTTCACTATTGGCCAAAAATTTCTCAAGTGAGTCATCTAAGAATTTAAACATAAAAACGTAAAAACTGATTTTTTTTTCATATTTTGAAAATTTTTTTTTTACTCAAATATTTAACTTAGATCAGGAAATACTTGCACAGAAGTCTCTTTATTTAACGTGAGCATCTACCATGATGGCTTATTCTTACGGTGTTCTTCACACTCGGACCAGTAAACGACGGATAGCGCCACCCTCAATACGGCGATGTGTCCCTGAAGGTTACCATTCCTAAGTCATGCAGATGAGCATAAACTTACCTCCTGGCCTGGAGGCGAGGACTATCTTAAGCCTCTGCCATCCTTTGGGTCAAGGCACCCGGTTGAGAATGCAACTCCGCACCGAGCTTCCTAACTCTACCCGCAATTTTGGATATAAACAACAGCCACTACGAATGTCCGCGAAGGTCCATCCCAATAGTCAGACTGTATAGATCCATCGCGCTACTAACTTCCGTGGTACCAGTAATCTCCGGTCAGACTTTGTAGCTAAAGCTACTACCATTATAGCTCCATCAAGCTTGGACTGGTTACCGACCCACGCTGATCCATACATACCATACCACATATTCTGAAACAGTCTACAAACATCCTACCTATTCGCCCAACTACCGTCCAGTCACTATTACCAAACAGTCTCCTTTCTAAGAACCTACACCTAAACCCCATCCCCAATTCCCACACTTCACAGTTCACTTTACATACATCATGCAATTGACCCGCACGCACACACCATATACACCCCCAATTTACACACCAAATTGCTTAACCAACCGGGCATGCCGTCGATGCAAAAATGCATTGAGGGAACCATGCCCCGTTCGTAGAAACCCAAGACAAAAATTAAAACAAAAGTCAGGATGGTTTACCACAAACGAGACATCCCCAATGAAGCCGTACGTCGTTCTTCCTTTATCACTCGCATCCCATCTAAATTGCCATCTAGATGTTATACACTCACGCAACAAAGCTGTACGCTCGAACAATAGTATTTTTTTGGACCTAAATTTTACATTTATTATTGAAAATCACTATTTCAAATACATAAAAATTTAAGCAACTTCTCCGCCTCTAAGAAATTTATAAAAATATGTGAGCACTCTCACTCGAGACAAATTCTAGCCTATTTTGACTTGAAATTCTTGTAAAATTTATTAGAAATAAAGTAGTACGTACTATTTTTTTTCCGTGTATGGTCAACCTTATATAACTAAGAACTTTGCTTTCTCTGGAAGTTACAGAAGAATCCATAAAAAATTTTACAAAGTGCTGACAAAAAATGTTGATTATAAATACACCCGAACTGCTGTCTTACCAAAATCCCCAACTTGGTTCGAGGAAGCAGAATCAGCACAATCAGCCTGGCAGCCAAGTTTTTCGCCCAGCCAAGGTGAACTAGACGGAGCACTACTAAACCTTTCAGTCGCTCAGTCATTTCATTATTCAGTAAAGATCGATAAAGTACGGTTGTTGTTGAGATTTCAAAGGATTAATAGAGCTGGTGGAAGAACAAACGGTTACAAATGCACACAGTAGAAACTTATTACTCACAATAATGCCAATAATTGCTAAAATGAATAAACACTGGAGGTATTTTGAAGGACTCAAAGAGCATTCCTATTATTTTTGTTGAGAAACTGATGGACGAGATGCGTTGGGGGAGACAATATCAACTAAAAAATATAAAAGTTTTACCAGGCCTCAACGAGATATTCTGCTATAACTCCTAATTTAAGCAAAGGGCCAAAATGAAGATCTTTTGCGATGACTCTTACATATGCTTTTTCTGATTCTTCGATTTCCCTTTTGCAAACCAAGAAAACTTGCGGGTGAGTTTAGTTTGGTAGGTTTGTGGGACATCGTTCTGGAGTTAAACCCTTCGGGTCTCATCGATAAGATTGTCAGTTTGTATTCACTTTTAGAGTTTTCCATATATTTCTTCGTTAATTTTGAATTAACTGGCGACACTTTGCAAAGCCTCTGAAATTTAGTTGTCCATGATTACTATGTTTTATTTTAATATTCCCTTAATAAGTTTTCAAAATGTTTATTCTTGTCTAGAGCGTAAAAATTCCGCAACTCTTTAAAATTCCTCACTAGTTAAACCCAACTGAAGCAAAAAAAAAAATCAAAACAAAAGAATCAAATTTCATGCAATTTAAAATTCTACGCATTCCGTTGAGTATTCGACATTTCCGTACAATTTATTTCGATTGCGCATGCATGCCTTCATGCAATTTTTCAACAACTCTGGACATGCCACGCACTTGTTTATTACACCTTCGATCGAGTGGCTAACAACAACAACAACGGCGGCAGGCAGTGGAATCCAATCTGTCCATCGAAAAGAATCAGTTGGGGTTGCAAAGATTCTCATGCGTTGCGTAGAACAAATATTTTAAATACAATAAATTAAGCAAGTGTATCCTTGTCGTATTGTTGCAGCAAAGAAGAAGAAGCAGAAGAACAGCAAGGAGTCGTCGCATGACGTGACGAGACTCTCGACTGTTCATTTTTTTTGCAGGCAGTGTTCCATTGGTACAATGTGTTTAATGCTGCTGCATCTTTGCCCAGCAAACCAGCAATTGCAGGTATCTTTGTGGTGTATCTGCATGTCAAAAGTAACAATTGTCGGAATAAAAATAAACAACGCCAAAAGGTGCAAAAGAGGAGCAAACGGAGACGTCGCGACGTACAACAACAACGAAATGGACACTGGCAAATGGTATGGGATGGGATGGGATGAGTGAGTTCTGTGCTCTTATCCACCAGCTAAATCTCTGTGTTTGTTTGCATCATTACATTTTTAGACATTTAATTAACGACTTACATACAATGTACAATACAAAATGCATTTGCTGTGAGGGATATTTCACGTAGGATATCAGTCAGAATTTCGCGATTAGATTAGATATGCGTAGGTTTTTAATTATGACTCTGTTAAACGTTTATGGCAATATTGTTAATTGCTGTTATATTGGCGAATCTTGAGGAGATCTTTCATTAGGAACATTAACAGTCTCTTAAGTTGCTCATTTCAAAAGACAAAAAGGACTATACCATAGAGCATTTATAGTTGGGTGATTCTCTGAAAAATGTACCATTCAATGTTCCGGGGCTCAAAACCATGTTTAAATTTAGAATTTGATTTCTTAACAATTTAATAGAGATACTTCACAAGAGCTTCTATGCGATTAACTTAGAAAAAAAAATAAAAATAATTCAAAATATTTTACAGTGCAAATGTGACATAAAATGCTAGAAAGTCATTCTCCCTGCACTTAGTTTGTCCGTTTCGCTTAATACGTTAGTTTCTTAAAGAAACTTATATTACATTATTCGTTTATATATTTAAGTTACGGTTTTTCTGTGTTAGCTCTTCGAAAAACATTTTTTTAAAATGAATTGCCATACTTAGAAGTTGGTTTCTCATTTTAGACTTTCTTCGCTCAGTGTTTCATTTTCTGTTCATTTTTTAAATGTTGAGTAAAATGAGAACTGAAAGTGAAAAGAATGAGGAGACTCAGTTCTTTTTCAGCTCAGTCAGTCCTTTATTTTTTTCAATAGTGAGTGTTAGTACGTGTTTTTTTTTAAAAAAGTTTAAAAATTTTATAAAGAACGCAAGGTTGTGTCATTCTCCCAGTAAGTTTTTTTATATTACTATAGATATCTTTTTATCTTTATATAGTATAATCAATAAACAAATAGCCAATCCAACTGTTTCAACTTTTTTAAAAATAATTTGTATTTTCATTGTAATATTACTGTTTTTGCAACATTTTGTCATTCTCCCGTATAGTAATTTTCGCCTCAAATGGTTCTCTAACGAGACATTGTTGTTTATTGGTTAATTCATTAGACTTGTTGAACTAATTTTTCTTTTCATGATTAGGGGCTGTTCATAAACCTCGCGATGCTCGAACATTAATTTTTGGAGTTTCCACCTGAATATTTTCGAAAATCATATTTAATTCCTACATTTTTAGACCAAATTTAAATTTTTGCTTTCAGAAACGCTCAGATAAACTTTTTTAAAATTGTTCAAAACTTTTGGTGTTGCCACACGGTTTTTCTGTTTTTGTTTGAAACATTTGTTTAAAAAAAAAAATTAAAAATTTAGTCTTTAAACACTTAAATAAACTTTTTAAAAATCCAACATAAATTTTTAGGGTTGCCATCTTGTTATTTTCAAAAAACTTGTTTAATTCTTACTTTTTTGTGACTGAATTGAAGTTTTTGGTTTCAGAAACGGTCAGATAAACTTTTCTAAAATTGTACAAAAACTTTCGGTGTTGCCACCTGTTTTTTTATAGTTTTGCTTAAATCATATTTTGATGTGGTTGCTGTCAAAAATTCAAATTTAGTCAAAAAAGTAAGATTTAAACAAAATTTTATGTAATTTATGTTGGTTTTTTAAAAAGTTTGTTGAGCGTTTTAAGACTAAAATTTTATTTTAATTTTTCAAAGCGAAACTTTCCAAAAAAAAAAAAACATATAGCAACCCCGAAAGTTCATATTCTTTTTTTTAAAAGCTTTCAGAAATTAGGGTCATCATATTCTATGTCCTTAAATAATAACAACAAAAAAAAAAAAATAAGTGGGGAAAAATAAGGCATGTTTCGCTACATTTTTCGGAGATTCATCCAGCTATGTAAATCTAACAGGGTGCTATAGAAATCAGGAAACAGCTAAAACATTACCCATGGCGTATTGGTTCTACAAATAAGTAACTTAATGGGTTAATAATTAAATAACCAAATTTAATTACCTACATCGTGCACACTCACTAGCTACTGCTTCTTATTCTCTTCAACATTTTTTCAATTCACCGTCAGTTTTGGGCAGCTAAGTTCTCACATATCCGCACATATTATTCTGAATGTACCCCAACTATTGTCATAATAATAATAGAGAATAGAGTTAAATAATTGGAACAAAATCGATTCAAGATGATATACTCCATTGCATTTGCTTTAATCTTGACTTTTACTTTTGACTCGAATACTCTGACCTCTGTTTAGTATGTGTCTCTGGCGCTTTACTCTTTCAGCATGTTCATGACAGCTAAATAAATCGGAGTTACTTAATTTATTTACTTGGAATCTCAACAGAGTGCAGTACTGCATTGTGCAATTGTCTGCACATTCTTGATGATTCCATTGTTTGCCGTGCAGCAGCATCAGTTAAATGGGTGTAATGCACCTGGATGATGAAGTTTTTGAATCTCTTTAAATTTATGTTATACCTTCTGATACATATTTTCAAGTAACAAAAAGGCTAAGAACAAATGCTTTAACAATTTATTAGATTTTCTTCTCGAAATAGGCCAGTCAAAAGCCAATGGATTTGTAAAGAAATGTGTATAAGCATATTCATATATCTAATAAGCCATTTCAATACTTCTTCATAAAAATTCATTTCAAGGTAGTTAATCACCCCTATTTCCAATTGTCATTTCTATTTCGTTTTTGAGGCGTTTTAGTTTCTATCGTCGTCTCGTTTCTAAATTTGGAGTTTGGAAACATATTGAAACAACTAAGAGTGTTTATCACGGGATTAGGAAGACGAAGCATATGGGCTAATCCTGCGTTGCGAACGTTACATTCGTACGCATATTTTTAAATCCTGAAGGCGCTCTGAGTGGTAAATTCTTAATTTACCTGCAGTGGTGTGTTACCCTTTGAGAGTACTTTCAGAAGGCATTTAAAAATATTTTCTAGCTTGTATCAGTTACAATATAATCATGCATAAAGTGCTGTTTGCACGTTACAAAAAACAGAAGTCGTTGTGGAGATCAATGTACATTTTCAAAATTGTTTGCGAAGAATCCAGTATAAACAAAAAAAAACAAAATCCTCCAAAGAAAGAAAAATATTTAAACATATCGAAATTGCTTTTGAGGGAATCAAAGTTCGAAATAGAAACGACAATTGGGAATAGGGGTGAATATTTCTTTATTTAATCTATATATTAATACGCAAGACCAAAAACTTGTCCTACCTTTTTTACTATGTTAGAAATGGAGCACGACTTTAATTTATACACCATTAGAAAGGCACTTGTGTGTAGATGTGCACAAAGCTTAAATTATTTTAATATGTTGACCGTAAACCTGCCAAATTTAAATAAAAAATTTTTCAATATGAACATCGACAAAATACGCTGTAACACAGAGCTGAAAAGAGGATACAGCACAAATAGAAAGACAAAAAGCTGGCTGACACTGACTTTATGTTGTTTGTTTTTTTTTCGTTTCACATTTGTCATTATACCAGTAATGATAAATGAGCTTTTCTATTTTGTACAAATAGCAAAAAAAGTACTAAAACTGTCCAAAAAGTACCAAAATTTTTCAATACATTTGTGGTCAAATTTTGATCATTGGGCGATTCTAGTAAAAATTAAAGTATGTCTGTTCGTTTTTAATAGACTCGAAAGCCACTTGATCGATTTCGATGAAATTTTCATGTAAGGCATGTTAGTTTAGATCAAAAGAAGGCAATAAGATAGAAAAATGGGTGGTGCTACGACCCTAAAAACATTACTCGACATATCTCAGAAATTGTTTGACGCATAGAACTGAAATTTGGTTCTTATGGAAATGGTACAAAGCCAAATAATACTCATTAAAAAATGGGCTGTGTCGCTGCCGTAAAGACAAAATTTGACATATCGTTGAAATTGTTCTAATGCTCCGGTACAAAGATAAGACAACGCTCACCGCTAGTTTATTCATAAAATCAATTGGGTGTCACCAGAAAACTTTAACTTAACTAAAGAATTGTGTTACCCACATTAATGTTGTTCTCTTTTTTATCACATATCAAAAACTTAAAATTTTATTTGTCGAGTAGCACAAAATGCCATGCTCGTACATGGTCCTGCCTAGCATTGAAATCATTACACGTACACAGAACTAAAATCGATACACCAAACAAAACAGAGTCGAATCAGCCACAGTAACAATATCTTCTAAACAAAAGAGGAGCCAGTGAATGCACCATGCACCACCTGCAATAACAACAATATTGCTCCTGCTGCTGCTTCAGTGTCCTCTTCCACAATGAATTTTCCTCCCATTCGCAAATATTCACATCATAAATTCTTCAGTGCCAAACAAACAAGGAAAAAAAAGAAAAACGAAATTTCGAAAAGCACTGTTTCAACAGATGGTGCTGGTGAAATACGATCCAATGCCAGGACAGGAGCTTCACCCACTTTGGTTGGTACAGCTGTGTAAATTCATGGGTTCGTGTTATTGCAACACACACATACTCGTAACATCAGCAATAACGTTTGACAGCAATTTAAGTTTGGCTCTCTCTGTATGTGTTTGTTTTTTAGTAAACGTCCTGAATTTTTAACCACACATTTTGACCATAAAGGCGCATCTGTATTGTGACCGGTCACACATTGATTGGAACACATAAATACATATGTATGAATGTACGAGTACTCGTATATGTATAGTTCGTTTTAGATTTCTACAGATTAAAAATAAAGAAATGTGCAAAGGGAATAAAACTTCTGTGTCAGTATATCAGTAAGTATCTATGTATGCTTGTAGAATATATTTTGTGAATTTACATATCAAGTTATAAAACGGTTTTCAATCAGCTCAAAGACACAGTTATCCTCAACGAATAATAAGTTTCATAAAAATGCCTAATGAAACGGTTCACAGCATCTCATTCCAGCTATTTCATAGTTTTGAAATCAGTTCCGAATGAAAACCTAGCTGATTGTTTTTTAAAATAATGTATTACTCGCAAGGGTGGTGTAACCTTTGACCCGGCCAAACCCTACACTGCAGTATCTTTAAAATTTTGCTTATGTGGGAGGTGCCACGCCCTCTTATCCGATTTCACTCAATTTTTGCTCAGAGCTTGCATTTATACTTCTTAGTGTCTGAGTAAAATGTAGTTCGATTATCTCAATGAACGCTTTCAGTATAGCGTTTTGAAGCTTTTGCTTATATAGGAGGAGGCACGCCCTCCTGTCCGAATTTGCCAAGTTTTTTTTAAGATCTTGCGCTTACAATTTGTAGTATTAATGTGTATTTCGGTTGCATTATCGTCAAAAATACTCCTGAATTTGCATTTTGAATATATTTTTTGTGTCGGCGGTAGGCGTGTCTTTTGACCAATTTCGCTCATTTTCAATCCCACGAGCTATTTTTAACGACGGAGGCGGTGTACTTAATTTCATCGAATTATCTTGGTCAGTTTTCCCAGCCAGACAGATTGACGTGGGTATATGACTCAAGAAGTGACGCTAATACTAATATACTTTTCTATATCTGTCGGAAGGACAAAGTGAATATCCCCTGGGTGTATAGTAGGGTGGGCCGATTTGAAAACTGTTCTCGGCTACCCCCTATGTGAAAGTTCATTCGATTCTATGAATATTTGCCCAAGGAACTATACCTCTGCGTTCAACTTTAGTTCGGCGCATTTTTGATTGAAAATTTCACCTTTTGCTATTTTTTTTTTATTTTCATACAAAATTTTTATAAAATCAAAAGTAATGTCATTACATGATTTGGCCTGTATTCTGTCAGTAATCAATTAAATTGGGTTCTGTTTACATAAAAAGTTTACTTGATGGTGTGGAATTGATGTTATATATTTAAAAAAGTTATATGGGTCAAATAGCCGATTATTTTGACCGACATTCAAAATAAACGATTCATATTTTTGGATGCATTTTTTCAAACAAAATACCAACCTATGCTAAAAGTTCATTCAATTCCATGAACATTTGCCCAAGAAACCGTACCTCTACGTTCAACTTTAGTTCGGCGCATTTTCGATTGAAAATTTTACCTTGCGTTTAATATTCATTTTTATGCTTAATTTTCAAAATTCTTATAGAGCCAAAAGTAATATCATAATATGTTTTGGCTGGTTTTCTGTCAGTAATCAATAAAATTGGGTTTTGTTTTTACGAAAAGTTAACTTGATAGTGTGAAATTGATTATATATATTCCAAAAAATTTAATCGGTCAAATTATGTAAATTTATTATAAACATTCATATTTTTACATGGATTTTTGGTATATTGTTCTGTTAAATTAAAAAAAGCGGCTAATTTATTTCCTAAAACTGCCACTACATGTTGCCCTGGAAAAAAATGAGTGTCAGATTTGGCAGTCTAGCATCCAAAAACACTTGGGTTGGTGTTTCGATTGAAAAAATCCATGTAAAAATATGAATCGTTTGTAATAAATCGGTTATATTTATTTATATTTAAAACAATAAATGTCAAACAGCACTTGGATTGCTGTTTTGTTTAAATAAATCCATGAAAATATTAAAAAATTGATCGGAAAAATCCATGTAAAAATATAACTCGTTCATTTTGAAATCGGTTATTTGACCGATATAATTTTTTAAATAAATATAATTAATTCCACGCTATCAAGTAAACTTTTCGTAAAAACAAAAGCCAATTTTTTTGATTACTGACAGTATACCAGCCAAAACATATTATGATATTACTTTTGGCTCTATAAGAATTTTGAAAATTAAGCATAAAAATGAATATTAAACGCAAGGTAAAATTTTCAATCGAAAATGCGCCGAACTAAAGTTGAACGTAGAGGTACGGTTTCTTGGGCAAATGTTCATGGAATTGAATGAACTTTTAGCATAGGTTGGTATTTTGTTTGAAAAACTGCATCCAAAAATATGAATCGTTTATTTTGAATGTCGGTCAAAATAATCGGCTATTTGACCCATATAACTTTTTTAAATATATAACATCAATTCCACACCATCAAGTAAACTTTTTATGTAAACAGAACCCAATTTAATTGATTACTGACAGAATACCAGCCAAATCATGTAATGACATTACTTTTGATTTTATAAAAATTTTAAAAATTTTGTATGAAAATAAAAAAAAAAATAGCAAAAGGTGAAATTTTCGATCAAAAATGCGCCGAACTAAAGTTGAACGCAGAGGTATAGTTCCTTGGGCAAATATTCATAGAATCGAATGAACTTTCACATAGGGGGGTAGCCGAGGTCGATAAAATTTCGTCCATACAATTTGGCCCACCCTAGTGTATAGGGTGGGCCCCCTATACCCCTGCGGGTAAGGGGTCAGAATATGCCCGAGGTAAGCATGCCTGTCGTAAAAGGCGACTAAAAGCGGGTGACCAGCCAGGGTGTGGAAGGGTGTAGCGTTGGACAGCGTTGCGCCTCGAAAGAAAAACCCACAATGCCCGTAACTGGCACTGACAAGGCGAGTCGATGCCGCCTTAAAATAAGCATCTTGTCGAAATCCTGAAGCGTCTGATCCAGAGTGGGCGGCTCCCAGGTCAGCGTCTGTTCCAGATTGGGCGGCTGAAATTAAAAGTGAATTTGGCCACTATATTTGCAGCGCTTGCCGGATCCAGCTTTAAGCTTATAACTTACTGCGTGGGGCGTTGCCGAGAAGATTATACTAATGTAGCATGGATCGAAAAACGATGGGAAATAACTCTCCAAGTGGTACCCACCAGAGTGTGGTTAATCCACCTGCCTCGGCAGCATGCACATCGGATTTGGAGGTGCAAGAAACATGCATAGTTAGGAATGATTCTCCTATAACTGGAACCAATATGGTTTCTCAAAATTTTAAATTGGCCCTATGCTCCTCCTAGGAGTTAAAGGAGAATACATACATACATAGTGTATAGTATGAAAATATGATTTTTTACACAATGGCCTCATTTTCAAATGGTGATTCCATTTTTAGGAGAAATCATACAAGAACAATTCATAGCTTATTCGGAAGACACAGAATAGTACTAAGCGATGAAAGCAGATGATAAGCAGAAAAGAGTAAAACAATTTCGAGAGTTCTCTATATAAGTTCAAAAATCGTGTTTTTGAACTTTTAGGTTAGAATATCTCAAAAATCGTTCGTGATAGCGCAATGCCGGGACTGGATCCGATCTCAACATCGAAAATTACTATTTTGGTTTTGGCTTGTCATGTTTTTTCCATGTGTACTGTCAATGGACTTAATTTTAAAAAAAACCGAAAAGCAAGAATTTCATTCGGAACGGATTTCAAAACTATGGAATAGCTGGAATAAGATGACTTCAACCGTTTTATTAGGCAATATCATGAAACTTATTTTTGATTGAGGATAGGTGTGTAGAAGGATTTGTTGAAGTTCATGAATGTTTCACCCTATTTAAAGAATATCAATTCGAATATAAACAAATATGGGTGAAAAAATGTTTCCAAAGTAATTTTTGAATCACTCAAATCTGGTGAAGTCAAAAAGTATTGAAAAACATCTAAAATATCGGTAAAAGTCCAGAAGTATCGAAAAATATCTAAAATATCGGTAAAAGTATCGAAGAACATCTGGAATATCGGCTCAAGCCCAAAAAAATAGAAAAACATCTCAAATATCGGTACAAGTTCAAAAGTGTCGAAAAACATCCAACCAAAATATCAGTAAAAGTCCAAAAGTATCGAAAACGACCAAAATATCAAAGGTATCAAAAAAAATCTAAAATATCGGGTAAATTAAAAAGTATCGAAAAACATCTAAAATATCAGTAAAAGTCCAAAAGTATTGGAAAACTTTCAAAGTATTGGTAATAGTCCAGAAATATGGAAAAACATCTAAAATATCGGTGAAAGTCTATAAGTATCGAAGAATATCTGAAATATCGGTACAAGTTCAAAAGTTTCCAACAACATCTAAAAAATAGGTGCAGAACGTCGACAGAGTGCAATGAAACAGACTTTGAATCGCCGCAACAGTGAACGTACAACTCGTGACGTAAAATCATGTAATTAAGAACGCAAAATACATATGAAACACATAATTTTACGGCACGAGTTGTACGTTCACGGATGCGACGATTCGACCCCGTGTTTTTGCAAGCAAGAGAAAAATCACAACAACAAATTTGTATACACCATTGTTTTATCCACTTTCTCAGCAACACAGCATTACACTGTGGGTGTTGTTGTTGCTGCAACCATATCGGAAACTTGAATCCTATTGTTAAATGCCTTCATGCCAACTTTTGAGTACAATTATTGTTTTAAGTGCAGTGTTTACAGTTTTCCTTGGAAAATTACTAATTTACTACGTCTAGCTGATTCTGAGTTTAGGTTAAAAAATGTTTGGCATATCTGCACCAATTGAAAAACTCATAAATTTTCATAATTTTTTATGGAAATGTGTTGCATGCGAACTTTCATTTACAGTCCTCTGGCATCATTTTCCTCTATCAATTCCTTACAAAGTTAAAATTTGACGAAGTTCTCGCACTTCGGTGGATTTGGTATATTTTTTGGCGAATTCATTTGGTAATATCGATTTTTATTTAATGTCTCTGTATCGTATACACCCTGTATACGAGTTTTTTCTCAGAGAATCAGCAAAATGTATTTTATTATTTGTATAATGTATCAGTATTATTTGAGCTATTGTGATGTAAAGTTGTGATTTTTATTGTACTTTTTGTGTGCTGAGAATAAATGTGGTTTTTTGGACAAAGTTCCTTTTTCCACAATAATTATTGTGTTTTATTCCGCTGACCTATCGAAGGTTTAAACATTGGTCATTCGAGCGGATAAATTAAAAAAAAAAAAAAATGTTTTCTGGCGAAGTGCAAAATTTCTTGAAGTAAATTCTAGAAAAATCGTTGAACTTTGTGAAATTTTATTGTGGATGTATGCGTAGCGTCATATTTAATTTCAAATATTAAATATGTATATGTGAGTTTGGCATGAGAGGAATTGTTAATGAGAAGACCGTTGTACAGAAGAGAACATCACTTAGTTGTGTGGCTGTGCGGAGAGAAGGGGAAGCTGTGATGTCAGAAAAAATGAGCGAGCAAATGCGATTGTGCAATTCGATGTTTTAGTTAATAATAAATATTAACTAGATTTCTGCAAAATGCATAAAACAATAATAATTTGTGAGTATTATATTTTATAAAGTGCTATTGTGAGTGTTTTATTGAAGTCACTGTGAGTGCCTTGAGCAATGTTGACGACAATGCGGCGTCAATGTGAGAAATTTTGCGGCTTTTTTGTTTTGTTTTGATTTGTTTGCTTTCTTTTGCGATCTATTTTTTTGCGTTTATGCTAAGAACTGTGAAGTGTAGAGCTAGGGCATAGTGCGTGCTAATAATTTTGTACATAGTTTACAATTTTATAATAGATTCTGTGAAAAATATTGTGCATTTAGTTTTTGATAAATTATAACAAAAGCGACATGAGCAGATTGCTTTGAGTGCGTTTTGCTTGCAGCATCATAGTTGTGAGTGTGAGTGCATAGAAATTGAGAGTGCGTGTACTGTTTTTCGTATGCGTAAAAGGGCTTTTATTTTTTTATTTTTTTTATTTTATTTTCTCTTTCTTTTGCGGCTTATGTGTAGAACAGAAAGA
Source organism: Calliopum simillimum (assembly GCA_951812925.1). Classification (NCBI taxonomy): domain Eukaryota; kingdom Metazoa; phylum Arthropoda; class Insecta; order Diptera; family Lauxaniidae; genus Calliopum; species Calliopum simillimum. Next base: position 34,400,893 of record OX638370.1, read on the forward strand.
AGAGAAACGCAGGCAAATGTGAGGTAGTGTCTTTTCGTGCGTTTTTTTGTTTGATACAAACACATTGTTTGTTTATTAGGGTGTATGAAATTGATCAAATGCGTTGATCATGTTTCTGTTACAGTGAGGCAGCGGCTTCATATGCGTTTTTCACACTCACAGATTCTTAGCAAGTAGTAACATGCATGTTATGAAAATAGGTAGAGCATATTGGTCATTTTTGGGTATCGTCACCGATATTCAAAGAGAGTAAATTGTGCAAGAGCAAGATGACCAAGAGCAAATGGTACCAAGAGCTATAGTGCAAATTAGTTCATGTCAAATTGATATGGGCTTGTATGTGTGCAATAAAAGTATAAATAATAAGACGTTTCAAAGAGCGAAACGCAAAAGAGCAAGAGAGTTTGTATCGTATATGATGCGAACTCAAATGAGTTTGTGTGCGAGGCAAAGGCAATCACTCACAGTGGCACTTAGGCACAAAATATTACAAAAAAAACTCACAATGATGGTAAAAGTTTTGGCGCTTTATATAAAATTAAAGGAATAGGATAAATTTATACAGGCATTATTTTTCCTTTTTATTATTTTTATTAATCTTATATTATATATCCAAATAGATAAGGGCATCAATTAAATTTTCAACAAAGGTAATCGATTGTTCGAGAAACTTTTTCTGCGTTAACACAAATTAAGAGAGCGCTTTCAGCTCAATAGTTACTACATATGGTGAATATTGCATTGGGAAATGGTGATAGTGAGAGACAGCGCGTCAATGGGAGCATAACAGAGCGGCAGGCTTTTTTATAACTAGAGAGAGCAGAATCCTAAAGGGCAATTCGCTGCATGTAATGTGTGAGATCAATCGAGAAATTTGCCAAATGCGGGCAGTGCTGCGGAGAAAATTATAGCCAGTATGTGGCGTGGAGCTGCACAACAGTGTGCTTTGTCTGCACAAATCTTTAGAAAAAAGTGTTGCTAACATGCAGCTTACAACCAAACAAAAAATTAGTCAAATATCTGGCTAAGAGATGGATCTAAAAACCAAAATTTTCTAAAATGAACGCCATTTAAAACAAAAAGAAATAGGCATGATGCTGAAATGTACTCCGAGTGTTACAATAATTGTTTAAATTTATTATTTTTTATAAATGTATTTATTTATTATTTTTCTTCTTCCGATAGTAAAGATAGAACGGTCAGAGCAATGAGTTTGCACGATGAGAATGGAGCTACGGTTTTATTATCGCATTTGGAGAAATTATTTTTGAGCGAGAGCAAATACAGGAGGCGAATATGACTTCTGTAGAGTGCACAAATAATGGACATTTAGATGAGATATTGCTGCGGCTTTGGTAACTAGATCAAGTTGCTGAGCTAAAACATTTGAGATCAGAAGAACAAATATCCAAAGACAATTTTTGTAAACATATTCTAGAGATAGTTTAGGGCTTTTTACAGTAGCGATTTCTTTAAAAAAGAATAATTGAATATTTAAATGGTTAAATGTTTTAAGAAAAGCGATTAGAGAAAGATTGTGCATTGAAGCAAAATACTTATATTGCTTTTATGAAAATATGGCGAGCTTAAGCATTTGAGAAAAGACACTGGTAGAGCAGAGCAAGGTAATTTTTAATTGCGTCATGAAATAAAATTTAGAGTAGTCTTTGTTGTAAACGATTCGACTGAAACAGGCGTGCCTTTGAATCAAATCAATTGTTTAATAAGAAATAGAAAAACCTTTTTCATTTAATTATGCGTTTTAGAAGGCATATAATTGCGATTTATGCTGATATTAAGATAATGTTAAGGTCGACACATTTCATAAATATTGGTTATCAGTTATGACATATGGTATGACATCATCTACACAGAGCGCAGTAGGAGCTTTGATTCAATATGCAAGAGGGGCCGAAGAGGAATTCTTTTTGGCTTCTGATATAATACAGCAAGATTTTTAAATGCATGATTGTAGGCGCTTACTTAAGGGATATGCTCATTGCCTTTTTTGAAGAGCAGTGATTTGAGCCTTTTATATGAAAAATTAGTAGGAATTATGCAAAAATGTTCATTATGAGATAGAATAGCGCTGGAGAAAGAATTTGCTATTTTGAAAATTTCATAATTAGCAGGTGGATTGCGGGCACAAAGGTGCAGATACATGGTTTTCCGATGCATCATATATGGTGCAGTGATTTATGTGATAATGGAGCAAAGCATATAAGTTTCAGCGAATTTTTATGTATCAAAAGCGCGTGCAACACTAGGTAGTGGAAACAGTGTCAAGATAAGAATGTTTGGCGCAAGATTATTGGGTCAACTTCTGACCAAAGTGCTGGAGGAAATAGGCTGGGCAGGTTGTGAATACTTCCTGCGGTGCGATTCACAAGTAGTACCTTATTGGTATCTTATCAGAAATTATGAGCAACAGTGAGATTGGCCACATGTTAACACCAAATATACCTCGGATAATTTATTGAGCCGAAGTTTGTCTTCAAAAGAGATAGTCGATCATGAAAAGTATTTGTATGCTCCAAAAGAATGGAGTTAATTTTAGAAATTTTAGAAAGACAGAAAATATATAGGCTAAATTGAATGTGCTCAACATTATATCAAAATATGATCATATACATGCAAATATATATTCCGGCAATCGGCTGGGCTGTCAGATTTTAGAATGCGCACAGCTTGGAGAATGTTATAGATATTTTAGCATTTGTGCTAAAATTTATCGATTGAACCAGGCATAAAGCTATTGAGGGACAGTCGAAGCGCAATTGGGAACATGTCCTTGCCCTTCGAAAGATGAGAAAAGAATAATTGAAGTTCTGCTGAAATAAGAAAAAGAGAAAGACTGCGAAATGAATACGTGTGCTAAAGAAAAGAAAATATGTGCAGCATGGGAGCTCAATTGAATTCTTGAATTCCATTTTAAATAATAAGAGTGGGCAGCAGAATAGCAGGGCTGATGTGCCTAATGACATAGGGCATTCGATGAGAGTTAAAAATTGTTCGCATATTTTTGATTATTGCCAATCTTCATAGAGCGACAATGCATGGTGCTGTGCAAGTACTGATGCAATTTGCGAGACAGAAGTTTTGGAGAACGGGATTATGGAGCAAAATGTAATTTGTGCGCGATATATTGCAAAATGTGAGAAAAATTAATGTCTGCATTGCAAGAAGATAATACAGTAAGAATTGGTAAACCTTTCTTACATACAGGTTTAGATAATGCTGGTAAATTTTGTCCTTAAATGGTTGTTTAAGTAGGTGGTATTTAATAAAAAATGTTAGGTAGCTAATGTTGCTTGTTTAAAGACACGAGCAGTGTACATTGATACTATGACAGATTTAACTTCTTTATCTTTTATTGCTTGCTATGAGCGTTTTATTTGCAGACGAAGGCATTGTGAGCGAATTTGCAGCGATAATGGTACATCTTTTGTTGGTGCGAATAATGAGCGGAAAATGGTATGTGAGAAGTGTCAAGGGCGAGAAGTGTGTTATCACTTAAGCATCAAGAGCGAATTATTTCCCCCAGCACAATGGTCTCTGGGGAGGATCTGTGAACTTATCTATATCAGTTGTGATGCAAACGCCAACAAATCGATTGAAGAGACCCGTGCAGAAAATCTGTGTTTTGTCTGTCGAAACTGCAGATGAGTCAATTAAACGAATTTATTGAGATGGGCAACATTATTAAAAACCTGCCGGTTTTTGCGGGCACTGTATCGTATACACCCTGTATACGAGTTTTTTCTCAGAGAATCAGCAAAATGTATTTTATTATTTGTATAATGTATCAGTATTATTTGAGCTATTGTGATGTAAAGTTGTGATTTTTATTGTACTTTTTGTGTGCTGAGAATAAATGTGGTTTTTTGGACAAAGTTCCTTTTTCCACAATAATTATTGTGTTTTATTCCGCTGACCTATCGAAGGTTTAAACAGTCTCGTTATTTATTCAACAAAACATTTGTGACATCAGTAAATAAACTTTTAAAATAAAAATAAAACCTTGTTAAAATTTATGCAAACAAATACGTATTTTTCAGCAATATTTCAACATCATCCGCAGGATGCGCCGCTGTTATGGCGCATTAACTGAATGCATTGATGAGATGCATTTAATGATAAAATTAAAAATGCAACCGCAGACCGATTGTGCTGCAGCAATTTTCATTTATTAATGCGCAGAAATGCAACATTTTTAACTACGAGTCATATAATGTCATATACAGGAAAATGCAGAATAAAATTTAAGGTTTTGTCAGATACAGGTGTTGTACAAGCTCTGCGTTCAAAATTATAAAAATTAAATCTTCTTTTAGGAGAGCCTTAAAACTGATTAACTCCTTTCAATAATGTGGCTCAATTTCGTTGTTGCAGCGTTGAATCTCCTCTTTCCATACATTTTGACTAACCTTGAACTGTCAGCTGTCAAATTATTTTTTTTTCTTTTGGCTTATCAGTCTTCAACGCACGAAAGGCGCTAAGTTCAAATCTTGCGTGAACAATGGGACACCCCATATCTCTGGAACAAGAAATAATAAAGATATGTGGATTATACCAATAGAAGCATGTTTAAATTTTATATTTAGGACTTAAATCCTGGAGAATTGTTTTATCTCGACTTAGGTTGTTTTGTCAAAAGTCCACAGCTATGTAATTTAATTTGTCTGACAGCCAATGTGACTCAGCTCTTATCCGAACAAATTACGAAAAACTCACCCTGTATTCAGTGCTTAAATCATAATAAATATTAAGTAGCACTTGATCGACGAAACATTTTAAAGGTTCTCGTATTAACCATTGGAATTATTTATGAGCAACACGATTTATTTATTGACAGTGAAAATATTTTGTCTTAAATTCATGCATGTACAATATCTCGTAAAATGTTACATATAAAGAACAAAGGTGGCTGTATTTTGGTAGATATTTTTTATATGACATCTTCCATTTTGATTTTTTTTTACTGAGTACAAGTTTTCCACCTCAAGTTAAACCTATTTCATATGATATTGTTAAACTTTTTCAAACCAAAGTAAACATTTTTCAAATCAAATTGACGTTTTCCAAACCGCTCGGCCAACCCCATTTTGGAAGGTGTTTGCTTGCATGTATGTATGTATTCTCCTTTAACTCCTAGGAGGAGCATACGGCTAATATGAAACATCTTCATTTGTTGCGATCCCTTGCGATGACTTTGTTCCTAAGACTTTCTCGATTCTTGGATTTCTTTTTCCAGCGACATGTTGCAGTTGGTTTTGGGTCTACTGTCCTCTACTGCCTTATGGATTCCTCTCAAGAGCCTGGCGACAAACTTCGCTGTGTGATTCTCGGAGAGTATGACCAATCCATCTCCACTTGCACAGCTTGAACTTGTTTGCTATAGCCCTCTGATTGCATTTTTGATGTTGCTCGGCATTTGATATAGTGCGAGGCCACCAAACCTTTAGTGTACGCCTTAAGCATTTGTTGACGAATACTTGCAGCTTGTTCGTTAGTTGTTCAGTAACAAGCCATCTTCGCACCCATATAGCAAAACCAAACACATTCGAATTAAAAATTCCCACTTTCGTTTTGGTGGATATAACGGAAGAAGACCATATTTTGTTCAGTTGAGCAAACGCGGCCTTTGCTTTTGCTCTTCTTGAGTTGATATCTGTTGATGCTCCAAATATGTGAATCTGTCGACGTTTTCGATGTCATCACTGCCAGCTTTAAACGTGATGTCATTTCTGTTTGCGTTCAGCTTCAAGCTTTTGGTCTTGGATGCGTTGATTATTAAGCCGGCCTTCTGCGATTCCAACACAAGGTCTTCAGTCTTGCTTTGCATGTCTGAATGTTTGGATTTTTTTCACCGGAATTATCTTTATTCATGCATGATAAATAAAGTGTGAAAAGTCCATTGCAAAGTCGTGTGCGCATAAAAAGTTATTAAGGCTCGAAGGTCGCTAATATCAAATATCTCGCTAATGCTAACCTTTAGAGAAAAATATTGGTGGCACAGAAAATTTCCTACAAAAGTACGTTAAAAGTATTTGCGTATGACTTCTAGTTTAGGAGATCGCCCAATTTAAAAAGTTGTTAACAGTTATGATATGAAATACTACCTATGAGTTCATATTAAAATATTTTACTTTTTAAATTGCAATAACTCTTCAATGAGAAGTCGTACCATCAAAAATGAAACACCGTTTAAAAGATAATTTGATTTTCTATGTAGCGTATTAATTTCTTTTTTTCGAACAACCCATGGCCTTAAAGATATTCGTGAAAAAACGGTAAGACTTCAAAAATACTGGTGTTTGAAGGATATTTCCGAAACGAAGGGCCATATGATAAAAAGTTGAGAGCCAATTTTGTAACAAATTGCAAGATCTACAAAAAGTAAACGATATGTGTACACATAGAAGTAACCGTTTAGAAGCTATTCCAAAAAAACCCTTAAAATGCCAAAAAACCGGTTTCTATTGAATATCTTCTATACGGTTACTTCTATGTGTACACATATCGCTTAGTTTTTATAGATATTGTAACTCTCTACAAAATTGGTCATGTTATTTTTTATCGTAGTACTTACTAATTCGGAGATATCCTTAAAAAACCAGTAATTTCGAAGCCTTAACGGTTATTCAAGAATATTTTAAAGGTCATGAGCCGTTCGAAAAAAAAATTTTGTACGGTATATAGAAAATTAAATTATCTTTCAAACGGCATTTTAATTAGGTGCATAAAGTGAGCTATGCAGGTGTGACGAATTTCGATGTTTTTTGGTTGGGAATTTCGAGCTATTTTCGAGCTATTCAACAGTAATTTCGAGCTGTCTGGGAAATTTTCCATTTTCCGGAAAAGCGGAAAAATTGTTCTGCATAGCTAAGTTTATTTTTTCAGCCAGACGAATTCGCGGGAAGAGTTAGCGATGAGATCTTTTTACGCAGGAATTTCGAGCTACTTTCGAGCTAATTTTGAGCTGGAAGCATTTTCCGGAAAACTCCCAATTTTCCCGGAAAATCCCCAAAAAACTTTTTTTATGGCTAACTTTATTTTTTTCAGCCAGACGAATTCGCGGGAAGAGTTAGCGATGAAATCTTTTAACGCAGGAATTTCGAGCTACTTTCGAGCTGACCTTGAATGAGGTATTTTCATATTATTATTATTATGTCCGAAAGTTTTTCGCGGATCAGCCTATAATATATCCAACACCTAGTTTGGTAGCCACAGTAATTTACATAAGAGTAGGGGTAAGTGGGCGGCCAGCGGCCGCAGCTCAAGATTTAAAACTCCCAAAAATCCAACACCGGCTTCGCGGCGGCCTTCGGCCGCGGATCAGTCGGTAATATATCCAATAATTTGCGGACATAACACTTATTTACGAAATGGGGATTATGTCATGGCACCGCCATAAAAAAAGATTTTTTGGGATTTTCCGGGAAAGTTTAGGGTTTCCCGGGAAAGTTTGGGGTTTTCCGGAAAACACTTTTCGTTTTTGATGAGCTCGAAACTAGCTCCAAATTCGTGTGTTAAATGATATGATCGCGAAATATTCTCATGGGTTCGTCCGGCTGAAAAAATAAAGCAAGCCCTTAAAAAATTTTTCGGGGAAATTTAAGGAAAACACTTCATTCAAGGTCAGCTCGAAAGTAGCTCGAAATTCCTGCATTAAAAGATTTCATCCCTTACTATTCCCGCGGATTCGTCTGGCTGAAAAAAAAAGTTGCCATAAAAAATTTTTTTTTGGGATTTTCCGGGAAAATTGGGAGTTTTCCGGAAAATGCTTTAAGCCCAAAATTAGCTCGAAAGTAGCTCGAAATTCCTGCGCAAAAAGATTTCATCGCTAACTCTTCCCGCGGATTCGTCTGGCTGAAAAAATAAACTCAGCTATGCGGAACAATTTTTCCGCTTTTCCTGAAAATGGAAAATTTCCCAGGCAGCTCGAAATTATTGTTGAAAAGCTCGAAAATAGCTCGAAATTCCCAAATAAAAAACATCGAAATTCGTCACACCTGCATAGCTCACTTTATAGACCTATTTTAATTTTGTTTGTACAAGTTCTCGTTGAAGAGTTATTGCAATTTAAAAAGAAAGATATTTTAATATGAACTCATAGGTAGTATTTCATATCATAACTGTTAACAACTTTTTAAATTGGGTGATCTCCTAAACTAGAAGTCGTACGCAAATACTTTTAACGTACTTTTGTAGAAAATTTCCTGTGCTACAAGATTAGTGACCAACATTTTTCTGTAAAAGTTAACATTAGCGAGATATTTGCAAAAAACTGATTTTAGCGACCTTTGAGCCTTAATAACTTTTTATGCGCACACGACTTTGCAATGGACTTTTCACACTTTATTTATCATGCAGAAATAAAGATAATTCCGGTAAAAAAAATCCACTTGGAATTATTTCGCACAGCAGCTCTTTTTTCGTCTTATTTTCCTGGGCTAATAAGGAAGAGAGATGGTGAAAACAATCCGTTGTGTACGAATAACACGCAGCATTTAAAGTCTTCAATTGTGCACGTACTAAGTTTATGGTCTTTGCGGCAATACCTTTTCGCTGCAGTGAAATCCAAATGTGCTGTAGTCTACGAAGATAAGTTGAAGCACAGCACGCCACTTGCATGATTGTTCGACAGTTATTCTGAGGGCGTTGATTTGATCCACACATGATCGGTTTGGCCGAAATCCTGCTTGTTGCTTTCGGACGGCCGAATCAAATTTTTCGCTTACCCGATTGAGAAGCACTTTTGTCAGTACTTTTGATGGTACTGAGAGCAAAGTTATTCTTCTATAATTTCGGCACTCACTTAGGTCATCTTTCTTCGGCAATTTGACTAGCATGCCATGTAGCCAATCTTCTGGCAAACGCTCTTTGCTCCAGATTCTGGAAATCAGAGGATGAAGAATCTTAGCTGATGGGGCATGCTTATAGCAGTTCAGGAATGTATTGTATTAGGTGTGGGATTCAGTATGTTACAGAAATATTCTTTCCATATCCTTAGTTGGTCGTCTGCGGATGTTAAGAGATTTCCGTTTTTGTCTTTGATAGAGAGATTTTGTTGGTGTTTTCTACCACATAGTCTTCGGGTGATATCGTAAAGCTGCCTGAGTTTTTTTAGCATTAGCAGCGCTTTCAGCTTCAATTGCGAGGTCGTTATACATTCTTCTTTTATCTTGTCTGCAAGATCGCCTGACTTCTTTATTGACAGAGTTAGAGACCTTTTCGGCGTCGTTCTTTTGCTATTTAGTTTAAGCGTCATCTCTCAGTTTAAGTTAATTAGTTAACTAAAATGATGTCAATATATTTACAGTGTTTTGGTAAACTACAGCAATGAACAAGAGAAAAAATATGGCAGGACGGCTAAATTTCATAGATTTTGTGAAAACATATGTGTTTTTTTGTTAACAAAACTTATGTGGGTTCTATTTCTTCTAAACAAATGGTTAAACCCTTGATTGTGATCTACTGTGATGCTCTCCTTAGGAGCCTTCCTAGCATGCACCTTTGCTCTTCAAGTTACATATTCCGTCATAAACCAAATAAAAGAAAAGTTCTCAGTTCAAGGTGATTGCAACACGGCAAAACTTTCCTTTGTGATATGAAAGTTTTTATTTTTTCGTACAATCCAAGTAAAGTTCACAAAGTAAAAACTCTTGGAAAATTTTTGCAGTTTTTCGCTACTCAACTTGGTCATGATTCAGTCAGCCCAGCCAGACGACGAGATGCGATGCGATGATGATACTGCATAATAATTGCGCAATATGTTGATGATGAGCAGCACCTTTCAACTGTTTACTGCTTGGGTTTGTTTGCTGTTGTTGTTGTCGTTGTCGCTTGCTCATCTTCAACAAAGTGATTGCTGTTTTTGGTGTTTCGCTTCCAGCTGATTTGTGTCCGCGATATATTGCTACTGTTGTTGTTGTTGCTGTTGTAGCAGTTGCTGCCGTGTCTTTATTGGTTGTTTTTTGGTTTATAAATTTGTTGCTTTTTTGCAGCGCCTTTAGCGAAAAGTTGCACTTACATAAACCATGTTGTTCACAGCGAGTGCAATAATAATCAAAAAAGTTAACAACAACAAAGTTCATACATGGTGCAGTTGCAGATGACACTCGGCGGCTGTTGCCGAAAAGTTTTCTCAGTATTAGGATGGATTTATATGCTGAATTTAGCGTATGTTAAGATCTTATAAATACTGAGAAGGACCCATTACGTATCCATGATTTTGTTCCCGGGGGGAGGGGTTCTTGTAAGAACCAAAATAGTGATCTGTGTAATTGGAACTTCTATAGGTACTATTTTTCTATATACTCGTCTAGATATTTTCCCGTTATTAAAGAGAGCAAAATGTGTTATAGTTCTTGAATATATTTTTAAAAAACTTTTTTGAGAGTTTTGACAGAAAAAAACGACATTTTTCGAAGAAAAACTAGTATGGGTGTAACCTTTGGCCTGGCCAAAAATTAAATACCCTACACTGCAGTATTTTTAAAATTTTGCTCATATGGTTGGTGCCACGCCCTCTTGTCGGAAATCGCACAGTTTCTGCTCAGAGCATGCATTTATAGTTCTTAGTGTCTGAGTAAAATTTAGTTCGATTATCTTAAAAAACGCTTTCAGTATAGCATTTTGAAGCTTTTGCTTATATAGGAGGTGCCACGCCCTCTTGGCCGAATTCGCCCAGTGTTTTTTCAGAGCTTGCGCTTACAATTCGCTGTGTTTATGTGTATTTCAGTTGCGTTGTCGTGAAAAATACTTTTAAAGTTGCATTTTGAATATATTTTTTGTATGGGCGGTAGGCGTGTCCGTTGATCGATTTTACTCATTTTCAATCCCACGAGCTAACTTTGACGACGGAGGCAGCGTATCAAATTTCATTGAATTATCTTGCTCAATTTTCCCAAAAAATGTATTACCACGCACACCCAGCCACCCAGTCAGGCAGACGGACATGGCTTCATCGACTCAGGAGATGACGCTGATCAAGAATATATATACTTTTATATATCAGCCACGCCTCCTTCTCTGCGTTACAAATGGAAGGTCAAAGTGAATATACCCTGGGTGTAGGGTATAAAAATACGTGTCTAGTCAAATCAAGTAAAGTACCATGCCAAAAACATCTAGCGCAATCGGTGATAGTCGACTTAAAACTTGGTTCGTTAGCTAGCAGAATCTGACTTGTGATTTACTTATTTCTCTTCTATCTCTTATTTGATATTTCTGTTCTGTATGTATGTATGTATGTATGTATCTATGTATGTATCTATGTATGTATCTATGTATGTATGTATCTATGTATGTATGTATAAGCAAACACTCAAGGGGAAAAAAGTGCTTCAAAAACCATCCTGAAGTGCATCTTTTTCACCAATAAGTGCTTCCGCTCCGTAAGAACTATTCTTTCTTTTTAACATTGCATGTCATACTCGTAGGATGTAAGCGCGCTTAAGCTTACCGTAGCCTTACTTCAAAAGGCCTTTGGAAGTGCTTATTTGTAATGCTGCGGTAAGCATTTTTTCAATAAAATTTAAAAAAAAGAAAAAAACTGGCAGCATCAGGATTTGAATCCACGACCGTCCGTGTGCTATATAGAAGCAGATTATTTTTACTTACATTTACCAACTCGTTACACCGCTACACCAATGCCCGATGATATGAATAGGCATTAAATTTGTATATTAAGCAAATGTGGGTCAAACAGAATTTGACATTCGAATGCTCCTACAGCCTTACATAGAATCATTGTGTAATCAGTTTCAATTCAATTAAACAAAAGTAAATAAATAAGAGAAAGGAAAATAGAAAAGTGTAATAAAAAAATGTTGAATCAAAAATATTTCAATAAAAAAAAATAAAATAAAGCAAAAAAAAATTCAAAAAGTAAAAAAAAATCACCCGGGCTGGATTCGAACCTATGTTGTTCTTACAAAAAATCATTGAGTAAGTGCTTCTAAATTTCGATAGAATATTCTTTCCCGTAATAATCTCGCGGTACTATACCTGTTGCATTTCCCTGAATAAGTACTTTGCTGCACATTTTGTTAACAAAACCTAAATTAATAATTAAAATAAATTAAAAGATATTTGAATATGATAAACCCTAACATGCATGGAGGCTTTAACTTGTTAAAAACTCTATTTGAAACTTTAAGTCATCTGACCACACAGAAAAAACTTCACTTAGCAACTACAATGAAAGGAAAAAACACCGAAGGTACTGAAACTGAAACTTTAACTGGTGTGTAGGGGAAAGTAGTGATGATTTTTATATTAATAAACTGTCGAAAAAACTATAAAAGACATTGACAATGCATTTTGAAAAAGTCGCTGAATGATATTGCGATATGCCAAATTATAAAAAAACAATTTGTTTGATTTTGTTGAAGATAATTAATGGAGTGACTTAAGGTTAATGGGAAAATAAATATGAAAAATGCTTCCCTCTACCAAATTTATTTACCAATTTTCACGTTCAGTTTTCTGCTATTTAGCAAAAAGGAGGTACTATCGTACGAAGGTTACTTTTTTTATCTTCTTCTTGGACATTTCTTTCATGAAAAATTTTTTCAGAAGATTCGAAAAATAGGCAATGAAGCGTTTTTTATTAATCTTAGTACCAAAAAAGTATTAAAACTAGTACTTTTTGTCAAAAAGCAGAAAAATTATTTTGCGCTAATAGTTCGAGGTCAGAATTTGAAAATAGGTTTAGATATAACCAAGGTATGGGCAACTTTGTTAAACCGCAGTGATCGATTTTACGTTTTTAAAAGTTAATAAAATCACAACTCAAAAATTATTCGAGATACCATCTTCATTTTTGGATTCATACAAATGTTATTTGTTTTACTTTCCAAAAAATATATTTTGGAAGATGAAAAAAGTTATTTTGTAATTTTAGGAACAAAAGAAGTAATAAAATTAGTAGAGTAGAACGGGGTAATGTCGTGCAGGGGGTAATGTCGTGCACTGGCTGTTTTAGCCCAAGGAATTTACCTACTGTTCGTAAGGTAGGGACCTGCTGACCTACTGAGCTTATGCATGTAATACTAGTAATTTTCACCAGTTCGTCTCTACAGAGTAACCTTTTTTTCAAAAAGTACGTTTTCGGGACGATAAAAGTGTTTTTTCATCGGGGCAGAAAAATAATTTTCCTTGCGGGAAAATATACCAGGTAAGTGTTTTCTGAAACGAAATATCCTGCCAAAGAAAAGAAGTATTTGATTTCCAAAAAAATTTTGGGCTTCACCGAGTTATCGAAGTTGACCTTTAAAACGACCTTTGGGGTAATGTCGTGCACATTCACTAATACAAAAACAATTTCTTGCTACACAAATGTTGTTACACATGGATGTAACCAATGAAATTATCTTTCGATCGGATGCTTACTCGTTGCATTCGCTTGAGATGTACGGCTTTACGAGCATGTCAAAGTTGAGTGCACGACATTGCCCGTTGCCAAAAATCGGCTAAAAAATGCCTAAGTTATGGACAATTTTGTGAAGCACTAATTGTCATGGTTTTTACGATTTTGTATTTTTACCCGAAATATCCACAATAAATCGGGCTTTTTGTTTTATTTTTTGGTTTTGGCCTGAAACGAAGCAAAATCTTTTTACGCTAGGCATTGCAAGACCAATTTGCCTAAAAGCATATGGGTAGGGGAACTGATGCTATTGTGGTATTGTTTTTCAATGTGGTGTAGTCGCATATCTCCGAGATGGATAAGAACCTGTGGACGTCACATGTTTTATCCTTTCATAAACGATGAAAAACTATGAATGTGTAGCTGTCATATACAATACATAACTTTTCCGCTGTCAGTTGAACGAAACATACATGGCGTGTGGTCGATTTTTTTTTCCGCGTTTTTCGCAAAAAAAATTTTGTTTAGAAAAAGTTGTTTTCTGTGGAAATTTTATTTATATTCAATTAAAGTGCTAAATATTGCGAAATAATTGTTTAGCTATGTAAATGAACAAAGTTTCCCATTTTGTTTTTACAATTCTGTAATTTTTAAAAATTGGCCAGTGTGGTATAGTCGGAGTTCGCTAATGTGGTATATGAATATTTCTTGCTATTCATAACATTATTTGATTGCTGTTTATTTTTTAATAAAAACTTTTGAGTTTGAGAACCAATGTAAATGTTATTATGAGTTTATTTCATACCTTTCAAACTTTATATTTGGTTGTATGGTTAAGTATACCACATTACCCTACTTATATGTACCACATTACCAGCCCACTTTACAAGTGCTGATCAGTATATATACCACATTGTGCCACCATACATACCACATTACCTCCCAACTTTTTGAAAACAGCTTTTTTGACTTTTTTCAGATTTTGCTCAATAACTTTTTTTAATGAAATTGCACACATTTTATTGAAATATATTCTGTAGCCAATACTTCAATGATCAGAATAAAAAAATTTGGCTGAAATTGATCTAACGGTTCTCTTTCAAATTCCACCTAAACATTAGCTATACCACAATAGCATCAGTTCCCCCATATCCGAAAATAATCTTCCTTTATTTCACCCATTTTTCAGAAAATTGTTTTTTTATATTCTATTTACAAATGTGGTGAAATACACTCCTAGACGTGAAAAATCAAATTTCCGATAGGTGAACAAGTAAATTTCGGCATGAGGGGCTGTCATGAGATGGTTTTACCTGAAAATTTCGGGAAAATTGAGATTTCCGATAATAGATGGGAGACCACACATTTCAGAAGTAGTAGATATGTTACGGGGCACCTTTCCGAATATTTTCAAGTAAAATTCAAAAAAATCGTATTCGGCAAACGATGCACAGTGTGAGATTTTGCCAATCTAGGACGGCAAAATTCAATTTTAGCCGTAGTTTCAAAGATATCGAGTTGAAATTTTGTATATGTGCTTTAATTCTTTAAGTTTGGTTCAGAGATGAACAAAATAGGACAAAATCTACTTACACCTCCCGTACAAATGTGCCTTTTTTTGTAAAAGAAAATTGAAAAAAATTGGTTGTAATGAAGATATCAACTTGAAAATTTGTATTTACCATTTCAGTGGTAACTGAATACTACTGTCAAAAAATGGGAGTGATTCATGATTTCAGTACAAATGTTCATTATAACACATCAGTCATTGTAAAAAAAGAAGCCTTTGGGCAAAAAATGGGCAAGATTTTATTTTTTAAATCTATTCTATGGGTATGAATGCTCATACTATATGCTTTGTCATTGCCTAACCACGCCCAACTTGTAAGTTATAGTCTATGAAAGATTCAAGATATTTGAAATTTGTCTTACCTTTTAGCTGATTATAAAATAATTTGATTAAAATATTTAAGTGCAAATGTAAGGATTGTGTATAGCAAAAATTTTTAGTGAAAGTATTGAATTTTAATGCAAAAAAAATTTTGCCAAAAAACAAACGCGCACAACAATTGGAGTTTTTTCTAACATATAACAAAATATGATCGATTTTGAAGCACATTGTTTTTTTTTCATTTTGACGTTCTAGATTGGCAAAATCTTACACTGTGCGATGAGAGAAAGTGTTAAAAAGTCTAAATTGCTCATTACGGCCCCATAACAGGCCCTTAACCCTTTCGACCCGAAAAAAACTGTGGGGTACACAATACTTGTGATAGGTTAATCTTAGAAAATTATTTAAGTAAAATAATTGACCGTCTCTAAATTCAAATTTTCACCACCAAAAGCGCTCCGGTCTATACTCTCAACAGATGTTTTTGATTTGAATTTTTGGGATATAATGTCCTTGGAAAGAAAAAACAGTAAGTGACGTAAATAACCGAGTTATGTATTTATTCAAACATTTTTGGGATATATTGTCCCAACCGGTTCTAAAGGGTTAAATTCTGAAAAAATTTAAGCAAATTTCTTGATGAAAAATAAATCGACTTTGTTCAAGATATTTTTATAACCCACACCCAGGGTATATTCACTTTGTCCTTCCGTTTGTAACGTAGAGCAGGAAGCTTGGCAGGTATGGAAAAGTATATATATTCTTGATCAGCGTCACCTACTGAGCCGATATAGCCATGTCCGTCTGTCTGGCTGGCTGGGTGCGTTGGAAGTACATTTTTTGGGGAAATTGAGCAAGATTGGGATTGAAAATGAGCGGCCACGCCTATCGCCCATACAAAAAATATATTGAAAGTGAAACTTTAGGAGTATTTTTCACGAGAACGCAACCAAAATTCGCGTAAATACTACGAATTGTAAGCGCAAGCTCTGAGCAAAAACTGGGCAAATTCAAACAAGCGGGCGTGGCACCTCCCATATAAGCAAAAGCTTCAAAACGATATACTGAAAGAGTTTTTTGAGTTAATCCAACTAAATTTCACTCAAATAATAACGACTATAAATGCAAGCTCTGAGGAAAAACTGGGTGAACTCTGACAAAACGGCGTGGCACCTTCCATTTAAGCAAAATTTTCAAAATACTACAGTGTGGGGTATTAAATGTTTGGCCAAGCCAAAGGTTACACGCTTACTAGTTTTAATTTAAGCCCCCATGCCGAGTAAAAAATTAAAAACGCTAAATTTTCAAGTAAAACGACCTCCTGACAGCGCCTCATGTCGAAATTTTCTTGTTCACCCCTTTGGGAATTTCATTTTACACGTCTAGGAAAATATCCCAATACATTTGGTTATAAAATATGAAGCTCATATTATGAACAAAAAATTTTCTGAAAACCTGGGTCATCTCAGTATGTGGAGAAAATCATGAATATTAATAACATAACCAGCCACTATAAACTGCAGTAGTGTTGTATATAAGGTAGCAATGTTTTGATTACAGTGAATTTAGGTTGAAGTCCTGACTACTAACGAAGAAACACTTTAACCCAGAGTGAATTACAATAATTCTAATAAAGTAAATAAAGTTTTTTCAAAGAGATTGGAACTGCATTGGTGATAAAATTTCACTTTGGTCATTAAAGTAATAGGAAATATTTTTATGTTATGATTTAAAGCAAAAGCATTCGTAACTTTGCTAACTTATTCAATATATCAGATGGTGGTCCCTCACACAGGAGTTGACGGGTTTCGCATTGCGTTTCATTTTGCAATACGAAGGAGCACGTAATTAATTTGTAGATATCAAGAAATCCAATTAATTATAGGGGTCGGTCACACACCATGGAAGTGTTGGTGTTTGCACGTTGGTTCTTGCATTAAAGGAACATAAATCTCACACGTAACGTTTAGCTCTCTGGTCCGGTCTGTTCATTAAAATGAATTCACCTGTTATGAAGGCAACGTATTGTGGGTTTCTTTTTGGAGGCGCTTAATCATAAATCACTTTTGTGGCAGTGTTGGTGGAATACCACAAATTAAGTGTACATACGACGATATGTCGACAGCTATATTTTTGGTGATTTTTTTGAGATTTTGCAAAACCATTCCTTTGATGATTTACCCAAAAATAGCAGCAATTGGATACGTGTAGGCATACACAGCTGAGTGAGTTTCACAATAGCCTGCCCCTATGTGTTCAAGAATTGCATTTGCAATTTATGTGGAAATTAGCATTCAAATCAATTTCAATTACACTCGAACGCCTCAATTAAAGTGCAATCTGATTAAAGTGAAATTATATCAATCCTTAAATTGTGTGCACACTGAATGCAATTAACATCCTACTTCACTGATGGTCGGCATTGAAATTTGAATGTTGGACAGTTTAGAGATACCTAAATTTCAGGACGACTATCCAACTGACAGAAAGACAGACAGACAGAGACGTTCAATAATTGACAATGTTTGTTTTTGAAGGCAAAAGCAAATTTCCTGGACGAGAAGAAAAACATGTCAAACCCAAAAAGACACTGCGGTGGCAGGTGTGGGGAGTGTTAAAGCACAAGGCTACGTAAACTTGCTTAGTTTGGTTCAATCGGCATTGAGCCGTATGTATACCATGAACATGAGTTTGTATCTCTGTTACAATACATACAATGTACAAAGGAATAACCAAAGGACATTTTGGCCAAAATGATATACTATTATCTGATTGCAAAGAGGAGAGTTTGGCAATTGAAAACAAAAACAGCAGCCTTGGCAAGCAAATATAAAATTCGAACATTGAAATGCACAATCAGTTTGAGGGAAAAACTCGTAAGGAACGTGCATATTTTGGAAAGCATGGTTTTCCGCAGAAGACTACTTTGGGGGGAGGGAAGATTTCTAAGATTTTCCTAAGAGGAATAATTTTTAGAGCTTCTGATCCAAGCACTTCAAAAGCGCCCGTCCCCATTGAAATTTAGAAGCACTTTCACAATGATTTTTTATAAGGCTGCAGTAAGAACAACATGGGTTCGAGCCCAGCCCGGGTGATTTTTTTGTATTGTACTTTTTTAAAATTTTTTTTGCTTTAATTTTTTTTTCAAGTAAAATATTTAATATTAAAGTATTTAAGATTAAAATATTTTTTATTCGACGTTTTTTTATTTCACTTTTCTATTTTCCCTTCTCTTATTCATTTACTTTTGTTTAATTGAATTGAAACTGATTACACAATGATTCTATGAATGGCTGTAGGGGCATTCGAATGTCAAATTCTATTTGGACAGCATTTGCTTGATATACAATTTTAATACTTCTTCATATCATCGGGCATTAGCATTCTAACGAGTTGGTAAATGTAAGTAAAAATATTGGGGGTTACCGTGAAACAAGATTCCCTGGGAGTTTTCTTAAACTGCAATAGAGAATGCACGGCAGTCTGAGAAAATTTCCCCGGGAATATTTATTCGCGATAACCCCCATTATGTTTCTATCTATCACACGGATGGTCGTGGATTCAAATCCTGGTGCTCTCAGTTTTTTTCTTTTTTAATTTTATTGAAAAAACGCTTACCGCAGCGTTACAAATAAGCGCTTTAAAAACTCTTTATAGGTAAGGCTGCGGTAAGCTTTTGCTCACTTACATCCTATGACATGCAATGTTAAAAAGAAAGTATTGTTCTTACGGAGCGAAAGCGCTTATTGATGATAAAGATGCACTTCAGAAGGGTTTTTGAAGCACTTCTTTACCCCTTGGGTTGCTACTCAGTTTCCGCCTTCTGTATTCCTGTGAACGATAATGAAATTTAAAATTATTGAGTCGAAAATTGAAATTTAGAAATTTTTGCCTATACATTTTGTCGACATTTTTTTTGTCAATACGTTTTGCGGCACTTTATTTTGCGACTTATTTTAAACACATTTCAGCAACACAATTTTTTGACTCATTTTTTTGAAAAACATTTCCGACTTATTTTCGACAAATTGTTGGCAACACATTTTCGACACTTTTTGCGACATATTCTTTCGAAAATTTTTTGGCGACTTATTTTTGACACTCTATCTATAACATATTTTTTCGACACTTTTTTGTGATACATTTGTTCGACACTTTTTTCCGACACATTTTTAAGACACTTTTTTGAGAAAATATTTTTACGACCCTTTTTTTTGCGACTCATTATTTCGACCCTTTTTTTTGCGATTCATTATTTCGACACTTTTTCTGGCAACACGTTTTTTCGACATTTTTTGTCGACACATTTTTAGTCGACATATTTTTCGCGACACATTTTTTCCAAACTTATTTTAGTGAAACATTTTCAACTTTATTTTGAGACACATTTTTTCGACACTTTTTTGGCGACACATTTTCGAGGCCATTTTTTTGCGGGCGCACATTGTTAACATTCTTTTTGACGACACATTTTTCATACATTTTCCTGACAATACATCTGTTGACACCTTTTTTGGCACATTTTTCGACTCGTTTCTGAGAACACATCTCAAGCTACGTTTTATGGAAACACATTGTTTGATACTTTTTTGCGACACTTTAATGTGATACAATTTTTCGCACTATTTTCGACACTTTTGTTGGCGGCACATTTTTGGAATTTTTTGGCAATACGTTTCTTGACACTTTTTTGGCAACACATCTCATGACACGTTTTTTGGCGACACATTTTTTTGATACTTTCGTGCGAAACTTTAATGCGATACATTTTTTCGGCCCTTTTTTTTGGGAACACATTTTCGACACATTTTTTTTGGAGACACATTTCTTTGCCTTTATTTCTGGTGACACCTTGGTTGGCGACGCATTTTTCCGTCACTTTTTATGTTTTGATATATTTTGCGACACTTTTTGTAACATATTTTTGCGCGTTTTTTTTCCAAACCATTTCCAGTACTTATATGTCGGCGCTTTTTTTGCGACACATTTTTTCGACACTTTTTTGGCAATCAATTTTTTGATACTTTTTTCGCGATAGTTTTTGAGACACATTTTCGAGACTTTTAGTCATATCTCGGTACATTTCGCAAGCATTATTCAAGCTATTTTGATGAAATTTAGTAGAAAAGTGTCGAACTTGAATAACATACCCTTTTTTTAAGGCACACACAAGTTAACTTTGAAAGATCTGAAAAATTGATTAGAAGTAGCAGGTAAATTTTTTCTTCTTTCTTTCCCCATTCCGTGAACAATCCTTCTCTTATTAAATAAATGTGCCCTGTCCACATTATTACTTTGTATGCTTTTGTTAACAGTTTATATAGGAATGGTTTAGGATCATGTACTTTTTTCTTTGATTTCGTAAGCTAAATGCACAATTTTATAAATAAAAGTGGTTTAACTAAATAAATAAAGGTCTGTCAACCCCAACAGAACTGAAATGATGAAAATGAGTAAAATGATCCATATGAACCTTTTTATCTCAGTACAAATATCAATTAATTTTAATCAAATTAAATTATGTAAACAACTTTTAAATTATTCTATGACCTAAATATTAAATTCAGCTTTTTCAATATGTACCTACATACGTAAAATAAAATCAAAATATATATAAATTTTGACCATCCATCAAAATGACTTGGGAAACAACACGTTTTAATTTCATTCAATTAAATCTGACAGAATGAAAAACGTGAAAAAACCGTTGCTCTGACTATTTCCCATCAACAGAATTTAATGAACTTTTAATTCATTTCAAACGTAAATACGTAGAAATTTAATTACTATTTTTTTCATTTATTCTATATTACATTTCAATCTTTTGTTTCTTTAAATTTTTAGTAATAGCACGTAAATACAACAACATTATTTATTTTTTTCTTTTGATCCACATAGCGTTGGTTGCGGGCCATAAAAGTCTGGCATAAATGATTTTCATTTGGTTTGGCTTTTAAAGTTCTATGATTGATGGTTTTATAGAACGTTTAATTAACATCACATATTGTATTATTTTACATATGAATTGTGTTGTAATAGAATATCGATATGAAATATTTTTATTCATACGTTATCTAAACAAATAAATACTCTGTTACGAAATTAAGCTCTGAAAATAACTACTTTACTTTTGAAAATTTCACATTTAATGACATTTTTCGTTATACATTACGTTACGTCTCAAAAAATATGCCAGCTATTTTGTTAAAATTTGGAACCCTTTTCTACCCCGGTCAAAATTTGACCGCAAATGTATTAAATAATTTTGGTATTTTTTGGACAGTTTAAGTACTTTTTTTGCTATTTGGTATAAAATAGAAAAGCTTATTTATCATCACTGGTACAACGACAAGTGTAGAATGAAAAGAAAACAAAAAACCTGAAGTCAGTGTCAGTCAGTTTTTTGTCTTTCCCTTTGTGCTGTATCCTCTTTTCAGTTCTGTGTGATCGCGTGTTTTGTAGTTGTTAATATTGAAAAATTTTGTATCTAAATTTGGCAGGCTTAAGGGCAAAATATTAAAACAATTTTAACTTTGTGCTCATTTACACACAAATACCTTTCTAATGGTATATAATTCAAAGTGGTATTCCATTTCTAACATTGTAAAAAAGGTAGGACAATATGTTTTTCTTGCATATTAATATATAGATTATAAAACTACAGTTACAGACCATTCTCACTTACTGCGTTGGGGCGATTTAGTAAGTTTATACTTAGTTATGCACACATCAGATGAGAAATGAGATAGTTAATCAAATAATGAATTAATAAACCCAAGTTACTGGTCCCATTCATTTTGAAGTGTTCTTTTTACAAAAAAATATTTTTTTTCACCAAAATTTTTTACACTTAAAAATACTTTTGATTTTTTTTTTAAAAAATGCCCCTTAGATTTTTTTTAAAAGTACTTTAAATTAAAGCATAATTTATAAGCTTTAAATTGATGTATGATTCAATATGGGATTCGGACGATAAATGGGAGTTGTTGGCTTTTGAACGCTCGCGGAAGGAAAAATTTTTTTTCTCAGGAGGAAGGCATCTTACGAAAAAAGTGTACTGGACAATAAATGCTTAGAATCGTCCAACTAATAAGTGTGATTTTTTTTGGATTTTTTTTGTGAACTTTTTTTTTGAATAATTTTTGTAAAATTTTTTTTTTTAAAAATATATATTTTTATTTTCCAAAAAACTCCCAAAAAATTTCACACTTATTTCCTTGATGATTCTAAGCATTTTATGCCTAGTACACTTTTTTCGTAAGATGCTTTCCTCTTCAGTAAAAAAAGATTTTTGCCTTCCGCGGGCGTTCAAAAGCCAAAATCTCCCATTTAGCGTCTGAATCCCATTTTGAGTCATACATCATTTTAAAGCTTAGAAATTATGCTTTAATTTAAAGTACTTTTGAAAAAAATCGCAGGGGGTTTTTTTTAAAAAAAATTTAAAAGTATTTTTAAGTGTAAAAAATTTTGGTGAAAAAAATTTTTTTCACCAAGAAATATTTTTTTATAAAAAGAACACTTCAAAATAAATGGGACCAGTAACTTAGATTTATCAATTTATAAACTTAAATGTAAGCTTTAAATTTTTGAAAAAACAACCTTTTCATGAAAATGACTAAAAACGCCAACTTCAACACCCTGTATTTTAAAAACAAATGGTACTAGAACCAAAACCTCCCGGATTGTTGTTCTTGCACACCGGATCTACCATGCTGAGCTGGTATACTTGACGTGGAGTGCTTCATATATGGAAAATGCTGTCTTTCAACAACACGAACATTCTTTTGCTATAATAAACGCTAAATATTGGAAATGAAGCAAAATGAAATGAATTGGGAATGAAATGAAATGAATGGAAAATGAAATATATTGGAAATAAAATAAAATCATCTGGAAATGAAATGAGTTGGAAATGAAATGAATTGAAACGGAATAAAAATGAAATTAAATGAATTGGAAATGAAATGAATTGAAACGAATTAGAAATGACATTAAATAAATTGGAAATAAAATGAATGGGGAATGAAATGACTTTTAAATGCAATAATTTGTAAATGAAATGAATTAAAAGTTAAATGAAATGAATTCGATATGATATGAAATGTAATGGCAATATGTTGAAATGGAATGAAGTAAATTGAAACGAATTAGAAATAAAATTTAATGAACTGGAAATGAAATGATTTGGAAATGAAATAAATTGGAAATGAAATGAATTGGAAATGATATGAATTAAAAATTAAATAAATTGGAAATGAAATAGATAAAGGTAAAGAGTGAAAGTGTTGGCGTATGTGGAAAATGTTGTCATGTTGATGTAAGTAGAAATAACAAAGGAATTCTGGGGCTAATTCATTTAGAAATTGCTTAGCCCATATTGGCCCAGAGGGGTAGTTTTCTACCCCTAAACTAAAATAGGGATTTCTATGAAACTAGAAACTCTGAAAATTATTAGTGGATATGTATCTCATCTTTGCAATGTTGGCTACCATCTGTGTATCACGATCACCTTGGGTTCACTACGACCGCACCGTCCCCTTACTTCACCTGAAAGGCTTCAAGAAGACCATTTTTGAAAAAAAAAAAAATTAAACTAAAAATATTTTTTTATATTTACAATCATAACATCAGCACTTGTTTAATGTTTGCAAAGGATGGTAGTTTAAGTATGGGAAAACAAAATTTAAATTGGGATTGCCCTGTCTGAGATATCAGATGTATAAATTGCTTGGCCAGTTTTCTACCCCTTGGGCCAATTTCGGATAATTTTTAAGTTTTTTGAAAGCGACACCATATTTTGCGAGCAATATATTTTCTAATTCCAAATACTGAAGATGTTTGACATACTTAAAACGATGCCGTAATTAGTTTGGTTACATTGTATCAGAATTTTGAGACATTCTTGTTTCAAAGTGGAAAGTAGTATTTTTGGCATTTAACTTTGAAGAGCGCATATGGCCATTTGGTCACCTGGTCATGGATTTCAGGATCATACAAGGGTTTCGATGAAACTAAATTAGATACGTAGAACATAATACAGTTCTTGAAGAAATACATCAGCTTAGTGTAGTTTCTTTTTGCTAATGCCAGGATTTTATCCTTGAAAATATGGACTTTTCATACTAAGAATCCAATATGGCTACTGGGTCAACTGGTCATAGACCACTGAAACATTAATGAATTCCGATGAAACTAATTGAAATCTATAGAGCATGAAACAGTGTTTGAAGCATTACGAGGGTTGCCTTTTATGTTTCGGGATTAGGCAACACTAATGTCAATAGCTAAAATCTGGCAACATAAACGTACTCACAACGTTTTGATGTACAAATGCTATTTGTTTTGTTTACAGAGAGTTAAGAAAATCAATTTTTACATTGATAATTTAAGTGATTGATAAATTATGGGGTTTCCAACGCGAACAAATTTTTTTGACGGGTAAATGTTCATGCAATATTGAATGTATGGTGGTCCCACTAATGCCTAAGGTTGTCTCAATCTCACGATAGGTCACATGACGATCTTACAATATCAGTTGGCGCACAGCATCAATGGTTTCCAGAACAACAACTGATTTTGGACGACCTTCACGAAATTCGTCTTGGAGTGAACTACGACCTCGGTTGAATTCACCATACCATCGATAAACACTGGTCCTTGATGGAGCTTCATCGCCAAAAATTGAATTAAGTTCATCGATGCACTGTTGTTGAGTTAATCCACGTCGAAAGTTGTAAAAAATAATCGAACGAAAATTTTCACGATTTAGTTCCATTTTTTGGGCGAGATGAATCTTTTAAGTTACTGTAAACAACACAAATAGCGCTCGTATGTTAAAATGTTCTGAGTACGTAATACCTCAAAAATATCAAACTTTACGATAGAGCTAGCAGTTGCCAGATTGCAACACTAGGGTTGCCCAATCCCGAAATGTAAAAGGTAACCTACGTATATCAAATTAGTGTAGTTTCTTTTTGCTAATGACAGGATCTTATCCTTGAAAATATGGACTTTTCATATTAAGAATCCTATACAGACACTTGGTCATCTGGCCATGGACCACTGGAATATGAATGGATTCCAATGAAGCCAAATGGGATCTATGGAACATAAAATAATGTTTGAAAAAATATATCGATTTATTATAGTTTTTTCTTTTTAAATCCAGAATTTTAACTTTGAAAATAAGGACTTTTTATTCTAATGACCCAATGTGGTCACTTGATCGCGTGGTCACTGGCCACTTGAATATGAATATGCGCTAATTGCACGGTGTGGTTATGAGGAGAGTAGGTTCCATTGATTACACAGTAAAACATTTTTCAAGTCATTGACGGTGAACTAAAATCCGTTTTAAGGGTCGAAAGTACTCGCCGAAACAACTAATTCTGCCAGAGCGTTTTGCAAAGTTGGCTAATATAAGGATTTTATAATCATTTTTGCGATTTTAAGGCACTACACAGAGCAAAAAATGACTCCTAAAAACAAGAAGATTTTCGTATCAACCTATTTTACTATGAATTCCCATTAAAAGCAGAAAACAATATGAATTTTCCATAGAGAAATCTCTATGTTATTGATTAGAAAATCTTCTTAAAAATTTTAAAAGATTTTCGCATCATTTCCAAATGGAATATAACATAGAATGATGTAAATAATGTGAGAAACTTAATAATTTTTAGTTTTAAGGAGAAAATCGAATAAATGTTTTTTTTTTTTTTTTTTGTTGTATGATTTGACAGATGCTTATTTATTTTGCATAGAGAATTTCTGCAGGATTGGAGAAGTGAAGAAAAGACCGTGTAAGTTGTTTAATTTTGTTATGTGAATCATTTAAACCATCATTTTATTCTTTCAGAAAATAATATGGTGCGTTAAAAATGTTAAAGACGCGTACGAAAAGTATGGTGGCCAAATTATGAGCACATAAAATAGAAGAAGAAGAACTACCCTTCGTTACTTGAATAGCTGCAATGTCTAAAAGAGGTACTGGTTTTCGTCTAAACAGATTTCCTACTACAGGTGTTGGTGTTTGTTGCACCTGTAAAGAAGGGCAAACCAGAGCTACAAAAAAAGGTAACGCTAGCTGTTGTTATTCGGAAAAGAAAGCCATTCAGAAGGAGGGATGGTGTATTTATTAATTTTGAGGACAACGCAGGCGTGATTGTAAATAACAAATGTGAATTTAAGGGCTCTGCCATAACTGTACCTGTTGTTAAGGAGTGCTCTGATTTATGGCCCCATATTGCATCAAATACAAGTTCCATTGCCTAAATTTTTAATAAAAAATTTTCAATAAATAAATAAAACATAACATTTTTGTTAACTTTTTATTTTCATTTATAGGAATTAAAAGAAAATCAAGAAGATATCTCTATGGTTTTCATCCAAAAAGAAAGTCACATCAAAACTATAGAGAAATCTTCTTATACTACCCGTTTTCTATGAAAATTTTAAAATATCAAGAAGAAATCTTATTGTTTTCCAAGAAGATTACTCATAAAATTAAGATGGTTTTCACATAATTTTCAATAGAATGCAAACATTGTTTCAAGAAGAAATCGTATTGAAAACGATGAGATTTCTTCTTAATATTATGATTTTTTCATATTAATGTCAACAGAAATTTTAAGAAGATTTTCTCTATGATTTTGATGTGAATTTCTTTTTGGATGAAAACCATAGAGGTATCTGCTTACTTTTCTTCTATTTTATGTGGTTGTTTTGGCTCTGTGTAGATGAATTTTTTTCGGTTAAGTTTGTTCGGCATTTTTTTTCTTCTATTCAATAGCTACAACATTGCTGAAGTCATCAAAACAATATTTTCGGCTCGTTACCGAGATATAGCCATATGAAAAAATTTAAAAATCGCTCAAAATCCAATTCGAGGAAAAAGTACTTTCGACGCCTTATAACGGATTTTAGTTCACTTTTCATGTGTCGCACTGTGTTATAGAACATTGATTAAAAACGGTATATCAATGAAACTTTACAATTTTTCAAATAAACTAGCAAAAACTTTACAAAAACCAATTTTGTTCCAAATTAAGTATATGTTTTGGCCCAAGGGGTAGAAAACTACCCCTACCGTTACACGAAAACCGTTTGAGATATCCAAAAAATTCAAACGGACTTTTCTTGATTAGCCTCTATGAATTAATATTTTTTACCAGAAAATAACAACTTTTTAATTTCCCAGGCCTAACAGGAATACTCTCTCCTAGCTTAGACGGCTAACCACGCCATATCCAAACTTAGGTAATTAAGAAATTATCTTCGGAAAAATATGTAGAAGTGCATAAAGGCTTGCATAGCTTGCTAAAGACATATGTACTTATAAGTATGTCTCCAAAAGAACTATCAGAACCTTAACCAAGAATGGTACTTTGGATATATCGCATCGATTCTTATCGAAAATTAACATTTTACACTAAAACCAGAAAAAATATGCTCAACTATTTCTTAATTCTATGCATCTATGGAATGCTTTTACCCTTTATCGTTTTCAATTTCAATTCTTGCAAAAATAAAATTCCCAAAATATTTTCGATTTGTCGTTTAAAATAAATTTGCATAAATTACGTGTTCATAAAATGATAACGAAGGCCAGCCAACTACCTTGCTGTTTACTCTTTGTGCTTTGGCTAAAACCCTTCTGCAATGCTTTAATCTTTTTAAGGTAATCAAAGAATTGCGCGGTCTCTTCAACCTTAAAAGTTTGCAACATTTTTGCACTCCCTCATGGCGAAGCTTCTCGTATTTACGTACCTCCATACCATATTGTGAATACTGACGCCAACAAACTCACTCCGTGCGAGTCAGTTGCCGCACCGAGAGCCAAACACGTACGCATGCGTGCAAATAAAATTAAATTGTGATTTCATGATAAACATTTTTGAAGACAACCAACCTTCCTTAAAGAAAATGGTGCTTCTACCATACCCTACACACAGTTTATAAATATTTACGTATACTCATTTACTTTAGTTTAGTCAGTGATATATGAATTCCTTAAGGATTTGTTTTGGAATAAAGTCAACATTTTGTACATTGTCCCCCCTATTTACATCTCTTTTGAACTTGGAAAGCACCTTAATCAAAACAAATTAAAGCTTTAAAGAAAATTGTTTTTTTTCCTTAAATTTACAAATGCTTATAGGGTGCACACAATTTATCCTTTGCAGTATGCGCGTATTTTACACTTTGCTGTAGAGTTGGTCCCTTCTGTTCCTCGATTTAAATGCACCGCAGTGTATACCAACGAATAGCAGCTGCATTGTAGTTTTCATCTAGGGATTTGGTTTTGTGTATTTTTTTAGTTTTGAAGCTTCTGATTCGATTGTATTCCTTGCATCCATTGCCTTCATAATCACGTACTATTGTTTACAGGTCAATGGGTTGCATCCCATTATTCGTATTTGATTAGAGTGCGCAATTTCAACGTGTTGGCCCATGCACTTGCACAATCCCCCCTCTTATAATAGCTGAAATATCACAAACTCAGCAAACAAAGGATGTTTCTATCGAAAGTTTTTTCCATATTGTTTACGTTGAACTAAAGCATTTAATGAAGCACTTCCTAAAATGCACAATAACTCCAGTTAGTTGAAGATTGTAAGTTGGTTGAAATAACTCTCATTTTCTATGACTACAAAATTGGCTTTCAAGAATTTCAAAAAAGAAAACAATTATAAAATAAATACCAAAACGTATGAAAATTATAGAATTTATTGCCTTCTCACTCTTTTTAATTAGTTATATTTGAAGTTATCACTTTATCATAATTATTCCGTTTGAATCATTTTCTACTTTTTATTCGGCTTCATATTATTTACATTGATGGGTCCACATCAGCAGAAAATGGTGTTAGAGCAGGTTTCTATGTCTCCAATTCACACGAAGTACACTCATTTAAATGACCAGATGTATATTCCAAGCGGAACTTTCCGCGATTAACAAAGCGATTAAAAAAAAGTGAACGAGAATGAAATTCGATATATACGTCGATAGTCCAAGCTCCAAAATCAACCTGTATTAATTTAAAGACAATTTTTGAATGTTTAACTTCTCATAGTGAAAAAAAAAACCAGGCATCTCGTTAGGGGGTGCCATCGCATTACAAAATTTAAAGAAATGAAAAAACAGATCTAACGGCTAAAAGTGCAGCTCAACTCATTAAAATTTCTTCTCCTTAAATATCCTCAGTACCAAAAGGACACTCTGAACAGTCCCTCACTAGCACTATACGTATAACAAAGTACCTTTGGCATCGTTTTCACAAAGCAGAATATTACAAATATTTACTATCCTTGACGCAGAGTGAGTGCACTCTAGAGTTGTTACTGTTCATTGTCTAATTGGGCAAAATGTCTTTAGATCAGGCATATTCTCCAAGAACTGGTACTGAAACTATCACGAGCCTGATGAAGAGGAAAAAATTGGCAAGAACAAAACTAAAATGGTTTCAATTAAGTGACACTAAAAGATTAGACAAACTCCATATTGAAAGGACCAGGGTGTATAAATAGATAATAAGAGAGTTTGTGGTATCACTATGTAATCGTGCGATTTATGTATGACATTACTGCTGTCACCATAACCCAACCAAACCTAACCTAATCTAACCTAACCTAATCTAACCTAACCTAACCTAACCTAACCTAACCTAACCTAACCTAACCTAACCTAACCTAACCTAACCTAACCTAACCTAACCTAACCTAACCTAACCTAACCTAACCTAACCTAACCTAACCTAACCTAACCTAACCTAACCTAACCTATTCATATTTTTGGAGCTCCGTAAATTTTCTATAAAAAAGTGAGAGTAAAAATAGACTTTCCGATCTAAAAAAACAGATTTTTGCTACTTTTTAACACACATTGGCCCGGTATTCGATTTCGTTGAAATTTTTTTGGTGAATTTTAGAACACAGTCTAATTTGGGCCTATTCAAGAAAAATACGTTGGAATTTTTTGGACACTTAAACGGTTTTCGAGTTACAGTTGAGGTAGATTTATACCCCTTGGGCCAATGCAAGTACTCAAGTCGGAACAAAACTGGTTTTTGTAAAGTTTGGCAAATTTATTTAAAAAAATTATGAAATTTCTTAGATATGTCGTTTTAAACGTTGTTCGACGATCATATTCCATTGGCCAGTGACCAAGGGACCACATTGGGTCATTAGTATGAAAAGTTAACTTATAGAGTAGAACGGGGTAATGTCGTGCACTCAACTTTGACATGCTCGTAAAGCCGTACATCTCAAGCGAATGCGACGAGTAAGCATCCGATCGAAAGATAATTTCATTGGTTACATCCATGTGTAACAACATTTGTGTAGCGAGAAATTGTGTTTGTGTAAGTGAAGAAAAAAAAAATTTACACGACATTACCCCCCTCAAAATTTGAGGGGTAATGTCGTGCATTGTTTTCCGAGTATAGTAGAGGTTCCAAAATGTGTGAGAAATGATAGGTAGTGGTTCTATTAGAGGAGATTTAGCATTATCATGTATTTATTTATTATTATACAAGTGTGAAGTACATAATATGTTGTGTAGAGTAGAACGGGGCAATGTCGTGCACTCAACTTTGACATGCTCGTAAAGCCATACATCTCAAGCGAATGCAACGAGTAAGCATCCGATCGAAAGATAATTTCATTAGTTACATCCATGTGTAACAACATTTGTGTAGCGAGGAATTGTGTTTGTGTAAGTGAATGTGCACGACATTACCCCAATGGTCGTTTTAAAGGTCAACTTCGATAACTCGGTGAAGCCCAAAATTTTTTTCGAAAACCAAATACTTCTTTTCTTTGGAAGGATATTCCGTTTCAGAAAACGCTTACCTGGTATATTTTCCCGCAAGGAAAATTATTTTTCTGACCCGATGAAAAAACACTTTTATCGTCCCGAAAGCGTGCGTTTTGAAAAAAAAGGTTATTCTGTAGAGACGAACTGGTGAAAATTGCTAGTATTATATGCATAAGCTCAGTAGGTCAGCAGGTCCCTACCTTACGAACAGTTGGTAAATCATTCAATTCTTTGGACTAAAACAGCCAGTGCACGACATTGCCCCCTGCACGACATTACCCCGTTCTACTCTACTTATATACACAGAGAGAACAACATTGTCAAAAGTGTCAGAAACGTTATTTTAACAAACATTTGACTACGTGTCGTAGCTGATTTGTATTTCACTGCGCTTCGTGGAGTTTTGACCACATTTCGTCGCTGATTTTGATTTAACAACGCTTGGCAACCAGCGTTGCTAAAGAAGTTACAACCAAGTGATTTAGCAACGCACCATACATATTTGATCTTGGAGCGTTGTTAAATTCAAATCAGCAACAAAACGTGGTTAAAACACTGTTTCAAACACTGGTTTACGTTCTATGAATCCCATTCAGTTTCGTCGGAATCCATTCATGTTCCAGTGGTTAATGACCAGTTAAGTAAATAGACATATTGTGTTATTAGTATGAAAAGTCCTTATTTGCAAGGATCAAATTCTGCCATTAGGGAAAAGAGAATTCAGTAAACTGATATACTACTTCAAACACTGTTTCATGTCCTATACGTATATATCCCATTTAGCTTCATAGGAACTCATGTTTCAGTGCTCCATTACCAGATGACCAAGAGGCCATATTTCTAAGGAAAAAGTTCTGGCATTAGGAAAAAGGAAATGCACTAAACTGATATACTTTTTCAAACACTGTTGGATGTTCTATGCATCTCATTTGGTTTCATCGGAATCCATTTATTTTCCAATGGCACATGATCAAATGACCAAATCGCGCACTTCAAAGCTAAATGCTCAAAACACAGTTACTTTTCACTTTGAAACAAGAATATCTCGTAATTTTGATATGTTATAGCAAAAAAGGTTACTGTGTCGTTCTGAGCATGTCAAAAACCTTTGAAATTTGGGAGCATAATATAAATTGCTCAGCAAAATATGGTGTCATTTCCAAAAAACATCAAAATCATCCGAAAAATATACATTGGCCCAGGGGGTAGAAAACTACCCCAACAATTTTGACACCGGATAACTCAGAGATGGCAATTTCGATTCAAATTATTTTTCATATACTGAAATAACCATCCTTTGACAACATAAAACGAGTGCGAATATTAGCATTTTAATCATGTAAATATTTAATTTTTTTTTTTTTTCAAAAATGGTCTTCTTGGAAGATTTCGGTTAATGTGAGGGGGCGGTGTGGGCGATGTGAACCCAAGGTCATCGTGATACATAAATGATAGCCAACAGTACAGGGATTAGATATGTATCAACAAATAGTTTGTTTGCAAATTTTCTAGTTTCTTAGAAATCCCTATATTAGTTTAGGTGTAGAAAACTAATCCTCTGGGCCAGTATGGGTTAAGCACTGCCTCGTTTTCGAATTTAAGTGATGATTTTTGACATTTGTTTTAAAAAGTGTAAAGCAAAGTATCGCATATTTTTTTCGACAGAAAGTCTTATTTCACTGGACTAGTCATGTTTCCTATGAAGTTTAAATAAAGCGAAACCTCCCACTTTAGTATCTATTCCAAGACACTGCTTGCATTTCTCTGAATTCCGATGCAAAAAACATATATTCTAAAGAATGGCATTCCGGTGAAGCAACAATGTTTCGCAACTTTATCTTGTGCACAAGTCCAGTTGGCCTAAAATTTCGCCGCGTTGAATTGGTATTTTGCGAGCGCGAGAGAGTCTGACGAATACTCTGCTGTCATATTGGTTTTTATTTTGAGTTTCCCATTTGTGCACACACTCTGCTCTCTCTCTCTCTCAAATGTATAAATGTATTGAGGATCACGTGTAAATATAGGAAAAATCTTAAACATGTGTTAGTAAAATTTTAATTTTCATGTTTTTGTTGTACAACAAAACGAAAAAGTGTACTAAAGTAGTAGAAGTAGTGTCCTTTCAAAACTTTGATAAAATTGGTATTTTTTCATTTTCAATGAATGTGATGCCTACAGTCGGTATGTTATCAACTTATTTATATGACAAAATGAATTTTATGGAGACTTAAGACGTAAACCTGGAATTCCAAACAAATCAAATTTAGTTCAACCAATATGTAATTATTTTGTATTTTTTTTTTAATTGGTCCAAAAATCGAAGGATTGGCCTTCTTTGCTTATCATCGTTTTTTGTCGTAGAGGAGTTCCGATAAGATTTTTGAGTTCACAAGAAAGTGTTATTTATTTTTATTTATTTATATTAAAATCCGTGCAACGCCGGGTAAAACAGCTAGTTAACTATAAAAAGTTAGTACAACTCTACATTAAAAATAATTGTAACATTTTGCAAACCATTTTTTCTAAACTAATTTGAGGTCGCTGAACACGAAAATCTCACTTATTTTGTAGTAATTTTAGCCGTTCCCGAGTCATTCGGACATTTCTATTTTCGAGATTATAGCTTCATATACATCAATATATTTGTATAACGCCAAATCCGATCGATTTTATTTGACCACGTTTACAAAAAATGACTAATGGCACTTCTAACGAGTGCACCAATGATTATGCTCCTAACAAAATTAACTGAGTTATAGCAAGAAAACTCAGATTTTTTAAAAAATTTTTTAAATTTTTCAGATCAAAGTAAAATGAAACACTTAGTTTTCCGCATATATCGTTTCCAAAAAATTATTTCGCAGTTTTATACAATGGTACATTTAATTGCAAACATTTTAAGCTTATGCTGAGCAAAATCAAATAAAATTTCGAGAAGATATTAAGGTTTTAGTGCAATGGAGACATTTCGATTTCTTCCAAAAATTTGTATTTTTGACACAATTGCAACATGATCCTCAATGTTCTTCTACAGAAAATGATATAAAATTTTAAAAAATTTTTACAAAAATCGAAGTTTTTCTTGCTATCGTTCATTCAGTTTTGATCGGAGCATAATTATTGGTATACTTGTTAGAAGCGCCATTACTCAGCCTTTGTAAAAGTGACAAAATAACATCGATCGAACTTGGCGTTATACAAATATATTGACGTATATGAAGCTATAACCTCGAAAATAAAAATGTCAAAATAACTCGAAAATGCTCCAAAGGAATAAAAAATAAGTGGGCTGAGTCGCTGAGGCTCCAAATTAGTTTAGAAAAAAAAAAATAGTTTGCAAAATGTTACAACTATTTTGAATTTACTGTTTTAGTCACTTTTTATAGTAATTGCTTAAATAAAGAGTAAATCTAATGCACTGACAAATTTTTGATAAAATTTTATAGTATGAAAAAAAAGCCCACCTTTTTATGTGTATTACCTTTTTATGTGTATTACCTTACGTTAAAGACCGATAAACTTTCAGGACACCAAGAATCTCAAAATCGGTTTGTAGTTTCCTTGCGAATTTCAGCCTGAGAGTTAGGGTTTTTTTAAATTTTTGTCAAATACGGCTTTTTTTGAGTATGAGCGACTGTATACCCTAAATACCGTAAAAAATGTGTACTATTATATCCCAAAAACTGTAGGAAACATATTTTGCTATATTTTGTCCCTGATAGTCATCTTTCCACAGCTAACAGTTTGTGCGCTAGAGGCCGAGTTTCATTAAAAAAAACCGAATTTTTTGAAATTTTTATTTTGAAGCGACCTTTTGATATTTTTGCTTACAAATTTTCCAAAAATTTTAGAAGGGAACATAAGAAAAAGTTAAAAGCTTCAAACGTGGTCTTTGAATAAGGAATCGGTTGGAATTTTCGCAAGATAAAAGAGTTAAGAGAAAGTTATAAGAGAGAGATATGAGAATATATTTTTATTGTGCAGATATAATTTTTGGTTATTTTTTTGTATCACAGAGTATATAAAAACTGTGAACTCCAAGAAAAGGTGTCAAATTACTGGTGAGCACTGACTGAATAAAAAAAAATGTTTTTAATATAAATTTAACGACTGATTTTTGAAAAAGGTCGAAAAACGGTACATTTGAAATGCTGAATTTGAATTTGGTCTCAGAATTGCTTTGTCGCTTATGGCTTTTGGGATATTCTAACCTAAAGTTAAAAAACCGATTTTTTGAGGTTATATAGATTACGCAGGAAATGGTTTTGATATTTTCTACTAAGTGCATCATTTAGCACAATTCTTCGTATTCAAAATGAGCCTCAAAACGGTTGTATGTTATTCTTTTATTTAATAGCAATGATCATTTCAAAGATATGGTAAGAGTCAAATATCATATGAGAATCCACTTCTGAATAAAATTGCTTTTTAGCTTGCACATTTTGGGTCATAGAAACTTCAAATTACCGTCATTATTAACTTATATTTTTTGTCTGGAAAAGAATTTTTATGCAATTTTGATAAAAAAAATATTATATCCCTAAAATTCGTATTTTGACTTAAAAGACTATGTGACATATGCGAAAAAAGTGATGATATCGGCCTAAGCGCGGTGAATTTTTACCCGATTTTTATAGAACATATTTTTCTATAGAGCTTAAACTCTTAACTTTCAAGTAAATTTAATTAATTAATTAAGTACAAAAATTATACCTTGCTCTGCTAATTCTGTCCAAAACTTAAAATTAAAGAAAACGTACCAATTAGAAATTTTTTAATAAAGAATCATTAAGAAATTACAAAAATAAAATGTATTTTTCTTGCGTGGAATAGCCCATTTATACATATAATTTTCTAAATCTAAAGCGCTTAATTAATCCAATTGTAAAGTTTTTTGATTCTATTTGATCATGTTGCAATTTAAATAAGTTGAAAAAATACCGACTGTAGGCTTCTCATTCATTGAAAAATGAACTAGTAAGGGTGTAAATTTTGGCCCGGCCAAAAAATAAATACCCTACACTGCAGTATTTTGAAAATTTTGCTTATATGGGAGGTGCCACTCCCTCTTGCCCGAGTACACCCAGTTTTTGTTCAGAGCTTGCATTTATAGTTTTTATTGTCAGAGTGAAATTTAGTTGGATTATCTCAAAAAACTCTTTCAGTATAGCATTTTGATTCTTTTGCTTACATGGGAGGTGCCACGCCCCCTTGTCTGATTTCACCCAGTTTTTGCTGAGAGCTTTCATTTATAATTCTTAGTGTCTGAGTCAAATTTGGTTCAAATATCTCAAAAAACGCTTTCAGTATAGCGTTTTGAAGCTTTTGCTTATATGGGAGGTGCCACGCCCTCTTGTCCGAGTACACCTAGTTTTTGTTCAGAGCTTGCATTTATAGTTTTTAGTGTCAGAGTGAAATTTAATTGGATTATCTCAAAAAACTTTTTCAGTATAGCATTTTGAAACTTTTGCTTATATGGGAGGTGCCACGCCCCCTTGTACGATTTCAACCAATTTTTGCTGAGAGCTTTTATTTATAATTCTTAGTGTCTAAGTCAAAGTTGGTTCGAATATCTCAAAAAACGCTTTCAGTATAGCGTTTTGAAGCTTTTGCTTATATGGGAGGTGCCACGCCCTCTTGTCCGAATTCGCTCAGTTTTTTTTCAGAGCTTGCGCTTACAATTCGTAGTACTTATATGTATTGTGGTTGCATTGTCGTGAAAAATACTCCTAAAATTGCATTTTGAATATAATTTTTGTATGGGCGATAGGCGTGTCCGTTGACCGATTTTGCTCATTTTCAATCCCCCGAGCTAACTTTGACGATGAAGGCAGTGTACCAAATTTCATTGAATTATCTTGCTCAGTTTTCCCAAAAAGTGTATTTCAACACACAGCCAGCCAGCCAGCCAGCCAGCCAGCCACCCAGCCAGCCAGCCAGCCAGACAGACGGACATGGCTAAATCGACTCAGGAGGTGACGCTGATCAAGAATATATATACTTTTCTATACCTGCCACGCCTCCTTCTCTGCGTTACAAACGGAAGGACAAAGTGAATATACCCTGGGTGTAGGGTATAAAAATACTTATTTTGTTGAAATTTTTAAATTTCTACCGCAATGTATGAGAGAGATCTGCACAAATGAGAAACTCAAAAAAAAACCAATATGACAGCAGAGTATTTCTCAGTTGCCTTACAGAATCTCGTCGGATTCTCTCGCGCTCGCAAAATTTCAATTTAGCGCGGCGAAATTTTAGGCCAACTGGACTTGTGCACAAGATAAAGTTGCGAAACATTGTTGCTTTACCGGAATGCCATTCTTTAGAATATATGTTTTTTGTCCGATGCATAGAAGAAAAAACATTTATTCGCAACATCTTTGTGTGTTTACAATTTTTGATAATCGCACGCATAGTAAGTAAGCTGTGTAACTGCAGTCAAAGAACTACAAACAATGTTTAGCAACATTGTTGCCAATGGCTTGCTGCCGGGTTTGATGCGCGCAAGCAGACACAACAACGAACCGGCTAATACCAAACGAAAGCCGAAGAGACGAACATGTTGCAAACGATTATGCTCAACGAAACGAAACTCTGCTGAGCCCAGCGCAGAGTCCGAAAGCATTCCAACTGGCATTTCTTACCTTAAACAGTCTTCGTTTCGCCGTTATCCGCGTTGGTCAAGTCGCTCGTCGGGTGCACAGGTGCGCGTGGTGTAAAACGTTCGAATAAGAAGAAGAATAAGAAATTAATAAAGTGCTAAGCAAAAAAATCAACAAAAAAATTTCGAAAAAAAAATCAAAATAATTTGCATAAAATTTCGATAAAAAAAAAAAATAAAACACAAAAATGCAGAAGTGTAAAATTGCCATATGAGAGAGTGTGGAAAATAAAGAAGTGCGAAAAATAAAGAAGAAATCGAAATAGCGGTAAATGTCAAGTTCATAGCGTAGAGTGAGCAAAAAACCACGAACGACCGACCAAGCAGTCTGTCAATATTTTAGCAAAACTATTCCGTACCATGGCTGATTCCGCGCTCTTTCTTGTGTTGCTGGCCAGCCATGTGACAGTGGGAATAAATTAAGCTGTTCCAAGTTGTTGTTGTTGTTGTTGTTGCGGTGGCTATTTACACCTGACGCGACAACAACAAAAATGAGCATTGAAGACAATTTGCATTTGTTTACCTGACGACCCCGTAGGACGGGCGGGCGGACACACAAGAATCTGTGACAAGTGGACACGCACCTGTGAGCTTGTTGGGGATCTCTTCACCTCTTTCTGTTTACTGGTTGACAGTTTGCATGTGTGTTTGTGTGTCTATGCTCGCGTTGAATGAACCTCAAGTACCGTTATGTGTGTTTACAGTTTTGACATCTCACCGCGTTGCCAATTGGCGTTTTGTTTTCTTATGCGCGGCGGTACGCAAAAACAGGAAGATTAATCCAAGGATTGGCGTATTGTTTTTGTTTTTTTTATGATGCATTTCCGTCTCGTTTGTTTTTGTTTTTGTAGCAACTGTCAAGCACTTGCTAATTTCATTTTTACGGTAATTTCACAGAATTTCTGCAAAAAATCGATATGTCTCTCTCTTTTAATGCAGCCGACACATGTTCGCTCGCTTGCTCGCTTGTTTGCTTGGTCCTTTTCGAGCAGATTTATGTTGCTTACAGTTTGCTCCCCTTCGCTCCTTTGAGTATTTTATGATTTTTTTTTTCTCTCACTATTTTTGTTGTGGTTACGTGCCCCGTCTACATGTTTTTTTCCTTTTTTGTTTCGTTCACTTCATTTGTCAATCGATTTTTGCTGCCGCATGTCCTTTGCTTTTGTAGTTCGTTCCTTTGCAAGTGTTTTTTCCCCATTTATGTCGTATGCTGTGGCTAACGGTACTCATCAGCCTTGGATGTCAAGTTGTGCGCCGTTGTCCCCATCATCATCATCATCGCATCGCAACCGGCTTTGTGTGTTGCCAAGCGTGTAATTAAATTTGACACGATTTCTTATTTTTGTTGTAGCGTCGGCTTCTTAAAAAAAGAAAATAATTTGGAATTTAAGCCACACGCTGTAGCACTGATATTGTGTGGATACGTAGGCGTTCGATACGGTATTGCTGAAATTGTGTTTGAGATTATGTTGTTCTTGAGAGTACACAGAAGAACATTTTTGGTCGTTCTTTAATTTTTATTTAGAAAAAAAGAAAACAAATAACATTCTTGGATTTGATTACTTACCAAGATCTAGACCAGGCCATATCAGTCTTTGTATTGATCTTGGTTTTGGTCTTGGACACAAAGTCTTGATATTGGTCTTGAAATTAATTGACCTTTGTGAAATCTTAGAAAAAAACTGAACTTTACACTAAAATGAATAGTTGGAGGTTACTTTCCCTTTGTTGACGACTTTGAAAATTCTATTCCCAAACCGTCTACACCTTCATACTTCTACAGAGAACAGAATAGTTATTGGAGAGATGCTCCATACATTTCTTCTCCTCTCCTTCAGAGCAGCAGCTACTGCGGAAATCAATAAATGGAAAGTCTAGAATTTCTGAGCATACCAGTTTTATGTCAGGCTTCCCTAAAATCATTGAAAATTTAATGCATAATAGCGAATGTCGTGTCTTTTGCCAACTCCCGGAATTTGTTCTCTATATTTTACTCACAGATAAAAGATAGTATACCCACCCTTATCAGCTTATCAGCTCATCATTTCATTTCCATCAACATTTCTATGCTCTAGAGTCTAGACAAAGAGAAAGTTTGATTGCACAGACAACCTCTAAGTCACCCTGATATCTAGCCTCAACTAGAGTATTGTACGAGACAGGGTTGAGTGATTTGGTGACGGTTTGACCCACTCCAAAATGAAAGTATTTCTCAAAAAAGCCAATACTTTTGAAATTTCGATGACCTTCGCTGGATAACGGTTACAGTAGTTTTAAATTGAACACGTGGGAGAAATTCATCACCCACTTTATCTCATCTTAGATCCCCAATAGTGAAAATTTGAGTAATCCCAACGGGAAGAAATGAAGCTGCTTCCAAAAAGAGCGCAATAAAAGCACATCTCTGGTAGCATACAAAATTTTTCAAATTCTTCTTTTTTTATTGCTTCTAAAAGTTAATAAATCTTCCAAAAGTTACAGAAAAAAAGTAAATTTTGTGAAATGGAACTTAAAATTTTGAAAAACTTCCATTTGAAGCGTATTTCATATGCTTCCAAATGTGTGCTTGCACGGAAGCGCATTTGAAGGGTATTTCATGTGCTTCTGAAGATGCACATCTCCGCTAGGAGATGAGAGAACAGCATTGGAAGCAGCTTCTTGCTT
Source organism: Calliopum simillimum (assembly GCA_951812925.1). Lineage (NCBI taxonomy): Eukaryota > Metazoa > Arthropoda > Insecta > Diptera > Lauxaniidae > Calliopum > Calliopum simillimum. Next base: position 34,441,303 of record OX638370.1, read on the forward strand.
CCCTAGAAGCACAACTGAAGCCGTTTCAATGCGCTTCCGTTTCCCGTTGGGATATTCTATTTGGAAGGTGGCACGTTAAGGAGTTGTATAAGTTTTAATCCGAACTCAAGCTGGGCGTACACTTCACAGTCAATATCAAAAGATTTTGCTCTGAAATTCCTGAGTCAGACTGTTAAGCCATATTTATCGTTCTATAGCAAGTGTAGTAATTTATTCATAGCAGAAGTCGTGGTAGATCTAAATGCTTCATAATGTATGAACTGTGTCTAAATCTTTTTGGACAGTTTTCTTTCCTGGAGCCAGTTTTCTTTCCTGGAGCCAAATGGCATTTAATTTCTCCAAGAATATCATTGGTCGATCTACCTATTCATAGAGCCAAAGAAAAATTTTGGTTGAACCCAGAATGGGGGCTTTTTCTGCCTTCCGTTTAAAGGATTGTATATTAGGGGCATTTTAGCGATATTTATCACTGTTCGAGTTGACGTTTTAATTGTCGTTTTTAAGTCCCCAACGGGAAGAAATTAAGCTGCTTCCAAAAAGAGCGCAATAGAAGCACATCTCTGGTAGCATACACAATTTTTAAAATTTAATTTTTTTTTATTGCTTATAAAAGTTAATAAATCTACCAAAAATTACAGAAAAAAAGTAATTTTTTGAAATGGAACTTACAATTTTGAAAAACTTCCACGGAAGCGTATTTCATATGCTTCCAAATGTGTGCTTCCACGGAATCGTATTTGAAACGTATTTCATGTGCTTCTGAAGACGTGCATCTCCGCTAGGACATGCTGTGTTAAAAAAAAAGCAGTGAGAACAGTGAAGCAGCTTCTTGCTTCCCTAGAAGCGCAACTGAAGTCGTTTCAATGCGCTTCCGTTTCCCGTTGGGTCGTTTTATTTTTTATCGTCGCCTCGTTTCTTAATTAGGAATCTGGAAATATATGGAAACGACGAAAAATGTTCATCGAGGTGTTAGGAAAACGAAGCAATCACAATTACCTTCGCAGCTTTATTTTTGTTAAAACAACTGCCGGATTTTCATTCGTGTCGCATAATTTCTATAAAACATAGGAAAAAATTACAGTCGAAATTCAATTACGATGATCAGAATGATTGCTTTGTTTTCCTATCCCGTCGATTGGAAATTAATATTTTGCTCCCAATTTGGTCAAAAATGTCAGAATGCATCGATTAACGAAGGATTTTAATTATACCCTACACCCAGGGTATATTCACTTTGTCCTTCCGTTTGTAACGCAGAGAAGGAGGCGTGGCAGATATAGAAAAGTATATATATTCTTGATCAGCGTCACCTCCTGAGTCGATATAGCCATGTCTGTCTGTCTGGCTGGCTGGCTGGGTGGCTGGCTGGCTGTGTGTGGAAATACATTTTTTGAGAAAACTAAGCAAGATAATTCAAAAAAATTTGATGAACAGCCTCTGTCGTCAAAGTTAACTCGGGGGATTGAAAATGAGCGAAATCGGTCAACGGACACGCCTACCGCCCATACAAAAAATATATTCAAAATGTAACTTTTTTAGTATTTTTCACGATAATGCAACCAAAATACACATAAGTACTACGAATTGTAAGCGCAAGCTCTAAGAAAAAACTGGGCAAATTCGGACAACAGGGCGTGGCACCTATCATATTTATAAGCAAAAGCTTCAAAATGCTATACTGAAAGTGTTTATTGAGATAATCGAACTTAATGTTACTCAGACACTAAGATTTATAACTGAAAGCTTTAAACAAAAACTGGATAAAATCGGACAAGAGGGCGTGGCACCTCCCATATACGCTAAAGCTTCAAAACGCTATACTGAAAACGTTTTTTGAGATAGTCCAACCAAATTTCACTCAAATACTAAGAACTATAAATTCAAGCTCTGAGAAAAAAATGGGTGACTTCGCACAAGAGGGCGTGGCACTTCCCATATAAGCAAAATTTTCAAAATACTGCAGTATAGGGTATTTAATGTTTGGCAAGGCCAAAGGTAGCACCCTTACTAGTTTTTTTTTCAGTGCTCCTTAATCTGTAAAAGGTAGATTCTTATTAAAATTATGCACAAAATTCTGCTGTTTTTTCTAAATTAAGCCCAAGATGGAGGACAACCTAAAATTTGAAATTATGACAGATTGTCAGATAAAGATGCTTCCAGTCTAAATTTAAAGAAACAGTGATATGTTATATGTCTAAATGTTTGTTTCGCTGTCGTCTATTAAAAAAAAAATGTAACAAAAGACCACTTGCCGCAGTGTGAGCAAAAGATAAGGTTTTCACAATCGCGCTCACATTTATTGTTGTACAACAATACAAACTTCCGCTAGAAAAATGATATCCCTAAGAATAAATGTAAATAAATTTCAATATTAAATAACAATTAAAATATTGTACTTGCGCATGCAGTATGTAAATATCATAAAAGAAATGTACATTCGAGCCCAATGCGATGGGTTGATATTTATAAAGTCGGAGTGATAAACAACAAGAAATGTTTAACCATGTTAACTGTTTCATTAGATTTCAAAATATACTGCTCTTTTGCAACCAAGTATGTTTAATCCATTTTTAAAGCAATTTATCCATTCCGATAGAGGTGTATCGAAAACCTACTTTCAAAAGCATCAATCGCTCATTAAGCATTAGTTCGATGAAGGCTTATGTCCTCGTATGTGGACAAAAGTTTTCCAACTCAAATATACATTTGTCACTGCTTTCAAATATTGGCGCAATGAAAACACGTTTTGTCTCGGAAAATTCTTTAGGGTTAATTTTTCCTTTTTAAAGATTCGATGATTTTTCGTTATTTCTGTCAAATATTGGCGTAAAGTACGAGAAAAAATTCATATTTTTATCGTATCAGTAAATTTTACAAGAAAATAATACAGTTATGATCTTTAAAAGCATAATTCGTTACTGTCCACATATGTGGACATTTTAAAATTCACAAAATTTTTTGGAGGTTTTTTGTAGAAATGTGTTATGTAGACCTAAAAAAGTAAAAATAATACTTTAAAAGTTATTTTTTCTTTGTATTTTTTGGATTGAGATCCAAAAGGACATAGTTTGTGAGTTTTGATGAAAGTTTGAGAGCTCACGATTAGAAACGAAAGTGTTTTTGTTTGACAAAAAGTTCTGATTACCGAATTTATAACCTCCAAAATGCGAAAGTATAAGATGAATATCTCCAATAGCACTTAACAAGCCCTAGCGTTGCCAATTCCGCTTACATAATCAGCAACCCCGCCAGTATTTGTGTTTATTTCTCGCCACATGTACACCACAAGAGTCTTACACTAAAAGCACTAAAAAAAAAAATCTACGGATACTTAACGATTTGTGAGTGCGTTTTCGTTTAAATTATGAATTTTTGTTTGTTTTTGTATTCAGCCGACGACGCTGTTGTATCTTGTTGCGCGCTTTCTGTTCGTTCACATGGTGTTATACCCGAGTATCCCTCAATTCAATACAGATAGAGCCCATGCAAATTTGTTTATTTTGAAAATATGTAGCAGGTTGTGCTGAATTTGAAAATTTGTTTGTTTACGCTTCTCAGTTTAGTGTTGTTTATCTAAATAAGAATTGTGTGCAAAATAAAAGAATACTAAAAAAATTAAGTGAAAACGGCAAGAATATACAAAATAAAATGAAATAAGAAAATGTGTTTATATTGGGAAATGTTTTTCTCCTTTTCTTACAGTGCAGTCGTGTACCTATCTGAAAAATTTTTGCTGAAAATTTAAAAATTTCTGTAGTGAAATGTTTTAACAAAAACAATCGTAATTGCAAGCTATTAATAAAAGTGTTATTGAAACGTTTTATCCGTCACTCCATTACCGTTCGAATAGCTGTTTCGTTTCTTGATCTATAAGATATTTAATTTTTTTCATTATCTACATACAGATCAATAAATAACAACAACAACAAACATTTAGTGTTAATTGGCCACATGGCATATAATCTAAAGACTAAATGAAATAAAAGAAAATAAAACAGCGACCATCAATTTATCAAATACCAGTTATTTTGGTTAATTTCATTGGATTATCATTAAAAACCGGATCTTTTTGAAACCCAACATTTTCACTTTCTACAAATTGCTTACGAAAGTTTTAGACAGCTGTGCTAAAATATACAGGTTGGTAGACTAAATAACTTTTATTTATAATAAATATTTAATTCATTTAAATTAAGTTTATTTTTTTCTATAATTTATATGTAAAATTTTTGGTCATCTTTCTTTTAATTATCTTTCTTATACTTTTAAAATATTTATTTATTTTCAGTTTACTGTTTGACATATTGAATAATTTGTTACTAGGAACCGGTTTCTTGGGAACCGACTTCCAGCTGTCTAATAAAAAAACTTTGTGGAAATATGTTATTATACCGTTCGTTCCGAAAAATACATAAAATGCTTACGACAGATGGATTATGCTATATGTTTCCATTTATCCTGCTATTAACAGGATATTCCTACTTTTTGATGCTTTTTAATGCAAAGCATCTATAGAAGTAAGCCTATTTTCTAATTTCAGGGGGGTGGTTTCTCCAAATCATCCAAACCTTAAGATTTAAACTGAGCCAGATCGGCAAAATTTCTTTCCATTCAAATTGGTGATAGAGAAGGGCTAAACTAACAAAAATTGCTCCTGAGGAGGGTCTTAAATAGGATTGAAACTGATTTTCTGACTTGTTTTAGAAAAATATTTTCTTGGGTCACCCTAGCGTTTTAGGGGAAATTTTTTATTAAAACTTTAAGCTATTTGTATAAGCTTTCTTAGAGTGTATTTGGTGTAAAGAGTTTGAAAGTTTTGGACATTTAAATTTGATATTTTTATTTTTTTTTCCTTCTTTTTTTACTTTAGCGGCCATTTTAGTAAGAAAAAGGTCCTTTTAACAAACACTTTTATAATTTTTTTTGGAATCCTCGTTAAATTTCCTTTAATTCGGTAGTACATTTGCACACCAATTTTTATACCCTACACCCAGGGTGTATTCACTTTGTCCTTCCGTTTGTAACGCAGAGAAGGAGGCGTGGCAGATATAGAAAAGTATATATATTCTTGATCAGCGTCACCTCCTGAGTCGATATAGCCATGTCCGTCTGTCTGGCTGGCTGGCTGACTGGCTCGGGGGATTGAAAATGGGCGAAATCGGTCAACGAACACGCCTACCGCCCATACAAAAAATATATTCAAAATGCTTCTTTTGGATTATTTTTCACGATAATGCAACCAAAATACACATAAATACTACGAATTCTAAGCGCAAGCTCTGAGCAAAAACAAAGCAAATTCGGACAAGAGGGCGTGGCACCTCTCATATAAGCAAAAGCTTCAAAATGCTATGCTGAAACCGTTTTTTGATATAATCGAACTAAATTTAACTCAGACACTGAAAATTATAAATGCAAGCTTTAAGCAAAAACTGGATGAAATCGGACAAGAGGGCGTGGATCCTCCCATATAAGCAAAAGGTTTAAAACGCTATACTGAAAACAGTTTTTGAGATAATCCAACCAAATTTCACTCAAATACTAAAATAAATCTAAACTCTGAGAAAAAACTGGGTGAACTCGGACAAGAAAGCGTGGCTCCTCCCATATAAGCAAAATTTTCAAAATACTGCTGTGTAGGGTATTTAATGTTTGGCCAGGCCAAAAGTAACACCCTTACTAGTTTTAATTGAAGTCAGAAAAAAAGTCTGAAAATCAGTGGCACATTTTACACCCCCCCTCAGGTTAAATTTTTTGGAAGTCTACTTTATCACTTCCCAGAAGCTTCTTAATCTTATGCGATGCACCCTGTATATTCATCATTTTATGTTAGTAAATGACTTTCCTGTCAAAAATCATGTTTTTCTATTATGAAAACCTGTCAAATGTTAAATTTTGATCAGTTTCTCCTGTTTTTCGATCAAAAAAAGCTCATGCTTTATCATGATAGAATTGATATTAATTTTTGAAAACTAACTGATAAAATTAACCACGCGCAATATGGATCTTTTGTTTTGGGCTTTATTCTTGAGCTAAAGGCATTTTTTGTCCTTGGTGACCTCTAGAGAAATTTTTCTCATAATATATTTTTTAAACACTTAAATCCAATTTTAAGCATTTTTAGGACAAATTGGCCAAAAAAGACACATAAAAACGGACACAAATGGGTTTTGATGTAATAAGAAAATTATCCTTGTGTAATTTGACTATAAGATACAGACAACAAGATCTATTTTTAAAAATATATTTATTTTTTCACATTAGGGACGGGAATTATGGGGGGAAGAACAAGGATGATATTGATGAAAAATTTGAGACATCGTTAAACTCATTTTGAGCATTATTGAAGTCGTAATAAAATAAATATCATATTGGACACTGCAATATTTTGGGAACTGAAAGGGCTGATGGGCTTGTTAAACATGGTGTTCAGTAACTCAATGCCCCCTTGATTGTACATAGAAGTACCACTGTTTTACTATGCGCAAAAGACTAAGCATCTGATAATTTTAGCGAAGTATAGATGGCTAAACAATACAAAGAATAAAACGGCCAACAAATTCTGGCACTCTTACAGCAATAACAACATATGTACTCTCTCTTAGCAAAATTAATTGCAGACTGTTGATCGGTGTTACAACTAGACAGTTCCTTATTGTTCTGTTTTTTAAATGAGATAACTAATGAATTTCGCCTTAAAACTGGACCCTTCGATATAGATAAAAATCATGAAGCCAGAACACTACTATTCTCCTAACAGAAGGGAGTTTGTGGTAACGCAATCGATCTAGTCGGTCTATGTAAGGTTTTTTTTCCTACTCAATCACCGCCACCCTAATCTAACCTATGACGTCTCTCTGCATAAATCGACATTGAGCAAGCAACATTTATTATTTAACCTCCAAAAAATATGAAAAAAATTATCAGTTCATTTTCTAGATATTACCTATCTTTCAGTGCTTCAGGGGTAATTTCAGAATTTCTATTTTTTTTTTGCATCAGTCTAATATTTTTCATCTTTCAGATTTCAAATATACAAAAGTTTGCAACATAAAAATCTGAATTTGATACCAACAACCTTTTTGACTAATTCAGGGTCACTGATTCCGAATCTGGTAACCGTTTTTTCCTATCATGTCTAAGATTCGAGTTATCCTTGAATTAAAGTGCAGAAAATGCTATTTTTCAGACATATGGCGTACATCTAGAGAGTAGTGTAGTTCATTTTTATCACCAACATTGAATAGCCCATGTCTTTCTCTTTAAACTAAGTATATATTTAACTTTTCAAATTGTATTACAGTCCTTTACAGGGATTTGCGATACTTTGATTTCAATAGCTCATGTCTCAAAAAGTAATGCTCAAATTGAAAAAGTTTAAGTTTTATTTTGAAGAGGAACATCAGGGCTATGCAAAACCGCTGACAAAAAATAGCTATACTACTTTCTGGATGTACGCCATATGTCTGAAAAAAGCGTTTGCTGCACTTTAAATCAAGGATAACTAGATTGCCAGATTCGGAATCAGTAACCCTGAATTAGACAAAAAAGTAATCGAGATCAAATTCAGATATTTATGTTGCACAGTGTTATTAGACTGATTTAAAAATAAGAAAAAATTTTTTTTATATGAAAACTGAAAGATGAACTAGTAAGGGTGTAAAATTTGGCCTGGCCAAACATTAAATACCCTACACTGCAGTATTTTTAAAATTTTGCTCTTATGGGGGTGCTACGCTCTCTTGTCCGAGTTCACCCAGTTTTTGTGCAGAGCTTGCATTTATAGTTTTTAGTGTCTGATTGAAAAACTTTTTCAGCTTTTGCTTATATAGGAGGTGCCACGCCCTCTTGTCCGAGTTCGTCTAGTTTTAGCTTAGAGCGTGCATTTATAGCCTTTAGTATTTGTGTGAAATTTAGTTGGATTATCTCAAAAAACTCAGTATAGCCTTTTGAAACTTTTACTTATATGGGAGGTACCACGCCCCTTGTCCGATTTCACCCAATTTTTGTTGAGAGCTTTTGTTTTATAATTTTTAGTGTCTGAATCGAATTTGGTTCGAATATCTCAAAAAACGCTTTCAGTATAGCGTTTTAAAGCTTTTGATTATATGGGAGGTGCCACGCCCTCTTGTCCGAATTCATTCAGTTTTTTTTCAAAGCTTGCGCTTACAATTCTTAGTATTTATGCGTATTTTGGTTGCATTGTCGTGAAAAATACTCCTAAAATTGCATTTTGAATATATTTTTTGTATGGGCGGTGGGCGTGTCCGTTTATCGATTTCGCTCATTTTCAATCCCCCGAGCTATCTTTGATGATGGAGGCAGTGAAGCAAATTTCATTGAATTATCTTGCTCAGTTTTCCTAAAAAGTGTATTTCAACCCACAGCCAGCCAGCCAGCCACCCAGCCAGCCAGCCACCCAGCCAGCCAGCCAGCCAGACAGACGGACATGGCTATATCGACTCAGGAGGTGACGCTGATCAAGAATATATATACTTTTCTATATCTGCCACGCCTCCTTCTCTGCGTTACAAACGGAAGGACAAAGTGAATATTAGAATGGTTCAAAAAAAATTACATTCGAAAATCTGAGAGATGAATGTTTATATATAAAAAATTATTTTGGGATTTTTGCAATAACCTCTGAAAATCTAAAATATAAATGATTCAAAAATTACACAGTGCAACAAAATGAGGGGAAACCAATATGAATTAAATCTCCATAATATTAGATGGTTAGATATTATCCTTCAGTGTTTGAGGGGTGATTTCAGAATTTTTCATTTTTTTTTTTTTTTTTGAATCAGTTTAATGATTCTATTTTTGTTTTGTATCAGCCATTCTTCAGATTTTTAGGGGTTATTCAGGGGTACCTAGTAACAGAATTTCGAATTTTTTTTTTTCAGCTTTTTGTAGCAATCTATTAATGCGTTTCAACCGGAGACTTAGCTTTGATAAGTTTAAGAATTCTCGTTGCTAAATCCTACCCGTTTCACCCACCGAAAGAGATTTATTTTTGACAGTAAATCTCATAAGCGGGAAAATTAGAGCTGATTTTTTTCTTTTCTTCTTAATATTTTCTTTCATTTGCATTTTTTTTTAATGATGTTTAATGCCATTTGTCAAAGTTAAGTTGTGCCACTTGGTCGAAAAGAGCCTGTATCGTAGCCCTATTGAGATTTATATGAAGATTTAAAATAAATCTCGTGAGAAGTAGATTTATACGAAGGTTTAGAAGTGATTTATAACGAGATTTAAAGCTAAATCTAGAAACAGCCGTAAATCACCTCATAAATCTTTGGTGGAAACGTATTATAATTTCAAAAATATATTAAGGCGATTCCTGAAAACGTGTAAAATCCTCGAAAACCTCGTAAACTCGTAAAACTGTCAAATTTGTATTGATTTTGACAACTTTTACGAGTTTACGAGGTTTTCGAGGCTTTTACACGTTTTCAGGAATCCCCTTATTAATTTTTCAAAAGGCCCTTCTAAGAGTCATTTCAATGATTGGCAGAAAAGTGAATCTTATGATTCGATATAATACTTTCGTTAATATGATGGCATGTACATGAAGGTTCCACATCAACTGTTATAATAAAGAAGAATCGATCTATACATTAGTCAACGGATGACCTCAATAAAGATATGAAAGTGATTTAGTAATTTTCGAAGTACTCATTCGAAGTACTATTGACTCAATGAAAGTGGTATCTATTTGGAACAAAAAGTCAAAGTTTCGAGACATAGTAAAACTCTGTAGAAACAGAATAAATTAGTTGAAGAATGTCGATAAGTGTCATATGTAGATCAGATACCGCCGCTATTCAAATTGACCATAAAATTTCAGGCGTGACAACTACAAAACAATCCAACTATTTGTAAATAAAAACAATAAAATACTTAATTTCCTTTTTTTGTTTTCTCCAATTCAATTAGAGCACAATTGTGTTATTAATTGAATGTAAATTATCGAATAGTTCAGTAGTATCTTCACGTGTATGCACGCAGTACACCGGAAAAAAATCTTCTTCATGTTTACTACCAATAACTCTAAATTGGCACTTCAACGTTCAATGATCCCGAAAAGAAAATCGAAGAAGAAATGATGAACAAACTCATATGTTGTTGTTGTTGTTGTTGTTATTGTTGTTATTATGCAAATCGGCGCATGTAATGCCTGTAATTTGCTTCGTTATGTAAATTTACTCGAGTTGCCTTTACAAATTCCGCGGTATGTCAACCCAAAAAGCTTCGTTATTCGTTGACAGATGCGATGCGCTGCAATGTGGTTAACAGCAGCAACAACAACACCACTCACACTCAGTACATCATGTTCCACTGTTACAAAATTCCCATCACGCAATTTACATGCCTAATTTAAGTGAAACAATCGACGTTGTAGGGAGGGGAGTGGGGGATTCGGTTAAGTTAACAAAAGAATATCATTATGAAAATGCAATAAAATTGATTATAAATTCAATTCAGAAGATAAAGGAGAAGAGAATCAAAGTGACACAAAGAGTTGAGATGACTAACACTCCCAGGTAGCACTCTATTTATTATTGATTTGGCAGTAGACTCTCGATGATTCGTAACTTAAGTGCGAATTCAGGTTAGGTTAGGTTAGGTTTGGTTAGGTTAGGTTAGGTTAGGTTAGGTTAGGTTAGGTTAGGTTAGGTTAGGTTAGGTTAGGTTAGGTTAGGTTAGGTTAGGTTAGGTTAGGTTAGGTTAGGTTAGGTTAGGTTAGGTTAGGTTAGGTTAGGTTAGGTTAGGTTAGGTTAGGTTAGGTTAGGTTAGGTTAGGTTAGGTTAGGTTAGGTTAGGTTAGGTTAGGTTAGGTTAGGTTAGGTTAGGTTAGGTTAGGTTAGGTTAGGTTAGGTTAGGTTAGGTTAGGTTAGGTTAGGTTAGGTTAGGTTAGGTTAGGTTAGGTTAGGTTAGGTTAGGTTAGGTTAGGTTAGGTTAGGTTAGGTTAGGTTAGGTTAGGTTAGGTTAGGTTAGGTTAGGTTAGGTTAGGTTAGGTTAGGTTAGGTTAGGTTAGGTTAGGTTAGGTTAGGTTAGGTTAGGTTAGGTTAGGTTAGGTTAGGTTAGGTTAGGTTAGGTTAGGTTAGGTTAGGTTAGGTTAGGTTAGGTTAGGTTAGGTTAGGTTAGGTTAGGTTAGGCTTGGTTTTTTTCAGTTTTGATATTGGGAAGATTTAATGCGGTGATAGATGCGTACGTTAGCAACTTAGCCTTGGCCATCATTATTGTGAAGTTGACTGAAAGACTTTTTGTTTTGGAATGAGCTGATTTGGATTTAACTACGTTTCGTGAATGTTTTAACTATGTTTTGTAGCTGATTCGGATTTAACTACGCTTGGCAACCAGCGTTGTTGAATAAGTTTCAACCACGTTTGTGAGTGATTTAGCAACGCACCATGCAAATATGAGCTTGGAGCGTTGTTAAATCCAAATCAGCAACGATACGTGGTTAAAACACTCACGAACGTGGTTTTTTTTCTCTCTGTGTAAGTTTCTCAGGGTTCGACTGTCTAATGACATAATTTTTCGTGTTCTATAGCGTCATAAAGTGCCCACATCGCCCTCAATGACGTTAAGTTTGATATTGATTTAGATATTAAGTCTTGGTCATGGATTTGGCATTAATTCTTGGTCTCGATCTTAGTCTTGTTGAGTATTTAAAAAAATTTTTAAACCTCATTTTTCCAAAGAAGTTGGGTTTTAAAGATGCCAAATTTTAAATTGAGAGACGATTCTATGGTCTTGTTCTTGAAATAATATCAGCATCTTGGTCTCCAAAAATTACCAACACGAAGGCTTATTTTAGTCATCATTAGGTGTCAGGCCTTTAGGCTTTGCCCATCTCATGCATACTCTGAAAATATTTTTGCTCGGAGAGGAATTGTGTGAGATAGCAGTTCACTTTTCCGAAAGTGCTTTTGATCCATTCTCCTTTGTTCAAAGTGAAGATAGGGTTTGGCTCTGCATTTTCTTCGCCGTCCATCATCAATTTCGGCATTGTAATGACAGTGAGATTAACTTATGACTGCAACATTATTGCCAACTTGTACGCAATCGTAGAGGTCAATATATTCTCCCGGTGCACGTCAATATATCAACACCTAAAAGTGTGCTCTACTTAAGTACAATTAATCTATGTGAAAATATTTCATGCATTAACTCCTTGATACATTCATTAGCCTTAGAATTTTCTTACAAAATAACATCTCTGATCGGTATGTTTTGACTACGTCATCGAGTGGATTACTCCAGTAAACACTTCTCTAGATGAGAAAACTAACTAACTCACTGCGAGGACGATGACCCATTTCAATGATTAGCAAATTATCTAAAATAATGATACACATTGGTATTGACAATTGTAATTGTCCTCGAGCTATAAGCTGTATGTTATGTAGAAAATTGCTGGTTTTAGGAGATGCTTAGGCTTGATTTCTCTAAAATGAAGTCGCTCAATGGTTTCCAGTAGAACTAGATCAAGACGTTTAGCAAGTTTTGGCTAGAAAAGGGATATTATTAAGCATAAAAATCTGAACATTTGAAAGGTTTGAACTGCATAAATTGAAGAAATCATTTTGAGGAGGTTGAGACACATTCTCCAAAACCCTAACTAATAAAATTTGTCGTCAAGAGAAGACAGAAAAGCATGTGTAGACACCAGAAAAATGTCGTTGGAGAAGAAATTTCAATATGGGGAAAATCATGGGGACGTACAGGGAGAAAAAAAGAAATAACTTATATGATCAGCTTACAAAAAAAAAAACACCGCTCACATAAATAATATTGCCTTGAAGAAAAATAACCGTATTGGCATCATTAACAATCTTCGGGGTGTTTTTTTTTTTTTTGCTCAACTTCAATTTTCTTACATAAGATCAAAGAGAGTTTGGTAATAATTATTGCAAATGATATCGTTTGCACGGTATCTGTTGCTTAAAGGTGTTGTCTGTCTACTTAGCCGTACCTACATGTTGCTAAAATCAAGTTCAAAAGACGTATAACAAACTTTTTTTGTTTTTCTTCCATAATTTAAATTCATAAATGCCAAGCCAAGAGTGTTATGAAGTCAATGAAAGGTTGGTGGATTTTTAGACAGGTACAGGTACCTGTAGAAGAAAAGAGTAAAATAAGAAATCACTGAATTTTGATTGATTAAGTGATTATAGAGCATGTTTGCAAGGCGGGTTTTCCGTTGTCGGAAGTTGGCAATGTTGGCTCAAAGCAAAATACGCAAAAATAAATTCGATATTTCAAAAATCAAAAGTGCGTAATTTTATATACTTAGAAAGCAAAAACAAAGAAACAACAGCGGTTAAAATATATATTATTATGAAAAATATAAGAAATGTTTCTAACAGCAGAACAGAAACACCACCATAATTTAATGGAAAACAATATGAAAATAACAGGTGAAACAAAAGTAATGTCATAATGTGAATGTGCCATAATTTTTGCAAATTACATCAAATGTTATTGTGCTTTCACATTTATATAATAAAAAGATAGGGAATTAGTTGACATAAGGCCAACTAACTTAGAGCCGGATGTTTTGCGAGTTATAATTCAAAATACCGTGAAACGATCTCAAATCTACATCAATTCAGGTGGTGTTCATTTGAGCGATATCATTTTTTTAACTTAACGTTGTAAATTTTACACCTTTAGATAAACTTTTTATGAAAACAGCGCCCAATTTTGTTAACTTTCTAACGAAATGGCAGCCAATTCATATTATGACATTAATTTTGATCAGGGAGGTTAAGTGGCTATTTTCCTATGGAACATCGCATGCGAAATTCTGATGACTTCCCAAACAGCTTTGAGTGTTGAAAATGTTTTTTTTTTTTTAATTTCAAAATAAGTAAAGAATTAGTCGTAATCACTGAAAACAACAAAATAAATATCAAAATTAATTGAAGAATAGAAACGTCAACAAAGGTGGTAAATATTTGTCAGGGACAATACAGCTGTATCCATCAGCTGCAGCGCCATAGGAATGTTTTTCTAATAATCTGGCTTATTGACTCTAGAGAAACAACACCTACAACAACAACAATATCAACAGAAAACGTCAATATAAGTGTCATCTTCTGTTTTGATTAAAACAGTAATTTTTGGGGAAGGGTGAGGAATAATAAATTTTATCAAACGAAATTCCTTTGAAGTGAAAAAGCTTCGTTAGAGCGTTCCCTTAAAATGCACAAGAACTAAAGTTATCGAAATCTCTCCACTTGAGTTTGCCTTGTGGCAGAAATTCGACCATTACGATATTACTTTAAAAAAACCACCCAACAGTTAACTTAAGAAACAAATTCTCATCAATAACCATGACTGTGCATTTACTCTTTAGGGGCGTCACATCGGCCACTTGACAACATTGTGGTCATATTATCGTTCCTTGGTGTTAACCCTATCTCCGTACTAAATTTCATAAAAATCGAAGTTGAGGCTTAGCCATGAGAGCATTTTTTCTTTAAGGGGCGTGCCACTGCCCACTTAAATAAAAAAAGAAAATCCTATGCTCTTCTTCACAACTATTTCACAAAAAAAAAGTCAAGTCGTTTGCCTATTTATATGGGCATTTTCCAAGTGACGAACGTGACCTTCGTACACATTTAAAGTACAAAAAAAGTGGAAGTAAAACATATTTTTATTTTAGTTTTTACTTTACATTATAGCTCTTATAGCTCAGCAAGCGAAGTCTTGGTTCCAAGATATAAGCAAAAAAGGACACAAAACGAACGTGACAATTCAAAGAAAGTCAGAACTCAGCGAAACAAGTCAGAATTTTTTAGTGCGACTAATCTTAAAATCTTATGCAATAATGTTTCTTTAAAATGTATTTTGTTTGATTCAAATATCTTCTGTAATTTTCATTGTTTTGATCATAATTTGAATCAATACGTGATAGTATGAACGTGACATGTTTTCCACTATACAAACTTTAAATTGAAAATCAGTCAAAAACCAGGATTTCTCCGTAAATTTTGGTTCACCTTAACTTCTTAAGTTGACGTGGCATCACCAATTTTTCAAATGGAGGTTATTTGTCCCATTTTACATGTGTACCAAATAAAGGGTGTTTTTTTTAGAAGTTTGTTTTTCGAATAGAGATAAAACTGGCATTTTGTGGTCAAATCTGGCAACTCTAATGTCATTTATGTTCAGTTTGGTTTGCCATTTCATCATGAACAGGTTGACAAAAGAACAACGCTTGCAAATCGTGCAAATTTATTTCGAAAATAATGGTTCAGTTCGCGAAGTTTACCGCACGCTCCGTCCATTTTATGGTCGACATAATCGTCCATCAAAGCAATTAATTCGGTTAACCATGGGTCGTTTTTACACTACGTTTACTCTATGTGATAATACGCATCCGCAGAGACGTCGAACAGTGCGCACCGAAGAAACAATTGCCGCTGTAGAGCAAAATGTTGAAGAGGACCCGAATGAATCGATTCGCCACCATGCACAGCAATTGGAGCTTTGTCCATCAACTTTATGGAAGATTTTGCGCAAAGATCTTGGCTTGCGACCTTACAAGATCCAGCTTGTGCAAGAATTAAAGCCGCGAGACCATGCAATGCGTCGTGATTTTGGTGTATGGGCCGAAAATGAGATTGATCTCGATGCTGATTTTCATCGCAAAATTTTGTTCAGTGATGAGGCTCATTTTTGGTTGAATGGCTACGTCAACAAGCAAAATTGCCGCATTTGGAGTGAAGAGAATCCACATGAGACCCTTGAGACGCCATTACATCCACAAAAACTGACTGTTTGGTGTGCTCTATGGGCTGGTGGAGTCATTGGGCCATACTTCTTCCGAAATAATGCTGGAAAGTCAGTTACCGTTAATGGAGACCGGTATAGAGCCTTGATAACCGACTATTTTGTTCCCGAATTGGATGGCATGAATGTGGATGAGTTGTGGTTCCAACAAGACGGCGCTACATGCCACACAGCGCACGTCACAATCGATTTATTGAAGGAAACATTCGATGAGCGCATAATTTCGCAGAATGGACCTGTCAATTGGCCACCAAGATCGTTTGATTTGACACCATTGGATTATTTTCTTTGGGGATATGTGAAGTCGCTCGTCTACGCCAACAAACCAGAAACGTTAGGGGACTTGGAAGCCAACATTCGTGGCGTTATTGCCGACATACGGCCCCATATGCTCGAAAAAGTGGTTGAAAATTGGACCTGTAGAATTGGCTTTATTCGAGCCAGCCGCGGCGGCCACATGCCCGAAATCATATTTAAACATTAATGGCATAAAATTATGCTTCCAATAAAGCCAAATTGATGGACATTAAAACGATTTTCTTGTGTTTTATTTCAATTCGAAGTTCTATACCTTTAAAAAAAACACCCTTTATTATAAGTAATGAATTTTTTTTAGGGGCGTGGCATCGCCCATTTTCTCAGTGAATATTATTTGTCCCGGCACTCTGTACACATGTATCAAATCTTATCCATATGCGTTAAATATTTTCAGAGATATGATGAATTGATTTTTGTGGAGGTGTGATACCACCATTGTTCCAATACACATTATTTGTCTTGGTAACTTTTACATATGTACCAAATCGCATCCATGTATGCTAAATAGTTTCAGAGTTATGATGATTTAAATGTTTGGTTCACGGCTTACCTTTCTGTGGAAATGCCGATATATAGATTAAAACACTGCTGTTCGTATTTTTCTTACTCCTAAAGCTACTAAAAAATGTTCAAATATTTCGCAGTTGGTCGGCACACCCTAGACTCCGTTCCATTGTTCTGTTACATTAAGGCCCGGATTCACAGGCATTAGTTAACCAATTAGTTAACTAAAAAGGTGACAAGAGCTTAACTCATGTTCATATTCACAGTGTTTTGGTTAACTAAAATCAGACTCAAAATTTTCTAAGTCTGAAAACATATTTAGAACTATCGCAAAATTTAAGCGGATTCAGCTCTTTGTTTACCAATAAAATTTTGAGGTTAACCTTATGGTTAACTAATGACTGAAAATAAAATGTTTTCCGTTAAGCCCTTGGCATTAGTTATCTAGATATCTGGGCCTTAATGAGGCGAAGTTTAAACATTACCTTAATAAACCATTTTCCACACGATTCTGTATTGTGGTAGACTATCTGTAGGACAGTTGACAGCTCTAGCGTTCGTTTCCACAAAGTCTTCAGAAGGCCGCACTTTCTGCTACCATGTAGGTATCATTTCAATGCTTGACGGCGGACTTTCTTCCGGTTTGTGATTTAATCGTAAGATCTGTGCGGAGATAAGATCTTTTCGGCATCACTGAGCTGTTATAATTTGAAGTCTTGAAGCCGTTACTATCTTTTCTAGCATTTTCCATACCAAATAAAGCTAAAAACATTGTAATTTTTTGTTATTCTTACGGGTAATATAGGACTAAAATCAAATACTGTCATTTTAGATGACTTTGGATTTTCACCATTACTTTTCTGATCTTTGGACTTCCTTCTTCAAGGAGTATATAAATCGGTTGGGTTATTTGCCAAATTTTAAAAGAAGAATCAAGTTGCCAGAAGACAGGAAAAATCAACTTCTTAAAGGTACGGAGTGATAAAATGTCTCAGAACTCTTGTTCCCAGTTCATGCACAGTAGAGCGCCCATATGTGCGAAATTCTGATTTTGTTTGCTCCCCGTCCATTTCCTGAAATTAGAGGTCAAAAAAATAAGATCTCAAAAAAAAATTTGGAATCGGTAGTGGAAAAAACCCAGCCGGTTTTCGATCAAAGGTCGAAAAATTTACTAAAAAAAGGCAAGTCGCTTTGACTGCCCGTTACTTCAAAACTGTTCATTTTTTCATAATATTTTCAAGACAATTTTTGTAGAGCATGACTTGGTCTACATTATCTTCTTAAAAAATTTTGGTCCAAAAATTAAATTTGTTGTTGTTTCGGTACAAAAACTTAAATTTTTTAAGAAAATTTTCATGACTTTTTTTCTATAAATTAGCTTTTTGTAATTTTTGAAGGGTGGAATATTTGTTCTGGAATTCCTTTATTGTAGTGAATTAAACGTTGATTAATTTAAAAGAAAAATTCTTAAAAAATTTTAGTTTTTAAGAAATGGAGCCCATTTCAAAGTTAAAAAAAAATTTTTTTTTTTATTTTTTCTTCTTAATTTTTAATCTGGTAAGAAACCATTTCAGTAGACATGTTTCTTAAACTAATTTGGGATTGCTAAACACGAAAATAGCATTTATTTTCGTTTTAGTGCGTTTTTGGGCCGTTTCAGTAGAGATAATCGAAAATTTCCAAATTCGTGCAAGCAGTTCAGGAAAAAATTTCAATCAAGTTGTCGAGAACTGCACAAAGCTGTGAAATTGCACCTGAGCATTTACTGAATAAGAAAAAAAAAGTTTTCAAAATTGGTTCACGGCATGGTTTTTAAAATGAGGTCGAAAAACGATATTTAAAAAAAAACGACTACAAATCAAAACCAAAATAGTAATTTTAGATGTAGTTATTAATGCTGAATTCGAAATTGGACGCGAAATTGCTATATCACTTATGGTTTGTGAGATATCTTACCCCTAATGTTCAAAAAACACGATTTTTGAGGTTGTGTAGAACGCGCACAAAATCGTTTTGGTCTTTTCTATTAAATGTGTCATTTAGTACTGTTCTTCTTCTTCAAAATGAGTTACGGAATAGTCTTGTATGATTTTTCTTTAAAAAGTTACGATCACTTTAAAATAACATTATAAAAGATATAGTAATATGACAATTGCTATAGAAAATCCATACATGATTTTTAACTTTCATGATGTCATTTTAAAATGATCATAACTTTTTGAAAAAATGTCGCACAAGCCCATTTCATAGCTCATTTTGAAGGCAAAAAGCAGTTCTAAATGATGCATTTAACAACAACTAGCAATACTTTTTCTTGCATCCAATAAAAAAGCGATTAAAAGAAAAAAATTTCAATACTTCATTTTTTTCCAAACTTTGAGACCGGCTCCATACCTTAAAATTTAATATTTTTGTAAAATTTTTCTATTTAAATTAATTAACATTTAATTTCCTTTAACATAAGAATTCCATAACAAATATTCTGCCCTTTAAAAATTACAAAAAACCAATTTATAGCAAAAAAAAACAGGAAAATTTTCCTAAAAAATTTAAATTTTTGTACCGAAACAGCAACAAGTTTAATTTTTGGATCAAAACTTTCTAAGAAGATAATGTTCACCTAGTCATGCTCTACAAAAGTTGTCTTCAAAATATTATTTAAAAATGAACAGTTTTGAAGTAACGGGCAGTCAAAGCGACTTCACTTTTTTTAGTCAATTTTTCGACCTTTGATCGAAAACCGGCTGGGTTTTTTCCACTATCGATTCCAAATTTTTTTTTGAGATCTTATTTTTTTGACCACTAATTTCAGGAAATGGACGGGGAGCAAACAAATTCACAACTTTGCACATTTCATACATCTTGTGGGCGCTCTAATGCACAGTCTCTCCTTGACTTTACCAACAATTTCTTGCACCAAGCTAGCACATATTAGAGAAATTAATTTTGATTTTATGCCTAACATTATGCTTTTGATTGGAAACATTTTCAACAACAAATTTTTCTTTCTTTTTTGCAACTTTTATTGCTGGCGTTGATGTTGAACAACATTTCATGTTGCTGCCTTTGGAGTTTGCGTCGTGAATCACGACAATCGCCAAACAACATGACATTCTTGTTGCTGTTGCTGTTCCTGCAGAACCTGAAATAAACATTTGCAAGTAGATTAGCAAGATTAGTTGCATCTCTCCCAATGTACATATATTGCTGTTGCTGGCTGCTGCTGTTGCCATCAATGTTCTTGCTCTGCTTCAAGTAACAAATGTTCTTCTATTCGTCGTAGTTGTTGCAGTTGCTGTTGCTGATGTTCTTCTACGCGTCTATGCAAATTTCTTACATTTTGGCATCCATTTGAATCAGGCAATTTTGCATCCGCATCTAATACCAGGTCTTGTTGTTCTTCCTGCAACTCTTTAATGTTGCTCTGAAGTTGCTACTTTTTTTGACAGAGCTGTGCGGGGTCTTTTTACGTTAGGTAATTCCATGAGTTGTTTAGCTTTTTGCTAAGGAATGTTTCCAAAGTTGGCATCTTGTTGAAGGAACTATCTGTATTTTCTACTTTTTACTCAAAAATTAGTGTAAAAGCTTCATAACTCAAACAAAATCTTATCATAAAATAATCTCCCGGAAGTCTTAGGTGTTAGGTGTGTTTTCTATATTTCTTTCAGAAGAAACCAACTTAACCCCGGAAAATATGATTCTCTAAACATTGGGCAAAAGCTTCATAGCTCAAAAAAATGTTAACTCAATTTTGCCTTTTGGCCGACAAGGGAAAAAAACCAATTAAGCCCCAAAAAACCAGATTCTGCCCCTATTTATTTCTTCAAAAATAAAGCAAAAGCTTCATAACTTCGACGAGGGATATCTCTTCTATATGTTTTTCGGAAGAAGCCAGCTAAGCCCCGAGATATACGTTTCTTCTTCTATTTTTCTCACCAAACTTAGGCCAAAAGCTTCATAACTCAAAACATAATTTTCTCAAAATTTATCAGTCAATTTTCCTCGCATTATTTATTATCAATTATTTCGAGTCGAGTCACATGTATGTAAATTTGCCCATTTCTTTTCTTTACACCGTTTTTGTTTTGATTCTTTTTTTTCATCAACTCATAATTCTTGTTTTCTGTTTCCTGTTCTTTTCATGGTCTTGTTGTTCCTGTTTTTCTCTTCTTTTTTTTCGATGTTGTTGCTGTTATGTTTATGGCACCATTCCGCCATATCTCGGGAAAAAGAAAAGAAAGCCAACCTTTCTGGTGCGCTGGTCTTGGCGCATTCGCCTTGTGCTGTCCGTCCCGCACAATTCGTTTCGTCTGTCATTTTGTCTGTCGCACGCCTGTTTGTGTATCTTTATACATATGTATGAAAGTACGTTATCGTTTTTAGCGTACGTTCAGTGCTTTTGGGCCAAAAGCAGCAGAAGCAGCAGCAGCGAGCGAGTTCATTGAATTCTTGTTATTCCCATAAATAATTCCCAAAACAGGTTCTTTTTTTTCAGGCAATTTGGGATTAAAACTGCACATGGAATGCGGCAGCGCTATAGAAGCAGCAGCAGATTCTACGTACGACCGACCGACCGACCTCATCGTCAAGTGTGCCATCATGGTTTCGATTTTTGATTTGGCCTGTGATTTGATTTGTATTTTCTATAGTTTTGGTAGCTCATAGTGGGATTTTTTATTATTTTTTTTTTTTTTTTAAGGTTTGGGACCATGTATTATGTTTGCTCATATAAACTTATAAATTGCCTAAGAACAGCATTGAAATTGGATTTTCTTATCTTGTTTGATTGTGTGGCTTTTAGTTCAGTTAACAAAAAAAGCATACACTGTGGAAAACTATTTGTATTTCGAGAATTCAAATGACAATGTGAGCACTGAGTCTATACCATTCACCCTTAACTCATTTGAATATACAGCTCATACTACAAGTATGCCTAATGGATCTTTATATGATAAGTAGAACTGCCCAATAAATCAGCAAGCAACCAATTTTGTTAAAATATGCACAGAAGAATTATGATATTCTTCTAAGTATCCTACTTTTGTAGAGTAAATATCTAATAAGTTTGGCCATTTCCTAGATATTAACGTTCAAACTTTCATCAATTTTCATATAATCTTCTCGGTAATGTAGCGACACTCATTTTACAGGACTGATGTGTTTGATATTTTTCAACGGAAACTTTTCCAACCTTTTGATATACTTTTCGATACTCTCATTTTTTTATGGCATTCAACTTTTTGCTGCCTCGGATACTCTTCAATACTTTTCGATATTTACTGCTAAGGTATTCATTTTTGTAATGTTTTCAACAAATTTCAAGTTTTTCGAGTTTTTTCGATACTATAGGATGATTTTTGACTCTTTTGATGGTTTCTGCTATGTTTGGCGCTTTTTATAATGTGAAATTTTCGAAGTATTCGATACTTTTTGACTTTTTTCAATGTTTTTCAATGTTTTTCAATACTATTTGATAATTTTCGAAATTAATACTTTTTGATGTTTATCGATACTTTTGCATTTATTCGACGCTTTCCAGGTTTCACGGTACTTATCGACCTTTTCATTGTTTTCTTATGTTTTTGCAGACTATATGATACTTTTTATACCCTACACCCAGGGTATATCACTTTGTCCTTCCGTTTGTAATGCAGAAAAGGAGGCGTGGCAGATATAGAAAAGTATATATATTCTTGAACAGCGTCACCTCTTCAGTCGATATAGCCATGTCCGTCTGTCTGGCTGGCTGGCTGTGTGTTGAAATACACTTTTTGGGAAAACTAAGCAAAATAATTCAATGAAATTTGGTACACTGCCTCCGTCGTTAAAGATCGCTCGGGGGATTGAAAATGAGCGAAATCGGTCAACGGACACGCCTACCGCCCATACAAAAAATATATTCAAAATGCAATTTTAGGAGTATTTTTCTAAGATAAAACTAGTAGAACTCGGACAAGAGGGCGTGGCACCTCCTATATAAGCAAAAGCTTCAAAACGCTATACTGAAAAGGTTTTTCGCTCAGACACTAAAAACTATAAATGCAAGCTCTGGACAAAAACTGGGTGAATTCGGACAAGAGAACGTGGCATCTCCCATAAGAGCAAACTTTTGAAAATACTGCAGTGTAGGGTATTTAATGATTGGCCAGGCCAAATTTTACACCCTTTCTAGTTGAGATTTTCCATGTTTCTCGTTACTTACCTTCTTTTCGACGTCCACCAATATTATATGATACTTTTCAACTCTTTTGATGTTTTATGATTTTTTTCAATAGTTTTTTCCTTGGAATACAATACTTTTTGATAAATACTTTTTGATGTTTTCCAATATGTGTCAACTTTCTAAATTTTTGTTGATATTCCGAGTATTTCGATATTTTTCAACTTATAAGATATATTGATATTTTTTTGACATATTCGTTGTTTCTGATACTTTTTCTTGTGTTCTGATACTTTTAGATGTTTTTCGATAATTTTTGGATTCGTAGATTGTTCTGATATTTTCTGATACTCTTGACTTCGATTCCATGATTCTCAAACCTGCTATTCGGTAATTTTAGTTCTCTGCTGGATCCTTCGTAGTCTATCGATACTTTTAAAATTTTTTGATTATGTGTGATACTTTTCGAGAATTTCAATACTTTTCAAAACTTTTGAATAGTGTCGAAGCTTTTCAACTTTTTGATATTTTTCCGATACTAAGTATGTTCATTCATATACTTGATAATTTTTGACTTTTAGCGGCTTTTTCTTTTCAATTCATTTCATCATAATTCTTCGGAATTTTGGAAATTCATATTTTGAAACTTTTAATTTATTTTTTTCTCGATAATCTCCGACAAAATTTAGCTTTTTCTTAAACTATCTAGACTATCCGATATGGTTTTAATTCGATAGCTTTTGACTTTATATAAATATATAGTCCCTAAACAAATGAAAAGCACTAAGTCAGTTTTCTCCAGTTTTGAATTATCTGTTGGTTCTGGTCCAAAACATTATAGTCTTAAGGCTGCTAAGACCCACTAAGCAATATCTCTGCAAAGAAGTTATTATTTTCATCAAGAAAGTGAAAGCAAAAGAACTTTTTCCATACAAAAAAACAAAAACTGATTTGCTAAATCTCAAATATGTATCTCAAAACTTAAACCCTTGTTTAGGCACGATATATTGTTGTAATATTAAAGTTGTCTGTGTATTTTATATCATTTTATTGTTAAGTGTAAGCTATATATAAAACTTAAACTTGATATTTTTAAGAATTTCCCATGAGGACAGATTGAAATTTCAAACTGAAATGTATAAAAGGAAGTGTTTATTTGAAACTTAGTTTTTTGTTATCTTTGTAATGTTGTATACTTTTCAAGATTTCTTTCAATTTTCAGTTGGATTTTATTCTTCCAACTGTTTATTTACATTTTTAGTTAAAAATTTAACAGAGATCTAACTGAGAATTTTTATTTATTCAGTAAATATTATTTTTTCAGACGTGAAATTGCGCATACCTACCATGCTACTTCATACAAACTTTTACATAATTCAAGTAAACATTTTCGCTCCATGCAATGAGCACAACTACAACAAAAAACAACAACAACAAAAATAATAATGAAAAAAAAAAAAACTTTCGAGATAGAGCGGGATTCCAGGTGATGCCAAGTGACTTTGTAGGTTTTCACTACATTCGCTGTGCTTTGTCTACTTGCATTCAGCTTGAATCTCCGTCTGTCTGTCTGTTTGTTTCTTCGACTGTGGACGACTCTGCTTAAGATAGCGAAATGACATTTGAGAAATGTTGTTACAACCGAGTGATAGAACATGGATAGATGTACGAGTATAGTGGAAAAAGAAGTAGAAGCAGCAGTAGATTGAAGATGAAAATTTATTAAAAAAAAAACCAAAAAACGAAAAGAAAAGAAACCATTCAGTTACAAGTCTAGAAAGATACATCTGTAGATTTATATTTCCATTGCGTTCTAAGTTCAAGACACAGCAATTTTTTTTTTATTTATTTTTCATTTTGGCATCCACTTCTTCTGTTGCTTCAACGTTTTGGGTTGGTTGCATATCAAATTGACTCTGTGGGAAAATCAAATTTATTGATTTATCAATTTTGTATTTTCGTTTTATTGATTTTTTTTTTAATGTTTGTATGATTTTTACGCCTTTTTTTCCGTCGTGCTCTTTGCCTAATGATCTTTTTGATTAAATTTTCTATATGCTTGATGTCTTTCAAAAAAAAAAACCTTCCACTTTGAGGTAAACATATCTACACCTGAGATTTTTATTTCATTACCTTCAAGTTTTTCTTCCTAAGAATCCGATTTACAGCATTTTTTTTTATGTTTATTCTTCTGCTTAATGATCTTATCTTTATACATAATCCGGAGCTGAATTAGAGTATTAACGAAGCATAACTGGAATGATGTTGCTTAATGAATATCATTATTGTTGCTTTTAAAATGCCATAGGTTGGATTTCAATTTATTTTTTATTACTTTTTACCTTGGCTGAAGAACATTTTTAATCGTTAAAATTCAGTAAATGACTAGCTTACTCTTTACTGCATAGCCACAGTGTCTGGGTTTAACGTTGATTCTGGGATATGAGTAGAGAGTATTGAGTGTAATAACAAGAATTTGAGTCCAGCGTTGAAAACTTCTTACTTTTAAACGCAAAATGAAAATGAAATAATTTTTTTTCTGCAAAAACTTTCAGCTTTTGAAAAATTTAAATATTTCTTATATCATGAAACTTTTTTTTATTATATTTTTTTCATCATGAAAAAAATTTGTAATATTGTAATATTTCTATCGTGATATTTTTATCATACATAGAATTTTCTGTTATGGCATTTATCAATCTATCGTGTTATTTTTATCATACATAGAATTTTCTGCTATGATATTTTTCAATATATTTTTTTATCATGAAATAATTTCCCTCATAATAAATTTGGAATATTGTAATATTTCTATCGTGATATTTTTATCATACATAGAATTTTCTGTTATGGCATTTTTCAATCTATCGTGTTATTTTTATCATACATAGAATTTTCTGCTATGATATTTTTCAATATATTTTTTTATCATGAAATAATTTCCCTTGTAATAAATTTGGAATATTGTAATATTTCTATCGTGATGTTTTTATCATACATAGAATTTTCTGTTATGGCATTTTTCAATCTACCGTGTTATTTTTATCATACATAGAATTTTCTGTTATGATATTTTTCAATATATTTTTTTATCATGAAATAATTTCCCTCATAATAAATTTGGAATATTGTAATATTTCTATCGTGATATTTTTATCATACATAGAATTTTCTGTTATGGCATTTTTCAATCTATCGTGTTATTTTTATCATACATAGAATTTTCTGCTATGATATTTTTCAATATATATTTTTTTATCATGAAATAATTTCCCTTGTAATAAATTTGGAATATTGTAATATTTCTATCGTGATGTTTTTATCATACATAGAATTTTCTGTTATGGCATTTTTCAATCTATCGTGTTATTTTTATCATACATAGAATTTTCTGCTATGATATTTTTCAATATATATTTTTTTATCATGAAATAATTTCCCTTGTAATAAATTTGGAATATTGTAATATTTCTATCGTGATGTTTTTATCATACATAGAATTTTCTGTTATGGCATTTTTCAATCTACCGTGTTATTTTTATCATACATAGAATTTTCTGTTATGATATTTTTCAATATATTTTTTTATCATGAAATAATTTCCCTCATAATAAATTTGGAATATTGTAATATTTCTATCGTGATATTTTTATCATACATAGAATTTTCTGTTATGGCATTTTTCAATCTACCGTGTTATTTTTATCATACATAGAATTTTCTGTTATGATATTTTTCAATATATTTTTTTATCATGAAATAATTTCCCTCATAATAAATTTGGAATATTGTAATATTTCTATCGTGATATTTTTATCATACATAGAATTTTCTGTTATGGCATTTTTCAATCTATCGTGTTATTTTTATCATACATAGAATTTTCTGCTATGATATTTTTCAATATATATTTTTTTATCATGAAATAATTTCCCTTGTAATAAATTTGGAATATTGTAATATTTCTATCGTGATGTTTTTATCATACATAGAATTTTCTGTTATGGCATTTTTCAATCTACCGTGTTATTTTTATCATACATAGAATTTTCTGTTATGATATTTTTCAATATACATATTTTTTTATCATGAAATAATTTCCCTCATAATAAATTTGGAATATTGTAATATTTCTATCGTGATATTTTTATCATACATAGAATTTTCTGTTATGGCATTTTTCAATCTATCGTGTTATTTTTATCATACATAGAATTTTCTGCTATGATATTTTTCAATATATATTTTTTTATCATGAAATAATTTCCCTTGTAATAAATTTGGAATATTGTAATATTTCTATCGTGATGTTTTTATCATACATAGAATTTTCTGTTATGGCATTTTTCAATCTACCGTGTTATTTTTATCATACATAGAATTTTCTGTTATGATATTTTTCAATATATTTTTTTATCATGAAATAATTTCCCTCATAATAAATTTGGAATATTGTAATATTTCTATCGTGATATTTTTATCATACATAGAATTTTCTGTTATGGCATTTTTCAATCTATCGTGTTATTTTTATCATACATAGAATTTTCTGTTATGGCATTTTTCAATCTACCGTGTTATTTTTATCATACATAGAATTTTCTGTTATGATATTTTTCAATATATTTTTTTTTATCATGAAATAAGTTCTCTTGAAATAAATTTGGAAGATTGTAATATTTCTGTTGTGAAATTTTTATCATAGAATTTTCTGTTATGACATTTTTTAATACCTTTATTTTTTTATCATGAAATAAGTTCCCTTGTAATAAATTTGGAGTATTGTAATAAATCTATTGTGAAATTTTTATCATGGAATTTTCTGTTATGACATTTTTCAATATATATTTTTATCATGAAACTAGTTCACTTGTAATAAATTTGGAATTTAATATTTTTATTGTGAAATTTTTAACACAGAATTTTGTATTATGATATTTTTCTATACATTTTCATCATAATCAATTCAAGCTTCTGAAATTTCGCAGTAATTCTATAATGATATTTTTACCATGACATTTTTTCATCTCTCTTTCATCATAAAAAAATTTCTCTGGTAATAAATAGGTTTCAGCTTTCGTAACACGGAAACAGTTCTATCAATACATTTTTTCTATGTATTTTTTATCATGATATAATTTCTATTATTAAAAGTGTTAGCTTTCGAAGCACTGAAATATTTATATCAAGCAATTTTTTTATCACGAAATTTTTCTATCATGTTATGAAGTTTTAGTATCAGACGTTTTTTTTTTTTGCTTGAAAATTAAATGTTTTATCATAACACTTTAATTTCTGTCATCATAAAATAATTCCTATTGTAAGGAATATCTTGTATTATGAAATTTTTTTTTCATGAAATTTTCTATCAAGAGATTTTTTACCTATTCATAATCATTTGATTATTTCTCGCATGAGAAATAAATTTCAGTTTGTAAAACATTGATACAAAAATTTCATAACAGAAATATTTCAAATTTTATTTTATCATTAGATAAGTATACTGGAATATTTGTGTCATGGAATTTTTTTTCGTGACATTTACAAATCTTTCTGTCATCTGCTTTGGCCTGCAGCCACATTTTTTCCAGAATTGTTGGGGTGCAGATAGTGCCACCAGCCGGTTTTATTCGATTATTCACAGTCGAATTTTTTTGTGCTTTGAATTTAGTTTTAAAAATCCATGCCCGTAAAATACAGATATGGAAGAACTTCATCTGAAGTGGTCCCGAATATACAGATTAGGCAATCAAGTACTGAAGCTCGCCAACTCTCTGGTTAGCACTTTACGCGATAAAATTATCTTTATCTAGACCCCCAACCTATCCAGTTCTCGGCATGGGTCTCATAACGCCTTGCAAGCACGCGAGAAGAAGTCCGTTCACATGGAGCCCAGCGAGCTTGGTAAAGGAAATATTTAAACAAGATCTCGCCGGGCATCCTGAGTCTGCATAGTGACGATCATCCATACATCGGCGTATTCTATTCCATCTAGTATTGAGGGCTTCGTACCTGAAGTGCACGCAGTTAGGCTCCCACCAGTGGAAGAGGACCTGATAAGGATGTGTTCATAATCCTCGTGACGCTCCTAGGATGTTGGAAGGGGTCCACGCAACAGTCACGATTTGTTTATTTTTTATGTTTTAACTGTACGCTACCGTCACATAGGAAATGGGTGTCAATGGGCGAACTTTAGAGCCACGAGGTTTATTCAGTGTAGTCCTGCACTGATATATATCGACCCAAGAACTCCGCAAACAATTTGAGAAGCCTCCAGTTTCTTGGCCTAGTGGAAAATAAAAAGATAAGGAAAATATGAAGAAAAAGATGAACAAAATTTCAAAGTATACTGAAAAAAAAAAATAAAATAAAAATTTTAATAGCGGCCAATGTTGCGAACACCGATGTTTGTCATCACCTACGCCGATGCTGTTTAAAATGTTTAAAAGTGGAAGTGGATATGACCTTGAGCTAACAAAATATCGGGTAACACAAAATTTACCTCTATGACACTTTAAAAGCCAAAAGAGCATACTAAATTACTGCACTCCAGTTTAATTCAATTATCGCAAATGATGCAGTAAAAATAGGTTATAAAATTTAGCAATTCTTGTGGCCGAAAATGGGTTAAGGTTAAGACTTTCTTGAAGCAAACTTGGCCATTCAGATTACTCATAACCATTGGGTTGCTCTTATGATGAACTTAGTAGTTGCACACTAAAAAATGATAGTTTACTTTTCTTACTTTTGAAACTCTTTGGTAGATATACGTATTGATTTCAAACTTTTTTGGTATTAAATTCCGAATTTTTTGCCAAAAGCGTTTAATATTTATTCTTATGGAAATTATTCCAAAATAGTTTAAAATTATTACTTTTTTTGTCATTGTTCTATATAAATACTTTTTGGTGCTAAAACTAAACTAAAATTTTTACTGTGTACCTATTTACTGATATTTTGTTGCTTCGGACAAATCATATGCCAGTCACTTTGTGCCACAAAGTTCTCTAGTAAAGAAGCAATTACCATCCATAGTTGAAGAATTTTTAAAAATTTCGAAAATGTTTTGCGAACCAGATCCTTTATCTTTAGAAAGTAAATTGCAAAAATTTTTAAGTAATTTTAAAAAAATGCCAATTTCGCAAGCTAAAACCGAATATTTCAAATTATTATCAGAAGTTAAAAATTGTTATTGTCCATAAGTTTATAAAATTATTAACTTTTAATGTAAGATCCCTCATTGGAACAAGTAGAAAATACGAACTATTATGTATTTTGCATTATAACAAAATTGACGTTGCGTTTATTCAAGAAACTCATTTATCACATTCTCATAAATGTTTGTTAGAAGACTTTGATTTCATCAGGGACAAATCTTCCCAAGGTGTGGCTGTTGCAATTAAAAACAATTACAAATATAACATTGTGCATATTAATGGTGTACTTTTTCCAAACTCTTTTATTGAAATTGAATTACTTATTGGTGGTTTAGTTAAAAAATTTCTTTTTGGAAGTATATATCTACCATGTAATTTTAATACACATAACATTACAAGTAGTTTGAACCAAATTAATGATTTTGCACGAAATTTTGATGGAACGTTTATTGGTGGAGATTTAAATTCAAATTGGGGCGAAGATATTGACAATTTTAATGGCAAAACTTTATATAATTGGTTGCAATTTCATGCTTTAGAGTTTTGTAGAATCTCACATAGCTTGCCGTCTTACCCCTTAGGTTCTTCATTCTTAGATCATTTTTTAATAAGCTCAAATTTAATGGATTTGATAAGCCCAAATTTTAGTATTGAAAGTTTATCAACTTTTTCTGACCATTTTCCTCTAAAGTTAAAAATTAATTTAAATGATTTTGACTTTCTATTAAATCAACCGCGAAGTTTTATTTCATTCAAAAATACTAACTGGATTGAATTTCAAAATGATATAGAAGACTCTTTCATTAATAATTTGCCTCCCATAAACTCAAATTTAACAAATGATGAGATTGATAGTTATATTGATTTTTTCACTGCAACAATTAACACAATCACGAATACTCACACACAAACAGTCGATTTCAAAAATAGAAAATTCATTGTTTCAGATAATATTAAAAAGTTATTCAAAAATTAGTATGAATGGCAAAAACAACTTCTTAAAATAATAATCAAAGAACAAGTTGAATTAGAACAGACTAAAAAGTTTCAGGAAAGGCTTCAAAAAATTAACCCTGGCCCGACAGCTTTTAAGCAAATATATGGAATGATTTGCAAAGAGAAAAGTCAGTTTTGCAATGGTTTAACCATTAATAATGTTAAAACCACTAACGAGATGGAGATTCTTGACGCATTCCAAAATCATTTTGAGGAAGTATATAAAGAGACAATTCCAGGTAATTCTGACGTTATTAAACGTCAAATAAACTTAGCTTTAAATCAGTCCACTGGAAACATTACTCTCTTTAACGTTGATTCTACTTCCCTTAATATACAAAGTTCTAGGTATTTGATTTCAGAAGAAGATCTCATTTCTTTCTCTAAAAGAATAAATAACAAAAGCTTCAGGTTTAGATAATATTTGGAATTATTTGATTAAAAAACTTCCGTCTTTAGCATTAAAATTTCTCACAATTATATATAACAACTATTTAAATAATGGGTATTTTCCAAAAAAATGGAAGGTTGCAAAAATTATTCCTATACAAAAGAAACCAAACAATACCGAAATCAATAATTTTAGGCCAATTTCTTTACTTTCAAATCTAGGAAAATTGCTAGAACACATTATAAAACATAAAATGGACATTTATATTGATAATGACTTTATACCACATCACCAGTTTGGGTTTAAGAAAGGTCACTCAACAGTACATGCATTGCTTAAATTTCATAGCAAATATTTGAACTCAAAGACTAAAATTTTAATCTATAAAGTTTGTATTCGTCCAGTTCTGTTATATGCGTTTCCAATTTGGTTCACAATTTCACCTTCCATCGCTAAAGAACTAGAAATAATTGAGAGAAAAATTTTGAGATTATGTGTTGATAGAGAATATGAATCTTATACCAAACGTTTCTCCAATAATTACATATACTCTAAAGCATTTGTAAATCCTTTGTGTAAATATGCTCTATCTTTATTGAAAAAATTTATAGGCAAACTACCTCTCCATGATAATTTGCTTATAAAACAAATTTATAATTCACATAATACTTCAAATTGGTCCACAAATTACTATTTGTCACCAATTAGTTTTATAAATGATAACATAAACGTTGATATCGACTTCACTGCACCACTTTTACCAGAATTTTATAGGCTTGCAAGTCCCAACACCCATAGAGGGTAGTTTTATAAGATTTAAGTTCTTAGTTTTAAGTTAGTTGTAAGTTTAAAAAAAAAATCGAGATAATACCATCTCATGAAAATTTCATTGTGTTGGGAGCAAACACTTCTTATTACTTATTATATATTCAAAAAGAAATTAAACATAATTTATAACATAGCAAGTAGCCAACACCTTTTATTGTATAATTAGAACAATACATAAAATAGTTCTAAGAAGTCTCAAGTAACTTTTTAAAAATTGTTAAAATTTGTAACTGATCTGGAAAAGACTCAATAAATATTACTTACTTATTTACTTACTTGTTGCTTTTCAGACAACTTAGTGGAAATTGCTTCATTAGCAAAAAAAGCAAATGTTTTTCTTGAATTATAAAAAAATATTATAAAAAAATATGGATATCTTCACTTTTGTGTGCATACAAAAATATGACTGAGATGTTTAAAATGGCATCATCAGATGGCGACACGGAAGTTTTTTAATAAAAAAAAGTTTGTAGCAATACAAATAAAAATAAAAGTAAAAAAAGATGGGGAAAATGAAATCAAAGAATTAGCCAAAATTTCAAAGCCATAACCTTCTATGGGTAGATGTGAAATTTTTTTGTTTTTTTAGTAACAAAAAAAAGATGATTTGTTTGAAAAGCGTTGCATTGGCTTGATTTCATTAGAACACAAAAAGAGTTAAAAATTAAAGTTTACATATTTTTTTTTTTTATAGCACAACTGCTGAACAAGGTTGCAAAATAAATCAAAAAAATAATTTTGTATTTTTAATTTAATAAAATGAAGTTTTTTTGGTTAACACTAATTCTTCTTTTTTGGCTTGTACATATGACCTTTAGAAAAACAACACGTTTTCTGTTTAATAAACATAAAACTTGAAAAAAAGTGTTTGTCAGTTGTTTTTCTTTATTTTGTCTTTCGGTTGCAATGACACTTACACAAAAAATGCATTTAAGCATTAAGCCAGCCATAGCCACCAACTTCTTGGCCCAAACTGTTAGCCATGCAGTCAACTAGTCACCGAGCTGATCATGCATTAAAAATAAACAAATAATCAGCTAAACAACAGAATTAATGAACATTTGTTATTGTTAATGTTGTTGTAATCCCAATCCGCTCATCTTCATCTATACCTCTACCATAATTATGACCTTCATTAATAATCATTTTTTTATTGGTTTTAATTGCGAAAGCGTTGCGGCTTTGCGCGCTTAACAACTTGGCTTATAGCAAGCAGCCACAGGCAGCAAGCGAGCGAGCGAGCGAACGAACCGAATGTCTTTAAGCCAAAACATTTTGTTACCAATGTTGTTGCCATGTTGGCGCGCCGTCGCTTTGTTAAATGACTGCGCAAAGTTGCAGTTGCTGTTGTTGGTGTTCAGCTTTTAATTTTTCTTTTCTTTTGTCTTTGGGTTTAGTCATCGTTGTAAATTGATTGAATTTCGTTAAAGAAAACAACAACAAGAGCTACAGCTTGCAAACAAGAAGACTGCATCTGTAAGTTGCATAAATTATTGCAATGACATCAGTTAAGATAAAAAGAAAAAATATACAAAAAATTTCCAGTCTGTGTGGCTTTAAATTTGGTTTTTCTGTTCGGTCGAAAACATAAAAAGTTTCTATAATTTTTTTTTTTATTTTAACTTAATAAATTGTTACAACAACAGCGAGCTTTTAATTAAAAGTGACATTTAAAAGAGAAAATTTAAGAAAAAAAAACAGAAAAAAAATTTATGAAAAATCATTAAAATAAAATAAAAAAAAAAAAAACTTAACGCTTAAAGCAAAAGTGTTGAAAAAGTTAATAATGAATAAAGATATCCGCGAGATAAATCAAGTAATGAAGCATTTTTGTTGTTTAATTACATGTTGTTATATGAATGGTTCACACAATAATCTACGATACCGTTATTTGTCTTGTCATGCATCCTTTATTTCCTTACGGGGCACAAAGCAAAATTAGGGAAGTTTAACGAAACTCATTTATTTTTGGATAAACTTAACAATGATTGGCGTTTAATTAGTTATAAAAGCCTTTCTTACTCGTGTAAGATTGTTTCGTGAAAAGTGTGCTTTTTGAAAAATGTGTAAAATTTGCATTTTGAACTTCATTGGAGGCTTTTAGTGATGAGCAAACCAAGACCATAGCAGTTTTGGTCTTGGTCTTGTTCTTGCACATTGAGTCTTGGTCTTGGTTTTGATATTGAGCCTTGGTCATAGTCTTGAACTTGCTCATTAAGTCTTGGTCTCGGTCTTGGTCTTGAAAAAATTTTCAGAGATATTGAGTATTCAAAACCATATTTTTCCAAAGCAGTTGGGTTTTTAAGATGCCAAAATTCAAATCGAGAGATGATTTTATCTTCAAAAGGGACGTAAAACAACTTTTAACTATAAATTAGCAAGGCTGAAAAGCAGTCTTGGTCTTGACAATATTACAATATTAGCAAGACCAAGACTAATTTTGCTCATCACTAAAGGCTTTAGAAGGTGATACCATCTTCAAAAGTGCAGAATTTGAAAGATAGATTTTTGCTCTGTTGGAAACATTAAACATTATCTGCGGCATTTCACAATCTTCTTTAATGTCAAACATTTTTCAGAATGAGTTTACAAATTTAATACAACAGCATTTTCAAAAACTGAAAGGAAGTACCGATATCAAACACCATAATTAGTTTTGTTTTGGACAATATAGGCATACCAATGCTAATCTCTGGCTATCTTTACAATTTAAAGGCATCCCTTCGTGCTCTGGTTTGTGAAATATAAGAAAGGTGCTGGAAATACAGTCGCAATTTAGTATCAGGCTTGAAAATTATTTAAAATTTTCAAATGCTACGTATCGAGGAGCAATGCACGAGGAATGTAAGCTAGTAAGGGTGTTACCTTTGGCCTAGCCAAACATTAAATACCCTACACAGCAATATTTTGAAAGTTTTGCTTATATGGGAGGTGCCACGCCCTCTTGTCCA
The DNA here is from genome assembly GCA_951812925.1 of Calliopum simillimum. NCBI lineage: Eukaryota > Metazoa > Arthropoda > Insecta > Diptera > Lauxaniidae > Calliopum > Calliopum simillimum. The sequence continues at coordinate 34,476,417 of OX638370.1, forward strand.
AATTCACCCAGTTTTTTCTCAAAGTTTGAATTTATAGTTCTTAGCATTTGAGTGAAATTTGGTTAGATTATCTCAAAAAATGTTTTCAGTATAGCGTTTTGAACTTTTTTCTTATATGGGAGGTGCCACGCCCTCTTGTCCGAATTCACCCAGTTTTTTCTCAGAGTTTGAATTTATAGTTCTTAGCATTTGAGTAAAATTTAGTTTGATTATCTCAAAAAACGGTTTCAGTATAGCGCTTTAAAGTTTTTGCTTATATGGGAGGTGCCACGCCCTCTTGTCCGAATTTTTCTGGTTTTTGTTCAGAGCTTGCGCTTACAATTCGTAGTATTTATGTGTATTTTGGTTGCATTATCGTGAAAAAAAACTCAAAAAGTTGCATTTTGAATATATTTTTTGTATGGGCGGTAGGCGTGTCCGTTGACCGATTTCGTTCATTTTCAATCCCCCGAGCTAACTTTAACGCCGAAGGCTGTGCACCAAATTTCATTGAATTATCTTGCTTAGTTTTCCCAAAAAGTGTATTTCCACACACAGCCAGCCAGCCAGCCAGACAGCCAGGCAGACGGACATGGCTATATCGACCCAGGAGGTGACGCTGATCAAGAATATATATACTTTTCCATATCAGCCACGCCTCCTTCTCTGCGTTACAAATGGAAGGACAAAGTGAATATACCCTGGGTGTAGGGTATAAAAATTAAGGACTGTCATCAATCAAAACTGACAACAGCATGGTTATGGACAGAAGATGCATTAAAATAACTTTGAGAAATACTTTTGAATCGCTTCTAGTAGAATCTTCGCTATTAAGCTCTTCGAATTGGTCTTGCATATGGTTAAGCTGCTTTTAATAAGACTTTTGTATTTCGAGTCGACACTCTAAAACTGTGACATCGATCGATCTCCATCATTTCCTACCTTTAATTTTGTGGAAGTAATGTTTCTTTCTACAATAGAACGCTATTGTTTAAGAGTTGTCAACTCTAATGCACTTCTTGGGCTTTTTCAGGGGATTACAATCCCTTCCTTCTATGTGATTTGTGAAATATATTTTTAAATGAGATATACAAATTGTGCAAGTGTTGTTTTTTACTATTTCGAGTCTGGCATTTTGTTTTTTAAAAATCTAATATCAGATTCGTAATCAGTGACCCCAAAAACCGCCGAATACATTTTTTTGTTGGATTTGTTGAATATTTATGAAATCCATCCGCCATATTAAATCCGTTTTTTTCCTTTTTTTAAAATCTGACATCAGGTTTGTAATCAGAGAGCCCAGACACTTCCGGGTAAAAAATTTCGTCTCGAAAATTTAATGATTTTGACTTTTGGCCAGCTTTTAAGGATTTTGAACCAGTCCTTAACGATAGCTGCTCTATGTGCTGAGATGTGAATGTAGTAACGCTTGATTCTGAAAATATCACACTGTGCAAGGCAGATATAGTTGGTACTACTCTACTCTTTATAAAGCTTTAAGTGATCTTTTGCGATTCTTGCATTTCTAACGTTGACAACCTCTTCCGGGTCTACGATATCTTATTATAAATTAACTATAATTAACTAGCTACTAATGTAAAGACATAATGAATTATGATGCATAATTTTAGGCTCAATTGTTGTTCAAATTGAGTAGTCATTCCCAATGATACACAATATCTCTTACCCTGGAAAACAGATTACTTTATGATTGAGAGTCATTCAGACAAATGAGAACATGAACGCAATAATAACGAAAGCTTCTTAAAGGAGAAAATCAAAAGATCACACTATCGGTAATTTGATCCTTTTTTTGTGGCAAAAATTAATTTTTTGCACTTGCGATAATAAAGTTGTTCTTGTTGGTATTTAATCAAGAAAATGACCCAAAATAAGTCGAAAAGATTTAAAGGGTGCTTACGTGTCAAAAAAAAAATAAAAAAATTCCCAATTTTTTGCCGATTCGCATAAATGGACCTTTAAAAGTTGTTTTCCAGTTGTTTTCACAAATTTTTTTTTTTCCCACGTAAGCCCCCTTTTTATAGACCAAGTCACATATATCAGATTTATAACTTTTGTTCAGAAGAGTTGAAAATACTTTTCCTTTGACACCAATCCTTTCAAATCCATTTGGTGGTTCCCAACTAATGAGTGGTTTATTGTAATAGATATAGCCGGTTGTTACTATTTGTTGTTGTTGTCCTTTATTATTACAGCCGTTTTACATCTAAAAAAAATTGGCCAATCATTCATAAACTGCACTTGATTTCTAAAAACTTTGATAAGCTTCGATATCTGGAAAATAAAGCGAGATATCAGAAAATTTCAAGAAAGCTTTTCGACTTATTTTGTGTCGTTTTATATTAACAAATCGTCAAATCTAAATTTTTATAAAATTCGTTTAGAATTCTCGTATTTTTTAAGCCTGGATATCTTGAAAAGAAAGCGATATATCCGAAATTTTATAAAAGTTTTTCGACTTATTTTGTGTCGTTTTATGAGAAAACATTATTAAATCTAGCATTTTTGAAAATTTTTGTAGTATTCTTGAAACGAAGCGTGATATCGAAAAATTTAATTCAACTTGTTCAATTTAGATTGGATCGTTTTGTGTGAAAACATCGTCAAATCTAACTCTTTTTAAAATTTCTTCAGTATTCTTATATTCTTCAACTCTCTATATCTCGAAAACGAAGCGAGATATTGGAAAATTTTATTAAGTTTTTTGACTTAACTATTTCATTTCGTTTGTTAAGTATTGATTTTATTTTGTTGATTTACATCATGTTTCAAAAAGGAGTCATAGTTTCCCTCTGGGAGTTCTCTGCAGCCGTCATTTTTTGGTTATCTATCTAGTTTATTTGAAACTAGCTACAACTTCTCATACAAACCTAAAAGGCTCGTCATGTGGCAAGCTTAACTTAAATTGATATAAACTAACTAAATCGCCTTAAACTGGAAAGTAAGAATGAGCTGTAAGAGAAAAATTTTGATGAAGATGTTTTTTTTTAGCTAAGAAATCGCACTACTAATTTAAAATACTTATGATTAATACTTTTTTTTCTTTCTACAAATACTCCATTTTGCACAAGCTTTAAGAATATTGCCCGTATTTGCCCTTATTAAGATTATCATAATCGTTTTAAATAAAGAATTTTGAATTTACTTTATCAATTTTACGCTGCGATTTTTTGCGATTTTTGAGAAAAATAACTTTTTTATAGACAGCTTCCACTTGCTATACAGTGAACTTGTGAAATTGTGATTCGATGAAGGAATAATTGAATGTGCCCTGGATGTAGCGCACGAAATCTTTTTTGGGCGTTTATTTCAGGTCTAAAATTAATCATTAACGATCAAAAATCATGTTACTTTCAAGAGACATCATTTAGTATACCTAGAATTAACCATATCAAATAAGAAACCAAAGCAACATCGCATACACGCGTATCTACCACACAAGAATTCAATTTATTTTAATTACTTACTTGTACTTAGGTAGTAGGTACTGGTGCTGGAACAAAAAAAAAAAAAAAGAGAAAACACCACAATCAGTAGATTAGATCATTTAATGACTAGAATTTTTTTTTTGTTGTTGTTGTGTTTTAGTACGCGACTAAGGCGCCTTCATTCAGCAGTGGAATTACTTTATAAATATGTATGTTTGTATGAAAATATCTTATAGATAAGTATCATTGCTAGGCTCTCTTATTCCGGTCATAAAAACACTAGAAATTATAAAACGACAAGTCACCAAGCAATTGTGGCGGACATTGAAAACGTAACGAAAGGAAAAAGGAAGGAAGGATAAAAGAAACAGGTAGGCGACAAAAATGACAAGAAGTTTAGCTAAGCGCGGGAATGACGCGCCAGAGGAACAACGCACTTTCAACATCATTATTATGTCATTAAAGTGTTGAAAGGAAGACGGAGGCCAAGGATTCCTGTTTGTTTGTTTGGTTGGCGGTGAATTATTAAAATGATAAAATTCTCAGCTTAGACATTTCAAAGCTGAAGAAAACGGAATTGTAAGGGAACGATTGCATAAATTTTCAGAAAAAAAAAACAGAAATATTTTTATTTTTATGAAATCTCTCTAACGTTAGCGTAACTAGCGGGGTTGGTTTCGCCCAGAGTGCCCTGGATACCCAGCATGAAGACAACGCTTTCTAATTCGCCTCAGTTAAGTAATATGAGAAGATCCGCTTGTTTACTAGTTAGACCTAGCGAAGAAATAACTCGTTCCGCTCTGGTAATGTTGAAGGATGTGACATGTTTTGCAAGTTCGTTAACTTTTTCGTTGCTCTCGGTGTCCCTATAGCTCGGAACCCAAATGAAAGCAAGATTGTACCAACGCCTCGTCTGACTTATTTTTCCTTGCATTCTACTTCTAATTTTGACTTTATTATTGTTGCATTCAGTGCTTTGACAGCGCTCTGCCTGTCGGAGAGAATTGCCAGCTTTCTGGAACTAGTCTTAATATTCCCTAATGACTTACAGGCTTTGGGGATGGAAACTTCGGAAACTTTTGCCTGAAAAACGCTGGCTGAATCTGGCAAGCGAAAAGATTGAAATAATTTTAAGTCTTCTGAAAAGTCTCCATCACGAACACATAGTCCATTAAAATTCTATATATTTCTATATATTTCTATTTAATCTTCAAATTTTTGTTCGGCCTAATTAAGGGCTTTATCTAAGATCGGCATCTAGAATGATAGGAAAAAGAATTTATGAGAACTAAATACAATATTTCTTTTTGTCATTTATTCAAAATATATGATTTCTTCGTTCAGATAAATAGCACAGCTATTTAACAATCCCCAATTCTTATAATCTGACTTAGTCCAATGATTATTTTATTGTTTTTTACGAAAAATGTGATTTCTCTGGACATATAAACAGCACACTTATCTACGAGAAACTATCTCCAGTTTTCATAATCTTTCTTAATAGAATGCTTTGTTTATTATTTTATCCAATAAATTTAATTCTCTGGACAGATGAACAGTACACTTAAGTATATTTACAAGTAACAATCTAAGTTTGTTTTTGTTTTTTCTTAGTCCAATGCTTTTCTATTTAACTATTGGCATTCCGTAAAAAAAAATACGATTTCTCTGGACAGCTGATTAGCACACTTACCTTACTATCCATCTTTTTTTCCAAGCTGTCATGGTCCAATGTTCTTTATAAATAGCACAGTTATTAAACAAATCTGTCTCAGTCCAATGTTTTTTTTTTATAATTTTTTCGAAAAATATGATTTCTCTGGACAGATGAAAAGCACACTTTACTATGAGTAACTATTCAAGTTTTGTTTTGAAATCTGTCTGAGTCCAATGCTTTTTTTATATTTTTGGCATTCTGTTAAAAAAAAAACCAATTCTCTAGACAGCTGAATAGCACACTCACCTAACTATCCATCTTTTTTCTAAGCTGTCATCGTCTAATGTTCATTATATTTTGCTGTCCTCTATTCATAAAATACAGTTTCTTCGTACATATAAATAGCACAGTTATTTAACAATCTCCAATTCTTTTAATCTGTCTTAGTCCAATGTTTTTTTATTCTTTTTTACTAAAAATATGATTTCTCTGGACAAATAAACAGCACACTTATCTACGAGTAACTATCAAAGTTTTTTTCAAATCTGGCTTGGTCCCATGATTTTTTTAACTATTGGCGTTCTGTCAAAAGAATATGATTTCTCGGGACAGCTGAATAGCACACTCATCTGACTATTTTTCTTTAATGTTATGGCCCAATGTTCTTTACTATTTTATGTCCTCTATTCATAAAATTCAATTTCTTCGGACAGATAAATAGCACAACCATCCAACTATTTTCATTCTCCCTAATTGTCGTAGTCCTTTTTTGTTTTCTATTCAAAAGATATAATTTTTCTGGTCAGATAAATAGCACATTAATTTAGCTATCTCCATTTTTAACAAACAGCATTTCTGTCCATCTGAACATTTGTGTACCCATTATTCAGTCTGTCTATTTATCTTAATATAAGAAATCGAATTTTCTCAAAATTATCCACTTTTGACGATTTTCATAAACTTTACACGGCGAAATATTGCCAATGGTTTTAAAGCTTGTGCTAAATTTTCTTTTGAGCAAAAAATGCTATTTATTAAAGACTTAGAGAAAATAAGAGTTTTTTTTTCACCAAAATCTTATTAGAGGTATTCACGATCTAGAGTAACGTCCTGAGTAACAGAGTAACAGGGTAACTGTGCACAACCACAACAACAAAATATACGTAAGTTACTCTGTTACTCTTTTACCCTTTTAGTCAAGCTATTTTCTAGTGTAAAATAATCTTACACTTTTGCCTTTTTTTTACTATTTCTATTTCTATAGAAACGTTTGAATTTGTTTATGATTGAGAGGCAATTTTCGTTCATCAAAAATAAAAATTTGAATGGGAGAAAAATATTCATTTAAAAAATTTTTTTTTGTTGTCAGCTAAGATTATTTTGAGAAACAAAAAGCAAATATACGTGCAAAGTATTGAGTATGCTCACTATTCAGAGTAACTGAGTGCACTTTTACCCTGTTACTCAGCTCGTTACTCTAGATCGTGAATAACTCTAATATTTTCTTAGACACTTACTATCACTTTTCTTTTCATCTTTTTTTCTTGCTGACTTCCTTAATGACATCATTATAATGTGTATCATTTTCTTGAAGGTTTTCGCACAAACAACAAATACTTTTTGGTGTTTAGAAACTTTTCTCCTTTAATGTAATGAAATGCCCCAAAGAAATATGTATACCCCTCAGGTATGTACAGTAAACGAGTGAATACAATAAGACACTCCACTCTGCCAGCAGCGGCCAAAGTTGAAATTATCCTCCTTATGCTACAAAATTAATGGCTAAAAGTCAAAAATTAAAATGCAGCCCTTAGAGCATAATTGAGAAATCAGTTAAAAGCGCGCTAATTACTATGCAGAATGAGCATAGTTCTTTTGCGCGATTTCAGCAGTCCCTGTCGCTATCCCTGTGCAGCAGTATGTTGTGCGGGACATCATTTAACCTGCTGCCTCCTCAGGTATGTAGCGTAGCGGCTTTTAGCTTTCGATGATTATCACAATTTTTGACATTGTTTCGCCGCGCGCTAATTACGCGCGAGTAGGCTGCTGCCGCCGCCTCACAAAAATCAAGCCACGCCAGCCATGGGTGGGCAATGTTGTTGGCTCGGGCTCGTGGAAGTGGTGGGCAAGTCAATGTTTTTCATGGCCAACATCAAAAGTGCGCACGTGATGCTTCAGAGCATTTTTGGGTTTTCTGCTTTTGTTTCACATTCTGTTTTGTGTTGGTGTTTCTTTTTATTGCTTTATTTTCGCCTACGGTTTTATGCTGCGCTGACATTTGTGGCGCTTAAAATTAAAAAAAAAAAAGCGGAATCAAACGAAGCGTGTCGACATTTGCGGGCTTTTTTAATTTATATGCGAAAATTAAGTATCTTCTCTCCCAGAAAATGAATTCCAAGTGATACGATTTGCCCTGACATTTATGAGAGACAATGACAACAACAACAACATTAGGGAAGGTGGTTTTAATTGCAGTTTTTCTCTTTTATGGTGTTGTTTACAAGCAGCGATGATTTTGTCTACCACGACCGACGACACGACGCTATTGAGGAGGGTTCTTTAACCTCTTTGACATTTTCCGCAATTCGGTTTTTATTTTACATTTTTTTCATCATTATATTCAATTAGTATGTCAAAAACTGGGTCAAACAGACAGACAGACAGACGGTGAGCAATTTACTTAACATCGGCACTTAAAGCACTCGAAAGCCCACAGCGGCATAACATGGCATACGGCATGCCATTGTATGCTATGGGCCTAAGGCCTAATGATATCGAGATGAGAAAATCAAGCGAATTTAGGTTTTTTTGATACCAAGAAATTTTGGCTGTGTCCAAGCGAAAAAAAAAAATCAGTCACGTCTTAAATTTAAATGAAGTTAATAAACTGACGCAGCAGACAAAAAGCCATGCAAAACAGGTGAATAACCTCATTTTATTACCTGAGTAGCGTAGCGATTTTGTTGATTCAATTGTGTGGACAGTGTTGCCAGCGTGATGTCTAAAGTGCAAAAAATAGCGATATTTAAGCGTCAGCAAATGTACTCACAAATGAATCACAAATGAATGAATATTTTAGTTAGGTAGTAGATTGAAATCAGTAACTATGAATTTTTTTTGTTGATAGTTGAAAAATCCGCACATCGAAGATTCTATCATTGTGAGTCGTCAGCGCTGCTATACCGGCGTTTTAAAGGGCGCACTTCTTCGGATTTCTTGAGCACATTCCCCAGATGAGTCCATTTTTTTGACATAAAGCCCAAAATAAAAATCAAATGTTTAAACCAAAAGGTCACTAAAATTCATATCAAATCATCTAAATAATCTTAATTTTTTCAGAGAGCTCTGTTTCACCTCTGCTGGATCTAAATTGGAGAACAATTCGTACATTCTTGCTGGAACACCAATAACTACATGTTATAAAGTTGCTGAACAGAGGTTAGAGACGTGTGATAAGATAAATAATGCATTCGCATGTCGTTTCTTCTGTTGGTTCTCTTGAGTCGAAAGGCCCATCACATAACTCTTTTCAAATTGTACCAGTATTGTTTGACATATGCTGTTGGGCAAGGACTCCTGGGATCAAATTATTCACATCATATTAACGATTATGCAGCAACTGAGACGAGATGAGCAACTCAACAGATAAGACAGCAACAACAGAAATTAAGAATTAGAGCCCAATTTTCTAGCCCTGCCTAACGAAGAAATGCCCTGAATGGCGGTACCGCTTGGCACTGGAAAAGCAGTGTCATAAAACGAAGTTAGGGTTTAACAACGTAGGCATACTGAACATGTAATTATAAACATTTGTTTGTGTAGAACTGAGTATCATTTTCTCTACAAAATTATGAATATATGTATCTACATTGCATGTACTCTGTACATGTTTTGCGAGTCGGCATATTAAGATCAATGTCCGAGCGTTGGTCCCGAATGCGGTAAACCACTTATCAGTATGAATCGTGTATGCTGCTTAGCAGTATCTTCTAGAAGATTCCCCCTTCAAAAGAACTCTTTGCACTCTTTTTGTAAAATTTCATGTGTGTGTTGCAATTCCAGGAATTCAGTTTGTTAACGCACGTTCGCTTCCTATTCAGAGCAAATCAGTTGCAGTTTGTATTTTGTTTTTTGGTAATTTTCAATCTCGTTTATGATATCAGTTCGCTGCCTAGATATCTGTGTCATTTTGACAAAGCATCGTAATCGAAATTGGCAACTTTCAGGAGAGCTACAAAAATGCTTAACGGCTCTTCAATGAAGCGGTTGAATTTCGTTGATGCAGCGTTAAATCTCTTTTTTCAATGCATTTTTACCAACGTTGAGCTGTTTGCTTTCAAGATGTGTTCTATATTTTGGTAATCAACACTTAACCATAAAATGGCGGTAAGCTCAAATATTTTGTGAATTATGGGACACCCTTATGTCTCTCTTTAAATGTAAAACAGAGCTACGGTTCACTGATTGGTCCAAAATGGAAGATAGCAGAGCAGGAGCTGGAGTTGTGTGACCAATATTCCAAAAAGCAATTGCAATGGGAAAAACAGCTTCCATTTTTCAGGCGGAGGTCCACGCTTTAGAGTTGTGCGCCAGAGAATGTGTAAGAAGGGGCACTTCCGGCACCGACATAAACATTTATTTGGACAGCCAAGTGACTCTAAAATCACTAATGGCTTTTTCCATGCACTCAAAGATTGTTTAGGAGTGTTTTGAACATCTTCAAGCCCTAGCCAGGAGGAATGAAGTTACTCTAGTTTGGATACCAGGGCACGAGGGGCATAAACGCAATGAAAGGGCAGACTGCTTGGCCAAGAGGGGCGCACTCAATACTTTTTTGTTTGTTTTATTTGTCGGTACTCGTGCGGATAGCTGGCTTCCTATTTTTTGTGATGTTGTTTGGTATTTTAATATTCCATTCTTCCAATAATTTTTGCAGCTCTTGAGCACCGTAATTTTATTATTTTTGTTGGAAATAGATGTAAACTTTTTTCGATTCATCAGCAAGTTCGTTACCGGCCAGTGTTTTGGACTCTCATAGCTTCTACTGATTAAAGAAACTCCTCTGTATCGAAAATTTTTGCCCCTGGAAAATCCTATTGAGCATAACTTCAGAGGAATTCCATTTGCTTCAACATTTCCCGGAATCAATTTCAAAGCCCACGTTGGGCGTCCGCTATATTTTCATTTTAAGAAATAAGAGCTGCTACTCCTTATAATGAGACCGAAAGAGGAGTCTAACGGTTAAAGTTCCGTTATGAGAGTATCTCAAATACGCTAATAAGACTCTTTTTATTCGGACATGCTGATATGGAAAATAATATTGGAATCGTAAAAGGCCAGCTGAAAAATTAATGAAGCTGAACCCACCACCAGTAAGCATTATATTCATGAACTTTGGGACAAAAGAAGACATTAATTCAAGAGTTCTAAAAATCAGGGGTTGAAATAAGAAAAAGTTATTACTGCAGAATTTTTTTTTTGTTTTTATTTTCAATTTTTAGCAAAATTTTTTTAATGTCTTATTCAAGTGTTTAATATTAAATATTAATATTAAATAACAGATATCATGCCAATGGTTCAATTTAAAATTGAAAATTTATAGCGAAATTTTCTTCGAATGCATTTATAAAAATATGTTTAAAGTAGAGTTGCCGAGTACTTATTGTGGTTGCTACATTTTAGCCCAAATTGGTAAGGTTAGACAACTAAAACAACGGTTATAAAAGAAATAAAAAAAAGTATTTAGTTTCAACGATTAACGCAAAACAAAGTAATATGAATTTGGGTGAAAATTATTATTACAATTTTTAACAATATTCTGAAGTTATTACTGCAAATTTGAAGTTATTACTGCAGAAATAGAGTATTATTACAGCTTATTTCAATGCCTGCTAAAAATGATATGCACTTTTGTTGAGCTGAACTTAATACTGAGATCTTCGGAAAACAAAAGCACATATTTTTAATACAAATGCAAAATGTGGCTCTATAAAAACCAACCCACTGAAAAAATTCCTTGCAAAATCTAAGCAGATGCCCATAGCAATTGAGAAGAAACTACGCAAATAGTGATGAGAAAACCAAGATCAAGACCTTAGCAGTCTTGGCCATTTATTGTTGGTCTTGATATTGGTGTTGGTCCTGGGCATTGATTCTTTGTCTCGGTCTCAATTTTGATCATGATTTTGGTCTTGGTCTTGATATCGACTTTGGAAATAAAAAATTATTGAAAAAACTGCTAAAGTGTGTTGAGTACACAAAATTTCCGAAAATCATTTTTCGAAGCGGCAGGGATTTTAAGATGCCAAATTCCGCATCGATAGATGATTTCATGTTCGAAGAAGGCGTAACACTTCTACTAACTATAAATGACCAAGATGGAAAGCAGTTTTTGGTCTTGGACACTTAGTCTTGGTCTCGAAATACTAACAAGACCAAGACGCAAATGGAGATGGCCAAGACACAGTCTTCTGAAACAACTTCGGAACCATCAACACCCATTTACGAAATGGGGATTATGTCATGGCACCGCAATAGAAAAATGTTTTTTGGGATTTTCCGGGAAAGTTTTGGGTTTTGCGGAGAATACTTTTCGTTTTTGAAGTGTTATGTTGAAATTTTATGATCGCCAAATATTCTCATGGGTTTTTGGGATTTTTCGGAAAAATTGAGAGTTTTCCGGAAATGCTTTTAGCTCAAAATTAGCTCGAAACTAGCTCGAAATTCGTGTGTCAAATGTTATGATCGCCAAATATTTTCATGGGTTTTTGGGATTTTCCGGAAAAATTGGGAGTTTTCCGGAAATGCTTTTAGCTCAAAATTAGCTCGAAACTAGCTCAAAATTCCTGCGCTAAAAGATTACATCGCTAAGCTATGCAAAACAATTTTCCCGCTCTTCCGGAAAATGGAAAATTTCCCAGACAGCTCGAAATCACTGTTGAAAGCTCGAAAATAGCTCGAAGTTCCAAACCAAAAAACATCGAAATTCGGCACACCTGTATGGCTCACTTTGTGCACCTATATTTCTGTAAGTTCCACGAACCATTTCATGAAGTGTTTCACCCAAATCTTTTTATCGCTTGCGACAAATGATAAAAATATTTGGCATCCATGGTGTGGCTCATTTTTTGCAATTTTTGTTTTGTTTTAATTTTTTTTTTTTAGTTCACTTCTTGATTTTCCTTTTTCTAATTTATTTACTTTTGTTTAGTTAAATTGAAATTAAATACATTATGAAGCATTCGAATATCAAATTCTGTATGCAAATTGTGTACATGTTTATAACATACGTTAGTGGTGTAGAGGATAGGTTTCAGTCCATCAGTCGAAAGGTCCTAGGTTCGAACCTTGGTGCGGTCATTCGGTAACTCTTTCTTTTTAATGTCAAACATTTAAAGTGTTTGATTCAGAAGATTATTATTATTTGCCGCAAGCGTTAAAGTAGTTCCATCTATATCACTTATGGTAAACAAGTTTTTTTTTTAGAGTGCACATTTTGGCTCTATACTTAATCTGGGATATACAGCACAAGGCATGATTAAATCTCCAACTTTTTCGAAGTTTCTAATTGAGTGCCTACTGCGACTGTAATGCAATGTAACTTTAGGTATATTTTCTCTCGAGGGACAACTCTGAACTTACAAAATTCTAGAACATATTAATTAGGTAAAGTCCAATTTTAATTAAAAATGTTATATCCTCTGGTTAACAAATTCAGTGCCCCTAACATAAAAGCGTGATTTGCGTGTAGGTGCACTCTGAACTTTACATTTATCATTTATTTATGACAACAAAGTTTATTGGCTGTAGTTTTCAAATAAATGAAGAGACCTTTTCCGTCACATGCATCTTAATTTAATAGCGTTATTTAACGATCAACCTTTGCCATTTTTCAAATATTTCAAGCACTAAAGCAATCATACCAACATAAAATCGAAGAAAATTAAATGTCAAATCTCAAAGTTACTGTAAATGAGTTTTTAGGTGCCCCATCATACCTACCATCTTCATCATTTTACGAGTTGTGCACAGTTCAGTGTTGCACAATAAAAATGTGAGTGTAAAAATGGTCGCGCTAAGGAAGATGCCTCACTTGGTAACAAGAAAAACATAAAAAAAAATTAAATTGTTCGATAGTCGAAAAAGCCATCAACCGGGTGCGCCACTGATATTTCACAAGGCACGTTGTACCAACATTGCAACACAACATGAAGAAGCAACAACGAAGAAAAAAAAAATATTAACACGAAGATGCCATAGACAACGAAGAAAAACAAAACAAAATACAAGGAAGTAACAAAAAGAAGGCAAATGAGCTGCAACAATATGGCAACAATGATGCTATATTGGAAAATTTAAGTGATAAAAAGCTTCTTTTTTTTATGAAAGTCACAGACTCAATGTTTATGAAGTGATAATCAGTGACCAGGGGCATAAAAGCAGATGGAATAGTAAAATTGTATCTTAAAAATTTTGTAGCTCTATAAATTAAGAACACTAGAAACAACATTCAAATTAAGTACATTTTGTGAATGACAGATGTGCGGTTTACACTTGGCAATAAAGCCAGAATTTAGCATGAGAAAATGGACGTGGTATATTGACATTGTATTTATAAAATAAATGCGAAATAGGTTCACGGACACGCTTACCGGACATACAAAAAAAAAAAAAATAAAAAATAAAAAAAAATCATTAAAAACATTATTTTAAGAGCATTATGAACCGGAATACATCCAATATGTACATGGTACAAACCATGTGTAAATGATCAAGAAATTTGTTCATGGCATCCGATTTGGCTATAAATTGGCATAAGCAATAGTTGCATAGTGGAAAAAATTACTACCAAATATTTTTTCAAAATTTAAAAAAATGGCGGAGATATGGGACTTTGAAATTTTTGGGTTAGTTTTTTTTGAGAAGCTATAACTTCGGTTGCATTTATCCAATTTTCAATTTTATAGTGTTAAATGATTTGTCTTAAAACGGCTTTAAAATAAAAACTAGCAAATATTTTTTTTTTTTTTTATATAGTTTACACTGAAAAAAAAAAAATTTAAATTGAGTTTCCCAAAATACGTCCTTTTTAATATTTTTTATTTTTCTTGTAAAAAAAGCTACAAGTATAACTTACCAGTCCTCCAAAAATTGGAGTGGGCCTCCCAGTGGTTCTCCAGAAAAACAATAGAATGTAGCATCTTCCCCAATTTTTCAGTACATTTTTTTAATTTAAAATTTTTATTAAATAAAATTTTCAAATGCTGAAAATAGTTTATTGACTGTTTTTTTGCTTGTATAGTACTAATATAAGTACCAACGCACTTTTTTCAAATTCAAATTAACGTTTAATTAAAAATTTCAAATTCAAAATAATTGTACTGAAAAATTGCGGCAAAAGCTACATTTTATTGTTTTTCTGGAGAACCACTGCAGGGCCCACTCCAATTTTTGGAGAACTGGTAAGTTACACTTGTAGCTTTTTTTACAAGAAAAATAAAAATTATTAAAAAGGACGTATTTTGGGAAACTCAATTTAAATTTTTTTTTTCAGTGTAAACTATATAAAAAAAAAAAATATTTGCTAATTTTTATTTGAAAGCCTGTTTTAAGACAAATCATTTAACACTATAAAATTGAAAATTGAATAAATGCAACCGAGGTTATAGCTTCTCAAAAAAACTAACCTAAAAATTTCAAAGTCCCATATCTCCGCCATTTTTTTAAATTTTGAAAAAATATTTGGTAGTAATTTTTTCCACTATGCAACTATTGCTTATGCCAATTTATAGCCAAATCGGATGCCATAAAAAAAATATTGATCGTTTTGAAATGGTTTGTACCATATACAAATGCTAGAAACAGTAAGGACGAGCTCTGTACAGAAACTTAGGGAACTTGGATAAATGGGCGCTGCAATTCCCATTCAAAAAATTCCTTTAAAATGCTGCAGTGCAAATTGTATGCGATATAATGCAACAAAATTCCCCAAAGGCTTTAGAGATAGTCAGCACAAGCTCAGAGCAAAACTAGAACAAGAGGCGTGGCACCTCCAATCCAAGCAAAGTTTTCAAAATGAAGCGTTATTTGTGACAATACAACGATATGCTGCAGTGCCTTTTACACATCTACCGAATTTGATTCAACTGCATCAAACAGTTTTGTTTATTTCTGTACAAGTTTTACAATTTCCCTTCTTCTTTGAGTGTTTAACTCGACTGTTAGAACCATCTCGTCGTATCTGCTTATGTTAGGTTAGAGTGATGACTTAGCAAACGGTACTTAAGAGTGATCCAATAAGAGCTTCCTACTTTGTTTTCTAAATAAAATACATAAAAATCAATGTATTGATGCAAATCTTTATTTGGAATGATCGTTCGGTTCCTTCAACTCAATGTTTAAAAAGTATTTTGTTCAAATGTTGCCCACGACTAGCTCTTTAATGGTTCATTCTGTGGGTCCAATGTTCGACAACTCTTTCGATCATATCGGCCGGTATTCCTTGAATAACACGAGTTATGGTGGTTTCCAAAGCGTCAATAGTTTCGGGTTTGTCGACATAAACAAGGATTTAGCATATCCCCAAAGAAAGTAATCCAATGGCATGATCTTGGTGGCCAATTAACAGGAGCATTTCTTGAGATGATGTTTTCATGGAAAGTTTCCCTCAATAAAGCGATTGTTTCTCCAGCTGTATGGCATGTTGCGCCATCCTGTTGAAACCAGAGGTCACCTATACTAATATCCTGAATTTTTTGACAACAAAAATTCATTGCTCATTGCTCTGTAGCGAGCACCATTGACCGTAATACGGGCTCCATCCGCATTTTTAAATAAATACGGTCCGAAGATGCCTCCTGCCAAAAAACCACACCAAACAGTAAATTTATCGGGATACATTGGAAGCTCTTCGATTACTTCTGGTTGTTCATCGGCCCAAATACGGCAAAACAACCCAGTTGGAAAATGGACTTCGTATTGGATTACCCTTTAGAAGCCAAAGTTTTAATACCACATAAATGATCGGGCAAGCTGATAGGAAGGGGATGTTAGAGATTAGATTAGTTATCTTTTAAAAGAAACTGTAAAGATCCAGTTTGTTCTATTGAGATAGTTGAGCAAGGAGCTGGGAATATCTGTGCGATTTTTAGATAGCAAGTCTGATGTTATCAAGTTATTGAATGAAGGCCAGATTGCTCTGGAAATGCTACAAGTCTCTAATGCTTTCCATGTGGCCTCGGCAAGGAGATGCGAGAAAACACTTTTTTACAAAAGACCTATCGCAATTTGTGTGCACTCCGAATAGCTCTCTTTTAGAGAAGAACCTAGTCTTGCTAAGGTCATCAGCCATTTCACTACCATCAATGTCCCTGTGTGTCCCTGGTACCCAAACGAGGGCAAGTTCGGATTGACGTTCCAGTTCGATTTAATTTTGTCTGCACTAGTTTTGATTTTACGATTACTGAGCTCAGCGCCATGACTGCCAGAAAAAATTGCCACTTGTCTATAACTGAGATAAGTTGTCTCTACTAGGCTACAGTCTTTTAGAATGGCATTAACTTCTGCCTGAAAGACATTAGCTGAATTGGATAAGCGAAAAGAGTGAGATAAATTGAGGTCTTTTGAAAATACACCGGAACCTACGCCAATATATATCTTCGAATATTTTGGTTGTGAAATTTAGGCTGGTCGAACTGCCTTCCCTTTGAGCTCTTTTGGAAAATTACACACCAAAGTTCGACTGGCAGGGTATCAAGAATAGAGCTCTGACAATGATCCTTTGGCATCTGGCAATTGCCTATGTTTATATTTTGTAAAAGGCGCTGATATTGTTCAGTTTACCAAGCTTAATTCAATCCAAACTGGTAAGCCAGTTGACAGCCATTGGCTGGTTAGCTTGTGGACAGCGCAAGATGTCAGGGCTAACACCTTACAAAGCTGGCAAGAAAGATGGCAAAATGAAACCTTTGGACAGCGCGGCTAATACTAGGAATAGAAACTTGTAAAACCTGGTTAGACAAGAAGTTCGGCGAGGTAAATTACAACATTATTTTCAAAAATTCGTAAACAAGATAGCAAAGACAGATAGACCAGACTGCATATACAGCGACGCAGAACTCGACGATGTGGAACATATCGTGGGCGGAAGCAGTCTATATCATTATACCATCTATGCTGATAAGCGAAGAATATTGGTTATTAATTGGACAGGTTGCAGAGAGCGTACTTCGCTTAAAGAAGAGAGACCTTAATGCTTATCAAGCTGCCAGAAGTCAAGAAATCCTTTGACATTAAAAAACGTTGCCGCTATGCATCATTTTGCTTAGACGCTGGCGATCTTAATTTCTTCTTTGGTGATGGTCTCAACACTAGGCCCTATTCGCCTTGGCAGAGACCGAGAGGGCTCCAGAACAGGACAACTTTCGTCCTGGCAGAGATCGTAGTCAGTATGACCTCGTTCGCCCTCGACTAAGGCCCAAGTCCTGAAGCGGTTTCTCCCCTTCTGTTTTCCCCCTTGACTAAAATAGAAAATAAAGATAGTGGCAAGGGCTGCTGAAGTCCTACTCAGCCCCTCTTACAGAAGAAATATAGCGGAAGATCAACGTAGGCAAATGAAGAGATGGCATTAAATTTCTTAAAGGGAACCCCTCTTATGCAAAGCCAAAAACGGTTTCCCAGGAGGGAGGTATTCCCAATGAATGGGAGGTATTTTAGACGGTAGTACGTATAGGAGAGTCCTACACGACGGGCACCGGTGACGATCGGGTCTGAGAGCGCAAATGCTTCTTCACCCCTCATCTGCAAAAAAAGTTTATTCTACACTAGATAGTGCGTTCATAGATGACTGCCCTGAATATTTGCTTTTGTTGTTTAAATCTGTTTTCCATTGACGTCACAGTATAATTTATCCTTTTATGACCTTTGACCTTTCGGAAAATTTTTTTTTTTATGTATCAATATCTGCAAATTACATATGTTGACATGGGTTTGTCATATGCTTTTGATAAATCAAACATTTGCAAAGGTTATATTTTATTATTTCAGGGTTCCGATGCCATTTGTGCCCATGTCAAAGGTCGTATATCTACAAAAAAAAAAAAAAAATCATTTCCATGTGAAATTAATGATGAGTTTGATTTATGTCAAAATCATTAAAGTGTTGTGACATTTTCCCCACCAATCACCAAGGCAATGATGATAATGCAAGACATAACACTTTTGATTTCATTTGACGCTGTCTCTTTTTTTTCATATTTTTTTTTTGTATTGCTCGTCTCTTTCTTTCACTTATTGTTGTACTTAATAAATGTGTGCGTGACATTGCATTAATTCAGTGGCCACATTGAAAATTTTATTAAATAATATTTACAATAAGCCCGATGTATTCAGTGAGTACTCCTCTCCTCACCCGCTTCATTCGCACTTGGGTTTGAATACACAATCTGTGGATTTTATATTTATTTTTTTCTTTAATTTTTTTTTTTTTTTTTTTATTGTAAATAAAAATAAATTCATTATTAATTTCTTCATAATATGCTTGTCATTGGCATCCAGCGGATGCTGTAAACTTTCACTATCAGATACACAATATCTGGCCATTATATTGTATCTGGACTGTTGTTGCTGTTGCTGATGATGATGACAACCGCTGTTGTTGCAATAAAAGATTTGATTGCGAGCAAATTTCATTTAATCTTTTTTTTTGTCCCGATTTTGTTTTTTTTTTTTTGACTTTTCTGTTGATTTTTGTAATTTTTGTATGCACAATCGGTTGGTTTTTCTCTCCCCTCATTTATTTATTATATTACAGACATTTTTACATTATTTTTTTACGTAATATGTTTTTTTTTGATGTTGGAATTTTGTTTATGTGTGATGGTATATGCTTCCTTTTTAAGCTGATTTTGCATTTTTTTTCGTAGGTTCCTTTTACTTCATTAAGCCAGGCTTAAACGCTACGTTCTCTGCGTAGTACGGAAAATAACATTGGTCTACAAAAATGTGCGTTTTGAGTTTATGTAATTGAAAAATTGCTTTTTAGGTAACAAGTTAAACAATTTATAAAATATATACTTTTTATTAATTTTATTTTAAAATTTTTTTTTTTCTGTTTTGATTATTTTAAAATGTTTTTTATTTTATAAAGCATTGATTTTTTAATTTTATTTTCAAAGCTTTTTATTTAGTTTATTTTTAAAATATCTCTTTATTACCACTGCTTGGTACCTCACGTTGGGCGCCAGTTAAACACGAAAAATATACTACATAAATTGTTTAACTTACATTTTGAGTTAAGTAACCTAAAACTTGACGAAAAGATAACTCTTCGTCCCCATTTTATCGGTAAAAGTTTCAACACATCAAAAATGTAGATGCATAGTTCGAGTTTTAACCCGAATATATACTGGATGCAGAAACTTAAAAAAAAAAAAAATTTAAAAAAAATTTAAAAAAAATTTTTTTTTTGATGTAAAAATTTAAAAGGTTTTTTTTTTTTATTTATAAAAGATTTTTTTTTAATAAAAAAATAAAAAAAAAAATTTTTTTTTTTTTTTTTGATTCAACTTTTCAAGTCAAAAGGTTTTAGGTTTTTCAAACTTTTAGCTCAAAAAATTTAAAAGCTTAAAGTTTTTGAACAAACTTAAAAAAAAACTAGTAAGGGTGTTAGCTTTGGCCTGGCCAAACATTAAATACCCTACACAGCAGTATTTTGAAAATTTTGCTAACATGGGATGTGCCACTCCCTTCGAATTCACCCAGGTTTTTCTCAGAGTTTAGATTTATTTTAGTATTTGAGTGAAATTTAGTTGGATTATCTCAAAAACTGTTTTCAGTATAGCGTTTTAAACCTTTTGCTTATATGGGAGGAGCCACGCTCTCTTGTCCGATTTTATCCAGTTTTTGCTTAAAGCTTGCATTTATAGTTTTTAGTGCCTGAGTCAAATTTAGTTCGATTATCTCTAAAAACGCTTTCAGTACAGCGTTTTGAAGCTTTTGCTTATATGAGAGGTGCCACGCCCTCTTGTCCGAATTCGACCAGTTTATGCTCAGAGCTTGCGCTGACATTTCGAAGTATTTATGTGTATTTTGGTTGCATTATTGTGAAAAATACTCCAAAATTTGCATTTTGAAGATATTTTTTGTATGGGCGGTAGGCGTGTCCGTGGACCGATTTTGCTCATTTTCAATCACCCGAGCTAACTTTGACGACGGAGGCAGTGTATCAAATTTCATTGAATTATCTTGCTTAGTTTTCCCAAAAAATGTATTTCCACACACAGCCAGCCACCCACCCAGCCAGCCAGCCAGCCAGCCAGCCAGCCCGCCAGACAGACGGACATGGCTTTATCGACTCAGGAGGTGACGCTGATCAAGAATATACATATATACTTTTCCATATCTGCCACGCCTCCTTCTCTGCGTTACAAACGGAAGGACAAAGTGAATATACCCTGGGTGTAGGGTATAACTAGTAAGTGTGTAACCTTTGGCTTGCCAAAACATTAAATACACTACACTGCAGTGTTTCGAAAATTTTGCTTATATGAAAGGTGCCAAGCCCTCTTCTACGAGTTCACCCAGTTTTTCCTAAGAGCTTACATTTATAGATCTTAGTGTTTGGGTGAAGTTGGATTATCTCAAAAAATATTTTCAGTATAAACTTTTGAAACTTTTTATTATATGGGAGGTGCCACGCCCTCTATTGCGACTTCGCCCTGTTTTTGCTGGGAGCCTGTATTAACAGTCCTTACTATTCGACTGAAATTAGGTTGGATTATCTCAAAAAACACTTTCAGCACAGCATTGTGAAACTTTTGCTAATATGGGAGGTGCCACGTCCTCTTGTCCGAGCTTACGCAGTTTTTACTCAGAGCGTGCATTTACAGTCTTTAGTGTTTGGGTAAAATTTAGTAGGATTATTTCAAAAAACTTTCAGTACAGCATTTTGAAACTTTTGGTTATACCTTTGGGAGGTGCCACGCCCTCATTTATGATTTCGCCCTGTTTTTGCTGGGAGCCTGTGTTTACTGTCCTTAGTATTTGACTGAATTTTGATGGGATTATCTCCAGAAAACACTTACAGTATAGTATTTTGAAACTTTTGCTAATATGGGAGGTGCCACGCCCGCTTGTCCGAATTTGCCTAGTTTTTGCTCAGAGCTTGCGCTAACTATCTCTAGTATTTATGTGTATTTTGGTTGCATTATCGTGAAAAATACTCTTAAAGTTGCAATTTGAATATATTTTTTGTATGGGCGGTAGGCATGGCCGTTGACAGATTTAGCTCATTTTCATCGTCAAAGTTAGCTCGACGGAGCCATAGTACCAATTTTTATTGAGTGATCTTGCTCAGTTTTCCCAAAAAATATATTTCCACGAACAGACAGCTAACCAGCGAGACAGACGGACATGGCTATATCTACTCAGGAGATGAGCTGATCAAGAATATACATATACATATACTTTTCCATACCTGCCGTGCCTCCTTCTCTGCGTTACAAACGGAAGGACAAAGCGAATGTAGCCTGGGTGTAGGGCAGTGATCGGCATTCTATAGCAGAATTGTGCACTCAAAAATCTACCTAGCTCTCTCCATCTTCTCACAAACATAAATTCTCACTCATTAATTTGCCGACCACTGGTGTAGGGTTTAAAAATATTTTTTTAGGTTTATTTCCGATTTTGAGGCAAAGTGTAGCACCTACTATTGATGTAATGAGCAATAAAGAGCACTTTTTGCGTCCGATATATCGATGATCATGAAGAAAAACTAGGTAAGTCAGAGTTTCTTACGTTACAAGGAAGCATTATCAACGTACGTAAGAACTTCAAAAATCAGCTAAAATCAAGATTCTCTTAAAATGCACATTACTTTAATCCTCTTGTTATCGACGGAAAAACTTACTTACTTTTTTCCTATTCGGAGATGGGCATAACAAGTCAAAATTTTTACTTAACTAATTTTTCACCAATATTCGACTTATCTCGCTCTACCCTATGACCATCGATATTTCCGCAAAAAGCTGTTTATCTAGTACATAGATTCAAATTCTTTAAAATATTGTAATAAGGGGCCAATTCCGAACTCGTTTTCAGATTATACGTAAAAAGTTACTTCGAAAATGATACCCAACCGCCGAAAATAAAACATAACACTATATTATTATCATATTCTATACACCAGTGTAATATATGAATGATTTTTTGTTTTATTAAATTTTTTGTTTTTTGGTCATTTTTATCGCTTGCATCGCTGATACTGCAATTTTGCTATTTTTTATATGAATTTTACACTTTTACTTAATTGTTTTTTTTTTGCAATTTTTTTTTAATAATTGTATGAAATATTTTTTAGCTTTTTTTAAGAGTTTTAAGCTTGACAGTAAGTTCAGTGAACTCCTTTTTGTGTGATATTTTCCAACAAAATTAAATGTTTGGATTGGTAATTTATTCGTTGGTAAATTAACTATTAATAAATTGTGGACTGTTAACTTAATTGCGCATAATTAATATTCAATTTATCTATTTTTTTAAAAATTCGTAGTGTCATATCTCAGTGAAAAATAAAAGATATTTGAGCAAACTCAACGGCATTTAAAAGATTAAGGGTCATACTTTAAGATGATGTTTACAGGTTTTGGAGTAAAAATCAATAGGCGATGATATATAAGCGTAAATATAGGCCAAAACAGTGTTTTTAGAACTTTCAGGTTAGGATATCTCGGAAACCTAAGCCAATAGAGCAATTCTGACCCCGAATTTGGATTCAGCACGTAAAAATAAATGGGAAAAGTTTAGTCTGGTTTCTGCTAAAATTTTTTGTAGGCCTGTGTTATTGTTCATATACGTAAGAAATCTCATCCTCCTATGTCATATAGTTTCAAAGACAGGAATGATTGTTTCCTTATTTTCATATAAATAGCGTTTTTCCGACCTTTAACGGAATGCGGGCACGGTCAAATATGTTCCGATCCGGACCAAATTCTTTTTGCTTAGAGTCTATACCTAGGAGACCAAAATAAAAACAGAAAAAATTACTGCATCTATATCATCTAAGTACCTTAAATTGCTTTAACATTTTTACAGTGCCATATCCTGTTCGCTTCACTTTACTTGAAATAAAATCTTTTCATATGTGTCAAATAGTTTCAGAGATATGACAAATTTGATTTTTTAGAAGTAGGGAGCTTGACCCCGTCCATTTTTTTATAAAAAATTTGTTTCCCTGTGCCAATTACGTGGTTACCGAATCTCATTTCCCTGAGTTGAATATTTCCAGAGAAACAAGAATTTCGGGCCGACGGGGCGTGACATCGCCCATTTTTTTATTGGATGCAATTTACTCAAGCATTGTTCATATACATGTCGAATCTCATTCACTTATGTCAAATACTTTCAAAGATAGGTCTGATTCTTGCGATTAAAGCCCCATTTTCCCATATAAATAGCGGTCAAATATTTTTCGATCGGGACCAAAATTTTTATGCTTGATACTTACACCAATAGGAAACTTTTAAGCGCCTGGGAGCAAGGTTTTTTCATATTTTATTTTTATCTATTGGATTTTTTTGCTGTGATTCTCGTCTAACCTATGTAAAAAATGAATAAATAAAGCATGCTTGGTCGAGTTCTTGGTTTATATGTGAATTCGACTGAAGATCCAATATAGTTATAGGTGAAACGTATTGAAAACCAACCTACCAACAATTTTTTGATTTTTATACCTATACATTTTGCCTTGTTTTTGTAATGTTGTTGTTTTTACTCAAAAAAACAGAACAGTAAGCTCTCACCACAAAACCACTTGACACGTGATTTGTTGGTAGCTAGTTAATGAAATCCAGAAATGTTTTATAATACGAAAAAATTAAACAGTCGAATAAATCAAAAAATTTTGAAAAAAATTAATTAGTCATTTATCATATTATTTTTTTATGATTTTAATAATTATGTCATAGATTGATATTTCTGTAAACTTAGAAATTTTGAAAGTGGAGCATCGATAAATCTGTTTATGCTGAGATGTGTTTCGTCTGCAATAATACAGCCATCATCAGACCACTTTTTCTTATCATCAGACCACTTTGGTTAATCCTAATCGAAGGCTGACTCAAATCTCTACTATTTTTGTCTTAAAACTTTAAAACGCTCATCAAACTTTGTAAAATAATATATGCATACTCGTATGTAGCTTTTAAAAAGTGGAGTTTTGTGATGATTTCCGTAAAGAAAGATTTTAGCTCTGATATTATAAATTAACCTACGTAATGATATCTTTCAGAGTAAAGAGCTTATAATTTCACTCTGTTTTAGTAGTAACGATGGCATAAGTAGTACTGTGTATGAATCTAAAATGTATAATCCAATATCAATAAAAAGTTTACATTTTGGCAAAAATTTTATTCAAAATGTTTATCCTTATTTGCCGCCATCGCTATAAGCAAATAACAATATTCGATAATATTCCCAATAATCAGCGAAAATCATAGTGAAACCTTATCAAAGATATAAATGAAATACATCCATACCTTTACACACACACACACAGAAGCTAAATTACAAAATCAATGAAAAACGATTTAATCTGAGCATTGTTGTTGTTGTTGTTGTTGTTTTTTTTATTATGGCGCATGTTAACCGCAACGTGCCGAATTTTTCCCTGGATAAAAATAAAGTGAAAATACAATTTCAGGTGCAATGGGGGGTTTAATGGAGCGGGATAGTGGGGAAGAGAAGGGAGAGTGAGAGCTTAACGTTGCTTGACATGCCATGGGTACATAGGATGAGTTGTTATAAGGTTGCCAGATGGAAATGACAAATTGCTTGGGAAAATGCTAAATTAAGCGTTATACTTGATATAATATGATGAGGCAAAAGTAATGTTATCATGTGAATAAGCTTCCATTTTGTTAGAAATGAAAGAAATTGAACTTCGTTTATTTGAAAGTGTAGAATTTATTATATTAAATTAAAAAAATTATATAGCTGTTGTTATTATTTCATTTTATATTTAACAGATTTGTTCAAAATAGTTTCTAACTATTTACATTTTCTTCTTTACAGGTTGGTGCACATCGTATTTTTTTGCCCTATTTATAATGTCAGTATTCACAACACAAAGATAAAATTCGTAAGTAATAAAGAACCATAAAGAATACCAAGTCAAAATTTGCACTATCTGGCCACCTCAAATAACATTACATACATTGTAGTCAGCAAAACGTGAGAAAATAATTTGATGGTGTAGTAAATCCGGCTTAGAGTGATTTAGGGATTTTACTTATTTTGTTGCCTGTTTTCGAGCTGAAAACTTTTAGCGCAAGCAAATTTTTTTTCTTTTATTTCAACTATTGATATCCTTAAAATAAAGCTGCTTAGATGAACAGAAAAACAGAAAAGGAAATATTTATCATTCAATTTGTTTTACAAGTGATAGATACTCTCATTCAAACGAAGATTTCATACTAATGCAAGTATACGTAGATAGTATGTAAATTTATTGCAAAATTATTCCAAAAAACACTTTATCTGAACTTGAAGAATTTTTGCACATCATTTTGTTTTAGTTTTCGTATAAACCTCTAAGCTCTCATGTTTAGTTTAACACTCAGTCTTGCATAATTGTTACCTTCTCGATGGTTCTTGCGACAGCTATTTACGTGCAGCATCCTGTATAATGGATGCTCTTTGATTTTGCAACCGCAAAAAATTTATCAACGCTTAAA
The DNA here is from genome assembly GCA_951812925.1 of Calliopum simillimum. NCBI lineage: Eukaryota > Metazoa > Arthropoda > Insecta > Diptera > Lauxaniidae > Calliopum > Calliopum simillimum. Next base: position 34,502,228 of record OX638370.1, read on the forward strand.
TCGCTAAAAACTCATCGAACTGAAATTTGGTTTAAACAAAACTATTAAAAAAGAAACCGGGTGGCAACCCTGAAAAATTCAGAAAAATTTATCTGAGCGGTTCAGAAACCAAAAATTTCAATTTAGTCAAAAGAAGTAAGAATTATATCGGATTTTCGAAAATAACTAGGTGGCAACCCTAAAAATTTATGTTGGATTTTGAAATTTGTGTTTATATTTTTTAAATAAATATTTTATGCAAAACTAACAACAAAAAACAAAAAAAAAAAAAATAGGTGTAGTGTTACTAAACGGAGAATGATGAAATGATGCAAAAAATCGACGGAGAATGACGAAATGTTTCAAAAACAGTAGTATCAAAATGAAAATAGCGATTTTTTTTTTAAAAAGTTGAAACTGGTGTCCCTGTAATTGTTTATTGTTTTACTTATATAAAGATAAAATAATATGTTTAGTAATATTAAAAAAACGTATACGGAGAATGACGCGCACTTGCGTTCTATACAAAATTTTTAAACTTTTTTTTCAAAAAAAAAAAAAAAAACACACTCACTGCTGAAAAACCAAAACTGTCTGAGCTGAAAATACACTGAAGAGTTAACACAGAGAAACAGTACCTGAAATATATGTGGCTAATTCGAAGTGTTACCAATTCAAAAGACTATATTTTTAGTTTTCATTCACAGATTTTATTGATCAAACGCTATAATTGTTGGGAAATGTTCAAATTTTAAGAATCTACTTGAGATTTTCGATATGGCTACTTTTGGCCTTAACTATGGCCCGTAGACGGTCGAAGAACGAGTCGCATGCTGCACGAATTTGATTTTGTGGAAGTTTGCGCCATTCTCGTTGAAGGGCCACTTTTAGCGCATCAACGCTCTGGTATTTTTTAGTCAAGACCTTCTTGTCCAACATACCCCAGATTGAGAAATCCAGCGGATTCGCATCAGGCGAATTTGAGAGCCATTGTTGAGCAGAAATGAAGCTAGGAATGTTTTTTTCTAACCATTCTTGATTCACACGAGCTTTGTGTGACGATGCCGAGTCTTGTTGGAATGACCATGGCTTGCGACCGAAATGTTTGCGTGCCCACGGTAGTAAAGCACCCTCCAACACTGATTCACGATACACCTGGGCGTTTACTTTGACGCCAGCGGCCAAAAAAACGAGTGGTGAGCGCCCATCAGCAGTCAGTGCAGCCCAAACCATAACATGCGGTGGTGCCTGCGTCCTGGTGGCCAAACGAACATTCAAATTTTCGTAGGACCTCTCTGTCAAGTAAATCCGATCATTTTGTTTGTTTACATATTGCTGGATACAGTAATTTTTCTCATCAGAGAAGACAATTTGTGACAGATTTCCGGCGGCGTGCAAGCGCAACAACTCATTGGCTCTATCGAGCCTAACTTTTTTTTGAGCTGGAGTGAGATTATGCGCCTTTTGGAACTTGAGAGCCTTTAGTCCGAACTTGTTTGACAATATGTGTTGCGTTCGTTCTCGCGATATTTTCAGCTCGGCAGCCATTTGTCTGCCACTGCGTCTCGGATTTCACTCAATTCTGGCCTTCACCTTTCGAACCATTTCTGGTAATGTTGCAGTTATTTTCCGACCACCACCATGTCGTTTGGCAACGCTGCCGGTACCATTGTAACGTGTTATGGTCTGATACACAAACATTTTATTCACTTTTAAATGTTTCAGCTCACGAACAATTGCTGGATGCGATTTTCCAGCCAAATAAAGAGCAATCACACTATAACATTTGAATTCCATTTCGAAAATTTTTTATTTTCAATAAATTGACGCGCAAATGCTATTGGTTACTTGTTGACAATAGAATGAACTAACATCATGCCAATTTTTAGACAGCTGTCATGTTCCATCTGAAAGATAAGTCTATCTGAAGTTGGTAACAGTTCGAATCAGCCACCCTGTACAGAAACGGGCCAATTAATTGCACTAAGAAGCGGTTACAGACAGGACGGAGAATGAGTTTTATCACTTTTTGTTAGAATTTAACAGTAAAATGTATAAAACTATTTTGTTTTTTAAGTTATTTGTGAAGAAGCTCTGGTTAAGTATCTGTATTAAATAGTTAAAATACCAAATTTTAAATTTAAACATGATTTTGAACCACGGGACATTGCATGATACATTTTTTGGAGACTCACCCATATGTACAAATAACTTAAATGCATAGAATCCCTTTGGGTACTTAAATAAGTTGTAGATACGCTCAGCAATTTATATTTCCAACTGATTGGTTTTTTAATTTATTTTACTCCATAACAATTTGATAACAAATCCAGCCCCTTGGCGATGTTCATAAATTTTCGCAACTCATTGGTCAGCGAAACATTATACTGCTGGGTATTATTTATTTTGATTAATTTAATTTATTATTGTGCGAATTTTTCAAAAATGCATTGCACTGTAATTTGCCCTTGGCATTAAGGTACGATTTGCGCAGAAATCCTTCGGTCAGTTTACTATCAACATATTGCATGGATGATGATGGTGTTGGTAATAATGATGATGATGAGGGTAAAAATATGTGAGCCAATGTGCAAATCTATTGCTATGTCATATGTTCTTGTCCCTAATCAGTGCGCGTACACAAGGAACCCTTGTGCGCAGCATCAACAGTTGCTGCTGCCACGCATAACAAACAATAATTTAGGTCTACTGCTGGCCGAAAATGCAATAACTCATTGGTGTTCGAAAGCGCATTCGGGACAATTATGATCAGCAGCAAATGGCAGTACGATAGACGTATGGCAGCCGTGTACTACGCTACACTGCCAGCAACGGCGTAGCATCGACGACCCCGCTGGAAATACAATATAAGATGACTCAGCTCATAAAGAATGTCATTAAAAAGAAATGTGAATTTAAATTTTAAGCTTTTGGAACATTTTTTGGATTTATCAAGGGGTTTTTTATTTAAAAAACATTTTCCACATTTTCCAAATTTTCATGATTTTTTATTTTTTGATAAATAAATTTTTTTAATTCAAGTTTTTCAACACTTTCATACTAACAAATATTTTCCAACTTTTCTGCAAAATCTGACTTTTACAAAATAAATCAACATTTTTAATATGTTTCATTTTTGATTTCTTCGGCATTTTAAATTTTTTTAAGATTTTTCGAAATTTCTAGAATTTTATGAGTAAATAATGTTTGAGTTATTCAACATTTTTGAATAAACTATAGATCATGAAAGACCATAGAGACCTTAAGGAACATGGAGATATAAAGATCATAGAGACCATAAAGACCATAGAGACCTTAAGGAACATAGAGACCATAAAGATCATAGAGAACTTAGAGACCATAGAGACTAGAAAGAACATTAAGACCATTGAGACCGCTTTTACCATATAGACCATGAAGTGAATAGAGTCCATAGAGAACTTAGAGACCATAAAGATCAAAGAGCCCTTAGAGTCCATAGACCATACAGACCTTAAAGACCATTAAGAGCATTAAGATCATAGATACCATTAAGACCATAGATATAATTAAGACCACAGAGACAAAGATATCATAGAGACGGCGTTAGGAAATAACGCCCAAGGAAATAACGCCCAAAAAAAAAAAACGAAATAACGCCCAAAAATAAAATGACGTAATAACGCCCAAAATAAAAAACGAAATAACGCCCAAAAAATATGAAATAACGCCCAAAAACAAAAACGAAATAACGCCCAAATTATTTTCATATAAATTTGGGCGATAATCATTTTGGAAATAACGCCCAAAAATTTGGGCTTTATTTCGTTTTTTGGGCGTTATTTCGTTTTATTTTCGCCCAAATTTATATGAAAATAATTTGGGCGGTATTTCGTTTTATTTTGGGCTTATTTCCTTGGGTGTTATTTCCTAACGCCCATAGAGACCATACAGACCAGAGACCATATAAACCATAGAGTCCATGTAGATCATAGATACCATTGTTACCATAGAGACCACACACTATACCATAGAGACCATAAAGACTATACAGACCTTAGAGATCATAGAGACCAGAAAGAAAGTTAAGAACATTAAGAACATTGAAACCGCTTATACCATAGTTTCCATAAAGACCGTAGAGACCATAAAGTGGATAGAAACCTTAGAGAATTTAGAGATCATAAAGATCATAGAGACCTTAGAAACCATAGAACATGGAGACTTTAGAGACCATTAAGAGCATTAAGATCATAGATCATTAAGACCACAGAGACCAAGATACCATAGAGACCAAACAGACCACACAGACCAGAGACCATATAAACCATAGGGACCATGTAGATCATTGATACCATATATTTAGATCATAGATTGCATAGATACCATTAATACTAAATTGACCACATACTGCACCATAAAGACTATAGAGACCATAAAGACCAAATAGACGATTAAGACCATAGAGACCACATAGACCATTAAGACCGTAGAGACCTAAAATACTATTTAGACCATACAGACTATTAAGACCACAGAGACCAAGCGACTATAGAAATCATAAACATCATAGAGACCATTAACACCATAGAGACATTAGAGACCATGAAGACCATAGGGACCATAGAAATCATCGAGCCCAATAGGCTATAGAGATCATATAAATCATAGATACCTTAGAGCCCATATAGACAATACACAGTAAAATTTTTAGTTTAATTTTAAAACCAAAAAGTATTTATATAGAACAATGCCAAAAAAGTGTTAATTTTAAACTATTTTAGAACAAATTTTATACTTTTCTAGAATAAATTTCAAACTTTTTTGAAAAAAATCGGAATTTAATATCAAAAAAGTTTAAAATCAATATTTAAGGAAAACAAAACTAAAAAAAAGTGTCTTGTCCACATTTCATAGTTTTTCGATTATGTTTCTCGAAACTTATATATTTCGCATATTCCCCTCGCTATCCCGTTATTTGGAACTTTGCAGTGTCACATGCGCAACATTTCTTAATGGGTTGATTAATGGCAAGAGCCCCCACAAAACTAAAAAAAAAAAAGAATATCAACGCATTTCGACGTTGAACATCAGCAGCAACTGAGCAAATGATAAACGAGGGCAACGCGTCCTCCACCATCCTTTCGTCTCAAATTTCTTATCCTGGAACATCCCTCTACAGTTGGTTGGAGCGCCTTTTGACCATAATTTTAATATCATGAGGCGCTTGCAAAATGATGTTGTTGATGATGATGACGATGATGGAGGGCAGCAAAGATGTTGCTTTCGTTATGGTTCTGTTATTGTTGTTGTTACTCTTGTCGCTGTTTCTCCGGCAAAGAGCAACTTATTTATGACCACAAGGCGTGTGCGTATCCATTGGCGGTTTACAACTTCATTTTGAAATATGAGCATCCGTTTGTTCGCTACGCTGTTTGCACTACCGCGGGCAACCAACCACCACCACCCTTCACAAACCGAAAAAAATGTCAAAACTTGGCAAAGGCGGCGGCGGCGGCTGAGCGCGTCGGCACATCAGTGTTTTTGGCCCATAAAAGGAGTTGCAAATGGAAATTACAATTTTGTCGTTTTTTATTTCTTTTCATCATAATGGTATTTTAAAAAATGGCAGGAGGCACTGTTGCCATTTTGGCCCCAATTTGATTTATTTGCGCAGCTAAAGGACGCAAATGGAAAAGGAAGAAAAAATAAAACATTGAAATATTAAAGCAAAAATGATTGGCTACGCAGTAGCCAGCGTGAACTGACTCACTGACTGACTGACAAAGTGCAGCAACATAACTTTAGTCCTATTTGTAAGTCATTCTCATTGTAGCGTCTTTAATGATTTACTAGCGAAAAAATAAATTGGTTTTGCGTAGATTTGTGGCGAGTAAAATAAAACTAAATATGAGACCAAAGCAAGGATAATTGGATCTTGAGGATAGCAAAATTCTGCAAGTAGTGTGAACGATGCCTACCAGGAATTTTAGAGTTGTTTCGTAAATCAAGTTATTAAGCGTAGATTATTTTTAATGATTTCAATTTAAAGTTAGATTTAGTTTTATTCGGGAACTGCTGAAATAACCTAAATGTTTTCTGGAATAATTTCCATCAAATGGGCATAATTGTTCTCTCGGTAGACTATCCTTAATCGACCATCATCAATGTTGTGTTCGGTCAGGAATCTTTTACTCCACTTAGTCTTGAGTTGAAGTTGAAAACTGAATTTCTTATTGCTGTGGTACTGGACTTTTTTCACTACTTACATCAGTGTGGCCTTATCTCACGCATATGCAAAAAACTTCAGAACGCTATATATTCAATAAACTAAAATATGTTATTTGGATTTAAGCAACCAGGAACCACGCAAAAGTATGATTATTTAATTATTATATTTTAAAATGTTTTCTTGTTTCTTGTCTATCATTTATCATGATTTAAATAATTTTTGTTCGATTCGCAGTTCTTTTTCTCAGACTGATTCATCTCTTTTATATTGTTGTTCTATTTTCAGTAAGAACGCACAATTCTCGCTGCTCTATAATTATATGGCAACGTTGCCTTAATTTACTTTTTTAATTAGTAAAGGTATTCAAATTCGACGAGCAGTGTGATATGATCAGAAGAGATACTTATTAATAGTCGTGTGTTAATTGTTTCTAATTGATTTGTATCTGTAAGACAGTGACGTGCCGTGGTATTTTTAACAGGGTGTACAACATTATATATCGTGACCTCAATACTACAACTAAGTACATTATCTAGCTCTGAGAAAAATCAATTTTAAGATTTTTGGGAATTCGCATTTACACTGATTGTAGACTTTTTCAGTACACAATGGAGCAACTTTATAGAGCATTCAAATTAGACGTACTACTTTCAATAATTCCAACTTATACTTAACCTACACCAATCGATAGAGAATTTAGCCTTGTGTAACACATTAAAAGTGTTCCTCTCAATTTTTTCGGGAAATCATGTTAAGTGGGGTCTCCCACATAAAATACTAGGCAAAAAATTTGGATGTTTCAGACTTTAGTAATATATGATTACGTTATACCTATATGTGTCCTTGATCCAGATACAAAATATTTTTACAGTGCAAAGTCTGGTTAACGAGTTACTGGAATTTAAAAATTTGACAAATCGGCGGGTTCTTATGCGTTACTTTGAATTAAATTTTTAAAGCCCTCTAGCTCGTTAGCTAGACTTTATACCAGGCATTGAAATAAGCTGTAATAATACCCTATTTCTGCAGTAATAACTTCAAATTTGCAGTAATAACTTCAGAATATTGTAAAAAATTGTAATAATAATTTTCACCTTAATTCATATTGCTTTGTTTTGCGTTAATCGTTGAAACTAAATACTCATTTTATTTAGCTTATAACCGTTGTTTTAGTTGTCTAACCTCACCAATTTGGGCTAAAATGTAGCAACCACAATACATAAGTACTCGGCAACTCTACTTTACACATATTTTTATAAATGCATTCGAAGAAAATTTCGCTATAAATTTTCAATTTTAAATTGAACAGTTGCCATGGTATCTGTTATTTAATATTTATATATAATATTCATCACTTGAATAAGACATTAAAAAATTTTGCTAAAAATTGCAATTAAAAACAAAAAAAAATTCTGCAGTAATAACGTTTTCTTATTTCAACCCCTGCTTTATACTGTAAAAGTATTTTGGATCTGAAATAACATTACCAAATATTACTAGAATCGGAAACATCAAAATTTTATGTCTAGTGTTTTATGTGGAGAAACCCAATTTGCATAGGTAATTTCCCGGATATTATGGGCAAGAGCCCATTTCGATATGTCTTTCATCGATATATTCTCTATCGATTAATAAAGGTTTTAAGTACCTTGGAATTATTGGAAACATCACACATCGTCACTCTTAGGCCAGATTCACGAATGTGAAAATTACTGAATTTGAGAAATTGCTATTTGAAATTTTTTTAAATATTAAAATTATATGTAAATTTTGCTTTTTCGTGTTATAAATTTTGTATTTGCAACTAAACTAGCTTTCATACTTCTGGCATAACTTTATTGAACCATTTTGTATGAGAAAACCACATTAGTGCAAAACTGAATAATTTGCACTTTCGTGAATCTGGCCTAAGAGTGACGATATATAGCCAGCCTATAACTTGACTGATTTATTACAGTTCTCTGATAAGAGCTGATAAAGCACCATACAAGGATGTTTACACAGTGCAACAAATTGAAGGGAAACAAATCTGAATTTCATCTCAATAACATTTTTTTAATAATTCAGGGTCGCTGATTCCGAATCTAGCAACCGTTTTTTCCTAGCACGTATGGGATCCTAGGTACCCTTGATTTAAAGTGCAGAAAACGCTATTTTCAGACATATGACGTACTTCTTGAAAGCGGCATTAAACAGCCCTGATTTTCATCTTTAAACCACAATTTCAACTTTTCCAACTGTATCATTACTTTCCGAGATACCATCCATTAAACTAAAGTTATCGCAAATCCCAGTAAAGGACTATATGTATTACATTTGTATAATACAGCTGACAAAAGTGAACTAGACTACTTTCAGGATGTACGCCATATGTCTGAAAATAGCATTTTCTGCACTTTAAATCAAGGATAGCTTGGCTCTCAGACATGATAGGAAAAAACGATACGGAATCAGCAACCCTGAATTAGTCAAAAAAAAAGTTATCAAGATCAAATTCAGATTTTTGTGTTGCACAGTGTTATTGTAGGCCACTTATTTCAACTATGATCGTTTAGGAGCAAATTAGTTCTAGTATTGATGAACCGATAGATGTTAAAAGTGCGTAAGTAAAATAAATAAAACTTTCGGGAAATGGCAGCAAATGGCCCTTTTGCTATATTTTTTGTGTTTAATGGAGAATTTTATGTATTAAGTTTTAGAAAATATTCTATTGACCCAAAAAAACACTTTTTATATATTTTGTGAGAGTTATTACAGTTAAAAGACAGCCGACATCCTTCCATTTAACACTCAACGCCCACTTTCAACTTATTTTGTAATGCTTGCAAAGTTTACCTTCAAGACCTCAGAAAAAGAACATGTACATGTACTACGTAAATAGACCAGACTTGAAGTACTTTGAAGAATAGGAGTTCCATTTTCTTTTTCTGAAGAAACACTGGTGCTACCTAGCTAAAAGTTGAAGAATTTGTAGAATACATTTGTAGCTTATTTTGAACAAAGAATTAAAAAAAATTATTTTTTTTTAAAATGCAATTCAAAAATTTTTTTTTAAGTGTATAATTTAAAAAAACTGTTTGCTAATTTGTAGCTCTACTTTGAGGCAAATCTTTTTGACATGTCAAAATTTTGAATTGGATTAGCAGAACTATAGTTATAGCCGCTCAAAATAAAACCTTAAAGAATTTTTAAGTGTGTTACTAAATGACATGTGGGTAATTCTCAAAAAAAAATTTAACATTCAATGTCTCGGGGGCTCAGAACCATGTTTAAATTTATAATTTGATACAGATACTTAACAAGAACGAATAGCTTAAAAAAATAATTTTCAATATTTTGCTAACCGCTTCTTAGTGCGATATTTTCTGAAACAACTTATACGACATTGTATATATATTTCAGCTACTGTTTTTCTGTGTTAACTCTTCGATAATTTTTTTTTTATAGAATTGACATACATAAAAGTTAGTCCCTCATTTTAGACTATCTCTGCTCGGTTTTTTTATTCCAACTGTAAATTTTTAAATATTGAGTAAAAAAAGAACTGAAAGTAAAGAGAAAGAGGAGATTTACTGCAATTTCAGCTCAGTCACTTTTGGTTTTTTTTGTTTTAAAAAAGTTTAGAAATTTTGTAAAGAACGCCAGTGCGCATCATTCTCCGCGTAAGTTATTTTTATATTGTGAAATATATTCTTTTATCTTTATATAATTAAATCAATAAACACTTAGAAGGGTTATCTACTAAATAGTTTCAACTTTTTAAAAATAATTGCTATTTTCATTTTGATATTACTGTTTTTGCAACATTTTGTCATTATCCGTTTAGTCATTCTCCTTATAGTAATACTCCACCTGGTTTTTTGTTTTGTTACTTTTGCTCAAACCATTTATGTGAAAAAAAAATTTTGTCTTAAAACACTTAAATAAACTTTTCAAAAATCCAAAATAAATTTTTAGGGTTGCAACGTGGCGATTTTCGAAAATATATATATATAATTCTTACTTATTTTTTGATAAAATTAAAATTTTTGCTTTCAGAACGCTCAGATAATTTTTTAGAAATTGTACAAAACTTTCGGTGTTGCCATCCGCTTTTTTTTAAATTTATTATTTAGACACTTAAATAAACTTTTCAAAAATCCAATATAAATTTTTAGTATTGCCGTCTCATAATTTTCGAAAATCTTATTTAATTCTTATGTTTTTTGACAAAATTGAAATTTTTGGTTTCAGAACCGCTCAGATAAACTTTTTCTGAAATTATACAAAAAGTTTTAGGGTTGCCAACCATTTTTTTTTTTTAGTTAGGCTTAAACCAAATTTCGGTTCGGTAAATTTCTAACGATTTAGGCGTCGATCAATTTTTAACGATTTAAACTATTTTTATAATTACAATGGCGAACGCAAAAAAAAGATTTAAATAAATTTTCGGAAACCATCTGGCAACAAAAGGATTGTATATTGTATTTTCTAAAGTTTATTTAAGCGTTTTAAGACTTAAATTCAAGCAGCTTTGAAAGTTTATATTAATTTTTTAAAAATGTTCCAAAAGTTAAGATCATCATATTCTATACCTTCAATTAATAGAAAAAATAAACAAAATATACAGGGACAAAGAAAAGTATGTTTTGGTACATTTTTCGGAGATCTACCCATGTATATAATGAAAATTAATATTGAATTGAACTTTTAGTGATAGGGGAACTGATGCTATTGTGGTATAGTTTTTTAATGTGGTACGGTCGCATATCTCCGAATTGGGAAGGAACCTGCGAACGTAACTGCTTTTATCCTGTCAGAAAACATGAAAAACCAGGGATGTGTTGCTGTCATGCACCAAACAAAATTTTTCCGATGTCAGTTGAACGAAATTTAAATGGCGTGTGGGTGATTTTTTTTCCCGGACTTTTTGCAAAAAAATTTTGTTAAGAAAAAGTTGCTTTTTGGTTAAGTTTTATTTATATTCAATAAAAGTAAGTGCTAAGTATTGCGAAATGAGTATTTAACTGTGTAAATTCACAAAGTTTCCCATTTTATTTTTAGAATTTTGTAATTTCTAAAAATTGGCCAGTGTGGTATAGTCGAGGTTCGCTAATGTGGTATATGAATATTTCTTGTTATTCTTAACATTATTTGATTGGTGTTTATTTTTTTATAAAAACTATGAGTTTGAGAACCAATGTAAATGTTATTATGAACTTATTTCATACCTTTCAAAGTTTATATTTGGTTGTATGGTTAAGTATACCACATTACCCTACTTATATGTACCACATTACCAGCCCAATTTACAAGTACTGATCAGTATATATACCACATTGTGCCACCATATATACCACATTACCTCCCAACTTTTTGAAAACAGCTTTTTTGACTTTTTCCAGATTTTGCTCAATAACTTTTTTTAATGAAATTGCACACATTTTATTGAAATATATTCTGTAGCCAATACTTCAATTATTAGCATAAAAAAATTTGGCTGAAATTGATATAATGGTTCTCTTTCAAATTTCACCTAAACATTAGCTATTCCACAATAGCCCCCTATATGTTTCGCCGCAAAGACTCATCAGACTATTTTTGTTGTTGTAATTATAATTATAATTATTTATTTTTATTTAGTTAATTATAATTGAAAAATTGCAATTTCTGGATTTTTGTGTTGAGCCGGGATTTGAACCTGTACTATGGTAAATCCCTCAAATGCTGTGTCCATTCGTTAGACTACTACACCATCATTGACCTTTTAGGAAACTGACTTATTGCCAGTTTTGTTTGTGTGTTATTTATAGGTATCCTCAATGTCTTGATAGATTCATTTGAAAATCGATCTTTGCAAATATATTACTTAAAGTTCAATTAAAAATTAAAAAAAAAACCTTCAAAATTCAATATAAATTTTCCCACACTTTTCCAAATATTTGGTGATAGTTCTCTTCAGTATGACACTACAGCTTAGCGCAATTTATGCTTAATCGTTTGATTGGAGCATGGAGATTTCTGCTTTTTTAACAAATAACTGATATTTCAAGGTGCAGTACAGACAAGTGAAAAATGTTTTCGTGTTCCCTATGTAATCAGGAATTAGCAATACAACCAATATGTCAAATTTCATGATTTCCGTCCTTGCAGCACTCTTCGGTTTATTTATGGGAAACTTCGTGCGATTTCAAGGGCTTTAAAATTCATATTAGCTATTATCGATTTGAAAAAAAATTTCAACAATTTTTTATGAATATGTTTACAAATGTTCAGATAAAAACAATAACGCAAAAAAAAACTTAACAAATTTGTAATTAGTAAACACATCAAAGCCATCAACAGCTGGCCAAGAGTTAACAAATGTGTTTTGTTAATAAACCAGAAACAAACATTTCTTAAGGCCTAGAAACACCCGCAACAACCACATTGATTAAGGTATTTGTATATAAAGTGTTCAATTCACTTTTAAGCTCTAACCGCTGAAGATGGCAGCAGCGGTGGGCACCCTACAAATTGATGGTTGGAGTGCTTGGCATTAAAAGCACTTTAATTAATGGTTGCTGATTATGTTTTCTGACGCCCGCAAAGTTTTTATGTTTTCATTTTGATATTTTTATATTTTTGTACAAGGTGATTACGCACTTTTTTCGTCCTCTATTCTTTATTATTATTCGCATTTACCATTTTGCTTATTTTTTATTTATTAATGCTTTAATTTTCACAAAACAAAAATACAAGTCATCATACAAGACAAATCGAAATTGAAATTAAAGTCGGCAGAGTCAGCAACCAGCCAGACGTATGGATGGATGTATAGATGGACACATTCGGATGGCTTAAAATGGATTTTTGAGGATTTAACAAAATGACAGTCAGCTAAGGAAAAAAGCCAAAAAAACAAAGAGAACAAAAATAAAAGAACTGCGTAAGCCTAAATTGTATTCCCCGAATCTTTTTGTAATCGCATTAAGCGTGTAAAATTTTAAATTAATTTTAATGATGGTAACGCTGTGGGTGGTGTTCTAAAGTATCGTGCTATCTGTATCTTTGGATTGAATTTTTTGTATTGTATGATTTATTAAAGCCTTTCAATGTGATCTATTGGATTAAATTAACATGTGTTTCCTTTAAATATTGCTAATTTAATTAAATTAAGTGTTAAGTTTTGGATATTGAAACATTTTTTTCGCGTTAAGCATGCCAAAGATATCGGCATTTCCGCCATAAGGTCCACCATGAACAAAAGTTATTGAAAATTTATCATTTTATGATATAATCTAAGAGAAACTTTTATATTTTACTAATTTCAGCAATTCACACATAAATTCATTAACCATGATGATCAAGGGTAAGGTTGTAACCTTTGGCCTGGCCAAACATTAAATACCCTACACTTGTCCGAATTCACCCAGTTTTTCCTCAGAGTTTGTATTTATAGTGCTTAGTATTTCAGTGAAATTTGGTTGGCTTACCTCAAAAAACGTTTTCAGCACAGCGTTTTGAAGCTTTTGCTTATTTGGGAGGTGCCACGCCCTCTTTTCCGATTTCATCAAATATTTGCTTAAAGCTTGCATTTAAAGTTCTTAGTATTTGAGTACAATTGAATTTGATTATATCAAAAAATGCTTTCAGTATAGCGTTTTGAAGCTTTTGCTTATTTGGGAGGTGCCACGCCCTCTTGTCCAAATTCACCCAGTTTTTTCTGAGACCTTGCGCTTACAATTCGCAGTATTTATGTGTATTTTGGTTGCATTATCGTGAAAAATACTACTAAAGTTGCATTTTGAATATATTTTTTGTATGGGCGGTAGGCGTGTAATAAATTTCATTGAATTATCTTACCCAGAAAGACAGACACACAGACATTGCTACTCGTATATCGACTCAGGAGGTGACGCTGATCAAGAATATATATACCTTTCTATATCCTCCCTCTCTGCGTTACAAACGGAAGGACAAAGTGAATACACCCTGGGTGTAGGGTATAAAAATATTCGTATTCTTATGACGTCATTATAGCTTTTCTGCTCTGCAGTTTTTTAATAAATCTTCGAAAAAGTGACATATTTTGAGTTTTGACATTGTTGTTAAAAAATAGATGCATTCATATTGGGAGTTATCGTGACAAGAAATACCGTGCATTCTCTATTGTACAGCGTGGGCCCTAATAACTGTCACACCATATTTTTTACAGAAAAAATGAACTAAAAGGCACTTTGGTCTGAAAACCTATTTTTTTATTAATTTATGTAATTGGCTTGTATTATGTCTGATTAAGCTCAAATCGTTCCCCTTTGATTTTATTTGCCAGCCTCAGACGTTCTGGGAAACTCATACAGGCGGCACTAATGACTTCGTCTGGTATTTCATCGCAAATTTTTCTCAAACGGCTTTTGTATTGTTCCAATTTCATGTTTTTGAAGCTTTTAAACTTCTCCAGCATATATTCCCATATGCAGAAATCCAGTGGCTTTAGATCGGGAGAAGATGGAGGCCATTTATCTACCGGAATAAAACATGAAATATTTTCTTTGCACCAGTGCTGAACGGTTTTTTGCTTTGTGTGCCCGAGCAAATTCTTGCTGGAAGCAATATGGCTCATTGCCGAAAAGTTCGGATGCATGAGGTAAAAAATGAGTGGGAAGTACTTCGTTCAAGTAATATCCCGCGTTTATTTTGACGCCTTTGAAACCTTTCGACCGCTTTTTTATCTGAAGGAATATGGCACATCCTTAGTGCATACATGCGGTCATTCTATGGGTTGTGACTTATTTGCAGTATGAACAACTTCTCATGCAAAAATATGATCTTGCACTTTGCATGCCTTTGAAGGAGTAGAGTGCTTCTTTAATTCTGCATTTCTTTTTGACGCTCCGTAGCACCATGAATACTTTTCTTTTTGTAAGCCTTCATCTTCAAGTTTTCTTTAATGACGTTTTTGATGGTTTTACGGCTCACATTTAAGTCCTTGACCAATTGTTTCCCTGAAATGGCGCTATTTCTTCTTATTCGCTCATGAATAATCTTCACCAAAGCTGCTGGTTAGAAACCATGCATTTTCGTCTGGTTTTCTTAGATATATCAACACTTCGTTTTGTCTTTAATCGAGCCACAGTACGCTGCACATATCTGCGGTTGATATCTAGCTTTTGCAGCAACTTAAGAATCTCCTCTATTATTTTTTTTTGCCTTGCAAACGTAACTTTTGTATAAGCTCTCTCTTCGCTTCCATCGCTCACAAGCTTTAAAAAGGAACTTATCGCGAAAATTTTAGGGTCAGCTAATTTCACAATGGCTGTTAAAATTTTATTTTGTGACATTGACAAGTCAATGCATGCCTATTTTCTTCTATAAAAGCTTCAAAAAAGTGCGACAGTTATTAGGGCCCACGCTGTAGTATGAGAAATATTCCCCGGAAATATTGATTCACGATTACCCCCATTATGTCATTATTGGATTTCTGTTTTGTAGTTTTTTAATCAAACTTCGAGATAGTGACATATTTTGAGTTGTGGCATAATTTTTGAGAAACAAAGGCAATTGTCTGTGGTCCTTAATTTTAAGAAAACTAAAATTTTTTTTTAAAGGGACACTGTTGATTGTAAAATGACCTCTTAAAAAGCGTTTCTCTTAAATTTTGGATTTTTTGACTTATTCAAAAGCTTCACTTACATAATATTTTCCACATTGACATATATTAAAATTGTCCCCCAATCCCCGTCATTAGCACTTGATAATTATGTTAAATTTTAATTATTACTGCAATAAAAGTAAATAATTTCAGTTTTTTTTTTTTATTTATTTATCTGTGCAAATTTAATTAAAAAACTCAACTCTGTTGAGCAAACAAATAATTCGCACATCCAACACAAATGTATTGTGCAATAAGTACAATGAAATGTGTGTGTTGGCCATAATGGTCGATTCTACTTATTGTTGCTGTTGATAATGGTTCGGTCGATGGGTCTCGTTCGGTCGACTCATTACAGCCAGCTTTCAGCGGTTTGAAATGAAGTTACAAAAGCAACTGTTAATTACACAAGCCAGCCAGCCAGCACTCACTCGGTAGAGTAGTCAACACTTGTGTGCCGCGCGATGCTTCCTTCACATACCCCAGCAGCCCTAGCAGTGGCATGTCCACCTTCATCGTGTTTCGTTCCTGCCTTACATAATGAATCTGCTGTGTGGTGTTTGGATGTTGAGGTCGATTCTCAAATTAAATGAAAATTTTCAACTAAAATAGCAAAGCAGCATTGCAAATTACATTTTGCGTTTTTTTTTCTTTTGCATAATTCATAACCATAATTATGCGCGCGCGAGTATACAATTCTCCTCTCTCGGTATTAACTTTATTTGTTTGTGTAAATACCTTGGAAGTGTTTGTTGCCTTTTAGCATTTTGAATTGCATGCATTTTAAGAGTTTCAATGATGATTGATTATACAAAACGTAATGGAAATTTATGGAATTAAGTATTTAAGTAGATACTTTGATGTTCATCGCATTAAAAATCTCTGAACATGTTTTGGAATTATGGACGTTTAAGTCTAGCACGACATACATATGCCATAATACAATATACAATAATAGAAGATGCAAAGTTACTATCTTAAAAAAAAATTGTATTTTTAATGAGTGATTTCATATTTCTGTAATGTATACAGGGTGTATTGCGTAAGGTTACGAAGCTTCAGAAAGGTGGTAGAGGAGGCCTAGACTAACAAAAAATTGCGGCTGTAGGGGGGTCAAAAATGTACCCCTGAGGAGTTATTGAGTTAAAACTGGTTTTCTGACTTGTTTCAGAAAAAGCATTTTCTTGGATCACCCTAACGTTTTAGAGAAAATATTTCTATGGCGAAGTTTTAGATAATTGTAAGAGCTTTTAAGTAATGTATATGGTTTATAGAGTTTAAAAAGATTTCGCAAAGTTCTGGACCTTTAAAGTTGATATTTTAATTTTTTTCCAAATTTTTTGACTTTGGCGGCCATTTTAGTATGAAAAAGGTCCTATTAACGTACCATTTTATAATTTTTATTGAAAACCTCGTTTAATTTTCTTTAATTTAGTGGTACATTTGTCTCACCAACTTTTTAATGTGAGGTCAGAAAAAAATTATTTTCTACGTAACACACGGGCTACTCGCATGTGTTGCGCTGCATAAGATGAGCGCGCTGCGGAGCCTTCAAACGGATTGTTCTTGAAAAGTATTTTTTCCGACCTCAAACTAACAAATTGGTAAGACAAATGTACCATTAAATTAAAGAAAATTTAACGTGATTTCAAGAAAAAATTATAAATGGTTATGTTAATAAGACCTTTTTCATACTAAAATGGCCGCCAAAGTCAAAAAATGGGGGAAAAAATTAAAATATCAACTTTAAAGATCCAGAACTTTGCGAAATCCCTTTTAACCCTTTAAACCACTTACACTATATAAAAGCTCTTACAATTAGCCATACAAATATTTTCTCTAAAACGTTAGGGTGATCCAAGTTCAGCTCTAAAATGTTCGACAGAGAGTTATGTGATAATGTGCGCTGTGCGTGTTGAACACAATAGCAACATCCATTCATTTGATGCTACATCCTAGTGATGTGACAACTTTCTTATGCTTGTTAGGTCATTGGTTCAATTCTCGCGAAAGATTATGAAAACAAAGTTTTGGTTTTTTTAGTTTTTTATTTTAAGGTTACATATTTTTAATAAATTTTTAAAATATTTTAATTTAATTTTCCTTCAAATAACTTGTTTACATTAATTACACTTTGGAGTGGCAATATGTATATAAAAATTTCACTAGTTTCACTTGCTATATATGTATAAAAAAAAAAAAATAAAATTTCGAATGACAAAAAAATATGACTGATAAAGTAGTAAACCTTGACTGTTTCTTTAATTCCTGTTTTAAAGATTTTTTTTTGTGCTATTTACATATAAAATTGCGGTTTAATATTAAAAAAAAAATGCTATAAAGAAAAATTTGCATATAAACGTGTTTTTAATTTAAAGTTTCGTTATTAAAACTGTCGCTTATGTACATGAACAAAAATTAAAAAAAAAAGTATTAAAAAAATTTCATTAAATTTTACCAATGCCACTTCAACAGAGTAGTTTTGGTAGATGACATCGTCCATATGACAAATATCTGCATATTTTCAATAAAGATTTTTATTATTAAATTTGTATGAAGAGGAAGTTTTATTAAGAATTGCTCAAAATCGTTTTGATAATTTTTAATTCGAATCCTTTATATGACAACTCATTTTATTGAAAATTATATTTGTCCATTTGAAGAAAGTCGAGCTGCAAAATTTTTCTAAGATGTGGAATTTTTTGACTATATACTTTCAGACGAAGCTTCTCTCTTTGAGATCCTATTCTTCCTTAGTCTTCTTTCTGCTAAATCCTTACCCAACTGCCCGTTCCAACTTCACTGTATCGGCATTACTTAATACAAACGAATACTCAACCACCAATGTTTAGTGTCGTCTCTTTCGCACAAGTACCAGAATGCCAGCGAGAACGAGTCCCTAATATATCTACCCCGGCTATGGACCTATTCACTCAATTGTCCGTTCCGGCTTCGCAGTATCGGCATTGCTCAGTACAAACGAATACACAACCACCAATGTTTAGTGTCATCTCTTTCGCACAAGTGCCAGAACATCAGCGAGAACAAGCCTCCAATATATTTACCCCAACTATGGGCCTATTCACTCAATTGTCCGTTCCTGCGACGCAGTATTGGCATTGCTCAATGCAAACGAGTTCACAGCGACCGAAAGGATTTTCTACTATTCGCCCCGACTTTGCAGTATCGACTTTGCTCAATAAAAACGAGTACACAATGACCAATATCCTACTGTCAAAGCTGCCTTTGAACTAAATACCTTTAAGTACCATGCTTACCACCTTCACTCGCTGCAGGTCATCGCCGGAATGACAATATTGTCTGCCGACACTTAGGTTACAATCATGTAAACTCATCTCAGTGTGATGAAGAGCTGATCGCTGTGACAGCTGTTTACTGGTGTTGCCATATTCTACTAAGTCTGTTTTACTCAATCTATTAAAATATCGTCCAACTATTTTATTGGTTGGCTTAAAATTTCTTATCATACTAATTAACACATTTCAATTACAAAGTAAATCTTATTAAATCAATTTAAATTCAATAATCGATATAAAATGAATATGTAGAGGCATTAAACGAGAGCCCAGCGACTTGTTACCACACAACTTAATATGAAAACTGTTTCCTTTGTTTTAAATTTTTGTATTCATTTTTCTAGCACTGAATTTGATATAAGTTTGCATCGTGTTTTTATTTATATTGTATATAATAAGTAATTCAGAATTGAAAATAGAAATTACTCAAGATTTCACAGAGATCAAAATAGTTCGTGCTACTTTATTTCTTGCAAATTTTACTAGAATTTTAATTCAATAAAATAAATATTTGCTGACTGTTTTAGTAAATTCAGAATTTCCAAGTAATCTTTTTTTGAAAAAATTTAAATGATATTAACCTTACTGTAAGGTTTAAAAAAAAAAAAACCAACTGACCGCACTAGGATTCGAACCTGGGCTTGTCTATGTGATAGATAGAAAAATATTATTTTTACATACAATCACAAACTTGTTAAACCTGTATAACACTGACCTATATGATTTAGAGGGATAGAACTTGCATATAAAGCAAAGGTCTGTCCAAACATAAATATTTTTACTAGAATTTTAAAGTAAAAATCATTATGCAAGGTAAGGTAATTTATGTTTGAAATTCAGTATTAATTACTTCCATTCTTTTACTACTCAAGTGGAGTAAAAATTATGATACTCGCTTTTCTCCGTGAGTGAGTTAGTGAAAAATATAAAGTAATTTTTACTAGAATTATTAAGTAAAAATGGTTATAAATTTTTCTGGCTGAAAGCATAATTTACTCTACGTATAGTAAAATTTAGGCAATTTGGAGTAAACATTACTTTATTATTTCACTATCTAAGGTAATTTATGTTTGAAATTTAGTGTGAATTACTTTTTTTACTAGACGCAAGTGTAGTAACAATTATGAGAATGATTTTCTTAAAGTCTGCAATAGTAGAAGAAGCTACGAATATTTTAGTTAACTTAAAAAAAAAAGTATATAATGCATACATAATATTACTTATTTAATACAGATAAGAATATAATAGTGATAATAAAGATAATGCTGTCATTCATTTCCATTTATTGCAGATTAAATAAACCATTCAGTCGCACAAAACTTGCATTGATTAAAACATAAGGTAAGTGAGTGAATATTCGACACACAAACATATTTCCATAACTTTAATCAAAACAAATAAAAAGGAACAAGAAAACAAAAAAAAAAAGAAAAAAAAATTATCAAATAGCAATAATCTGACTATATTCCATGACATTACCACCACCACCATTCTTTGCTGCGAATCAAAGTCCGTCACGACGCATAAAAACAAAAATCAAAGATTAAAAGCTTTCACGGCCACTTCAACTATCATTTGGAGCACAAATAACCTAAAAGCAAATATTTGGCCACCTACCGCTGGCATAGCTAGTGGCCATAAAACTCTGCGCTAGCGACGTTACGATACAACACAATGGCCCAATACCCTGCCAAATGGTGATTAGCGCGCTTTGATACAGACGGACGGGCGACTGTTGACCGACTGACTGGCCATTCACTCACTCACTCAATAGGACATAGAAATGTTCTGTGTTATTGTTATTGTTTTGTATATATTTTTTTTGCTTGAACATTAGCCTAGCCCCCGCCATTTAAAACCAAATCCTATTCACATTTTCATTTTGTATAGAAAACTACTTTTAATAAACGTTAATGTACAGATTCCTTTTATAGCCATTTTTAAGTTATCCTTTTTTATGGTGCTCTATGGGGAGTATAGATAACACATAATACTGAAATTTGTTTAATATTCTTTTTAAATTGAATCGTTGCGATACTCCGAAACTCAAATATATGATCTGTATATTAGGAAGAACATTCAAAGGGGTGCTAAGGAATCATAACTATTAGAAATTCGAATACTCTATGTGTGAAAAACATTCTGGAGTCAGTTAGGGAAGTTGTCTGTTCTGGAGTTCTGCACAAGGTATGACACCATAGAAATATAAAGCAAAACTCTGCAAATGATGTAAGCTACTTTAAGCGTGTAAGAGCGGAACCTTTATGTGACCCGAGATTATGATGCGATAAAATTACTCAAGGAAAGTATAGCATCGGACAATGATAACATAAACCTAAATTTTTTTGAAGTAGAACTTTTATTATCAAAATATCATTAATGTTTAATAAAAAAAATAAGGGCATAATAAAATGTCGCATGATCGCTATATTAAATTACAAGCAAAAAAAAACTACATATCTCAAAGATCACAGTTTTCCCCTTTCACAGCAAACTTTTATAGGTTATGAGGACTATTTTTTGGAGAAAGCTTTAACGCTCTAAATCCTCCACATATGTGTTCCATTTTTACCCTTTTCTTAAAAAGATAAGAAAATGATACCTGAAACATGGGAATATTTAGTCAAGTCGAAATTTAATCGCGAAAGCCATAAAATCGTCAAAATGAATGAAAACTACTCACATTGCATTTTTGCTACATTTTTTACGCAGTATTCTAAAGTTTGAAGCATTCTTGTGTCTTGACTTTGACCCACAGTGAAATTTTACTGTGAAATATTTTTATAGAACTCTTAAACCCATCATAATCCAGTTTTGAAGAAAAGGGGTCAAAAAGAACCACAAAAAGATGTGATAATGGGTTAATAGATCTGTCACCTATACCTTTATAACTCTGAATTCCGGGATGCCAATCACTTACCTCTTTTCACTCCTAAAACATCAAAAAATCTACATTCACCTTTTCACTCCAACAACATCATAAAATCTACATTCACTTTCTATTGCTTCGGTATTTGCGCGGATAGCTTGCTTCCTATTTTTGGCGCTAGATCTGGGGAATAAGGTGCTGGACAAATTTCTTCGATGCCTGAAAGCGCAATAAAATCGGTCGTGCGTGTGCGCTGGAGCATTATCGTAATGTAGAAAGAAGCGACTTAGCTCCTTTTTTTAGCGTTTTGCCAATAAATTTTGGAAAACCTTGGTAAGCAGGTTTCAGTATACCACTTAGCAGTAACCGTCTGACCTTTTTCGAAAGCAATAGCAGATACAACTTTCTCTCTGGTGAAGTAAACTGACATCATTACTTTTGTTGCTGACTTTTGTTGCTTTGCTTTAACAGGTGGGCTTGCACTTTCTGGGCTCCATACCATGGATTGTTGTTTGGTTTCAGGGTCGTACTTCTAAAAACCATGCTTCATCACCTGTTACAATTTTATTGAAAGTGTTAGACTCTCCGTTTTTGAATTTTTCAAGAAACACTTAGCAAAATGCACACGTGCCTCTTTTTGAGCTTAAAATTCTAGGAACCCATCGTGCAGATTTCTTCGTGTATCCAAGATTATTTTTTAATATTCGCGATACAGCCATGGCATTCGAGCCCAGTTCCTCAGCAATGATTTCCTGGATCAATTTTGGATCTTTGTCAATTTTAGACTACACCAGCGCTACACTTGCATAATCCGTCGAAAATTTTTTCTCGAGGCTCGTCCTCCATAGAAAAATTACCTATCTGGAATCTTCGGAACCACTTTGAAATAGTCACGGGGGATGGCACATTAACTTCAAATGCTATTTGGCGTTTACTAAATATTTCCACAGGCTTGAGCTTACGTCGAAATCCAAAAAGAAAGGCAAACCATATCCCTTGCTACGTTGGCACTGGAGTATCTGCTGACATTGTTTCACGAATTTTACGTGTTCATTTCTCCATTTTGACTGATCTTTCTGAAAATTAAAATGATATATCTTAAAACTATAACAAATAGTAGTACGCAATTTTTTGATTTACTAAAAATTTATAATATGACACTTACTAAGCGAACTTTTGTTAGACCCTCCGTATATTGATGTTCCACTCTTCAAATATTTTGGATGGACATCGTTGTCTTAAACTTATTTAATTTATTTTATTGTTTCTTTTTGTTGTTAGATTAAGTTTCTCAATAGACCTTGCTTAGGTTCCGTATCGAATGCTCTAAATTTTATGTTAAAGAATTAGAAATAACCGAGCATGTTTTGTGCCATTATAATTATCTGGCAAAATCGAGACTAAGCTTCTTTACGGTCAACCATCTTTATTTTCATCAACTAGCCAACCTAAGCTCCGTGAATTTGGAATTTTTGTCTTCATGTATTGTTTTCCGGATGAGCTGGCTCACGTTTAATAAGTCCAGATCTGGAAAACTTAAGAAGAAAGAATCACTCATTTTATCTATGCTTTGGCAAACCTATCCAGCTCCAAACACGCTTCGTATTGTGCTCAAACAAATCAACAGGTTCAGACCCTTTTTATATGCAACATATTTCGAAAAGCGTTTAACAGTCCAATCAGAAAATTTCTTTGCGAAATTTATCATCGCAGGGGTCTACTTCAGAATAGCCACTGCATGAACAATGAGTTCAAGTGCGGAATGTTACATTTTTTTTCGACGCATTCCAGGTGAATGCAGAAAATTGACAAAATAATACTTTCTCCCAGGTATTGTTCCAAGAACATGAAGTTAAATTATACCACGATCTTAGCAGAGATCTAGCAGAGTAATGTTAACATGACGCTGGAGAAAATTTCAGGAGAAATTAATGGAATTTCCAAAATAATCAGACCGCTCGCATCAAACTGGTTTAAATCAACCAATCGTGTCGTTCACACTGA
This sequence comes from Calliopum simillimum, assembly GCA_951812925.1. Taxonomy (NCBI): domain Eukaryota; kingdom Metazoa; phylum Arthropoda; class Insecta; order Diptera; family Lauxaniidae; genus Calliopum; species Calliopum simillimum. Next base: position 34,526,221 of record OX638370.1, read on the forward strand.
CACTTGAAGAAATACTAAGACTTTTGTTGTTTTGAACAGATTACATTATTAGCTACTATCCAAGCATGTGTCATGAGTCATATAGTGGTTGGAGCCTACTGTTCCATGTTTTTTTAGTAAAAAACACCAACATTACGAAAACAAAGCAAAATGCATAGAAAAAAACCAAAAAAATTATTATCGGAAGGCTGGTTTTCGTTATTAGTTTCATTGATCTCCACAATCAAATCATCAGACGAATTTGAGGACAATCGAATAACTTGACAAGCATGCTTTATTTAGCCCTTCCGAAAAATATTTTTTGGGTTTTTCTATGCATTTTGCTTTGTTTTTGTAATGTTGGTGTTTTTAACTAAAAAACATGGAATAGTGAGCTCCAACCACCAATGACTTACGACACATGCTTGAATGGCAGCTAATATAGTAACGTAAATACTAAGACCTTTTACAGACGTTCATCACGGAACCAAATAGCCATTCGCTATAGTATTGCCAATGTTACCAGAGTCATAGTTTAATGAAAGTGGAGCCTTGTTTAATATACTTACAATGTTTGGTTTTCCAATGATCTGTTAGATCCAAATACATTTCCTTTTCCTTTTTATAAATCGCTTCAGTTTCAGTTGAAACTGTGAAATAAATTACTTGAACATTTCTTTAATCAAAACTTTAATAAAAACCCATTACATTCCGGTACCTTTTCTAAAGCAATTGTCTCACTTATGTACACCCTTGTTAAATGCTCGTACACCGATATGGCTTTAAAAAAGGCAAACTTCTCTACTACAAGCACCTATACGGAATACATAGAAACATACGCACAAACAGCGTTGCCATATCGTTTGCATTTAAATGTCGTTTTGTTATTGTTGTTGTTGGTGTTGTTAGTTTTGCACCATGTCTGCTAAAATGTGTCCGTCCGTCTATCTGTCTGTCTGTCCGTGCGTTTTGTCATTCTGTCTAAATATAAAAATAAATATGGCATGTAAGCTTTTGTAGCATTTCAAAAACTTCAAATGCGAAATGTGAATAGAATAACAACAAAAACACCAACAACAACAACAACCATCACAACAATAACAACAAAGGCAAATACAACAACAACAACAAATGTAAATAGTTAGAAGTTGCGCAGATTTAGGTCAGAGTCGGAATGTGCGCCGCATTTAGCTCTGTGGTGTGGTTCTTAATGCAAGAAACATCCCAATGTGCACAAAAACTGATGAGGATCCGTTTCGAACCCGTTACGAGTTCATAAAGGGATATAAAACGTAATCCGCGGTAACGGATCCATTTCGAAACCGAAACGTACATTAAAAACGAATTCAAAACGGATTTGCTCTTAAAAATGTTAATGCTGTATATTTACGGAAAAAAACCGTTTTGATGCGCTTATTAACAATTAAAATAAAATAAAAAGCAAAAAAAAGAAGAAAAATAAAGGATCAAAATCCACCTTTGGTAGGATTCGAACCTGGGTAAATCCGTTTCGAATCCGTAAATACTTCAAATACGAATTCAAAACGGATTTGCTTTAATTAGTTTTGATGATGATGAAAAAAATATTTTTTATTTGTTTTTTTTTTTTGTCTTTTTATTTTATTGCGTATGATTTTTTGTAAACTTTTCAAACTCTGTTTGAACCCAGTGTGCCAAACGGACTCGTTTCGGATCCGTAACGGGTTCATATTTTCGTTCTTTTTATCCGTTACGGAATCCGTTACGTATCCGTTACTGATCCGTTTGCGGGAAGGATTCCTAAAAAAAAAACGAATCGTTTTTTCTTCTTTTATGGATCCGTTTCGAACCTGTAACGTACATCAAAAACGAATTCAAAACGGATTCGCTTTCAATAATGTTAATGCTGCTTATAAAAAAAAAAAGAAAACAGGGTGAAGCGCTTATTTTTAATTTAAAAAAACAAAACAAAAAAAAAAAAAAAAAAATACTAGCCCGGCCGGGAGTCGAACTCAGGCTCCCGGGGTATTACTCTTTCATACACGACACGTTAGACAACTAGGCTACTAACCGATATGATGTTTACTTAACTGATGTAGACTTATTTGATGTTGAGATTTAAAGTTTGTATATTAAACAAATTTCTGTTATTTTTTTATAAGTATTCTGTGTTGTTTTTCTTCCCTTCTTTTGATAAAAAATGTTATATACTCAAATTTGGAATCAAAAACATTTTTTCAAACAGAGTTTGAAAAGTTTACAAAAAATCATACGCCATAAAATTAAAAGAAAGAAAAAAAAAACAAATCAAAAATATTTTTTTCATCATAAAAATTAAATAAAGCAAATCCGTTTTGAGTTCGTATTTGAAGTATTTACGGAATCGAAACGGATTTGCCCAGGTTCGAATCCTACCAAAGGTGGATTTTTACCCTTTATTTTTCTTTATCTTTTTTCTTTTTATTATTTTTTAATTGCTAATAGGCGCATCAAAACGGTTTTTTTCTGTAAATATACAGCATTAACATATTTAAAAGCAAATCCGTTTTGAATTCGTTTTTACATAAGTTTCGGATTCGAAACGGGCCCGCACTGCGGAATTTAATTTTTTTTTATTCGCTAATAAGCGCTTCAAAATGTTTTTTTTTTTATCTAAACAAAGCGTTTTGAATTCGTTTTTGATGTACGTTACGGGTTCGAAATGAATCCGTTACCGCGGATTACGTTTTTTATACCTTTATGAACTCGTAATGTATTCGAGACGGATCCTCATCCGTTTTTGTGCACATTGGGAAGAAATGTTTTTGATTCCATATTTGAGAATATATTTTTTATCAATAGAAGGGAAGGGAAAGAACACAGAATACTTATAAAAAAACAACAGAAATTTGTTTAATAAATACAAACTTTAAATCTCAACATCAGATAAGTCTACATCAGATAAGTCTACATCAGATAAGTCAACATCATATCGGTCAATAGCCTAGTTCAGTAACATCTCGTGTATGAAAAGGTAATACCCCGGGAGCCTGGGTTCGCCTCCCGGCCGAGCTAATAATTTTTTTTTTTTTTTGTTATTTTGTTTTTTTTAATTAAAAATAAGCGCTTCACCATTATTCTTTTTTTTATAAGCAGCATTAACATTATTAAAAGCGAATCCGTTTTGAATTCGTTTTTGATGTACGTTACAAGTTCGAAACGGATCCATAAAAGTATAAAAAACGATTCGTTTTTTTTTTAGGAATCCTTCCCGCAAACGGATCAGTAACGGATACGTAACGGATTCCGTTACGGATAAAAAGTACGAAAATATGAACCCGTTACGAATCCGAAACGAGTCCGTTTGGCACACTGGGATAGGTTCCTATACAACAACATATTTTTTTTTTCAATATTCATATTGTTGTTGTTGTTGTTATTGTTGTTGTTGCTGTAGCCTTTGTGGTTTTAGGGAGTGACACTAGTATTTCATTTCATTTTCTATTTTTTTATTCTATCCTGAATGCTTGACGTTAGGCATATGTTTTGCGTTTGTCGGGATTATTGCGAGCCCTTTGAAAAATCGGTTTTTTTTTTTTTTTGTCAAGAATTTACATTTTACATTGAACTCGAGTATTTGATACAAAAATTCAAGATTCAAATCTTCATTTAATTTTGACACTAAAATATACTGTCTTGTTTTATCAGTGTACAAAAACCAGATTCTAACAAATACTTCAGTGTACTGTATTTTATACAAACAAATACTTCAGGTCAGTGTAAAACATGCGAGTAGAAAAATAACATCCAAATTTTTGATATGGTAACACTTACAAGTATCAACCCATTAGTAACCCAATATTGAAGTTTGTCATACATTTCTGCGAGAGAGAGTGCAGACAAAAAAGAGGCACAAAAAGAGAGGGAAAAACCACGTTTGTCACTAAAGTAGCATTTTGTGGTGTACACTACAACTGCAGTGCATGCCAGTGATCGGCATTCCATAGCTTAATTGAGTTCTAAATTTTCTAAATATCTCCGTCTATCTGTTTCTTTTTCCAATTTACAGCCTTGGCCAAAAGTATAAGGCATTAAAAAAAAGTGAATGCTTCATGTTTTTCTAATTGAGAAATGAATAAATGCTTATCATAAATACGATGCCGGATTCATTAACCATTACATAAAACAATAAGTGGCATTTTTTTAAGATCATGAAGCAAATGATGAGCATAAACAAAAGGCTCGGTTTTTTCGGCTTTTTATTGGTCAATGTTTTTTAATTTTTTTTCGGTACTGCAAGGAAAGAAAATGTTTTAGTCAAAAATTTAACAACTAATTGATTTTACAATGCCAAAAATAAGCGATGCAAGTTAGGAAATCTGTAGTAAATTGTGGTGTGCTTTACACTTTTGGCTAAGGCTGTATCTTCTCTCAAACATAAACTCTCTTTCAATTTGTCGACCACTGGTACATGCACTTAACTGAACTGTAGCAAATCAAACAAGGCAGGTTACTGGACTTTTTTTTTTTTTTTCATATCCAAGTCTCCGAACTGAGGTGTTTGATGAATAAAAAGCGGGTACAAGACTATTAGACGATTCAAAAGCAATGTATTCCACTTTTAGTAAAAATTGTTAGCAACTGATTATGAATATTAGTTTAAAATACAACCGTTGGCTCTTATCAGAGTTTCCAAATGTCTATTAATTCCAAGCAAATTTTGACTTCAGTTTGCCAAAAATGATGAATTCCAAGTTTCGTGTTTTGTTTTTCTTCGAACGGTAAAAATTGGAATACATCGTCTTTAAATCTAGTAGTCACAAGACGTCTTGTACAGACTTCCAATTAAGATTTAGATAAAACTCAGGGCAAGAATCAAACAAGTAAATCGTCGGATTCAAGCAAAAATAGGAACTTTAAGATTTGCTAATGCTTGCCAGCATCTTTCAATGGGCGGGTAGACTGTTTCCTAAGGTTAAATATAGTACGTGATACGCTGTATACCCAATGTTAGCATGTGAAAACCAACCTGATCGTTTTCTTAATTACTAGATGACTTAAGAGTGACTTCGTTCGACTGTTTCCGATCCTCTTTATATGCATGCATGAGTATGTTATGCACAAAATTTCATCTATCCGTGCTAAATAGTATCGGAGATATGACAAATTTTATTTTAAACACTGGACACCGCCTAATTTTCCAGTAGATATTATTTGTCCCGAAGCCTTTAACAAAGCTTTTTTCATTGGTATGTACCAAATATTTTATTTCACTCATCACATCAAATAGTTTCAGAGATATGACGAACTTATTTTTTAATAACCAAATAACCTAAATATGAACCAAACCTCATCAATCTGTCAAATAGTTTCAGAGATATAGCGAATTTTGTTTTGGAGACACGCGCATCGCTCGTTTTTCTGGAGGATGTTTTTATTCCCGATGTTGTTTACATATTTAATGTAATCGAATCAAATTTAATCTATCGCCAGCAAAAAGTTTCAGAGATATGACGAATTATGTTTTTTCGGATCATGGGGCTGACCATTTTTCAATGAATATTATTTGTTTTCTTTTCCCGATGCCTTTTAAATATGAACTGCATCTTATCTCAATGCGCAAAAGAGATAAAATGAGTTTTGTTTTCTCTTGAGTCCACATTTTCTTGTCTGAGGGTGAAGTTTCTCCATTGTCAAATCTCGCCACTTTTAGCAAAGTTTTTGGGTAGACACAATACTATGTATCGAATTTTGTAATGAAATCTGTTATAAGTTTTTTATACAGATGTACAAATGGGGTATGCTCTACTATCCCGCATTCGAAGACGGTTCCCAGAAAAGTGAAGCTATCGAGAATTCCATTGTTGCCAGCCTTTAAAGTTTAGCGATATCTCGATAATTTAAATTTCATATTTTTGGTCTTGGGAAAATTAATTTTTGAGCTGAGAATTTGTGATTCCTGTGGAAGGTTTATAGATCATTTCGTATATCAGAGTGTCTAGTACATATATAGTATTCATATTGTCTATTAAAGTTCCATCCGATTGCTTTTTTGGGTTTTATGAAAAAAAAAGCATTTTTTTGGACCATTGGGTGCAAAAAAAAAAATTTTTTAAGAAACATAGATACAAACATTAATTTTTATATGGTGATAATGTCAAGAAGGATAAGCAGTATGTTAAATCAACCACATGCATTGAACTTTTCTGTGCCGTTCCTTACGTAGTTTCTGTAATTTCACAAAAGTAAATTTTGAACCGGTTATTCCCAACTAACAATATCTTCACAACACTAACCACACGAAAAGTAGGTTAGGCAAGGTGACACAATGAAAAGCTGCTTTCAGTAGTGCTACCTCACATGGGATTCACCACAAACTATAAATGCTATCGTGGATGAAATTAAAAGCGGCAGCGGGGTATGTGAATTGTCCAAAATAAAAACATCAAAATAAGTTTCTACAAACCACTAAAGCATCCTTTTCAAAAATGAAAACACTTTGCTGCTGCTGTTGTCTGTCATCCTATCTAAGTTTCCACATGAAAACTTTAAAATGGAATTTCCGGTTTCTTCCGGCAACTATGTACATGTTTCAAATTTTAAATAAAAACTTTTAAGCCAAGGCTCAAAAAGGATTTGTACATTTCTAGCCAATGTTAAACTGTCAAAATAGAGATTTAAGGAAGAATTTAAAAATTGGAGAAACTTTCTTTTTTTTCTTCAACGCAACTTGCTCCTGCGTTGTTGTTGCTGCTGCTATCAATGTGCCTCCTGGTGACTTACACCGGCTTTCCCAAGGGTAGAGTTATACGAGAAGAGAGGTTGATTTTTCCAAGAGTTAAATACGTAGCCACTTGTCTTTGGCGCAGGGCGCATTTGTCGCTTTCGTACGTTTTCATGGCTGCAAAACTGTCTGCCTTCATAGAACTTTTAAACTTTAGCAAATGGTTTTATGTCAAAAATGTTGCCAGCATAAAAAAAAAAAAACAAAAAAATGAAAAAACAGTAAAAAAGGATAAAAGGCAGCAAGTGAAAACAAAGTATAAAATTGAAACAGAGAGAGCGTTAAGTTAAGCAGCAAAGCAAGTGTAGTAAGTATTTTAAACTTTCTTCTTTGTAAAAAGGCTCTAAAGGCAACGGCGCTGGCTCTGCTGAGATAAGAAGACTCAACTTGGTCAACTTGACGCCTGGCTCTGTTGGCAAAGTTTTTGATAGCTGGATATTTAATGGCTATTTAGCATTTGTCAAATTTTCTTTCATAAATCATGCAGTACGATTTTAGCAAGTTTTACATTTTACCTTTCTCGTTTTTTTGTTTTTTGTTTTGCCATTGAAGCAGACGTTGTCTTGGCATTTGTCCACATTTTTTAATGAAGTGTCACAAATTATCACTGGAAATTTTATGAATTATTCATGTACTTATTACACTCATCTGTGATTATACAGCCTCAATGTGAGAAACATCACATTTGTGTTGTAGCACTTAAGCACACATTAAGTTAATAGTTATGTTAACATTCTTAAGTGGCCGTTCAAGTAATGAAAATTGAAGGTAATGTGTTATTTTTAAGCTGAAATGGAATTTTAGATATTTGTTTAGAAATATTTCACTTCGAAGTTGTTGAATAGTATGTAATTTTGCTATTATCCCTCTTGAAGTTTTTATTTGACTTCATGTGATTTGGCTAAAACTTAAGTTCAGCTGTGCTTTGACTTGACGAGAAACTCTATGGGGGGTTTTTGTTTTTCAGTTCTACAATTAATTAATTGATGATTTCATTAAAATATCCATTATATCTAAATTGTATGTTAATAGTGCAAAGCAAGAGTTTTCACCATTATTCTAGTAGTTTCTATTCAACTGAAGTAACAACACGAACCTTCTTCTTTTCCAATACTTTTTGCTTAAGAGCTCGTTGCCTGTTTTTAGGCTTTATTTTTGAATATAGTGATGGCTATAAAATTATGCCATTTAACTTTTTGAATGGAAAAAAAAAACATTTTTCGTCCACAAATGTATCACAACAGTCCTTTCAATACCAAACGGTTGTATGGTTGCCTATATAACGCGATCCATTCTATCGAGTATAGGTCTTTAAACATTTTCTTCTTACTTACCAACTAAATCAAAGACATTTTTTCAATGTTATACCGATTTAACTTACCTCAGCAAAAAAAATCAGGTATCTCTAAAGTTAGTGCCATCGCATTGCGAAATTTTAGGAAATGAAAAGGCAGATCTATTGGCAAAAAATGGAGCTCTTCTAGAAGCGCAACCCATTAAAATTCCAGCCCCGCTTCAACATTTCTTCTCTTTGAAGAACTAGCAATTGCTAACAGTGGCAAACAGACGCTAGCGCTATAACAAAGCATTTTTGGCCTCGTTTTCACAAAGCAGAATATTCCAAATATATGCTATCCTTGAAGCGGAGTGAGTGCAGTTTACTGACCAGAATTGTGACTGGTCATTGTCTAATTGGGCATCATGTCTATAGATTGGGCATAGTCTCGAACAATTGGTGCAGAAACTGTCACGAGCCTGAAGAAGAGGAAACAGTTGAACATATTTTATGTCACTGTCCTGCTATGGCTAGAACTAGGCTAAAATGCTTTGGACAGCCGTTCTTCAACTTCTTAAAGAAACTCACTAAAATTCACCTAAGTGACATTAAAAGATTCGCTGTACTGACAGGATCCTTCAGTTTGGACAAACATCATACTGAAAGGACCAGAGTTTATGAATAGATTTTAATATGAGAGTTTGTAGTATCACTATAGACCCTTGTGGTCTATGTGTGGCAGTATTGCCACCACCTTAACCTGACCTAACCTAACCTACTTACCAACGGACAATCTGAGAAATTATTGAGAAAGCATTTTCCTACGAACCTGTTTCTGCTACCTATCAAGAGGCATGGCATTCACAGAAACCGCTTTTTTTCTACCCTAATCCACGGCAACTTTCGCAATGGATACTAAAGGGAAAACGCAGTTTCTCTGCATTAACATCAATACATCAACGCTCTGAAAAGACTGTTTTTACCCTATATCCCGGAATCATTACGGTTACTGTTAATAAATACCCTAGATCTGTAATCAAATATTATACGGAAGAGAACTCTACCGTCGGTTGCCAAATTGAAGTAAATGATGGTAAGTGCTTTCCTACACAGTCTTCATAGAGACATAAGACTTAATTGGTGGAAGGAAGTAACGTTCAAAAAACGCCCAATTGTTGAAATGAGATAATGCTCAAATACTATAAAATAACGTCCAAAAAACAAAAATAGTTTTGGCGTCATTTCGTTTTTATTTTTGGGTGTTACTTACCAGGAGGTTAACGAAGAATCGAAGGTAAAATGGAACTTGAGGGATTGTTGGCTAGACATTGTCCCATGTCTGGTCCTAAGCAGCCTTTAGCCACCCAGCGGCAACCCCTGGTAATGGTGGTTGATAATGGTATTATTGACCGCAGTGCCACTGTCGCTACCAGCCAAAGCATGAAGGTGAAAGGGCGTGACTTTTGGAGATATGTTGGATTTTCCCTTTAGTCTCCAATTGTCACGTTATGCATAAAGCGAAGTGGTCAATAGCTATCCAAGATAGGATTTCGAAGGTTTTTCTGAGGAACTTACTTCCACGATCTGTAATAAGAAGTTCGCATATGGCAAAGTTGTCAAAAGCAAATCAAGACAGGATTTCGAAGGTTTCGCTGAGCAATCTTCACTTGGTAACGTGTTCTCACAATCCATGGTAAGTCGAGCCATACATGATAAAGTGGTTATAGCTTCTCTGGATAAGACTTCTTCTCCCAAAAAGCCAAGAGCTTTCTTGAAGAGAGAAATGCACCAAGAAACGTTTTTCCACAATCCATGATAAATCGATATGGGTGATTAGTCCCAGGCTGATCAGAGCTATACTAACAATAGCGTTTTGCTACGAAATCTGACCAGAGATTTTTCTGGTACGACGGCAGTCAATAGCCCTTTGGAGCATCGGGTTCGATAGATTTTCCAACTGAGGGTAGGATAGCCTCACTTCCTTACCACTGGGAGGAATGCGTGTCTTATTGCATGATTCTAAAAATGGAAACCAGTCATCGGCATTATGTTGATGGAAGGTTGCGCCATCCGTCGTTATATTGTACCAAGTATAAAGAACACCGTGAGATTAAGCCATCAAGACAAGTGCTCACGTAAAGCCCAAGAGACTCCTGTCTCGCTATCCAGAATAGGGCGACGTCAGCCAGCTGTTTCAGTTCTTCACACTATTTTACCACCTTTGACTTCGTGGTAAGGCACACCTTTTTTGGTATGAAGACTTTCACTTGGAGAACTATGAAATCTTTAGGAAGACATTCTAAATGACTTAAGTCTGTCTACAAGAAGAAAACACCAGTCATTCAGTTTTGAGCAATTCTTTTAAAACAGACCCGTGCGAAGAATATTCGCTTGGTTTTTTCATTAAAGAAAAAAAAAAAAAAAAACACAAAGGAACAATGGAGATGGACTGAACTCTAAACCTATGAACGTTCTAGTGACCACCCTTGATGTGGAAATCTTCCATAACGTCTAAGCCGGTATGCCGATTTTCATGATTTTTGGAGGGAAGATGGTGTTAGTTCTAAGACAGAATATTAAAAACTTTTTTCAGTAAGCATGGTACGGCTGCTAACTGGAAAAATTGGTTACATGGTAGTTATTGGAACATTTTTTAAGGAATTTTGTACAAAAATGAACTTAATGGTAAGGAAAGAGCTTACTTTTTATTTTGTTGTGAAAATTGTTGCTAAAACATTGGAAGAGCAAATACTACTTGCAACTTTTTCGATTCCCACAAAGCTCTTGAAGGATATTTCACATTGTTTCTGAAATCATTACTAAGTCTTATTTATAGTGTTATGCAATTGAATGTTCTTTTGGTATTATAATTGAGAACTGTGGAACTATACTCATGCAGATGAAATACCTTACAATTTAGAAAAAAAAAAAATCTCAGCATCAAAACCAACAGTCGTACGTAAGAAAAGAGCTTCTACTGTGTTATTCATTCTAATTGAAGCCAAATCGTCGGACAATACAAGGTTTATTTAACCAACTGTGCTTCGCTGTGCGTTGTCTCATCTCCATAAAAGGGTATTTAAGAAAACGTGACTTAAACCAATGGGACAAATAAAGCAACAACAACAACAATCCACAGATGGAAATCCAAAATAGAACTTGGTTAGGGTAAACAAAAGAAAATTGATGCACACGTGATTAAAAATCATGGAACCCAATTAACCTTGTATGGCGTGCAGTACCATAAATGGGAGCAAATGTTTTTTGTTGTTGTTGTTTTTGTTGTTGTTGCTGAAACCAAAAGAAAATTACATTTTAAATGAAAAACCAACTCAATCCATGTAAAACAGTTAAAACTGCATTGTAGTCAACTTCATCTCTCCGTGTCTCTGTCTTTGTAAGAAATCTCAACTTCACCTTCAAAACCACAACAACAACAACAACAACATGAACATGTGTTTCAACTTTTTTCCAAAGACAAACATGCTCCACTTGGTAACAAGAAATCTGAGCACATGCCAAACTTGGAGACTTCGTAGACAGTAATTGAAACCACGGAAACATTGCGAGGGAAAAAAATCAAAACAAAAACAAAGCAACAAATTGTTTCGTCTTTTTGTCGTTTTTTCTCTTTTTTGCTGATGTACGCGATGTTGTAGGTACACTGTGTGACATATGCAATTTGCATAGCGGTGATACGCACACATAAGTGTGCAAAAGGGTGCCTTCAAAAGTAATCGAATACCCACCCATCGCTAGAGCTTCTTCTTTATTTCTTGGGTGAGCAAAGGTCTAAAATGTATCGTCGCCATTGAATATCATCTTTCACGGCGACTTTGATTCCCTTCTCGCAAAGACCTCTTTCAGTTGACAGTTGGGTCCATCACGTTCAGTGCTGCTGCGTTGATTCCATTACTTGCCGGAGAATGTTGCGTATTCGTCACATCTGATTATTATTATTGCGATTTTCACGCTGACTTTGATTTTCATCTCCAATGACCTTTTTGTGTAGTTTTTGGACCATCACTTTCCTTAATGCATTGTAACTTCCACTCAAGTGCTTGGCTGCAGAGTTTACTGGACGCTTCTCGGGAATTATCCGTGGTTCTCCATATCCAATCGAGATATAGATTGCCAGCACATCATCTCAATTTCTTGACACTCCTAAGAAAAGCACGAAGCTAATGTTTCTTCGACAACTTATTATTTTTCGCGAGGGAAATTGGGGGAAACATTATTCTAGCAACCTAGAATAAAACTTGGGATAAATGCGAAATAAAAGAACGACCGTTTTAAAAATATACGCGGTGTTCTTTACTGCACGAATAACAATACAGAATTGAACTTAGAGTCTAAACCTAAGGCTAAGAAAGAGCGCCAAACCGCCAGTGTTGCCATCGTCGGTCAAACTTGACGAAGACTGAAGTGTGCACAAATATGCGCCAGTAGTTCAGGCTGCAAGTATAGCAGGAACCACCATTAGAAAGAAAATGCGCCAGATACCAGCTGCATAGAGGGAGAAGAAAATGCGCCAGATATCGGCTGCAAATACAATTTCACAATTCAACAGAACAAAATGCGCCAGCTAGCGGCTGCACCCACAATACCTGTGGGTGCTTTGCTATTGGCCGCGCAGTGCAACCTTGCTCGGTTCGAATATCCGCGACCCGTACTCTATTATCGCTAGTGAGATACTTTTTTGGTATCATTTGCCATGCATTTTGAGCAAGATTATCCTCTTTTACAACGAGCAAGTCATTTACTTTAAGGTCTTTTTGAGGGACTTTCCACTTTTCGCGTCGATGCATTTCTTTGAGGTATTCACTTTCACATCTGTGGTAAAAGTGTTGTTGCATCGGCTTTATTTTCAGCCACCGATTGACGATTTTCGAAGGCTGATCAGTTCTTTCCGGGCCACCGACCAAAAAGTGGCCAGGGGTTAGAGGCTGAAAATCATAAGGATTTTCTGACATGGCGTTAAGCGGTCATGAATTTATACACGATTCGATACGACTAAGTAGTGTGAGAAATTCTTCAAAAGTATATTTCATACTTCTAGGCATTTTTTTAAATGAGTTTTAAAACTTTTGATTCCAGTGCATTCCGTGCTACCACATCATTATGAGATTGGCTTAGAAAAGTCCGAAAATTCGTACCAAAAGAGCCTGTGAGGCTCCAACAAAGTTTGTGCCATTGTAAGAATTCACATTCGTTGAACAGCTATTATATATCGTCTCTATTGATTTCGATCTTTTACAATAACATTGATTCCCTTCTCCAACGAACTCTTCAGATGAGTTTTGGTCCATTACGTCCAGTACTGCCTTGTAAATTCCATTCAAGTACTTGGCGGTAAACTACGCAAAGTGTTTTCCAGAGAATTTAACGGATTCTCCACATATAATCGAAATATCTATTGCCAAAGCTTCCACTTCATTTTCTCAAACTCAGTTTCCTAAACCTCAGTAGATGGTTTCCGGAGAAATCATTTTATCAAAATATATATTCCCAGAACTTTTCCTTTATTTAGAAACTCTTTTTTTTTGATTTGTAACGATGGCTTTGATTTCCTTATCCAATGATCTTTTCGGGTAATTTTTTACCAATACGTCCAGTATTATCTTGTAAGTCACTATCAAGTACTTGAGGGCAAAGTTCACAGGGCTGTTTCCGGAAAATGAGTACGTACTTCCACTCTTGTCAAAATACTCATTTCCAGAGATTCCTCTACAACAACTGAAATTCCTGGAGAGGCTATATAGTTAAAATGTATCGTCTTCGTTGAATATGAGTTTTTCCCATGGCTTTCCTTCCCTCAAAGGCCTTTAGGGTAAATTTTGTCGTACTGTCTTATGAATTCCGCACAAAATCCTTACGATTAGATTTTAAGCTTTCCGAAAAGTGTATTCGATCCTTCACATCCAATCGAAACATCCATTGCCAGAGCTTTTTTTTCATTTCCTGAAAATTCTTGGGAGGGCATAAAGCTACTTCTCTTAAAGACCTTTTCAGGTGACTTTTGGTCTATCGTGTTAGGCGCTGCTTTGTGAATTCCATTCCAGTGTCTCGCGATAAACTTCTCTCAATGATTTTCGGAGAATATGTCGAATTGTTTCTATCCAATCGATGTATTCATTGCAAGAGCTTTCTCTTTATTTCTCTACCGTTCGTTGAGCGATTTCTTGAGGTTGTGTTTGGCCCTTCACATCCAATCAAACATTTTATTTCCTGAAACGCCTTGTGAAAGCATAAAGCCAACATATATCGACTCCATCGAATGCAATCTTTTACGTTGATCTTCTCTTTCTTAAAGACCTCTTCTAGGAGGCTTTTGAGCCAACACATTCATTATTGCCTTGTTGATATTCTATTTAAGTGTTTGGAGACAAATTTTGCTGCGCACTTCCCAGGAAATTTATACGATTCTCCACGTTCAATCAAAATATCCATTGCCGGAGTTTTGTCTTTATTTCCTCAAACTTTTTTGGGATGTGTCGTCTCCATTGAATGTGATCTTTTAAGATGCCGTTCCTCTCCTGAAGACTTTTTTAGATGGCTTATGGTCTGTTACGTTCAGCAATTCCGTACCAATTTCACGAGGCAAACTTCACTATGCGATTTCCGCAGATCTGTGCTATCCCTCCCCATTCTCTCATGATTTTCTTACCGAAAACTCTTGTGCTCGTTTTTTTTTGTATCACCCTAGCATTAAACCTTTACATACATATCAACTCAAGCGCGAAATACAAAAAGTGCACGTAAATATTAAATGTTATCTGTGATATTGAGTTTTAATTTACGCCTAACACTTTACTTTTTTTTAAACTTTTGCGAGTTGTTAACATTTTTTTAAAATTTATTTTCAGTTTTTTATTTTTCTGTTGTTTTTTATGTTTTTTTGCGAAAACCTGTTGAGCAACCTGCCTGATATATGTACATATGTTGGCGGAATGTACGTATGCAATTATTAGAGATACGATATCTATGTACATTTTACGGACTAAAATTGCTTAGAGCAAAAAAGAAAACCCGTTCACTTGGAAACCTACAATGCCAGTGGAAGTACCTACAAATTGGCACGCGACACGACGATATTAAATGACACCTTTCAATGGTTGTGGCAACACCAAGAAGTAAGACAAAAGCAATGTAGGGCTATTGGGTTGGATAGAAAATGTGACAATCTATCGATAAATGACTGAGCGGAGGAAGAAGCGATCGAATTCTGTTATAATTTAATTGGACTTTAATCAACTGGTACATCTTTCGAACTAAATTTCCGGTATTTGTGTAAAATTAGTTGTTTTGTCATAATTAAAGTTCCAAATCTACCGGGCACTAGAATAACTTTGCAAAACAATGTAAACACTTAATCTTAAACAGAACTGAAGTGTCTTTTCCTCTTATACTTTACACATAATCCCATAGTTGGAAACTTCTCAATGGTTCTCACCCACATCAGCTATGCGAAGTTTCTTGTAGTAAGCAACTTGCTCGGTTTTACAGCAGCTACATAGCATTCGTCGTATGTGGTCTATAGTTGCTTTTGCTTATACTCATTTTGCACGAAATATTCGCTATGTACTCTACGAACCTTCTCG
Organism: Calliopum simillimum; assembly: GCA_951812925.1. NCBI lineage: Eukaryota > Metazoa > Arthropoda > Insecta > Diptera > Lauxaniidae > Calliopum > Calliopum simillimum. The sequence goes on from OX638370.1 coordinate 34,541,819, forward strand.
TCGCGTCTAGTGGGTGCTTTTGCTTATTTCTAAACTCGTTTTAAGTAGTTTGTTTGGTTGCTCTTTAACTATTACTACTAAAACTATTCACTGGGTCATATCATGAATTGAGAATTTACTCTCGGACTCCCTATACCTCTCATACAGCACTATATGATATCCATCCAAGGACTCCCACCTTATACTTGTTTTCCAAAAAGTTATATACAAAAAGTATTTATATAGAACAATGCCAAAAAAAAAAAATAGTTTTAAACTACTTTGGAACAGATTTTATACTTTTCTGGTATAAATTTCAAACTTTTTTTGGAAAAAAGTAAACTATCATTTTTTAGTGTGTATATCCCCGAAACTAGATCCGAGCGGCATTAATCCAAAATTATCAATTAGAATAACAATGTTATTGGTGCTTAAATTCCTGGAGTAGATGTTAAAACATATGTTCAGTAGGACTCACCTAAGGTATCTACATATGTATGAAACGACCAAGTACTTCAAGAGAATCAAGAAACACGTTTGTCAGATTTTCACAAAAATATGAAGGTTCCAGAGATCTACTTGGCAGAACTCGTAGAAACCATCAGCAATTTTGTAGATATACTTTGATTTGATGGTTTTTAATAAAATTTAGATGTTTATATCAAGGGTGTCAGCGTAGAACAAAAGTGAGCCAATTTTGGCTCGACTACAACAAAAATAATATTTCAATATTATGCAAATTTCGCGGAAATACAACAATCACAGAAATAATTTTTGTTGTTATTTTTTAAGCTTGTCAAAATTTCGCGGAATTAAACATTTATGAAAAATTGATTTTGTTGTTTCGCATAGAAAAAAACAACAAATAATTTTTCGTGTGTGTTGTAGTTCTCAGAATTTTAAGAAATTATTGAAATATTGTTGTTGTTATAAACGAGCCACCAAGAAAACAACAAAAAAAAAAAAAAAATTTTTTCTGATTGTTATCCTTCGGGGAATTTGAATTTGTTGTAAAAAAAGAAAATTTTGCGCTGACTGCGCTTGGCTCAGTGATTTTAAAACGCTGACACCCTTGGTTTATATTTTGCTTATCTATAGGGGAAGAGTGCTGCTTGCGGCCATGGATCGGGTGTGGGCACCCCCCCGTAACTTTCGGCAGATAACAAATGCGGCTGTTCTGAAAAATGTTAAGCGTGTGTTATGACAGCACGAAGTTTTTGTGCATTTACCGGAGAAAACAGACGCATTTGCTTTGTGCTGAGAAAAAAATAATTTTTGAATAAGTAAAAGTCAACAAAAAAGTTTTTTCCAATCATTTTCCAAGTGCGAAAAATCGAAGTGAATCAATCGAAGAGCTGAATGTAATCTATATATATGCAGTAAATTTATTATATTTTGTGATTCAAACCCGAATGCAACCAAAATGCTTACACAATACAATGTGCTTATTGCTTTTCAAAGTAGTTGTCAAAGTCTAGTGTGGGCCCAGAATTGGTACAGGTGTGGGCATCCCTATTTTTTTTATTTAAGGCGGTTGCTTTACTGAAATATCGTCGTGTATGCTAACATTACTAATTTAAATGATGTTCTTATGCCTTTTAACGCATTTTAAGTAGAAAGGAAAGAACCAATATTCCCTTTAAAGATAACGTAGAAAAAAGTTATTTTCATTAAGTGTGGGTGGTAAGGTGGCAGAGCACTTTGCAAAAAATCTCGATATTGAGTTCCCAGACAAATAGACTGAGGAGCAGATGGCGGGCATGGATTGGTATAAAAAATTCATGCTTAGCACAAGAGGAATGTCAACAAGGGCTAGAAATAACGTCACCTAGCCGGCTTAGCCTGCGAAACAATTGATCTGGCATTGACGCCAAGGACAATTAAGTCTGGTTTCAGGGCAACAGGCATGATGCCATTCGATCCAGACGTTTTCAGTGACGCTGATCTTGTTGAAGCCGTTGAGCAGAATTTGTTGAATTTGTGTGAGTCAATGTTTCCAAAATAGATTAATTTTGCTTTTTTCTCCATTTGATTGCGTTTTACTTCATATTTTCCCATTACTAGCCGATTTTCTAAGTGTGCCCACAACCGAATCAAAAACTTTTTTTGTCAAAAATGATCACTTCACTAGGTCTCTAGCTTAACATTGATACTTATATGTCTGCATAATATACATTTGGTCAAAAGTTATGAGTTTAAAACAAAAAGGTGTCCACACCCGGCACTCTTCCCCTACTTTTTTAATTTTATACAACTTTTCGATAGCCTGTTTCCACCGAAGATATGTTTAGTGATTTAAGTGGAATTTGCATTCTCGAAGTAGATATTTACGAGTGCAATTGGTCTCTTGAAAATAAATTCCCTTCTCGAGAGGAAATCTAGCGATAAATTCATGATAGTACCCACTAAATAATTTTTCATAAGATTACGCTGTTGATTGTCAGTTAATGAGCTTAACTCAATCCACACTAGATGGCGCTGTTTACAGAAAAGTCTTATGAATATTCACTTTTATTATGTTTCTCTTTTTCACTGTGAGATATACTATATAAACTGGAATTTCTTAAGCTTTAATATAATGAAATAACGGCACAGCCACTTGTATTAAAATATCAAGTAACTAACCCATTTTCGTAGTTGACACTTAAATGCAACATAAATTTTGTCCCACTTAAAATTCTCATTCTAAAGAAGAATTTAATTCCTACTTTTTGCACGTTTGAAAAGGATAACAAAAAACGTTCGCTGGTCACACGCAAAAATTCGCCCAAAATGGACATTCGCTGGATGATGCTGCGAACACACAAAATTCACTGGTGCGCAAAATTTAATGCAACCGTTGCGTTGGAGTCGGTTGCCTGATGTCAGCGCCAAAAAAACCAAAAGGATTACGTTACATTTCGTCCTTTCGTGCACATTTTAATTGCTACTCGCTAACAAAGTTTAGTCGCACAAAAATGCAGAGTTGCAGCAACAAAAGTAAAAACTCGGTCGTTAGAGAGATGTGGCGGACGTATGGTTTTAAAGGGAATTATTAAGTGATCGGCGTTGAGTCAGACAGAGGTTGCATAACAGTCAGCGAACACTCACAAGATTTGCCATGCGCGCCAGTTAATTCCTCTATGCTGCAGCCTTTTGAAATGATAAAAGCACCGCCATTTGCTACTTACGGCAAAACACTGTCGTCGAAGTGCTGGTGTTGCCATTTCCATATTTTTTTTCCATTTTCTCTCTCAATGTCATAGTTAAACTTTTCATTTTCTATTTGAACTGTAAATTGGAAAATATTTGCATCGTTGACCGATTTTTAATTTGATTTCGAGTAGTTGCGATTTTCTTCTTCCTCATCTTCTTTTTGCGATTAAACGTTTGCCAATAAATGGCTTGGCTGAAGAATTGTTGATTCAGTCGTTTAGGAAATTGGATTGTGTGCTCAGTGTCTCGGAAAACCTAATGTAGCTGAGTGTGTACTTTTTTCTTGCGCACAGATTTAAATAAATTCTTTTTTAGTATCATAGTAATGGAACAGAATGGGTTGCATAGTTGTGAAAGAGTTTAATAATATGACAGAGGATGGATTCGCATTTTAGGTTAAGGAGTTTTACTTTGAATGTGTACTAACTGGCTTCATTATTTTGAATTGATTTTAAGAAATCATCTTGACTCTCAACATTTGCATAACTATGTTTTTTGCTGATAAACCTTTTTGTGAAGGAAATTTTGCAATTTATAAATATTATTATATCAGTTATCCAATTTATGGTTTGAAAGAGTTGACTATGCTAGACCTACCATTAACAAGAAATATGGCTTGATGTATGAACTTAGGTAACAAGCAGTATCAAAAATATGATATGCAGATCGAAAAATATCGTGAAGTGTCAGAAAAAATCGAAAAAAATCCGAAAGCTTTCGAATGACATCCAAAATATCTCATAAAAATGAAAAAGCAACAAATTGTGTTATAGTATCGAAGAATTTGATTAACTGTCATAACTTTAATGGAGCGTTTTTCGGGCTCCAGCGTTTTTTACCGTCTCTATCTGTTTCATATCCATACAATTTATATGGAGCATGCTGAAACAGAGACGGTAAAAAAAAGCTAACGATAGAATAGCGCTCCATTTTGGGTATGGCTATAAGATAATAGCATTCCGGAAAATCTAATAGAAAAGAGTAAATGGGTCATTCCATTCTAAAACGGAAAATGAGAAGAAAACAAAATTTAATCCGATTACCTGCATTTTAACAATATCATAATGTAAAATGTCCACTGTTTACTTATCTCTAAAATAAGTTTTAAAAAATTATAAAAGAGGACATTTTTTAGCATAGGGGAGATGTGTGTACCTTGGTCCGTTTTTCAGTTTTTTCAATGTACTGGATTTTCCAAAAAAGTGTCTTTAGTTTTTTGATTAAGTTATATTTCTACAATGCTTGCAGCATCAAATGACGTGACAATGATATTTCTATGTCTTACCATTGAGTAGAAATATTACTTTTTCCGTTGCAATCTCAAACGGTCCAAGGTACACCATGCAATTGTACCTTGGACTATTAAAAATAAAAAAGAATACATTGTATTTAGGTAATAAATTATGAAAGAACCATTTATTATGTAATCAAAAGTAACATTATTTTCAATAAAAAAAAATAAATGATCATAAAAAAAATTATAACACAAAAAAGTGCATTTAGTAAAAAACAATTAATTAAACAAAAATGGTTGCAAATAAATACATAAATCACGTTAATAATAATATTAATATTATACTGAGAGGCAATTATGGCTTCCTAGTTGCCCGTCGAAAAAGGCTCGATGGTCAATAAGCATAGGTCCAAGGTACACACAGACAGCATGTTTTAAAAACTGTCAACTACCATAACGTCTATTAATGAAAATACATCTAAAACACACTAAAAGCTTAAAACAATAACTAAACTTCCTTCCTGATGTTGTAAAACTGAAATATTTCAAGTAAGTTTCTCACAAAACGTTTCTTAGTTTACTCCAGTAACTAATTTTTACACACCAAAAACACTTTTTCCGTCACTTTTTATACACGCATACAGCTTGACGGTCTGAAGTCTACCAATATGAGTCACCGGTATGAGTGGAAAATTCCATAGAAGAACATTATCGTACACGTGCAACTGGTGAGTGGCAACCGACACTTGGACCGAGGTACACTCGGACCCAGGTACACACATCCCCCCTATATGTCTCAATTTGGCTCAGTTTATACTTCATAATCAACCATGAAATTTTTATTTCTTATGAGACATGGTGTTTTACTTCAAAACTTATCATTACGATATCGATTTTTATTTTAAGAGATATGACCCACGTTTCTTTCTGAATTGGTATCTGGAGACCTTCAGGTACAATACCCCATTTTCCATAGAATCGCTCATGTGGCCGTTTGTGAGAAATCTCATTTTAAAAATTCTACAAAAATTTCTATATATAGGGTGTTTTTTTAAGACTGATAGAACTTCAAATTGTCAAAAATAACACAAAAAATTAAATCGTCCAATCGCCCGAAATCATTTTGAAATGTTAATGTTATTTATGTATTAATTTTGATTACAATAAAATTTTTTGAGCTATTTTTTATAGTTTCAAATTCTAACGTGCTTAAAAAAATACCCTATACTATAAAGCGAAAAAATTGTAAAAAATAAAACAAACCAATAACTACTTAGTAAGGATATAACCTTTGGCCTGGTCAAACATTAAATACCCTACACTGCAGTATTTTTAAAATTTTGCTCATATGGGAAGTGCCACGCCCTCTTATTTGTAGTACTTAGCGCCTGGATGAAATTTAGTTGGATTATCTCAAAAAACTCTTTCAGTACAGCATTTTGAAACTTTTGCTCATATGGGAGGTGTCACGTCCTCTAGTACGATTTCACCCAGTTTTCGCTCAGAGCTTGCATTTATAGTTGCTAGTGTCTGAGTAAAATTTACTTTGATTATCTCAAAAATCGCGTTCTGTAAAGCGTTTTGGGGCTTTTGCCTATATGGGAGGTGCCACCCCCTATTGTCCTATTTCACTCAGTTTTTGCTGAGAGCTTGCGCTTATAATTCGTAGTATTTTTGTGTATATTGGTTGCATTGTCGTGGAAAATACTCCCAAAGTTGGATTTTGAATATATTTTTTGTATGCGCGCACACTGGTTCAAAATCACTAAAAGCTGGCCAAAAGTCGAAATCATTAAAGTTTCGAAACGAAATTTTTTAACTGGGGGTTTTTGAGGTCGCTGATTATGAATTTGATGTTAAATTTTTAAAGACGAAAATGGCGGATTCAAAATGGTGGACGAATTGCATAAATATTCAACCAAATCCAACAAAAAAATTTACTAGGTGCTTCAGAAAAAATCGCGCCAAAGAAAAAGGGCAAAAAAAGGCACCTCAATTTTTTTATATGTGTTAGAAAAGATTTCAATCTTCTTAAATCCAAAAAATATTGGTAGTTTGACGTGGTATAAATTAGTTTTGGGCTTTTTTCATGACCATTGTATACTGATTTTGTGAAATAATTTGATTTTAAGTTAATCATAATTACCGTTAAAGTATAAATTATTGCAAGTTTTGAATATAAAGGTTCGATAGTATTTTCTTCTACAAAGAGATTCCATATTCAAACATTAAAATCGGTTCAGTTTTACAGTAACCACACAATTTTTACAGTGAACACTTAATTTTTACTTTTAACTCACAGAATTTTGCGTCTGAGAAGCGTACTTTTGGAGAGATCCCAAGAGCATTGTAGAAATACCTGGATCTTTCTTAAAAAATGTTTGGGGTCTATGATTATCTGTTAGACAATACGGTTCATAAAAAGTTAGTTAAAAAAACTTTTTTTTGTTACTTTTGGCCAGCTTTTAAGGATTTTGAACCAATGTGGGGCGTTAGACGTGTCCGTTTGACCGATTTTGCTCTTTTTCAATCCCACGACTTAGCTTTGAAATTTCATTGAATTATCTTGCACAATTTTCCCAGAAAAAGTATTTCCACACCCCGCCAGCCAGCCAGACGGACATAGCTATATTGACTCGGGAGGTGACGCTGATCAAGAATATATATACTTTTCTATATTTACCACGCCTGCTTCTCTGCGTTTACAAACGGAAGGGCAAAGTGAATATACCCTGCGTGAAGGATTTAAAAACTGGAATAGTCAATTTAGATGTATTTTTTAATGCTGAATTTGAATCCGGCACCGAAACTTCTCAAGATTTTGAGATTTCCTAACTAACCTAAATGTGCAAAAAACACTGTTTTTGGCTATTTTTGAAGTTTTGTAAGCTACGTATATAATAATTTCTGGCCATAATTCTTGATAGAGTTTTTGAAAGAACTAGTTTTGGCCTACAAATCAGATAGTGCCAGAAACTTTTTAAAAAATTTTTTAATCTTTGGAATGGTATACAAAATATCTGGTAGAGTCAAAAAAGTAACAAAAACCATTGGAAAAAGTAAAGAAAAGGTACTGATAAAGTTGATGGAGACCGAAGAGTAACAGGTAATATTGAAAAAATCGACAAAAGTTGAAAACTTTCAAATGATATATGAAATATCTAAACGAACGGAAAAAGTATCAAGAAGTATGAAAAAATGTGGAGAAAGTGCAAAGAAAAATCGATAGAAATCGGAGAGTATCATAGAGACTCAAAAAATTCTAAAACTTTCGCATAACAATAAAGTCGAGTTATATCAAAGGTGTTTAGAAAGCGGATTATTGTCACAAAATTTTTATTACGATTAAAAATTTTATTAAAATTAAATAAAGGTGAGTAGTAATGATAAACTCGATTCCACACAAAATATCCAATAAAAAAAATATTCATAAAAAAAAATGTCCACAAAGAAAATTCTGATACAATTCAAGAAGGGTATTATTTTTCAATACGATTTTAGAACACATTCGATTTTTTATTTTTAAATATTTTCGATAATCACCGAACAATAGAAAAGTATCGAAAAATGTCGAGAAACATTAAGACAATACTAGATTATTGTATTTATGAATTAATTTTGGTACTTTTGGACATTTTTAGTACTTTTTTGCTATTTGGTTCAAAATAGAAAAGTTAATTTCTCGTCCCTGGAACAATAGCAAATGTGAAAGGTGAGTAGTAATGATAAACTCGATTCCACACAAAATATCCAATAAAAAAAATATTCATAAAAAAAAATGTCCACAAAGAAAATTCTGATACAATTCAAGAAGGGTATTATTTTTCAATACGATTTTAGAACACATTCGATTTTTTATTTTTAAATATTTTCGATAATCACCGAACAATAGAAAAGTATCGAAAAATGTCGAGAAACATTAAGACAATACTAGATTATTGTATTTATGAATTAATTTTGGTACTTTTGGACATTTTTAGTACTTTTTTGCTATTTGGTTCAAAATAGAAAAGTTAATTTCTCGTCCCTGGAACAATAGCAAATGTGAAACGAGGAGAAAACAAAAAGCATGAAGTCTGTGTCAGTCAGCTTTTTGTCTTTCTTTTTGTGCTTTATCCTCTTTTCAGCTCTGTGTGAGCGCGTATTTCGTCGTTGTTAATATTGAAAAATTTGCATTAAATTTTACCTGGCTTAATGGCAAAGTATTAAAATAATTTTAACTTTGTGCAGATTTACATACAAATAACTTTCTAATGGTGTATCATTCAAGGTCGTGCTCCATTTCTAACATAGTAAAAAAGGTAGGACAAATTTTTTTCATGTGTAATAATATATAGACATGTAGCCAACTTCCGTGTTAACTCTTGTTTGCGTCTGTTGGAAAAAAAATTGCAAAAATAACTACATATTTAATAAGTTCAATATAAATTTATCAAAATATCGAAAAATGTTGGTTTAGTCAAAAATATTGCCGTATATTGTTTCATCCATATTAATACTGCAAGGCTTAGTTGAGGAAATTTGTATAGAATTAATAAGATGCCTTGGGAACTTTCTTCACTCAAATCCATGTGCTTTAAACAATTTTATCACACAAGTTATGCATATTTAAAGATATCGCCAGTGTGTCAAATTTTATCAAATTATCTTGCATCATATTATTGATTCCATGGACAGACAGAGACACTGACGTGGACGTATTGACTTAGAAGTTGAAGCTGATCAAGAGCTACATTGGCAAACAAGTTACTTAGATGAGATTTTGGTTTCTTTTTTTAAATTTAACTTTTGTTTGTCATTGGTCTCAAGTGAAACTTTTGTACAAAAATTGTTAATCAAAACAAAATTGTCGCAAGTTTACTATAATGCATGCGGATGTCATCTGCAAAAAAATTAAATTTCTCAAAAATTGCAAAAGACAGCAACATGAAATTATTAAATTAAACTTAAAATTCTTTGTTTTACAAGAATCTAAAAAACTAAAACGAACACCAACTGACATTTTGAAATCTTTTGTCTAAAGTTCTGTAAGCAATTAATTTACAAAATTTCACACAAAATGAGTAAAAATTTGTTATTACTTTTAAGAAACTTCAGAATGATATGAAAGAAGATTGTTAACAGGGGAAAAGTGAAAGAAATTGTTAAGATAACAACATCTAATTGACACATAAATAGAAAGAAACATAAACAGAAAACTAAATGTTTTCCCATTAAAATTTCACCCCATACCAATTTAACATTTTTTGTGTTTTTTTTACACAAATTGGCGCTATGTGACACACCCCAATTCATAAACTCAAAACTAAACAGCGCCACTTAGGAGCAAAAACAAAAAAAAAAAAAAAATCAACAAATTACTGAGGTTTTTGTTGCGAAATTTTTCAGATGCTTGGGGGGATGGGGGCGAAAATTATCTACTGTATATAGCATAACATTCTCATTAACTGCAGCTGAAAAGGAGGTGACATTGTTTACTCTAATTGAGATGTTAATTTAAGTGCTGCTCGCCATGCGATAAACAAAAACAGCAACATTTTTGTTTCGAGAAAAAATATTTAATACCCTGTGGCGAAATAAGGAACAAATTGTGCAGGGACTTCTATGTACGTTGCTTTTTATCCGTATGAAACTTTGACATTCAAGTCCAACAGTATGAGGCTGCACCAAAATCAAGCTGAAAGCACCCTCAGCCATTTTTGATGTTTCAATTAAAATTTTTTAGAAGGATGCGCTGCTTCAATACAGAACTTCGCAGCCTTGCAAGGAGTTGATCAAGGGCTCCTCGTGTAGCTTAAAATTGTAACACGAAAGCATTTAACACAAAAATTTCTATAAACATCTTTCATTCAATAAATTCCTTATCTCTGATGTTTCATTAAATTATATACAGTGTATCCACTGTCAAAAGTGTCCCCTCCAGTTATTTAAGTAGCGCACACTTAAAGCTTAAGTGTTAATTGCTTATGCTTTCGGGGTTATAACTGCAGGATTTTGCCGCTGCTGCCGCTGACCCATACATTTAACTTACGTTATTTGAATTCTTTTATATAAAGCATTTCCTTTTACTTCTCTTCTTTCAAGAAGTTGATTTGTTACATTCAAAAAAAGGATTTCATTATCCTTTTTCTTCTCCATTTCCTTCCTCTCTGATGTGACAAAATGGCAACTTCTTTGTAAGTGTTGCCACTGTCAGTGTTGTTGTTTTTTTATATTGTTTGTTTGTCTGTTTATGTAGCTGTTTTAGTATGTTTGTGTGTGCGTGTGTGTGTGTGTGTGTCAGTGAGTCTGTGTATATTAGGGGGAAAAAAGTCTTAAAAGCCCTCAAGTGTTTTTGTGCGTTTCATGTTGCATTGAAACGAGGTTAAGTGGTGTGAGCGAGTGTCATGCATGTGCAAAACTGTGTGTGTGCTTCTGTTCTTATGGATGTTTCGAAAACTAATTATTATGAAGAATATTTTTCAATAGTTGAGAAGAATTTCAATACAAGAATTTAATATTTTTGGATAACTTCTTCTACTTTCTTTCTACTTTTTTGATTGTATAAGATATTCGATGACACGAAAGTTTTAAACTCTTGTCAATTTTTTAAATTTTGTTGATATTTTCTGATATAAACTGGTATTTTTTGATCTCTATCAACTTTTCCAATACAATGTCTCTAAATTTTTATTATTTTATTTATTATTTTTATAAATTTTTCATAAAGTTACTGATACTAACTGAAACTTTTGTTTTTCCAAAACTTCATCATTATTGTGTCGCTACATTTTTGAACACTGCTTGATACTTTTCGAATTTGTAACGAACCTTTCTGCCAGCGATTTTGCTCGCCGGTGGCCAGGGGTTCGGCTACAAAAATTTATAAAAGAAAAGGACGGCCCACAGTGCGTTGAGCCCATACAAGAAATGGTCAAAAATAGAAGGAGTGGTTAGATATCGATGAAATTTGGTATTATAAGTAATTTAGGGTCGCTGAGCTCAAAAATGATCTCAGACTTGTTGTGAATTTTATAGTTTTGCTAAAAACCAGGTATTTAGGACGATTTTCTTAAGCTCTATATATAACGATGATGAAAAAGTAATGCTTAATGTTAACAAATGAAATATACGTAGTAGAAATAATGTTTTTTGTACTTCTGAGACCATTTGTGTTAATAAAAACAAAAAAAAAAAATTTCTACATAAATTTTATATTTCATGCAAATTTTTCCTTTTAAGCATTTCTTAAAAAAAGAAAAAAAATATTTGTAGGACGAAGTAGGAAAAGTTATTTGCAGTTCTTGATTATATAGAATCCGTACTAGTAGATTAAAAAAAAAAAACGGCACTTACTTTTATAAGATTTGTTTTTTTTTTTTTTGTCATCGAAATTTGTCAATTTCTGAAGTTTTTCATTTGATAAATCACTACAATATTTTTCAAATTATATATTTTCCAAAATTTTTTAGTTTTATTTATTTACTCAAATATTATTTATAATAAAAAACTTTACTTCGCTTAGTTTAATCAAAAGACAAATTTTTGACAATTATTTGTTTAAGAGAACCCAAAACGAATTGAATAAAACATGATTTTTTTTGAAAAATATCTCAACTTTGAAGTGTCACAGCGTAGCCAAAACTGAGTCTTGCTCCTAAATATTTTATTTTTATTTTATTGATGCAATTACCTGTCGATTGATACCAATATTATTAGGTTTCGAGTCACTGCGAGTAACTGATATCGTATCGGGCTGCTCACACCTAACGCAATGGCTACTTTTCTTGAACGCGTGGCCTATAGCCGTGAGTAGCTGATATATATAGGGCTGCTCACACCTAACGCAATGGTATTCTTTAAAACGCGTACTCTCTAGTCATGGGTAGCTGATATTGTATTGGGCTGCTCAGAACTAATGCAATGGCTACTTTTCTCACCCCACGCTATTTGCTATCCTTATGCTTCTCCTTCGCATTTCGGAGAGAGAGAGAGCACACCTGCGATCAACTGATTTATTATCGGGAGCAGCTGATTTTTTATCTGGCCACCCACGTCTAATGTGGTGGTTCTCTTTTCGCTACAGAGCACTATCCCCGTATACTACGCTCACGCTATTGCCTACAATACTCTCCTATGCGCGTCATAATACCCCTTATTCCGCTCACTACTCTACTATTTGCGTACCCGACTATATTTGAGACTAGATCGCACCAACAAATAACTATTATCGGGCTACTCGTTTGTGCGACCCCTCACCTTTGTACTAACCATGGGCAACTAAATTATTGTCGGGCTACGAGTATTTAGTGCCGCGGTCTCTTCGCTACTACGCCCCATTTCTACTACAACTACTTTTAATTATCAAATATTTTTGTTTCCTTGCTGCTTACCGCTTTAACTGCTTACTGCTGCTTGTGCTACTGCTGTTGTTTGCCGGTCGCCGGCCACGTAAAAACTGACTCAATCCACTGCTGTGTGTCTAAATTTATGCTATGATTCTTTGTTATTGAACAAATCGAACGACAGCTGTGTGTCAGAAACAGCTGTTGTGCAGTGTTGGCGTTAAAATTACTTTTAGTGATGTGGTGGGGATTTTACCCAAAACTAATTCTATGCTTTTCCTTCATTATTAATAACACTAGTCTACAAATGATTAAAAATTTTTTCCCCAGTGAATGCCATTATTTATTTTATATGTAAAATAGGCTGCTGATTCCGAAACTCGCATTATTTTTTTTTATTTCGTGTTGTTTTCGAGATATCGGTCATTTTCGGTTTTCGGACCAAAAAAAAAAGATAGTTCCATTTAAATACAAATATCTCAAGAACCAATGTTTATATTCAAACGTATTATATGTAATATTAAAGGTAATTAAATTGCCTACAAATAATATGCACATCACTTTTTGGTTGTTTTGTTAGTTTCGGCGAAATAAATTGATTTCTAAAAAAAACATTTTTTTTTTTCGAAAAAATTAACAAAAAATCAACTGCAGATTTATACAAGAAGAAATAACTTTTTTATAATTTTTTTTTTGTATCATAGACTATATATTTGTGAAGAAAATAAGATACCACTTAAAAAAATCTATGGAAAAATGCAAAAGTTGTATACAATTCATTGAAAAGTTACCAAAATGCGTTTTTTCCTATTTTTTTCGTTTTTTTGTAATAAACTGTTCGATACTTAAAACTTTTTGTAAAACACATGAGAAAATCCAAAAAATTCTTAAAGTAGGCGTTAAAAAAAAAATACCCGAGTCTCGTCGTTTTTCTCCAGAACGTCAGATTTTTTTTTAATCGATTTTTGAAGTTTTTTAATCCACTTTACATGAAAAATACAAAAATAGCGCATTCTTGTGTTAAATCGATGAATTAAACTTTATGATCCTTACATTTGAGGTGTATTATGTGTTCAGTAAACTTATGCAGGATATTACGAGGAATATTTTTGCAGACAATTTTAACCCTCTAAAACCCCCACATGTGGGTCATTTTGACCTAAATGTGTATGTATGTATTCTCCTTTAACTCCTAGGAGTAGCATAGGGCCAATATGAAATCTCTCCATTTGTCACGATCCCTTGCGATGACTTTGATCTCTTGCCACGATTTTCCCGGTTCTTGTATTTCCTTTTCCAGTGACCTTTTCCAGTTGGTTTTGGGTTTACCACGTCCTCTACTGCCTTGTGGATTCCACTCAAGGACCTAAATGTGGGGGGGTCAAAATGACCCACTTGTAAGGGTCTTAGAGGGTTAAAATTTTCTACAAAAATATTCCTCGTAATATCCTGCATAAGTTTACTCAACACATAATACACCTCAATTGTAAGGACCATATAGTTAAATTCATCGATTTAACACAAGAATGCGCTATTTTTGTATTTTTCATGTGCAGTGGATGAAAAAACTTCAAAAATCGATTAAAAAAAAACTGACGTGCTGGAGAAAAACAACGAGACTCGGGTTTTTTTTTTAACGCCTACTTTAAGAATTTTTTGGATTTTCTCATGTGTTTTGCAAAAAGTTTTAATTATCGAACAGTTTATTACAAAAAAACGAAAAAAATAGGGAAAAACGCATTTTGGTAACTTTTGCATTTTTCCATCGATTTTTTTAAGTGGTATCTTATAGCATTTTCTTTTCTAAAAAGAATTTTACCTGTTTGAAGTGTAACATTTGTTTAGTTTCGCACTCTACCCTGATAAAATGTTACATTTTCTTAAATAAGAATAGAACAAAAAATTCCAAACAAATCACAAAATAAATTTTGTCTCACAATTGTGACATTTGTTTTTATTTAGTTTAAGAAATTTTAATTCAATTGAATGTTTGTAAATAAAAGAACAAATAAAAATTTTAAATATCATCTGTTTGTGAAAAATCAACATTTAAAATTCTCACCCCGTCGATTGAAAAAAGTGTAAAAATGTTACACTTTTGCCTGCTCAGAGGGACAGAATTTTTTGAAAATTTTAGAAAAGAACATAAAATTTTGACAGCCTTCGCAAGGGGCAAAAAAAGTGTAACATTTTTTGGAGAAAAGAAAACGACATTATTTTCTTCACAAATATATAGTCTATGATACAAAAAAAAAATTATAAAAAAGTTATTTCTTCTTGTATAAATCTGCAGTTGATTTTGATTTTTTGTTAATTTTTTCGAAAAAAAAAGTGTTTTTTTTAGAAATCAATTTATTTCGCCGAAACTAACAAACCAACCAAAAAGTGAAGCGAGAATTATTTGTAGGTAATTTAATTTCCTTTAATATGACATATAATATGACACATAATACGATTGAATACAAATATTAATTCTTGAGATATTTGTATTTAAATGGAACTATCTTTTTTTTTTTGGTCCGAAAACCGAAAATGGCCGATATCTCGAAAAGGACACGAAATAAAAAAAAAATAATGCGATTTTCGGAATCAGCAGCCCATTTTACATATAAAATGAATAATGGCATTCACTGGGAATTTTGGCTGTAGACTAGTGTAATCTAATTCCAATAATTAATTCATTCTTTACTTATAAATAACCACATTATGGTAAATAAATATAGATATAAGAAATTGATAATAAGAAAACCTGTCAAAAGATAAATTTTAATAAATTTTTGCCTGTCTTTTGGTCAAAAAATGTTGTCAGCGAAGAAAAAAGGTATCCCTTCGAATTAAATGATTACTTTTGCATTTGATCGTTCCAAAGAATCCGGTTTTTCTAAATACCTATAAAAATTTGTCGAATCATATTTTTTGATGAAATTTAATGTCTTTCGGTCAAAAAGAGTTGGCGGCAAAGAAAACAACGCGTTCTTCTGAATGAAATTCTTGCTACCGCATTTCGTCGGTATCCGTGTAAAAAGTTTTACTGTCAAAAATCCTGTTTTCTAAATACGAAAATCTGTCAAATTGAAATTTTTGATAAAATTTTTAGTCTTCTGCTCGAAAAAGAAATGCCAGCGAGAAAACAAATATTCTCCTGAATGAAATTATTGCTTCCGTATTAGTGTGCATTGAAATATATGGGCGATTTTTAAAACCCGATTCCGCTATCAAATTATGAAACAAGAGAGATAAACAATTCAGGAAATACAAATTTTTTATCAACAGCCAAAACAGGTCTAAACATGAAAATCGGTTAAGAAATGGCCAAGTTATTGGTAATTATTTGAGGAAAGTTTGTCACATTTTACCGATTTTTCCACTTTTTGCACACCTCCCCCCTCCACAAGGCCACAAAAATCGCAATTTTTTTTTTTTTGTCATTTCTCAAAGTTTAGGCATGAAACGAAACCATGTACCAAATTTCAGCGAAATCGGAAGGGGTGTGGCAGATCTTGTAACGATAGGCAAGAAATGGCTGAATACCGTTTTTTAATCCTTCGCTGACACTCCCACACGTCGTTCCATCAATCTTAAAATTTGGGTGCTTAGTTTATTTTTTATGATGAATCAAGTACCATAAGTTTTTTTTGAAAAAAATGAACCGTTAGATGGACTCTAGTACAAAAAGTATTCGTTTCATTGAAGATAATCGTTTCTTATTCCTTTGCTGACCCTCGTGCACGCAGTGGCGGACTCAGCATTGTCAAGACGGGGTGCCGTTTGACTACATTTCTAGATAATAACAGAATGTTTTCAAAATCTTTACATATAATTTAGATTTGAGAGAGGGGGCGATCGCCCCATCACCCACCCCCCCGCCCCCCCTGGATCTGCCACTGCCTGCACGTCATACGATCTCTCTGGAAATTTTCATACATAAGTTGTTTTGGACTACAAACTGAAATCTGTAGTGTTTTTTGGAAAAAAATCTACCGTTAGATAGGCTCCAGTGCAAAATCACTCGGTTTTGATAAACAATGGCCATTTGTCCAGCTGGGAATTTATTTTAAAGACAAAAAATTTATATTTCCTAAATTGTTTATCTCTCTTGTTTCATAATTTGAGTGTGGAATTGGGTGTTCGTTTTTCAATACACACTATTCCGTATTCGAGCGGTGTCCTTATCAAGAGCTTTTCTGTCAAAAACCAGTCTTTTGAATATGAAAACCTGTCAAATGAAATTTTTGCAAAATTTTTCCTGTCTTTCGGCCAACCAGTGATAGCTGCAATTGTTTTAAATGAACGACCAAAAAATCATTAGCTGTAAAGCTTCAACAGTCTTGTGAGCTTGCGCAAAAAATTTTTGATACGATTTTCGCAACACCCTAAATCGCATGTATGTATGTAGATAGTTGTGTATTTTTGTAAACGCTGTCGTTTCTGTTTTGCATGTTGTTCATACAACCAGCATTTGTTGTTGCTGTTGTTTTCTGTGTTGTTTGTGTTGTTGTATGGTGTCAAGTTCTTTTGTCAATTTTCAGCTTTTTAATGCATTTCTGCTGATGTGTTGAGAGTATCTCGCCTGCTGCTGGTTGCTAAAGCTACAGCTTCTTTGTCAAGTGCTTCTGTGTTGAGTGACACTCAGCCTTAGTGTGATTTTATGTGCGATTTTTATATATGTAATTTTTAAAATGTATAGTATCTTCCTCAACATTTTTTTTTCACTCTACTCGTATAGCGGCTGCTACTACATAAAGTTGTTGAATGTTGGATGCTTCATTTTAGCGCGCTTAAGTCATGTTCTCGCTTATTCTATAAATGTTAAGGTAATGATGTTGCTGCTGTTGAACTCATAATAGACTATAGGCCACAAGCTGTTGCATCATCATCGCACCCTGTAACCCTGCTGTGAGGACTCAACAGACGACATTAAGCTTTGAAAAGACAGCAGGAGACAACAACAACAACAAAAACAAATGTTATTTGACGTATGAGTAACATTTACAATAAACTATAAACTGTATTAAGATTATTCATACGCCATAGGGTATTTGCTTTTATTGTTAAAAGAAAAAAAAAAAGAAAAAAAAGATAAAAAGAAACTTTCCCAGCGGGTATTTTTAAAATTTTCCATTTGAGTATTGAAAGTTTTAACATGATATATCACTTCCATAGTCAATGGCGTTATGTGCTCCTCTCTACGGTCTAAGTAAGTAGTATGTATATGGCAGTAAGGCATTAGCCGAACATTTGACTTTAAGACAGGGATTTAGCGGCAAAGTGGTAGCAGTTTATTCAATTTTGCTTTTTCACTTAGGAAGCTAAAAAGTAGATGAAATTGCTTGGAAAATATGCAAAATTATTTGAATGCACGAACACGCCATAGATGAGAATGTGTGATATGCAAATAAAAATTGATTTTTCTGTAATTTGTGAGCAAGCATGTGCTGTTTGCTATTATTTTGGCACTAATAAAATGCTAAAAGGACGTTTGTAACCTTGAACTTGTGCTGCTAATGTAGCAAAAATAAGCAAAAGTATAAATAAAGAATTTTACACCTTTAACTTTCACTTTTGAGACACCTCATTATAACCGTGTCAATAATTTCTGTACACTGAAAAGAAAAAAAACTTCTGAGCCTATAATTACATAATGTATTGTTACAAAATTAAAAACCAACATTAATGGTCCATAAAGGCAAACAGAATGGCACCTTTTTTGGCACCTGCCTTAAAACTAGAATTAAGATAAAGGAACTAAAGACGAATTTATTCTTTAATTAATTTCAAACAAAAAAAATACTTCAGCTAAAATGAAAAATATTAAAAAATTGCCATAAAGTGTCATATCACCCGAGACTAAGAGTGATATGGCACCATATCATGGTTAATTTGGCACCCTATGTGGCTTTTAAGTTTTTGTTGCCAGAATTGTTAACTAGTAAGGGTGTAAATTTTGGCCTGGCCAAAAAATAAATACCCTACACTGCAGTATTTTGAAAAGTTTGCTTATATGGGAGGTGCCACGCCCTCTTGTCCGAGTACACCCAGTTTTTGTTCAGAGCTTGCATTTATAGTTTTTAGTGTCAGAGTGAAATTTAATTGGATTATCTCAAAAAAACTCTTTCAGTATAGCATTTTGAATCTTTTGCTTATATGAGAGGTGCCACGCCCCTTTGTCTGATTTCACCCAGTTTTTGCTGAGAGCTTTCATTTATAATTCTTAGTGTCTGAGTCAAATTTGGTTCGAATATCTCAAAAAACGCTTTCAGTATAGCGTTTTGAAGCTTCTGCTTATATGGGAGGTACCACGCCCTCTTGTCCGAATTCGCTCAAATTTTTATCAAAGCTTGCGCTTACAATTCGTAGTACTTATATGTATTGTGGTTGCATTGTCGTGAAAAATACTCCTAAAATTGCATTTTGAATATAATTTTTGTATGGGCGGTAGGCGTGTCCGTTGACCGATTTTGCTCATTTTCAATCCCCCGAGCTAACTTTGATGACGGAGGCAGTGTACCAAATTTCATTGAATTATCTTGCTCAGTTTTCCCAAAAAGTGTATTTCAACACACAGCCAGCCAGCCACCCAGCCAGCCAGCCAGCCAGCCACCCAGCCAGCCAGCCAGCCAGACAGACGGACATGGCTATATCGACTCAGGAGGTGATGCTGATCAAGAATATATATACTTTTCTATACCTGCCACGCCTCCTTCTCTGCGTTACAAACGGAAGGACAAAGTGAATATACCCTGGGTGTAGGGTATAAAAAGAAACT
Source organism: Calliopum simillimum (assembly GCA_951812925.1). Taxonomy (NCBI): domain Eukaryota; kingdom Metazoa; phylum Arthropoda; class Insecta; order Diptera; family Lauxaniidae; genus Calliopum; species Calliopum simillimum. The sequence continues at coordinate 34,561,317 of OX638370.1, forward strand.
AGTAAGGGTGTAAAATTTGGCCTGGCCAAACATTAAATACCTTACACTGCAGTATTTTTTAAATTTTGCTCATATGGGAGGTGCTACGCTCTCTTGTCCGAGTTTACCCAGTTTTTGTCCAGAGCTTGGATTTATAGTTTTTAGTGTCTGAGTGAAAAACGTTTTCAGTATAGCGTTTTGAAGCTTTTGCTTATGTAGGAGGTGCCACGCCCTCTTGTCCGAGTCCGTCTAGTTTAAGCTTAGAGCGTGCATTTATAGTCTTTAGTATTTGAGTAAAGTTTGGTTGGATAATCTCAAAAAACTCTTTCATTATAGCATTTTGAAACTTTTGCTTATATGGGAGGTGCAACGCTCCCTTGTCCGATTTCACCCAATTTTTGTTGAAAGCTTTCATTTATGATTCGTAGTGTCTGAGACGAATTTGGTTCGAATATCTCAAAAAACGCTTTCAGTATAGCGTTTTGAAGCTTATGCTTATATGGGAGGTGCCACGCCCTCTTGTCCGAATTCGTTAAGTTTTTTCTCAGAGCTTGCGCTTACAATTCTTAGTACTTATGCGTATTTTGATTGCATTGCCGTGAAAATTACTCCTAAAATTGTATTTTGAATATATTTTTTGTATGGGCGGTAGGCGTGTCCGTTGACCGATTTCGCATATTTTCAATCTCCCGAGCTATCTTTAACGACGGAGGCAGTGTACCAAATTTCATTGAATTATCTTGCTCGATTTTCCCAAAAAGTGTATTTCAACACACAGCCAGCCAGCCAGACAGACAGACGGACATGGCTATATCGACTCAAAAGGTGACGCTGATCAAGAATATATATACTTTTCTATATCTGCCACGCCTCCTTCTCTGCGTTACAAACGGAAGGACAAAGTGAATATACCCTGGGTGTAGGGTATAAAAATTGTCTGAACATAAATGTTACAAATTCAAAAATCAACATAAATGGCCAGCATCATCAGCGGAAGGAAATACTTGGCAGCTATGCCGACTCTCTTGTTGAACTACTATAAGTTTTTAAATGAACTGAACACGAATTTATAATTTGTTTATTTTTAAACAAAAAAAGCACTTCAACTGCTTCCATTTTAGAAAAATGCTGTAAAGTGCCAAATCACCCGAGACGATGGCACCATATCATGGTCAATTTGGCACCCTATGTGGCTTTTAAGCTTTTGTTGCCCGAACTGTTGGATGAAATGTGTCATTTGGCCACATACCGTACATTATGCATTGGATCCAATCATCAGATGACACTACATCTGTGTATAGTTTTTTTTCACATTCACCTTGATATAAAATATTTTGTTCACCTTTATCGGTAGGATCAATAACCACTTAACGTTTATAAGTTCTCTTCTTTGGAACCACTATACGTTGCATTGGTTGTGTTTTTCGCTTCAAGTTTTTCTTTTTCTGCTGGAACATATTATCAGAAGACGTTAGAATTCTTGCTTTGAGTTTTAAGAAGTCGTTGGTACAGACGAAATTTCATTAAAACACCTTTTCTTGCGTGACATCACTTGTAATCAAAGTTTCCACATGGTTTTCTAAATATTAGACAAAAAAACCTCTAGCTAATCAGGTAAAAACGAAATCAGATTCATTGAGGGTCCCTCTTAAATAAAACCCTTCAATATCTTATAACACGGAAAGAGAGAATTATTGGGTGCCATTTCTCCTTACAAATCAAAATATACAGAATTCGGTTTACGCCAAAAACAAGAAATGGCACCCAAAAAGAAACGGCACCCTAAAAAGGAGAAACGGCACCCTAAAAAGGAGAAACGGCACCCCAAAAAGGAGCTAGCACCCCAAAAAGGATAAACGGCACCCGAAAAAGGAGAATCGCCACCATAATTTGGGGGTGCCATTTTGCCATGAAACGCTCGTATTCATCTGCAAACAAAATCTCATTCAATTCTATATATTTTTATATTTGATATTTTTAACTGCAACATATACTCACTGCGCTCTGGTGCCGAAATATATGCAATAAAAAAGTCCGACACATACATTCCTGAGTTTTTTTTTAAAAATCCCACTCATAAGTAATTGAAGCAACTACAGCCAAATGAACTACGCATCACGAAGTCTCTCGTGTAACTAAATTTGAATGCTACATAAACTGAAAGTTTTCAAATTATTAGAAGTGCCATATTACTTGCGGGTGTCAGGTCTGCCGGACTTACCTTAGATATAATGAAACCAGCAATAAACTTAAAAACAAACGTGTCCGCAAAGTTTTTTAATGCATCTTGACATTTTGCTTCGTACTCAGTACTCAAAAATATTAATTTTTTAGAAAAATTGATTTTAACTAAAAGTTTTGGTTTTGTGTTTTCTTCAATATTTTGTATGTATGTATTCTCCTTTAACTCCTAGGAGGAGCATAAAGCCAATATGAAACGTCTCCATTTCTTGCGATCCCTTGCGATGACTTTGATCTCTTGCCACGACTTTCCCGATTCTTGTATTTCCTTTTCCAGCGACCTTTTCCAGTTGGTTTTAGGTCTACCAAGTCCTCTACTGCCTTGTGGATTCCACTCAAGAGCCTGGCGACAAACTTCGCTGTTGAAAAACCCATCAGTTTTGTGATAAAGGCCATTTGATTTTCAATGAGAGTTTTCAATATAAGTAATTTTATATGGAAATAATTTCTTGCATACCTTTAGGGTTAAAGAATTTTAGCTAATTTTCTATGGGAGGTAGGCGGTTTCCGTTGACGCATTATCCCCATTTCGCAATTTTTCTTAACTAACATTAATTTTTGCAAATAAGTACATTATGAAACATTATGTGTCGCGTTGCAGGTCATATTACGAGGATCATTTGAAAAGTTTTTTGTGTCAAAATAGGAACCATCGAGCGCACGCCCTACTGCACGTAGTAACTAAAAAAATACAAAAAACAAACGAACTCTTAAAAAACACAAACTTTTTTCTCGCTGGGTAATTTGTGGCAACACATGCACCATGCTGCCGCACCACACAACTGCAATCGTACAAGTTTTGCCCAAGAAAAAACCTCATTTTCTAACGAGAAAATAACAAGGTGAAGGTTTTGTTAGCGTCTTTTATTTTCATGGTATTTCAAGCCAACTTTGCCGTTGTTTCTCTCTCTCTCTTTTCATGTTTCTCTTCTTGTTTTTTCAGAAGCTTTTATTAGCTTTTCATTGGAGTTTTCATTTGCTTCTCTCCTTATGGATTCGGATTCAATTGGAGACCAAGCGACGACCACCATACCACACAGGTCCATAGCTGGTAAAACTAGTTTTTGAATTTTTATTTTAGTAAAAATGCACACTCACATGTGCACAGCTGGTGTTGATGGTATCCGTGTGTATCTGTGTGTGTTTGTACAGGAATCACTTGTATATTGCTCTGGCGTAACTGGCCAAGAAACCGTTATGTTGTTTGATCTGCCTCTGCCTCTTGTTTAACTTCTAAATTAACCTCAATTTGCAGTTCGTCGTCGTCGGCGTCGTCATTGCTGGCTGTCGATTGAGTTTTTGGCTAAAATTGTTTGGTTCAGTTATTTCAGGTTTGGCAATTGGGGCGATAATCGATAATGTTGCCACATTTCAATGTGGCCAAAAGATGCTGCAACAAAATTTCACCTTAAAGTGCTGAATTTGCAATTTGAACTCACTGCTATGTTTTTGCTAAAAATTAAATTAGGTAGAGGATGTACTTAGAATGGCAATATCTATTAAAAGGTGTTCTTAAAATGTTGTCCATATATGACCGCATTTATTTTATCAAAATTGGTTTGGATAAAGAATTTAAAATTTTATCCACACAGTAAAAATTATAGTTTAATTTTAAAATCAAAAAGTATTTATATAGAACAATGCCAAAAAAAGTAATAATTTTAAACAATTTTGGAATAAATTTCATACTTTTCTGGTATAAATTTCAAACTTTTTTGGAAAAAAATGGGAATTTAATACCAAAAAATATTTAAAATCAATATTAAAGGGAATCAAAAGTAAGTAAGAAAAGTTAACTATAATTTTTTTGGTGTGCATATGTGACCGCATTTATTTTATCGAAATTGGATAGTATAAAGAATTTTGAGTTAATTTTGACAATTTTATGTTGCTTTTTTCCGCCGTTTTTCAGAAAAACATTTTTTTCTTGAGTAGGCTCTGGTTGCTATATAGCAAAATTGCAACAGTTTGATGAACAATGAGTTTTGGTAACAATTAATTATTTTTTCACTGTATCATTTGAATTTTACATTAAGTCATTAATGTACTTACATTCGGCCTTTTAAAATGATGACCTTTGTTTGTGTTCCATTGTCAATTGTTTGGTTTTGTTCAAATTAAATGCCATTATTATAAATTTTAAATAATTCATTATTACTAAGTTACTAAGAAACAAAACAAATTTTATCACTCAAAATTAATTGTTAAACTAATTAAACTTCATGTTTTGTAATTTATTTACAGATAAGAGAAAACCATTGTTTTCAAGACTTGTTCCATTCAACTTTATGTGGTGTGAATACAAATTATTTGAAGGACTTCTCTAGGTAAGTTATCAAATATTGGACTCATCAAGTGAAATTCGTTAGTTTCTGAGTATATCTTGTAACTACATTAAAAGTAGTAAACAAGAATATACAGATATAAAAGGTTATACAGTTATGGAAAAAGAAATGGCACGAATGAGTTTATTTTAAAAAAAGTTTGATTTATTTAATATGTTGAATGAATATGTTTGGATTATTGAAGCGAAAAATTAATTGAGAGTAGGCCTAAAAAACAACTAACTATAAATATTTTTTTGGATTTAGCCCTGTTCAAGTCATTTAAACGTTTGAAGATGCAGAAACACCTGGAAATAAGAATAGCACACTTGTGAAGACCTTTGGAAAAGAGAAGCAACCATATTAAATAACCTGCTTAAAAGATTTGTAATTACTTGCAACATTAGTATTTTGTGGTTTAACCACGATTTTTGATAGTTTCATGATATCTACGAGGCAAGCTCTCTACTACTTAGTTTTTGGCATCTGCTCAATGGAATGGTATTGGTATTCAAGCTTCTTGAATTCCAGCCTAAACTTCCTCCAAATTTTTGTAGTTTTTCTGCCCAATAATATTTTTCACATAACTCCAAAGGTTCTCTATTGGGTTGAGATCAGAACTTTGAGCTGGCCAGTCCAGACAGTTTTTCACTAATTTTGCTGAATGCTTTGGATCATTATCCTGCATAAAGATCCAATTAACTGGCATGGAATCAAATGCAAATGACTCCATCGTATTCCGGAGTATGTTTAAGTATCCGAGTTGGCAGAATTTGCCATCAATTTTGACTATTGGTCCCATTCCATGCCTAGAAAATGCGCCTCATACCATGGCACTACTTCTACCGTGCTAAGCAGTTTTAGTAGTGTACTTTGGGTTGAACTCTTGGCATTTCGGGCGATGCACAAATGTTCTCCCATCAGATCCAATGCTATTTATTTGGTTTCATTGCTTAAAAGTGCTCTCTTCCAATCATGTACGTCTTTATTTACATGGGCTTTTGAAAAATTATCCCGCACTTTAGAAGTGTCTCTTTCCTACTAATGCGTCCAAATATTCTCACATCATTTAGTCGATATATTACAAGTCTGCTGGAAATTTGCACATCAAATTCATCCTTTATCTCCGTCATTACAACGCGTGACGGCTTAAAATATTCAGCTTTAGACTTATTGATGATGGCTCTATCTATGCGAGATCCAGTTTTTCTTACAGGTGGCTTGTGATTTTTTTTTAACTAGTAAATCTGGGTCCGCCTTATGCTCATATGAGAAGTGCCACGCCCTTTTGTCCGAGTTTGCCTAGTTTTGCTTAGAGCTTGCCTTTACTGTTCTTAATGTCTGAGTTTTCAGTATAGCATTTTAGACCTTTTGTGCCACGCCCTTTCGTCTGATTTTGTCTAGTTTATGCACAGAGCTTGCATTTCTAGTTCTAAGCGTCTGAGTTCAATTTATTTGGATTATCTTGAAAAACGCTTTCTGTAAAGCATTTTGAAATTTTAACTAATATGGGAGGGGCCACGCCCTCTTGTCCGAGTTTGGCTAGTTTTTGCTCAGAGCTTGCTTTTACTGTTCTAAGTGTCTGAGTGAAATTTAGTTGGAGTATCTCAAAAGACGATTTAGGTGTTGCATTTTGAAACTTTTGCTTATATAGGAGGTGCCACGCACTCTTTTCCAAACTCGCCTGGTTTTTGCTCGGGGCTTGCGCTTACCGTCCTTAGTATTTATGTGTATTTTGGTTGCATTGTCGTGAATAATACTTCTAAAGTTTTTTCAATTATGTTTGGTATTATGTCCGTGGACCGATTTCGCTCATTTTCATTTAGACGAGCTTACTTTAACGACGAAGGCATTAAACTGAATTTCATTGAATTATCTTGCTCCCAAAAAAAATTAAAATGATTTCAACGGACAGACAGGCAGACGAACATGACTATATTGACTTAGGAGATGCCGCCGATCATGAATGCGACGCCTCCTTCACCGCGTTACAAACGGAGGGACAAAGTGAAAATACCCTGAGTGTAGGGTATAAAAAAGACCATTTTATAATTCATCATTGTTAAATTTCCTTCAATTCAGTAGTATATTTGTCATATGAATTTTTTGATTTGAGGTCAGAAAAAAATATTTCAAGTCAAAAAAGCTAATTGATTTCGGAAAAATTTTTAAAATTTGCAAGCAGAATAATTTTGTCTAACAAAATCACTGCTCAAAGTTTTTGACCTGAATAATAGTATGTATACTGAGAAAAGAGTATGTTTCCCTCACAGAAATATATTTGATTGAACATTCTAGAAAATATTTGTTAATAATTAACAAATTTCGATAAATATTAATGTGCCTTTAATTGGACCTAGAAATATTGTTGATTGGGTCAAAAATGATATCTGTTTGATGGAGTGTCAAATATTTGCTATAATTTAAAAAAAACCTTGTCTAAAAATAAAATAATTATTAAAAAAAAAACACTTTCTTGTCTGGGATTCAAACATACAACCCCCAGGTTATCAGCCAAACGTCTTATGCATTGAGCTACCTCCATCTACAATAATTTAAAAAAGTGTTGAAAAACTTCAAATCTATGTTTTTTTTTTTTAATAATAATTTTATTTTATAATTTTATTTATAATTTTATTGTCATGTTAGTTCCAAATTTAAAAAAAGATTAATAATAATAAAGGGCTTAATAAAAAATAATAAAGGTCTTTGTATTCAAACATATATTTAGTAATTATCAACAAATATACGATTGAACCAATAAAATTGCTGAAATATGCCGCTTATTAAATACATAATATCAAATATTCGATTCGCCTATATCAGATATATTATTTGTTAATTATTACCAAATTTTGATGTATATAATCATACTGTTTTCTCAGTGTATAATAAACGTTGTTTATTAAACAGTCATAAACAAAATTCACTCGAACCGTCAAGATGCAATAAAGCTTTTGTAGAGCTAATAAAGTGCATTTCGCTTTGTTGATTCTACCATGGACGTCTTTTTGTTCGAACTACCAACAGCTCTTTTGACGCTGCTCAAAACAAGTGTCGAGTTTTCCAACTCTGTAAATCTATTAACGTGAAAACATTTAGTCAGAACACGATAAGCGCATTAAAAATAATGCAAAATTATTGAAAAGCTCAAACAGCAGTTGACATTTGTAATCGTATGTAACATTGACATTTGACATTCTTTCACATAATAAGCCTATGATTTGACTTTTTTCTATATGCTGGCACAATCTGCAAAACGTGACCTTTACCGAAATAGAATTAATGGTACATTTTAAATGTAATGCATGTTGGCTGCTGTAAGTTAAATGTAAAATTAAGTTCTATTCACAGTAGATATTGGAGTGAAGCAGAACTCTTGCATACAACAAAAGTGTTATTGTGTTAAGGACATACATATTTCATATAAAATATGCTTTAGAAACTTACATTTATTAAACAATAAAGAAACTTCTGGGAATAATCAAGGCATATGTAAGTGCAAAAATATTTTATGTACTTGAACATATTTTTTTAATTGAATTTTCCTGTGAATATGCTGCTTTTGCTTGCGAATGTCGAACAATCGTAAATAAAGTGATTTTTTTAAAAACTTCAAAAAAGTGCAACATTAAATTGATTAAATGACTCGAAATATGAAGTTAGTTTGTTGACTGTTTTTGCTTGTATACTAATTATCCAGTAATTTATCAATAACAGACAAAAAAAAAGTGTTAACATGGTGGTTGATTACATATATTTCGGCTATTTCCTCATACAAATTTATATATTTTCAAATATTAAGATGTATTTAGCCTCATCAGATCAGTTTTTGTTAATTCTTATCAAAAGCCACACTCGAACCCTTGAGTTTCTGATGAGAGAAACACAGCGCTTAACGATTTCGGCCGCCGTCAATGTCAAATGCCACCGTACAAAAACGCTCTATGTATAGATCATAAAGCTGACTTGGCGCCGTCTGTTGTGAAAAATTGCTAGAGTAGCATGTCTCAAAACCAGAGTGTGTTACTCACTAAAAACAAATAGCAATTTCTCACAACAGATGGCGCCAAGTCAGCTTTATGAGCTATACATAGAGCGTTTTTGTACGTTGGCGTTTGACATTGACAGTAGCCGAAATCGTTAAGCACTGTTTTTTTCTCATCAGAAATACGGAGTCAAGGGTTCCAGTGTGCCTTCTGACAAGAATTAACTAAAACTGATCTGATGAGGCTATATAAACTCAAAATAATTTACTTGCCACGATTATTATAATCTAAAAACGGCAATATACGGGGAAAAACTATAAAACTTTGGTGAAAGTTCATTTTTAAGAAAAAAGTCGGTAATTACAGGCTAAATTAAAAGTATAAGTATTTCGCACCAAAAAATTATTCACCAAAATCCATTTCTTTTTAGGCACTTGCAGGGAGAAAAAAAAATAGATTGTTTATTTCTAGAAAATTTTACAAGAATTTTAAGACTATATAGTTAGTGACAACACCCCAATTAAATAAATTTTACCTTACTGTTTTAGCAAATTGAGAAATTTCGAATAAATTTACAGTATAGTAATTTTTTCAAAAAAATTTTATGATTCCAGAATGTTTAAAACAAAATCTTAGTAATGGTTTTCAGCCAAATTCATAAAATAGTGAAAATGTATTTCAAGAAAGTTTCACTACTAGTTTTGTACTTTGAATAAATTTTAGTGTTTGCATTGTAAGATCTTTTATTTTATTCAATGATCTTTGATTCAATCTTTTATTAAATACTTAAAAGTGTCCCATAACTCACGCAAGATTTGAATTTACTGCCATTTGTATGGTAAAATGTTTCTTTCAGTACAAAATTATTGGCTTCTGTTTTTTTAAGATCAAAATCTTGAAAACAAAAACTTAAAAGAAAAATGTGAACCGAAATTTTTATTTTAGAGTCTTTTCCCCGACATTTCATTGCAAGAATATGAAAATATAACGAATAAGAGTGTTTTTGGTAGTTCACATACTAAAGATCTATGAAGGAGACACTCAAAACGGGTTTTTTTTTATTCCAAAAAAAGGCTTCTCATGAAAAACGTATATTAGAAATTAAATCCTCTAAAGTCTTCGTAAGCATTTTCTTCAGAATTTTTTTAAGACATTTAAAATTTGAGCAAAAATAACAAAAAAACAAAAAAAAAAAACAAACGGAGAATGATGAAATGTTGCAAAAACAGTAATATCACAATGAAAATCACTTTAAACTGGTAGATAGCCCCTGTAATTGTTTATTGTTTTACTTATATGAAGATAAAATAATGTGTTTAGTCATATAAAAAAACTAACGCGGAGAATGATAAAACGGAGAATGACGAAATGTTGCAAAAACAGCAATATCACAATGAAAATAGCACTTTAAACTGGAAGATAGCCCCAGTAATTGTTTACTGTTTTACTTATATGAAGATAAAATAACATGTTTAGTAATATAAAAAAACTTACGCGGAGAATTATGCACAATTGCGTTCCTTACAAAATTTTTAAACTTTTTTAAAAAAAAAAAACACACGAACTAACGAAAAAACAAAACTGACTGAACTGAAAATACGCTGAATCTCCTCTTTCGCTTCACTTTTAGTTCTCTATTTACTCAATATTTAAAAAATAAACAGTTAGAATAAGAAAAACTGAGCGGATATAGTCTAAATTGAGGGACCAACTTTCATAGCTGTCAATTCTATATAAAAAAGATTTTTTCTAAGAGTTAACACAGAAAAACAGTATCTGAAATATGTACACTAACGATATCTTGCAAGTTTTTTTAGAAAATAACGTAATATGCGAAACGGGCAAGTTATGTGTACTAAGAAGCGGCTAGGGACAGGACGGAGAATGACTTTTTAACAGTTTATGTTCTAATTTCATAGTATATTATTAAAAATTATTTCTTTTTCCAAGCAATTCCTATAGAAGCTCTGGTTAAGTATCTACTATATAGTTAAAATATCAAATTTTAAATTAAAACATGGTTTTGAGCGCCGGAACATTGAATGGTACATTTTTTGGAGATTATAGGAAAAAGAATTATGCACGAAAATACCAGCTAAGCCGTGGATGTTATCTGCCTGGTGTGCTATTCCGTGCATATCTTTTATTATGTCCTTTATTATTTAATAAAACATAAAAAATACAGTAAGAAATATGTGTTTTCTATTTAATTCAAATCTTGCGTAAGTTTTGAGACATCGTCTATTAAACGCTTGAATTGGCTTATTAAAAATTTTTGCTAAACAAAATTCTGCCGTAATGATTTTTTCCTATTAAAACCCCTGCTTTGAAGTTCAAATACAAAAAAACAAAAAAAAAAAAAAAAAAAGAACCAACTGAACGCACTGGGTTTCGAACCGTGGTCCGTCCGTGTGATATATAGAAAAATATTAATTTTTCATACAATCACAAATTTGTTAGATCTTTACACCACTGACCTACGTGTATAATGAAGAGGTATAAAATTTGTATATCCGTATTAAAAAAATGTCTGTTCAAACATAAATATTTTTACTAGAGCTATAAAGTAAAAATGATTATAAATATAAGGTAAGGTAATTTATGTTTGAATTTAAGTGTTAATTACTATATTTTTTTACTACCCGAGTGGAGTAAAAATTATGACACTGATTTTTCTCCTTGCAGATCTAATGTCTCGTCGGATGCTGTAGTGATTACTGGTCAGTCTCATACTAAACATAGATCCAATTAAATTATAATGGCCATGTAATGAAATTTTAACTACGGATAAATACTAAACTTTTTTCGTGTCGAATTTAAAGCAATAAGACACACAATTGAATTGCTTAAGCAGCAAGACTACTGCGACTTAAGTGTTTCCAATTTTTTGCTGAATTTAATGACTGACTTAAGCTGTGCCGTCATCGTCAAGCACCTATATACATATATGTTTGTAGTACCAAATTAAGCTGACTATATATTCCCTTCGCCGCACATTTTTTGCTTCCTTATTCGAGGCAACAACATCGTAAGCCATATTGAGTGTACTAACAATAAAGGTATTGGCTGTTTTTTTCCGCACATTTCTCATGTTGACTGCTTGATGCTGCTGCTACCACTTTCTATGCATTAGAGCCAGTGTTGCCGATTTATTTCACTTGAATGCAGCTGCTGCTTCTTCTTCTTCTTATTTTTTTCTATTGCTAATGCCATTCGGTACTTTTCAATGCAATGGATTCACATTCATTTGGTCGCAATTAGCTGTCACATTTGTTGTTGCTGGCTGGTATCGAGAGATTTCCAAGAAAAAGTGTAGAGTTTTTGATTGCTATTTGGAATTAAAGTTCGACAAAGTGGAAAATAGTAGTAAGTAATTACCGTTATTCTGTAGATGTAGAGCCACAATAACAACAACAACAGATACAAAGAAATAGAAAATTAAGTGAAGAAGCTGCAATTTATCATTAACTTTGAGATTTTCTTGTAATTGTGTTGGCCGTAATTCAATTGAAATGGTTTTGGTCTTCTATCGTCATTATACGGAAACTTTTTGTAATAAATAAGTAATTTAATATGATTGATCTTTTTCAAGTGTCATTGAAATGTAGTGGTCAAATAACTACCTTTGGAGCAACCATTTCATAATTTCCAAGGCAAAAGTTATGGCTAGATTGGAGTGATAGTCAGCTTAAGTGCCGACCTACTTCGACCAAATGAAAGACCAGCATGTTGTCATAGAATATTTAAAAAGTTTTCATCTCTTTCTGAACGAAAAACAGAAAAAATCGTTCAAAAATTACAATTTGGCAGGTTTGACAGGTTTTCATATTTATAAAGAACACAGGATTTTGGACAACGAAGCTTTTTAATAAGAAAAAAAAAATTAAAACATGATATTCTCGAATGTACATATCCTGTCGATTACTTTTTCTTCGAAAAACAAAAAAAAATGGATGAAAGATTACAATTTGGCAGGTTTTCATATCAAAGAAATAAAACAGGATTTTGAACCGGAAAGTAGTTTAATAAAAAATTAACAATTAAAACATATAATATGATATATATAACGTATCGATCACTTTCTGACCAAAAAACAGAAAAAAAAATCAAGAAATACGATTCGGCAGGTTTGACAGGTTTTCATCTTTACATAAAAACAGAGGATTTTTGACAACGAAGCATTTTAATAAAAAATAAACAATTAAAACATGATATCAATATAACATGTCGATCACTTTTTGACCGAAAAACAGAAAAATTTTATGAAAGATTACAATTTAGCAGGTTTTCGTATCAAAGAAAAAAACAGGATTTTGAACCGGAAAGTAGTTTAGTAAAAAAATAAAAATTAAAAAATATACTATGATATATATAACGTACCGATCACTTTTTGACCAAAAAACTCAAAAAAATCAAGAATTTTGATTTGGCAGGCTTTCATATTTACAAGAAAAAAACACAGAATTTTTGACAACGGAGCTTTTTGATAAGGAAAAAACAATTAAAACATGATATCAATAAATGTATACAACATATCGATCACTTTTTGATCGAAAAACAGAAAAAATGTATGAAAAATTTGAATATGGCAGATTTGACAGGTTTTCGTAAATAAAAAAAAACAAATTTTTGACAGGGAAACAGTTTAATAAGAAAAAAACCAATTAAAACATTTCATATGGTACATATGTCGTATCGATCATATTTTGAATGAAAAACAGAGCAAAATTTATCAAAAATTACAAATTTGGCAGGCTTGACAGGGTTTTATATGTCTGTTTGACATGTTTGACAGGTTTTATTTACATAAAAAAACAAGATTTTTAACAGGAAAGCTGTTTAATAAGAAAAAGCAATTAAAATACCATACAATTAGGACTTTACGTAAAAAAGCAGGACTATCCTGCTAAAAACAGGTTAAATGATTATGTTAAATACTATGCTATAGCCTTTTGTTGAACCAAATAGATTTCGTGACGAAGGTTAGTTTAGGTTACGAGGGCATAGTCGGCATATATGTAAGCCCACTTCCACCTAGACCATTCTGCTGGTCCATTGTGATCTCTCTTTAACTACGGTAGATAGTGCTAAGGCTACATAAGTAGCTGGTCTAAACCAATATAAGAAAGGTCATCCTACTGAACGGAGTTGAACAAACCAAATGTTTTGAGTCGTTTTCTACAAAATGCGGGGGAGACATAGCTAAAATTTTGATATTTTCGTATTCCTCCTCAATAAACCAATGTGCCAAGTCCACTAAGTCTCTATATATCAGTTCAGAAACTAAAGAATATCTTCGAGTATCTTCTTCGTACTGCTTTGCTAGTCTGTTAGGATATAGAAGTTAAAGTCTTCTGTTGCGTAGACTAGAAATCAGCATCGTAAAATATGTTTAAAGTTCAACATCCAAGATAACAACACAAATCTAATCGGAATGAGACGATAAGTGGCCGTTAGCATCACTGATATTCCGAACTTGAACTACATACTGTCCCATCGGTGAATATGTGTAAAGATTAGGAGTTTTCCCTTTTGATTTTTTAAGAAGCTGTAGAGATTTTGCATTGTTTTGTTTGGCTGGATAACCTGAAGACTATGGTAGAATTCAGAATTTTGATGCGAGACGACGGGAGATCTAGTCTGAGTCTAAAATATGTGAAAAATCATATGTGGGGTTTTTGGCAATTCGATTCGATAAATATGATCTTGCCAGTAAACTGACGACTAAAATTCTCGCCATCCGAGAAGGTGTTAGGTTAAAACGAAGGCTAAATATTTGAAAAAAACTCTTCATCTTTTCGTACTAAAGTCTGCTACTAAAGTTTTAGACTCGACCGCAATCAAATCCAAGGTTGCACTGGAGAACCGTCTTACACTCTTGAATTGCGCTATTAATTCCTTACTAAGTATATCTCTGCTCAAATAGATTTAGCAAGGAACGAAATTGTTAATTCTGTTTAAAAGTAGGGGGACTCTAAAAGATTTATATTGGCTAAATAAACGGGAGAAAATACTGCACTAAACACTTTTTCTCTAAATATGGTAAAAAAAATCGACTTGGAATATTAAGTAGGCATCATAATAAACTGTTTGAAATCCTCAATAAAATCAAGCTTTCCGTGGATTCCATATCTAGACGAAGCCTCTGTACATAGCCTAACAGTTCTACAGCGCTTTGGCGGAACAGAAATATGTCTGAATCCTATTATCTCATTACATATTTTAAATTTTCTGAACTTCTCTAGAGTTACAAAACTACTGCAAAACCTACTGGGCTTGGCACAATAGAACTGTAAAAGAGATCGAGGTAGTTGGACTTATTTAGTTGTACTTTCTACTGACGTAATGTACGAGTATAAACGAACTCTTGAGATCTTTACATATCAAGTTGTTTCTAAATGTCGAAATTATCTCTCTTCTGTCTCAGAAGAAACGGAAGGAAGTTTTTTACAAGTAAGCCAAGACAAGACAAACTTGAAGATGTGCAGGTTTTTCGCATGCAATACAGAAGTATCTCACTTAAGATAAACTCCACTCGTATCGTTTGTGGTGAATAAACAGCCGCTAAACACATTTTTTTTTTTTGTTGCAATTTCCTAATTCCTATTTTTTTGCAATTTTTGCAAAACCACAATTTTATTTGAGTACACTCAGTGAGTGAGGAATTTCTGAAGATGCAACCGCCGTTCCTTTTGAAAGAAACAAACAACTCTAACCAAACTAATGCCAAACCCCAGCGCATCACTCTAATGCACTGTTTATGCCATGTTTTATGCTCTTTTAGCCGTAAAAGCAGGAAGCGATGATGCTTCAAGACAAATCTTCCTTACATCAACCAAGCAACCAACCAGCCAGAGGTAAAGTCGGCAAAGGAGGAAAATTTCTTGCAGCAGCAGCTGGCGCAGATGAAAGCACTGCCTTCGGTTGAAAAGAAATAAACCAAAGCAACACATTAAAAAACAAGCAAAAATACATCATGTTTTTTAAAAAGAAAGTTCGTTCAGATTACACACCAGAAATTTAATCAAAATGTTTGCTTTCGAGAAAATCTCATTGATTCTTTGCAACTGCAATTTGTAGTGGATGCTGCGGATGGTTGCAACAGAAGAAGAGGAGCCAGTTTGCCTGGTTTTGTTTAACAGGATTCTTCTTTTTTCTTCTTTCTTGACGTTCAATTGAAAACTACTCGTATTATGAAGGCCGGTTTTTAATTGCAGCTTTTGATAAACGTTTCACTTCGCCGTTTTTTCTTCTTTTTATTATAATTTCTTTCTGATTTTTATCTTTATTTCTTTTTTAGGTTACTTGCCGTAATTAAAATTCACATTAATGTCGACATTTATACGTTTAGATGAAGATCCTCCATAATTAACACGTTTTTGCTAATCAAATTTTTCACTAGAAAAATTAAGTTTTTTCAAATATGTACTACGTTTCAATCATAATCGTTTCATTGAAATACTGACACATTTCAAAATTGTTTTAAATGATATGAGTTCATTCTTTCAAAATTGCAAAATTAACATAATGTTTTCATACCCTTTCAGTCGTGTGAACGTTATTGTATTTATTTTAAATTTCATTGAATTTTGGGATGTGTCAGTATGCGATTTATTTTGCGCCAAACTGTTCAGTTAAAAACCTTGAGCAAAAGAAGTCGATTACATACAAAAAAAGGATCGATTCCATCCAATATATCCCACATTTCCTGAAAATCTTCTGCTGCAAACCCATGTCCCTTAGGCAATAACCTAAATCTGGCGTTGATTCTGGTTTCCCTTGAGTTATTTGTCAAACTGTGGTGATTATTTGGCAAGAAAACGCTTGAAAAGTCAATACTATAGTAATCACTGGGCCTTAGTTGAAAATCTCTATAGAAGGTGCAACTTTTCTTCTGACTATGGTCTGATTTGGTTAGTTTAGTTTGGTTTGGTTTGATTTGGTTTGGTTTGGTTTGGTTTGGTTTGGTTTGGTTTGGTTTGGTTTGATTTGGTTTAGTTTAGTTTGATTTGGTTTGGTTTGGTTTGGTTTGGTTTGGTTTGGTTTGGTTTGGTTTGGTTTGGTTTGGTTTGGTTTGGTTTGGTTTGGTTTGGTTTGGTTTGGTTTGGTTTGGTTTGGTTTGGTTTGGTTTGGTTTGGTTTGGTTTGGTTTGGTTTGGTTTGGTTTGGTTTGGTTTGGTTTGGTTTGATTTGTTTTTGTTTGATCTGGTCTGGAAGGAAAGTATTTCCTTGAATAGGTATAGCACAAATATGAATGTATTTGATATGCATAGATTTAGAACGCATTTAATTTAATGTGACCAACTATCCCGGGTTTTGCAGAACAGTCCTGGAATTATCTTCTTGTTCCAGATTAAAAAAAATCTCGGATTCAGATGTATATCCCTGAACTGCCCCAGAATTTAGGTATGGTATTGTGTAATTTATTTTATTTTATTCTACAATAATTTTAGTTTTTGGACAATTGACCATAAAGGACATGTAATAGACCAATGATTATAGACCATAGACTATAAAGGACAGATCATAAACCAAAGATTCCAGACTATAGACCATAAATGATAGATCACAGATTATACTTTTGTTATGCACCATAGACCATAAATAAGAGATCATAGACCAAAGATTCTGGATCATTGACCATAAAGGACATATCATATATTATATATATTATGAACCTTGGACAATAAAGAACAGATCAAAGATCATAGTTTATGGATCATAGACCCTAAAGGACAGATCATAGACCATAATGGACAGATCATAGACCAAATATTGTGGACTATTACTTTTGCCCCACCTGTATAAAAAAAATGTTTTCCTTTCTTGGGTCATCAAGCAAATGGTTAGCCTAATCTAAAACCGACTGTATCTTGTATACTAATGCTCTAAATACGGTAAAAAATCGGTTAAGAGTTGTGCTACATTTTTAATGAATGCTCTCTACCAAATGATTTTAATCAGGCAACACATTAGGGGAGCGAGGGCGGTGCTGTGTACAGCATAAAATAACGGTTTTTATGTAAAATTGGTATTTTCTTTATTTTTGTGCTACTTGAAGTTTCGTTTCGTTTTATTTCTTTTTTTTTGGTATTTTACCTTTTGCTTTCATCTAAACCGTAAAAATAAAAGCTGCTTTTTATTTAAATAAATACATTCATGTTGTTGTTGCTGTTGTTGTTGTTTACGTTATTTATGAAAGGGATAATAAGGCAACACATACAGATACAGATTACAGCAACAGGATTTTTTTTCGTTTTCATTTAGAATAAAAAATTAGGATAAACCTCAAATCTTTTCAAGTTTTTACTACGTTTTTCTTTTCGAAAATATGTAAATTGTGTACTTAAAAATAATCCTCCCCTTTTGTATTTTAAGTGCTTAATGTGAAAAAGCATCGCATTACACATAACTACGAACATTGAAACACAAATACGTGCGCACATATGAACATAATACGTTTTCAAACAAACCAGGAAGCCGGCAACACCACCCATCAAACCAATCGCAGGAGCACTCAGCATTATGAGAACAAAATGATCCTTAGATTTTGTGAAGTTATTCTGAGTATGCTCATTAGAGTTTATGTTTCAAGAGTGATATCATAGCTTCTTGTAGTTAGGCTCTGAGACGCACTTATTTCGAAGTAATTCGACTCATTTCTGAGTATTTTATGGCTTATGCATCTTATACTTAAGTACCTTAAATAGGAGAACCTAAAGCCGCTGATAAGAGTCAGAAAAGAGTCATTTCTGATCCTTAATAAGAACTTAAATTGATTTAACTTTGATGTGCTTTGCATATTTTTTTTATGATCCTTAAAGCTCAGAAGAAATTATCTAAAGAGACATTTTCATATCTTGTAAGGTTTTTTGTAAAACAGCTGATAGCAGTCTAATCTTTTTCAGAATCATCGATCTCTAATTTTCTTTTCCGCATATTTCTTGTTGGTTGATTGCAGTGGCTTGTTTGCAGTTCTTCTACTATATCACATAGTTGGCAAGAAGATGGCGGTTTGGAGCCACAATCCTTGCCAAACCATAGGAATAGACTATTGACTAAATAAATACAAAGTTTCATCCTTTCAATTTTAACATATTGTTTAGATAAGCCATCATATAATCAAGGACATTGTGGAGTATGTATTTCCCTAGGAACTTGTTCCATCAATTTTTCAAGGCTGGCCATTGTCAGAAAAAATGAGTGCTTTTTTTCTTTCTCCTCTGTGTCACCCCGGGTTTCTACAATGCAGGCGTTGAAATAAGAAAAAGTTATTACTGCAGAATTTTTTTGTTGTTTTTATTTGCAATTTTTAGCAAAATTTTTTTAATGTCTTATTCAAGTGATTAATATTCACCCATATTCAGAATTGTCGTTTCTATTTCATTTCTGAGGCGTTTTAGTTTTTTTCGTCGTCTCGTATCTAAATTTGGAGTCTTGAAATATATTGAAACGACGATGAGTGTTTATCAAGCGATTAGGAACACGAAGCATATGTTTGTTTGCTTCGTTTTTCTAACCCCTCGATAAAATCTTGTCGTTCCTATATATTGAAAAATATTGAAATATATTGGAACGACAAGGGGTGGTTATCGAGGGGTAAGAAAAACGATGATAAGAGTTATTGCTTCGTTTTATTAACCCCTTTATAAACACTTCTCATCGATCCAATATATTTACAGGCTCCAAATTATGAAACAGGATGACGATAAGAACTAAAACGCCTCAGAAACGAAATAGAAACGACAAGTGGGAATAGGGCCGATTAAATATTAATATTAAATAACAGATATTATGGTAATGGTTTAATTTAAAATTGAAAATTTATAGCGAAATTTTCTTCGAATGCATTTATAAAAATATGTTTAAAGTAGAGTTGCCGAGTACTTATTGTGGTTGCTACATTTTAGCCCAAATTGGTGAGGTTAGACAACTTAATAGTATTTAGTTTCAACGATTAACGCAAAACAAAGTACATAATATGAATTTGGGTGAAAATTATTATTACAATTTTTCACAATATTCTGAAGTTATTACTGCAAATTTGGAGTTATTACTGCAGAAATAGGGTATTATTACAGCTTATTTCAATGCCTGCTACAATGGATACTTAAGTCCATACACAGTTTCTCTGCATGAGATTCAATACACCAGAGTCCCGTAAAGACTGCCTTGACCTTAGCACTGTCAATACGGTTTTTGTGAATAATTTCCCCAGACCTTAGACTAATTATACTGTGCAACACAAAAATCTGTATGAGATTTCGATAAATTCTAGCTTTAGGTCGCTGCAAATGGGGTGTCTTTCCCCCTCTATTTGAAGTAAATTTGATATGCCCAAAAGTCTGTAAAAATTAATTCATACATCCTTGATGCTTGACAAAAAGTTGGCCACATTGAACCAAGAAATTTTTTCCCTCATATAACATTTTCCCCTAAGCCAATTCTAGTGACCTTTTTGGGGTATTTTATAGGTCTCTTTTTGAGAATTTAGTAACAGCATGTAAACGGTCCGGAAAACTATCGTGGAATTTTGGAGAAAAATGTGTCCCATAAAAAAATATTTAGGGATCACTGAAGATGTCAACCAAATAAAGTGTACCATTTTGAAGCAATAGGGTCCCAAATGTAAAACTGTGACTGAAGGAAAAAAACCAATCATCAACATAATACTTCAATGAATAACAGTCAGTTCAAACACCAATCTGAATGAGATCTTTTTTGAGTACTTTAGAGTCGCTGATTTGGAATCTGTCATTCGTTTTATTCTATAAGGCCTAAGATCGAAGCAAGTGGGGTGTCTTACTTTGTTTTTTGGAGTGAAATTGAAATGCCCAAGTTAAAATTAATTTGTACATCCTTGTCGAGTAAGAGGAAGTTGGGCGCAAAAAATCATGAAATTTTTTTTTTAACCCAAATAATAATTTCCTCTGACAACCCATTACTAATTTTTTGGAGCATTTTATAAACCCTATTTTAAAAATTTAGTCGTATCATGTAAACGATTCAGAAAACTATTAAGTTCTGTTTGAAGAAAACGTCTGCCATGGAAAAATAGTAAGGGTCGTTGAAGTCAACAACAACAATATTGGGTGTACCGTAATTTAAATAAGGGGTTCGAAATGAAAAACTATTATTGATTTAATAGTATGTACCATAGATTTAATGGTGCGTACTATAAATTTAGCCGAATTTTCTGTTGAGATACGTGGCATAAGTCCGTGTTTTCTCTCGTTTAACTAAGGCTTCCTACCCCACGGCCATCCCAATGCTGAATAAAACATCGCATTGCAGCCATAGTTCGTTCTTCGGTAAGCTTAAGGAGTAATCTTTCAGAAAGCATTTTTGGTCCATGTAGTGGTTAAAAATAAAAGTGTGAGGTCGAAGCGCTGATTAAGATGGCTATACTGCAAATGATCTTAAAAATTAATCTGAGGAAGAATCGATTTCTGATGAGTTAAAGACGTTTGACAAATTTTAAGTCAACAATATTGTTCTGTTCCCTTTTTGGTTCGTACTACTTATTTAATGGTACGTACTATTGATTGATTTGTATGAACTATTGATTTAATGGTTCGTATTATTGATTTAATAATATGTCCCATAGATTTAATGGTGCGTACTATAAATTTAGCAGAATTTTCTATTGAGATACGTGGTATGAGTCCGTATTTTCTCTCGTTTAACTAAGGCTTCCTACCCCACGGCCATCCCTTTTGTGTAATCTTAATGCTGAATAAAACATCGCATTACAGCCATAGTTTGCTCTTCGGTAAGCTTAAGGAGTAATCTTTCAGAAAGCATTTTTAGTCCATGTAGTGGTTAAAAATAAAAGTGTGAGGTCGAAGCGCTGATTAAGGTGATTATGCTGCAAATTCTCTTAAAAATTAATCTGAGGAAGAATCGATTTCTGATGAGTTAAAGACGTTTGACAAATTTTAAGTCAACAATATTGCTCTGTTCCCGTTTTGGTTCGAACTACTTATTTAATGGTACGTACTATTGATTGCTTTGTTTGAACTATTGATTTAATGGTTCGTATTATTGATTTAATAGTATGTCCCATAGATTTAATGGTGCGTACTATAAATTTAGCAGAATTTTCTATTGAGATACATGGCATGAGTCCGTGGTTTCTCTCGTATAACTAAGGCTTTCTACCCCACGGCCATCGTATTACAGCCATAGTTCGTTCTTCGGTAAGCTTATGTAGCAATTTTTAAGAAAGCATTTTTGGTCCATGTGGTTACAATTAAAAGCTTGAGGTTGAGGCGCTGATTTAGATAATTTCCCCTGAACAATTTTACCAATTACACTGCAAATGGTCTTATAAACTAATCTTAGAAGAATTAATTTCTGATAAGCTTGACGTTTGACAAATTTAAAGTCAACAATATTGTTTTGTTCCCATTTTGGTTCGTACTACTTATTAAATGGTACGTATTATTGATTTCATGGTATGAACTATTGATTTAATGGTATGAGCCATTGATTTAATGGTTCGTATTATAGATTTAATAGTACATCCCATAGATGTAACGGTGCGTACTATTAATCTAACAAAATGTTCTATTGATTAAAGGTATGTACTGTTGATATAATGACCTATTAAAAGTTTGTAAGAGAAAAAACACTTAAAATCATTTTTATATTTTTACATGGTGCTTGAATTTTTTTGTTTTTTATTTTCGAAGCAAAAATTCGAGACAAAAGCGCTACTTGAGTTTCACGCAAATTAAAATGCTGTTTCTCAACAATTGGCTTATGTTTCCCGCTGTTATTCTTTTGACATGTGACTTGTAAAATCTCAATTTCCACAGTAATTTTTTTTTTTTGTTTTGCTGCAAAACCAACTTTTAACGATAATGCGTGCATTTCTGATTTCCGCCGGTAGCAAAAGCCGATAAAGTTTTTTTTTTTTGAAAGCCAACCCTTGTTCACAAACGTTTAGAAACTTTTTAAACAAACAAAGTTATGTAGACTATAAAAAAGTATGCACGGAGCATGTGGTTGAAAACTTGAAAAAAAATCAAATTCTGAGAGGCAACTGGAGAGTTAGGTAGGAAAGAAAGAAAACAAGGAAACCTGTGCATTTTAAATGAACCATCCATCCTTCAATCCAACCCTGTTGCAGTTAAACGTTTAAGTCGCTGCATAAAAAATTAAATTCTTGAAATTATAAACAGCGATACAGGCGACGCGCCGCTCGCTGTCGAAGGAGCTGCAAAACAAGCAAAGAAAAGGAGAATGGCGCAAATTCACTGCGAAAGGATAATGCAACGGAAATGACGCGCGCAATGTGTTACCAATGTGTGTGTGAGTGGGTGGGATGACGAAGGAATGAAGCAAATGGAACATTGTTATTTGGTTTCCATGGTATGCGTCTTGTTCTTCGTGTATTTTTTTTAACGTTTCTTTTATGTGGCTATGTGGCACGGAAAAAGTTTTATTGTTTATTCAGCATGATACAGCGCGATTCGCAACGTTTTCATAATGTACAATGCTAATTTTAAGTTAACGAGTTATTATGAATGCATGTCGATATATGAATGTATGCATGTGTGAGTATATGCAAATACATTGTTAAGAACTCGCGCACAAGATAAAATGAATTTGTTGGATACGTGCAACATGCTGTCATCATTAAAATGCAAAAACGTAAAAACTCATCATACGCAATTAAAATGAAGGGTGGTTTGAAAATGAAAAACGTACATTTTAATTTTTTTTTGTTTTAATGAGAAGATGAGACCTTTTTTCCTGTATGTTGTGGTACATAATTTTGATTAAAAGACTAGTTCGATTGTTTTGTTTTAACAAAACGTAAATATTGTCTAGAGATTTTCAACTTTTTTTCATGTTTCAATTTATTCAACAATAAACTTGCTGTTGGCCCACCCATTCTTGGTATCAAAACAAAGAAGATTAAATTTCGATTGGAGAATTATCAGCACTGACTTTTTGTTCCAATGGAAATGTCATTTAAAGAGTCATAATCAGATATGGTTCATTATTGATGAGAATGGCAATGGAAAACAATTCGTATTTATATGATGGCAGTTGGTAAAACTTGCCAAAATATAATGATTTATTTTAGCAGTTATTTCACAATAGTTATGGGTAAACATGTTTTATCCATTGTTGATAATTTTATCTTTATTTATAACCTTAACATGGGGAAAAAGAGTTGGATGTTAAGATACAAAATTTAGTTTTGCTTTTTCAATATATTCACCTGCAATCAGTCGCCTCTAATCTAATCTTTTGTCCGAATGTGATAAAACTTCGTTCTTTACTCCTTCATAAATAGTAAATTGCTTCCCACGCAGCTTTTCAAATTAAAATTTTTTAACTTTTTCAGTTTTCTATTTTTAGTTTATTTAAATTTTTTAAAAAAATTTTTTTTAAAATTTTTTTTTTTTTGTGTTTTTTAATTTTAAAGTTTTTAAATTTTTTTTTTAAATTTTTATTCTCCTTTCTTTGATTCAAAATTTATTTCCCAATTTTTACCAAAATATTTTGTTTACAATATTTTTTGGTTTTTTTTTTGTAATTAAAATTTTTTTTTTAACAAACTCCAACACGTCTCACACTGGTCCAAAATCCCTGAAAGCTGGCCAAAAGTCTAAATCATTAAAGTTTCGAGACGAAATTTTTTACCTGGGGGTTTTTGAGGTCGCTGATTGCGAATTTGATGTTAGATTTTTAAAAAAGAAAATGGCGGATTCAAAATGGTGGACGAATTGCATAAACATTCAACCAAATCCAACAAAAAAATTTACTCGGGGGTTTTTGGGGTCACTGATTACGAATCTGATGTTAGATTTTTGAAAACAAAATGCCGGATTTGAAATGGCAAAAAACAACACTTGCACAATTGCCCTTTTCTTAAAAAGGTACAAAAATGACACCTTAAACAGGGGAATATTGAGTCAGTATGTATTTCACTACTAGTTGCTGAACACTAAAAAAGCAAAATTTCATACCGAAAGCAAAAAAATCGTTAAAATCAATAAGCACTTCTAAGGATCAAAATTTTTCAAGTTTCACCCCTCCGTAAGGCTCTAAAACTACATTTTGGACAAAACTCGTTCGCACAAGATTATTACGAAATTACACAAGGATCATTTTCCTAGAACACATTAACCTATTATATCCTGTATTCTTGGGTCTTTTTGACCCCTTTTTCTAAAACTGAGTCACAATGGGTTAAAGAATTTTGCAAAAATATTCTACAAAAAATGTCATTAAGAGTTACTAAGGATGAAAAATTCTTAAAACTTATGGTAAGCGCGTCAGGGATGTAATTGAAGGGTCCTAATTGATTTTAACGATTTTTTTAGTTTCGGCCTTAAATTTCGACCTTTACGTGTTAAGAAGTTATTGTAGTAGTGAAATTTTATAGCAAATATTTCTGTACTACAAACTGACTCAATATTCCCCTGTTTTAGGTGTCATTTTTGTACCTTTTTAAGAAAAGGGCAAAAATGAAATTTTTTGTTTTCACGTTAGTTGAAAATTCTGAAGCGTTCGCACGGGACAAAAAGAGAAGTCATTTCTACGTGCAACAATTCAAACGCCGATTTCAGGGAAGCTTGAGGCAATATTTCAATGTGACTAGTTTTAGAATGTTGATTTTACCTAAAAATGTTTTATCCTTTTTACTATTTAATTTTAATCACAGGCGCATGGGACATATCACATGGGAAATTTTTTCAAGAGATATGAGGACTTAATCTTTTCACTCACGGATTACTTTTCTGTAAAAATACCCTAATGTTAAGGCGGTGCCGTAGTTGTCCTTGTTATTTTCTAGTGATGAGCAAAATTAGTCTTGTTTCACGCACGTTTTGAAGATAAAATCATCTTTCGATTTGAATTTTGGTATCTTAAAAACCCAACTGCTTTGGAAAAATATGGTTTTGAATACTCAATATCTCTGAAAATTTTTTCAAGACCAAGACCGAGATGAAGACTTAATGAGCAAGATCAAGGTTAGGTTAGGTTAGGTTAGCGCGGGAGATGGCAGTTGCCATCATAACTTAGGCCGCGATTAGGCCCATTGTATACCCGATATATAACTTCGTTGTTAACCTATGTGAACCATTTGGAAATTTTTATAAACTCCAAAATGGATTTCGGACTCTTTTGAGCTATATCTTCAAGAGAGTCGAAGAAGTGACTTTCGAACACCTTGTAACGTCGGTTAGCCAACGCTGGGCATTCACAAAGGAAATGAAAAATAGACTCTTCGACGTCAGGATCTTTACAACTTCTACAAAGATCTCCTACGTCAGTAAGGCCCAATCTAGAAGCGTGTCTGCCTATAAAATAGAGCCCTGTAATGACACCAATTAAAGTTCTGAGACTTTGCCTACCTAAGGAAATAATTCTACGTGTTCTGTTAGCGTCATACAGTGGCCATATCGCCCTCGACGTAAAACATGTAGTTAAGTTTGACCATCTAAAATTAGCCCACAAAATACATTTAGAGTCAATGTTGGCTCTAATCAATGCAAGTGGTTTCATAATATAGGTTTCAGAAATTATGTCAGTTAAAGACCCTTTTCTAGCAAGTTCATCAGCATTTTCATTACCAACGAAATTACTGTGTCCGGGAACCCAACATATTGTAAGATTTCTGCAGCTAAGGACTAACCGAGACTTAGTAATATTGGACCCAAGGGCCCTGATGGCTGCCTGACTATCAACGTAAATAACAAATGTGTCACTACATTCGTAAATTTTCGGTTTAATAATTTGGCATGCCTTCCACACAGCCAGAATTTCCGCTTGAAATACACTGCAGTAACGGGGTAAAGCAAAAGACTCGCTGCTATTCAAGTCCTTGGAAAATACCCCCGCACCTACACCAGACTCCATTTTAGAGCCGTCAGTGTATATTTCTTTGGAATTCAGAATCGGAGTCCAACCTTTCCTTTCAGGTATTTTCACTTGAAAGTTGGTTGAGAACGTTAAAGTGGGATTAATGTAATCAGTTCTATTGTCGATATCACAACCAGGGAATTGTGTAAAAATACTGCCATGGCCATAAGGTTTCGACTTCCAGAAGCCCGATTCCTTCAACCTGATAGCACTTTTTGCTGCAACTCCTTTGGCGTAAATATCAAGAGGCTCCAGATGAAGCAAAGCGTCGAGAGCAGCTGAAGGTACAGTGTTAACAGCTCCGCTAACTCCTATGCCTGCCATTCTTTGAATTTTTGATAAAATTGCCAAAAAGGTTTGCTTGCTTAAGGCCTTCCACCAGACAAGAATTCCGTAGGTCAGAATCGGTCTGATGATGGCCTTATACATCCACAAAACTACTTTTGGCTTAAGGCCCCAAGATTTGTTAAACATTCTTTTGCATGTGCAAGATCAAGACCAAGACTCAATATCAAAACCAAGACCAAGACCAAGACTCAATGTGCAAGAACAAGACTAAGACCAAGACTGCTATGGTCTTGGTCTTGGTCCTAGTTTGCTCATCACTATTATTTTCTACATCCCTAATTAGTAAGTTTATGTGCTTGAAAGTAGACCCATCTCCAAATGCAAAAACAAATGGTAACTCTTTTAATTCAATCCAGAACAATAACAACAACAACAAAAACAACAACAACAACAATAGCAACACCAAATCTTGTGTTAAGACCTTGAAATTGTCATTTATTAACTTTGAATTATCAATATCTCGTCGTCGTACGACATTTTCATTTCCTAGAAATTCCAAACTTTATCGAAAGCAATTTATTTTTCAACATTTTCTGCCTTCGTTCTGTTTTTGTTTTTGCTTTTTTTTTCTTTTAAATTTTAATTTCAATTTTATCACTACGACCGACAGTGTTGTGCCAAATCCCAAACACAACACTCGGTATCAAGTATTCAAGCACATGCCTACCTACCTATCTTGCCCCGACCGACCGATCACCCCACACCCGCCCACTGCGTGTTGTTC
Organism: Calliopum simillimum; assembly: GCA_951812925.1. Taxonomy (NCBI): domain Eukaryota; kingdom Metazoa; phylum Arthropoda; class Insecta; order Diptera; family Lauxaniidae; genus Calliopum; species Calliopum simillimum. The sequence goes on from OX638370.1 coordinate 34,588,807, forward strand.
GCATTTCCAGAATTGATGTCAATTTTATATCTTATCACAGTCACTGTCGGCGTCGACGTCTTCAGTTGTATTCGCTTTTAAAGACATGAATGGTGTGTGTAGGTAGAGAAGCGACAGAATTCTTATCGGGCGCTAAACTGCAAGTGGTGGTTGTGTTGGTTACCATGGCAAAAATGGCACGGAACAAAAAAATAAAAACTTAAGAATTCTTCAAGCGACCATATTCCATTTTAGTTTTTGAAATTTTCTTCTTCTTCCACTTTTTTATCAACTTCTTCGTTCTTCGTAGTTTTTTTTTATCTCATTTTCTACTTCTTCATTACGTCGAGTATTTGATAATTCAGTTGTTGAGTTATACCGCGTCGTAACGTCGTAGTTCGTAACTGAATTTGTACGCGTCGGAAGTGCGGTTTTATGTGACGGTCACTATACTAAATAGAATCAATTTAGAAGCAGAAATCCAACTAAAAATTCGGGCAAAAAAGCACTAAAATTAAAATTTAATCTGCGTGTAATGCTAAGCGTGAAAAAGTGCGGAAAAACGTAAAGAAATTCATTTTAATTGGTTTTCTCGAAACTTCATGAGGTGTGTGATACGCGAGGATTATATTTTGTACTTTCGAATGAAGTGTAGAAAATCATCGCTCTTGTGAAAGTGAAATTTGCAAAGATAAAAGAAGAAAAAGTAGAAAAAAGATTTACCTACCATGGTAACACAGTGTAAAGTGTGATTGTCACTTGGAAACATTCTTCACCTACTTTCTCAGGCATAATTGAAAGCAAAATCCTTTGACAGTTGAGGTATGAAATTGGAATGACAGTTTTTTAAGGTTTTTTTTTTTTTGTGGAAATTTAATTTGCACGGGTGTAGCAAAAGTAATAACACGATTTTGGCAAATGGCATCAAATGTCATTATGCTTTGACATTTATGTCGAAGACAGTTAGAGAATTTGTTGACAATAAGTCAATCAATTTTTTGCCAGACATTTTGGCCACAACATTTTAAAAAATCATTGAAAAAACCCAAATGTTCTTTAAATCGGGTGATTGTCATTCGACCGATATAATTTTTATACCCTACACCCAGAATATAGTCACTTTGTAATTCTGTTTGTAACACAGAGAGGAAGGCGTCGAACATATTTGAAGTTAAAAAAAATCAAAAATAAAACGGATTTTTTATTTTGACAATAGGCTTTACTTATGACTCTTAATTAACCCTATAATTGGAGCTAGTGAGGAGCAAACCAAGACCATAGCAGTCTTGGTCTTGTCCTTGCACATTGAGTCTTGGTCTTGAGCTTGGTCTTGAGCTTGGTCATTAAGTCTTGGTCTCGTTCTTGGTCTTAGTTTTGAAAAAAGATTCTTGAGCATTCAAAATTTCGAAACCTTATTTTTTCAAAGCAGTTTGGTTTTTAAGATCCCATATTTCGAATTGTGGGGTTATTGTATCCGCGAAAGGGTCGTGAAATACCTATTAACTATAAATTACCATGACTGAAAAGCAGTCTTGGTCTTGACGATTATCGTGCGCATGACCAAGACCAAAACCATGGCAGTCTTGGTCTTGATATTGCAAAGATGTCAGCGTCTTGGACTTGGCCTCGCAAAATTACCAAGACCATGACTTCAGACCAAGACTAATTGCGCTCATCTCTAATTGGTGCTAAGGATGATTTTGGGCAGTTTTTTGTTTACAAGATAATTGCAAAAATTAAGGCGGTCGCACCGGACAAAAACAGAAGTGGTTTTCGCCTCTAAAAATTCAAACGACGATTTCAGGGAAGTCTGAGGCTGATTCGAACTGTTACCAACTTCAGATAGACTTATCTGACAGATGGAACATGACAGCTGTCTAAAAATTGGCATGATGTTAGTTCATTCTATTGTCAACAAGTAACCAATAGCATTTGCGGGCCATTTTATTGAAATTAAAAAATTTTCGAAATGGAATTCAAATGTAATAGTGTGATTGCTCTTTATTTGGCTGAATAAAATGTTTGTGTATCGGACCATAACACGTTACAATGGTACCGACAGCGTTGCCAAACGATATAGTGGTGGTCGGAAAATAACTGCAACATCACCAGAAATGGTTCGAAAGGTGAAGGCCAGAATTGAGCGAAATCCGAGACGCAGTGGCAGACAAATGGCTGCCGAGCTGAAAATATCGCGTGAACGAATGCAACACATATTGTCAAACAAGCTCGGACTAAAGGCTGTCAAGTTCCAAAAGGCGCATGATCTCACTCCTGCTCAAAAAAAAGTTAGGCTCGATAGAGCCAAGGAGTTGTTGCGCTTGCACGCCGCCGGAAATCTGTCACAAATTGTCTTCTCTGATGAGAAAAATTACTGTATCCAAACAAACAAAATGATCGGGTTTACTTGACAGATAGGTCCTACGAAAATTTGAATATTCGTTTGGCCACCAGGACGCAGGCACCACCGCATGTGATGGTTTGGGCTGCAGTGACTGCTGATGGGCGCTCACCACTCGTTTTTTTGGCCGCTGGCGTCAAAGTAAACGCCCAGGTGTATCGTGAATCAGTGTTGGAGGGTGCTTTACTACCGTGGGCATGCAAACATTTCAGTCGCAAGCCATGGACATTCCAACAAGACTCGACACCGTCACACAAAGCTCGTGTGAATCAAGAATGGTTAGAAAAAAACGTTCCTAGCTTCATTTCTGCTCAACAATGGCTCTCAAATTCGCCTGATGCGAATCCGCTGGATTTCTCAATCTGGGGTATGTTGGACAGGAAAGTCTTGACTAAAAAATACCAAAGCGTTGATGCGCTAAAAGTGGCCCTTCAACGAGAATGGCGCAAACTTCCACAAAATCAAATTCGTGCAGCATGCGACTCGTTCTTCGACCGTCTACGGGCCATAGTTAAGGCCAAAGGTGGCTATATCGAAAATCTCAAGTAGATTCTTAAAATTTGAACATTCCCCAACAATTATAGCGTTTGATCAATAAAATCTGTGCATGGAAACTAAAAATATAGTCTTTTGAATTGGCAACACTTCGAATCAGCTACCCTGTAGTTTTACATAGATTGTTGTGCATTGATGTCTCTTAAAAATTGTTTTGATTTTACCCAAAAATGGTTTATACTTTTTTTTTAATTTAATTTTAATTGGGGTCACACTGGACATTTTGTTCCTCCATACAAATTTTAAGCTAAAAATCTTTCAAAAAACCAGGGTTTCCCTGTTATCGTTGTTTCACCTTATATTGACATGAAATCAACAATTTTTTCAAAGGATGTTATTTGTCCCTATCCATTTTAAATGTGTACCAAATCTCATTAATTATGAATTTTTTTTAGGGCTGGAGCATCGCTCATTTCCCCAGTAAACCTTATTTATCCTGGCGCTCTCTACATATGTATCAAATCATATTCATATGCGTTAAATATTTTCAGAGATTTGATGAAGTGATTTTTGTGGGGCCGTGATGCCTCCATTTTTCCCAGTACACATTATTTATCCTGGCGTTTTTTACATACATATGTTCCAAATCTCATCCACGTACGTAAAATAGTTTCAAAGACATGATGATTTAATTTTTTCGCTCACAGTTGACCTTTCTATGGAAGCACCCATATATATTATTGATCAGCGTCACCTATTGAGTCGATAAAGCCATGCCCGTCTATCCGTTTGTCTGTCTAGCTGGCTGGCTGTCTGTGGAAATATTTTTCACGGGAAAATCAAGCGAAATAACTCCATGAAAGTTAGGTCAACTTATTGAAAATGAGTGAAATCGGTTAAGGGACTCGCCTACCGCCCATACAAAAAATATATTCAAAATGCAACTTTCGGAGTATTTTCCACGACAATGCAACCAAAACTAAGAACGGTAAGCGAAAGCTATGAGCAAAAACTAGGCAAACTCAGGCAAGAGGGCGTGGCACCTCAAAAAAAATCTCACCCAGACACTTAGAACAGTAAAAGCAAGCTCTGAGCAAAAACTAGGTGAACTCGAACAAGAGGAAGTGACAACTCCCATATAAGCACGAGCATCGAAATGCCATACTGAAAATATTTTTTGAGATAATCCAACTTAATTTCACTCGGGCAGTTAAAACGGTAAAGCTTTCCCCATTTTTTGTTTTTGGCCGACCTCAAATTAAAAATTTGGTATAACAAATGTACCATCGAATTAAAGGAAATTTAACAAGGATTTAAAAAAAATTATAAAAGGGTATATGAATGGGACCTTCTTCATACTAAAATGGCGCCAAAGTCAAAAAATGGGGGAAAAAAATTAAAATATCAACTTTGAAGGTCCAGAACTTTGCGAAATCCTTTTAAACCCTATAAACCATATATACTAACTGAAAGCTCTTATAATTAGCTAAAACTTTGTTAAAGAAGTGTTTTCTCTTTTTTTAAACAAGTCAGAAAATCAATTTTAACCCTATAGCTCCTCAGGGGTACATTTTACACCCCCCTTTTAGAATCAACTTTTTGTTAGCCTCCTCTATCACCTCCCAGAAGCTTCGTAACCTTACGCAATACACCCTGTATATCAAGAGTTTAAGATAATCTTTTCAACTAAAAAACTTTGAATGGGCGTATTTTTTATAAACTTTTATGCAAAAAGAGTTTTCAAAAAACTTACATTTAACATTACAAAGTTTCAAGATGTTTTTTTAAAGGTCAGTGCGTCCTGAAATTTCGACTCCCAAAAATTCTGATTCTGTGTTTTATAGCGGCATAGAAAATACGTAAAACATACTCTCCTCTAGAAACAGACCTTCTTCCTAAAAGGATCGACGTCTATCAGAGACATTTTCTTAAGGTAATATTGAAGAGTTTGCAGGGTGGCTAAAAATCAGTAGAACACTGGAAAATGTAAAATTCTTGGGAATATTAAGACCAATTTTTTTCCTTCGCCGTTTTTCGGAATTCGCAAAAATCAAAATACTGAGAGGAGGGACTTTGAGTAGAGGAAAAATTTCTTGTGTTTGTTATCTTTCTTTACTATTTTTATACTCTACACCCAGGGTATATTCACTTTGTCCTTCCGTTTGTAACGCAGAGAAGGAGGCGTGGCAGATATAGAAAAGTATATATATTCTTGAGCAGCGTCACCTCATGAGTCAATATAGCCATGTCCGTCTGTCTGGCTGGCTGGCTGGGTGGCTGGCTGTGTGTTGAAATACACTTTTTGGGAAAACGGACACGCCTACCGCCCATACAAAAAATATATTCAAAATGCAATTTTAGGAGTATTTTTCACGACAATGCAATCAAAATAAATACTAAAAATTGTAAGCACAAGCTCTGAGAAAAAACTGAGCGAATTCGGACAAGAGGGCGTGGCACCTCCCATATAAGCAAATGCTTAAAAACGCTATACTGAAAGCGTTTTTTGAGATATTCGAACCAAATTTGACTTAGACACTAAGAATCATAAATTAAAGCTCTCAACAAAAATTGAGTGAAATCGGACAAGGGGGCGTGGCACCTCCCACATAAGCAAAAGTTTCAAAATGCTATACTGAAAGAGTTTTTTGAGATAATCCAACCAAACTTTACTCAGACACTAAAAACTATAAATGCAAGCTCTGAACAAAAACTGGGTGAACTCGGACAAGAGGGCTTAGCACCTCCCATAGGAGCAAAATTTGAAAAATACTGCAGTGTAGGGTATTAAATGTTTGGCCAGGCCAAATTTTACACCCTTACTAGTTGCATTTGTTGTTGCTTATGCACTTGAAATTTTACTACCATCTTGCTTGTGCACTTAAAAAAAATGTAGGTGCGTGTAACTTTTAACATTTTTTTACATTTTCCACAATTTACGACCTTGTTGTATGTGCTTATTTCATTTGTGTTTCCACTAGCCTACGAAATCTGATAATTATCAATTTCATGCACCTCATACGGGATGAGATTCTTTCCCAAACACTAACGCTCTTGAAGACAGAGGGACGTTAAGGCTTTAAATGATCATTTAAAATGCATTCAGATAACAATACTCCAGAAGGCTGTTTCTGTAGAAGTCAGATCTTATAGTTCTATAATTCCATAATGCAATTTTAGTTCTTTGAAATTACTACTTCCAACTAAAACTTGAAATAATTACTTTTTATACAAACGCCAAAAGATAAAAATTACACATACTCGTATATAAATTTAAAAAAATTCTGTCACAAACAAACGTCTTATCTAAATTAAAGCTTTGTTTGTGTACCTTGATTTGACAGACATACGTATCATACTAAGAATTTAGATTATTTTTAGCTAAAAATAATTCTAAAATTTTTAGCAATCAAAAGGTGTCAAAATATCATCCAAATATATGAAAGATAATGTGTGAATGAAAAATGTTGGATTTATGAAATAAAAACAAATTAACTGGGAAGAAAGAATTTTGTAAAAAATTAATCTTCTGAATACCAGACTGAAAGCTTTTACAAAAGTATATATTTTTTTTTAAATTGTATATCAAATCAAACTTTCGCAGTTTACCTAAGAAAAAATTATATTTCTTAAAAGCTGCACAAAAACGCAATATGAAATTGACAAAATAAACTCTAAAATCTTTAATTTACCCAATGCTGATAATCTTAACACGGGCAAGTATGACCAACTATTCAAAAACTATCGCGAAATTCATTTTTAAGAAAAAAACCAGAAGTATGGGTTTCTAATCATTAATTAATTGTCTATACACGCATTTCTTTTGAATTTGCCTGAGTTGCCCAAAGGTTTCAATTTTCGCAATTAAGAACAATGATGCCAGACACTCATTATCAAGTGACTAAGTAGTATTTAGCACTTTGTAACTTTTTCCTCATATGGACTGTAGGGATTATACCTGCACAATTTCACTAGAATACATACAATTGCCTAAGTATCACCTAACTTAGTTATGTGTCCGTCGTACGACTTACATTTGTTCATTGTTGTCATTTTGTTAATGTGATTATCTCTTAAAGCTTTGTTTCATTATGCGGCTATGTTTAATGAACACAAATTAATGCATCAATTAGAGTGTGAATAATTAAACAGAATAAAATGAATTAGAATTCTGTCGCACTCCTGTTCACTCGCCACATTTCATTACAAACATATTTGTCTATTTATTCATTTATTTATTAAATTATTAATTATTAAATATGCCGGCACGTAAAATGTTGCGAAGACAGACATACCTTTGATGGTAAATCAATAGACAGATTAACTATAAAAACAACAAAAACAAAAACAACTGCAATATGAACAACCATCATAATTAAGTCATAATAATTATGTAATTATCTGCCAGATACATTTGTTTGTAATGAAGTGAAATCTGCTTAGGTATATATGCATGCATGTACTAAGTATGCACACATTTTTGCCATATAAATACACACAGATATTTACAAATATTAGTGATCATATAAAAACTTTTCACGAATGTAATAAATTTAAAAACAAATGTACTTTTTGATGTACTTTTTGGGTGTTGAGCACACAAGACTTGTATTAAAATCACCTTCTGATGGAAATTAATCTGAAAGTGCTCACAAAGAGTCTGCCGCGATTGTGTTTAAGTAAAAAAACAAAACAAAAAAAAAAAAAAAAACAAATTGTACTGATAAAAATACAATTGTACTAAAAAATTACAACTGTACAATGATGCACTAAACAGTAAAACCTTAATAAAAAAATTAAATTAAATTAAAAAGTGCGAAAGAATGCAATTGTACTTAAAGAAGTACTTTTTTGCATTTTTTCTAAGAATAATTCTGCTGAAATAGTAAAATTTACTTACGTTGAAAAAATACAATATGTATACTTAAAAAAGGTTAATTTAACTGGTGAAGTAAAATTTTAATGAAAAAATAAAATTGAACTTTAAGTACACTTTTACTGAAAAAGAGAAATTTTATTCAAAAAAGTATTTTTTTACAATATATTTTTTAATCATAATTGTGCTGACAACGAAAAATTTTACTCAGAACCAGTAGGTACAGTGCAGAAAGTGCAATTGTACTGAACTGCTACAAAAATTAATAAAAATATAAAAAGTTCATTTGTACCCACTTGAAAAGTGACAAAATATCAACAATTGTACTGAAAAAGTAAAATTTTAATGAACAAATTGAATTGAAGTCAAGGAATTGCACTTGTACTAAAAAAATGCAATTGTACTAAAAAAAGTACGTTTTGTGTACTTGTTTAAGTAGGTACAGTTGTGCTGGAAAAGAAAAATTTTACTTAAGAATCAGTGCAGCGAAGAATATGTAATTGTACTGAAAAAACACAATTGTTCTTAAAAAGGTACAATTATACAAAAAAGCACAACTATACAATCAAACAAAAAAGTACAATCGTACCGAAAAAATTTAATTTTAATAAAATATAGAAATAAACTAAAGAAAGTACACTTGCACTGAAAAAATGCAGTTGTACTTAAAAAAGTATTTTTTGCGTATTTTTTTTTAAGTACAGTTGTGCTGAAAAAGAAAAATTTTACTTAAAAACCAGTAAAGTGCTGAAAGTACAATTGTTCTAAGTTGGCAGGTATTGTTGTGCTGAAAAAAAAAAAAAAATTTACTGAAGAATCAGTGCAGTGAAGAAATTGTAATTGTACTGAAAAAACACAATTATACTTAAAAAGGTACAATTATACAAAATAGTACTACTATACAACTAAACAAAAAAGTACAGTTATACCGAAAAAACTAAATTTTAATAAAAAAATAGATTAAACTAAAGAAATTACACTTGTACTGAAAAAATGCAGTTGTACTTAAAAAAGTATTTTATGCGTATACTTCCTTTAAGTACAGTTGTGCCGAAAAAGAAAAGTTTTACTTAAAAACAAGTGCAGTGATAAAAGTAGGTACAATTTTTCTAAAAAAACCACAATTGTACTGCAAAAAAGTACAATTGCACTGAAAAAAAAAAGTACAATTGTGCTGAACAAAATAAAGGGTGTTTTTTTAGAGGTTTGTTTTTTGAATAGAGATAAAACTGGCATTTTGTGGTCATATCTGGCAACTCTAATGTCATTTATGTTCAGTTTGGTTTGCCATTTTATCTTGAACAGGTTGACAAAAGAACAACGCTTGCAAATCGTGCAAATTTATTTCGAAAATAATGGTTCAATTCGCGAAGTTTACCGCAAGCTCCGTCCATTTTATGGTCGACATAATCGTCCATCAGAGCAATTAATTCGGTTAACCATGGATCGTTTTCGCACTACGTTTACTCTATGTGATAATACGCATCCGCAGAGACGTCGAACAGTGCGCACCGAAGAAACAATTGCCGCTGTAGAGCAAAATGTTGAAGAAGACCCGAATGAATCGATTCGCCACCGTGCACAGCAATTGGAGCTTTGTCCATCAACTTTATGGAAGATTTTGCGCAAAGATCTTGGCTTGCGACCTTACAAGATCCAGCTTGTGCAAGAATTAAAGCCGCGAGACCATGCAATGCGTCGTGATTTTGGTGTATGGGCCGAAAATGAGATTGATCTCGATGCTGATTTTCATCGCAAAATTTTGTTCAGTGATAAGGCTCATTTTTGGTTGAATGGCTACGTCAACAAGCAAAATTGCCGCATTTGGAGTCAAGAGAATCCACATGAGACCCTTGAGACGCCATTACATCCACAAAAACTGACTGTTTGGTGTGCTCTATGGGCTGGTGGAGTCATTGGGCCATACTTCTTCCGAAATAATGCTGGAGAGTCAGTTACCGTTAATGGAGACCGGTATAGAGCCATGATAACCGACTATTTTGTTCCCGAATTGGATGGCATGAATGTGAATGAGTTGTGGTTCCAACAAGACGGCGCTACATGCCACACAGCGCACGTCACAATCGATTTATTGAAGGAAACATTCGATGAGCGCATAATTTCGCGGAATGGACCTGTCAATTGGCCACCAAGATCGTGTGATTTGACACCATTGGATTATTTTCTTTGGGGATATGTGAAGTCGCTCGTCTACGCCAACAAACCAGAAACGTTAGGGGACTTGGAAGCCAACATTCGTGGCGTTATTGCCGACATACGGCCCCATATGCTCGAAAAAGTGGTTGAAAATTGGACCTGTAGAATTGGCTTTATTCGAGCCAGCCGCGGCGGCCACATGCCCGAAATCATATTTAAACATTATTGGCATAAAATTATCCTTCTAATAAAGCCAAATTGATGGACATTAAAACGATTTTCTTGTGTTTTATTTCAATTCAAAGTTCTATACCTCTAAAAAAAACACCCTTTACATTTGCACTGATAATGCCATTACTAATTAGTACATACATACATAAATGCATACATATGTTATTTACTTAATACAACAAGGCGCAATTATATATTTAATACTTAATTTGCTTTTGCTTTTCTTTACTAATCACCCAGAGTAAAATTTGCTGGCATCCGTCATTTATACTTTCGCTTTCAATATCAACGCTTTGCGTCGCCTTCTGTGCATAACATTTAGCCATAATTTGCTTTTTCATTAGTTAATTGAAGCCTTCGGTTTTAAAAGGAAAATCATTTATTAATAGGACATTCACGGTTTTTATTTTCTATTGTTTTCAATTTTATTATGATTTATTGATTGAATTTTTAATTAATAAATGGAAAATTAATTTCAATTGACGCGTTTTACACCAAAAAAGATGGATTATTTCAGTAAGGAATATGAAAATTTGCTAAAAGCAATCAAGTGTATTAACTATATAATGCATACTTTGCAAAAAATATACCTACTTAAATACCACATGCAAAAAATCCAAAAAATTATAAACAAAGCTTGCTATAAACTCATAGAAAGTTCGCTTCTTTTTGAAAACAATATAACTAAAAATGAGAAAGGAAATGAAACGATGACATCTCTTTCAGTTTTATTTGAACAGATTTAACTTGCTTAGTAAGAAACTATTAACGGTGAGATAATGGATATAGAAAAAGTCCTGGCAATAATCGCTGGAGCAAAGAATAAATCGAAATGTTGTAGAGACTTGAAGGCATTAGTAAGTCATCATTTACATTGAAGTAGTTGTGGGGAGGTCTTTTGCTTCGGACAAGAAGAATAAAAATTCATACAAACTGATACAATATAAAGCAACAAGTGAGGGTTGGAAATTACTTTGAAACTTTTGGAGTAATAAGAGAAACACAAACTCCTAATCAGCATGTATTTTTTTTAAACTTAAATTGTGCAAAAAATTGCCATATCATTAGCAAAGTAATAAGTATGTTAAATTTACAATAAATGATAAATGTGTACAAATATCGTGTGTGTGTGACATTTATAGCGAATAGCAGTTGGCAATTTTAATAATTGCAAATAAAAAAAAAATAAAAACACAAAACATTGCGTTATCAGCACTTTAATCCAACATACATTACGAGTACTTTCATCAATATACATTATATGAATGTCAATATTATTGTTGAAAGTTTTTTAAACGGCAACACTGAGAAAAGAAGTATGAAATTTATTTTTGTTTTTATCTCTTATGTGAGAAGTGATAAGAGAAATGTGTGCTACTCGTAGATATAAGATAAGGAAACTCTGCACAAATATTTATTCGATTGTTTAATGCAAAACATATGGTGAATAACAATGCACAAACTCAATTAAAATGTATCTAGCTTACAAATTGGAACATACTTTGGTTTGACACTCTTTATGCCGATGTTTCCCAACGTATATTCCAGTCCAATATTTAACATTGTACAACACTTCGCTTCATCTCACTCTCGCTTGCCTACAGACTATGTAACGAAATGTGATGCAAATATTCGTCTCTCGTTTCAAATTGCTCATTTTATGGAAAAATTAAAGGTACTAGATTTTTGTAGAATACTATCGAAAGCTAGCAGATTTTAGTATTCTGTGTGAATTTTTCTACACAACGATAATACGGGGCGAAATTGGGAAAAATTGTAACGTTTACACAAAAAAAAAAAAAAAAAAACATTTACAAATATCTCGCGGAACATATATTAAAACAGTTACTCTGGCAATTGTGACAACAGAAGGAGTCAAACTAAAAGAATATAATAAATACATAATTTATCAAAATTTCTCGACTTTATCAACATTTTTCGGCTCAGCCGTCATATCTCGACTTTATCAACATTTTTCGACATTTTCAACACTTTTTGAATTTATCAACATTTCTCATCTTTATCAAAATTTTTCGATCTTGTCAGCAATTTTTAAAATTTTCAACTTTATCAATATTTTTCGATTTATTCACCATGTTTTGATTTGATAAAAATTTTTCGATCATATAAATAATTTTTAAATTTTTCAAAATTCGTGTTACCTACTTCTCAACATATTACGACTTTACCAATATTTTTCGACTTCATCAACATTTTTCTATCTATTCAGCATTTTTCGACTTTATCAACATTTTTTCGACTTTATCAACATATTTCGACATCATAAACATTTTTCGCCCTATTCAACGTTTCTTGACTTTATCAAAAATGTTTCGTCCATATTAATAATTTTTGAATTTTACTATCATTTCTTGACTCAATCAACACTTTTCGACATTTTCAACATTTTTAAATTAATCAACATTTCTCAACTTCACCAACATTTTTTGATCTCCTCAGCAGTTTTTGAAATTTTTTGCATTTTTGACTTTATCAATATTTCACAACTTCATCAATATTTTTCGACCTATTCAGCATTTTTGACTTTATCAAAATTTTTGAACCATATCAATAATTTTTGAATTTTTCAAAATTTGTTTTCCTTATCAACATTTTTCAACTTTACCAATACTTTTCGACTTGGTTAACATTTTTCGACATGTGTAACATTTTTTGATCTTATAAACATTTCTCAACTTCATCAACATTTTTCGTTCTATTCAACATTTTTGGACTTCATCAACATTTTTTTGACTTTATCAACAAATCTCGACATCATCAAAATTTTTCGCCCTATTCAACGTTTTTTGACTTTATCAAAATGTTTCGGCTTTATCAATAATTTTTTAATTTTCAACATTTTTTTAACCTTATCAACTTGACTTTATAAACATTTTTTGACTTAACTATCATTTCTTGACTTGATCAACATTTTTCGACTTCATCAGCATATTTCGACATGTTCAACATTTTGACTTTATAAAGATTTCTCGACTTCATCAACATTTTTCTATCTATTCAGCATTTTGCGACTTTGTCAAAACTTTTAGGACTTAATCAACATTTTTCGACTTCATCAACGTTTTTCGCCCTGTTCAACGTTTTTTGACTTTGTGAAAATGTTTATCAATTTGACTTTATCAACATTTTTCGACTTTTCTATTATTTCTCGACATAATCAACACTTTTCGACATTTTCAAAATTTTTTGAATATATCAACGTTTTTCATCAACTTCATCAATATTTTTCGACCTATTCAGCATTTTTTTGATTTTTTCAAAATTTAGTTTCCTTATCAACATTTTTCGACTTAACGAATATTTTTGGACATCATCAACATTTTTCTATTTATTCAGCATTTTTGGTCTTTATAATTATGTTTTCACTTTATCAACATATCGTGACTTCATCTACATTTTTCGCCCTATTCAACGTTTTTGATTCTATCAAAATGTTTCCTCCATATCAGTGCTGGGCACCAATTAATGTAACTTATTTTTTGTCTCGTTTTATCCTATATGGAAAGATACGCAAACAGTCCTCTCTTTGATACGAAGCTGTCCTCGGGCTGCGTTTTGCCCAGCACCGCTCCATATCAATAATTTTTGAGTTTTTCAACATTTTTTGATCGCATCAACATTTTTCGACTTTACCAACATTTCTCGACTTTATCAACATTTTTCGACTTTACCAACATTTCTCAACTTAATCAACATTTTTCCACTTTAACAACATTTCTCGCTTTTAACAACATTTATCGACCAATTCAAAAATTTTTGAATTTTTAAAAATTTTTCGACTTTACCAATTTACCATTCTCGATTTCATTAACATTTTTTTGACTAATCAACATATTTGGAATTTACTAAAATTTCTCTACTTCATCAACTTTTACATTTTCAAAATTTTTTTTTAATTTTTCAACATTTTTCGACCTATTCAACATGTTTTGACTTTATCAACATTTGTCGACTTTATCAACATTTTTCGACATTAACAAAAATTCTCAACTTCAACAACATTTGTCAACCTTTTCAGCACATTCTGAATTTATCAATATTTTTTGACTTTATCAACATTTCTCGACTTCATCAAAATTTTTCAACATTATCAGCAAATTTTGATTTTTAAAATTTTTTTGGCTTCATCAACATTTTTCGACTTTACCAACATTTCTCGAATTCATTAACATTTTTATCCTGCTCAACATTTTTTGATTTTATCAAAATTATTCGATTCTTATTTCCAGTAATACACGTATGCATAAATAACAAAAACCATGAAGGTACCAGATTTTAGTAGACTATTATGGAATAGTTGTATCATTTGCTGTAGAAACTCGTGTGTGACAAAATGATAATCTGCAAATTAGTTGTGTTAAATTTTCTGTCTCTTATATTTTTTTGTTTTTTGGAGTATGGGACGATATGGAACTCGGACATAACTGTGGGAGAGCGTTTTAAATTCACAAATCATTGCAGACGGTAGCTTTCAGAAGCATATTTTTGAATAACTTCTATATATTTTCTCACTGTGTAGCTTCATTACTGTGCTGCATACAATGCACATAGACAAGTTAACAGATGTGCTGGTTTGTGCTCATCTTTAACCGCAAATGAACGTCATATGGAAAACTTTTATGGCGAATTGCATGTCAGCGGGTAATGCGGGTCCAAAGCCAAATAGCACCACCAACCGCATGTGAGGTGGTGGTGCTGGTACTGCTGCTGCGCTTCAAAGCATCTAAAGTAAAACGTGAGGCAGTCAAACGAAGAATGAACAGGAACAGCTGCATCAGCAACAGTTGCTTTTGCTAGTGCCTGGCCTATGGTGCTGTTGTGGTGAACAAAGCAGGAAGCTCATGTGCAATTACAATTACAACAATAATAACAATACCTACCAGCAGAAGATGCAGCTTATTTTACTTGCAAACATTTGTTATGATGATAAAAATCATCATGAATCTAAGCAAAAATTCCATTGAACGTGAGAGTCGGTCGGCTGGTCACTTAGGTGAAATAAAGATCGAAGAAGGAGTCATCTCACGTGCGCTGGCCAAGTGCAAATACTGGCTGACTAGAGTGTGAATGGCAACAATGCATAGAAGAAGCTTAGACCTTTTTTTTCAAAATGCAACGACGTGCGAGTGCAATGTGCAATGAATGAGTTGCTGCTGCTCATCGTCTCGGGTGTTAATCAGCTATAATTCTTCAGTTTGGCTTGGACTTGTAATCAGAGTTGGCTTCACTGCAGCCCCATCATGTACTTGACTGAAATTTAGTTTGTTGACCACCATCACCACCAGCACAAACAACGGCGTCGAGTAGGACTAATAGATACGCTTAGGTTGACAAAGACAATGCACAGTGAGGCGAAAACTATTAAGCTTTGACAAAATATGTATGTAGATTTTGTGCATTTCTGCATTCAATTATCCTTTCCATACAGTAGCACTGTGCAATGATGATTACATTGTGCTACTTGTCTACGCTTCGGTGGGTTATATAGAATTGTCGGATGTTGTTGGGAGCGCAAAAAGCAGTAGTTGAGCAAAAGACTGTTTGATTCTAAAAGTTTTGCCATTTTCCACTTTGGTGAGTTTTTCTGCTGCATGTTGTAGAATTAAAAGAAAAGTACACAAGTGCATATACCTGATTATATGCAGTTTCATAGAAGGTCAACCACTTGTGTTTCAATGTTTATTTCCTTCCATATTTTTTTACATCAAACGTTCTATTGTCGAAAGCAGTAGCTGAAGGAATGCTATGAATAATTTTTCTATAATTTTTATTAATTTTGTCAAGTAAGTACACAGAGTGTGCTAGAATACATGAAAGACAACAAGAAATCATGGTCAGTTAGTTTGGCCTATAGCGTTCTCTACGATGGTGTTCTCGAAGATTCAAATTTTTGGAACAATTTTCAATCTTTAAGGCTTGTGAAATATGAATTTGTGTAGTCAAGAACATAATCTATGTCAAGTTAAATTCCAAAATTTACCTTAGAAGCAACAACCAAAAACCAATTCATTTCAGCCTCAAGAATAACAAAAGCAAAAGGAGCGCTTGCTTAACTGAACAAAATATGGTCTTCTTCCGTTATATCCACCAAAACGAGAGTGCGCATTTTTGATTCGAATGTGAAATCGGTTTTGTTATATGGTTGCGAAACATGGCTTGTTATTGAACAACTAATGAACAAGCTGCAAATATTCGTTTGGTGGCCTCGCACAATATCAAATGCCGAGCTACATCAAAAATGCAATCAGACGACTATAGCAAGAGAAGATGGATGAGTCACACTCTCCGGAAACCACACAGCGAAGTTTCTTGCCAGGCTCTTGAGTGGAATCCACAAGGCAGTAGAGGACGTGGTAGATCCAAAACCAACTGGAAAAGGTCGCTGGAAAGGGAAATACAAGAATCGGGAAAGTCTTGGCAAAAGATCAAAGTCATCGCAAGGGATCGCATCAATTGGAGACGTTTCATATTGGCCTTATGCTCCTCCTAGGAGTTTAAGGAAAATACATACATGCATACTGCTCCTCCGTACAACCTTCCCAATAGAAAAAAAATCAAGCAACTCGGTTTAGATTTAGGTATAGAAACCGATTTCGTTTGTTTATTTATATGTTCGAAATAGCAAAACAACTGCGACTTGATCTTGTGAAGCAGTTGTTTAGGCAGCGGAGGGCACGCCATTGCACTTGGAGTCAAATACGGCTCACCGACAAATCTTCAAAGGAAACGAACTGAAAAGTAACAACAACAAAGAAATGTTTATAACCACATTTGACTCCAATCGGAGCTGGTACACTTGGCGTGGAGTGCTTCATATATGGACCTACTTTTCAAGCAACAGGGGTGGGCGCGCTATAACAATTGGAGTTGTTGTTGTTGTTACTTTTCAATTCGTTTCTTTGAAGATTTGTCGGTGAGCCGTATTTGACTTCAAGTGCAATAGCGTGCCCACCGCTGGCCTAAACAACTGCTTTACAAGATCAAGTCGCAGTTGTTTTGCTATTTCGAACATATAAATAAACGAAATCGGTTTCTATACCTAAATCTAAACCGATTTGCTTGATTTTTTTTCTATTGGGAAGGTTGTACGGAGGAGCAGTATGCATGTATGTATTTTCCTTTAAATCCTAGGAGGAGCATAAGGCCAATATGAAACGTCTCCAATTGATGCGATCCCTTGCGATGACTTTGATCTTTTGCCAAGACTTTCCCGATTCTTGTATTTCCCTTTCCAGTGACTTTTTCCAGTTTGTTTTGGGTCTACCACGTCCTCTACTGCCTTGTTGATTCCACTCAAGAGCCTGGCGGTAAACTTCGCTGTGTGGTTTTCGGAGAGTGTGACCAATTCACATCCACTTGCGCAGCTTGACTTCGTTTGCTATAGCCCTCTGATTGTATTTTTGATGTAGCTCGGCATTTGATAAAGTGCGAGGCCACCAAACCTTAAGTATACGCCTTAAGCATTTGTTGACGAATATTTGCAGCTTGTTTGTTAGTTGTTCAGTAACAAGCCATGTTTCGCACCCATATAACAAAACCGATTTCACATTCGAATCAAAAATGCGCACTCTCGTTTTGGTGGATATAACGGATGAAGACCATATTTTGTTCAGTTGAGCAAACGCGCCTTTTGATTTTGCTATTCTTGAGTTGATATCCTCTTTTGCTCCGCCATCCATGGCGATAATGCTGCCTAAATACGTGAAGCTATCGACGTTTCCGATGTCATTACTGCCAGCTCTAAACGTGATGTCATTGCTTGCGTCTAGCTTCATGCTTTTAGTTTTGGACACGTTGATTTTTAGGCCGGCCTTTTGTGATTCCAAGACAAGGTCTTTAATTTTGCTTTGCATATCTGAGTGTTTGGACGATAAGAGGCAAATATCGTCAGCGTAGTCGAGATCTTCTAGATGTTCGGTAAAGTTGAATTGGATTCCTCTTTTGCCCTTATTAAGAGCTTTGTCTAGGATATCGTCAAGAAAGATAGGGAAGAGAGATGGTGACAGTGAACACCTTTGCCGTGCGCCTGAGCTAGCGGTGAATGTCGGTGTCAACAACCTGTAACACACTGCATTTAAAGCTTTCATATTGTGTACGTACTAAGTTTATGGCTTTTGCGGCAATACCTCAGTGCAGGAACAGTCCAGTTTATATATATTGCTTAGAAGTGGGCGGTGCCACGCCCCTAAATGGAGATAATGCTCTCACGGCTAAAGCACTGCATCAATTTTTATGAAATTTGGTATGGTAGGGTTAACACCAAGGAACGATAAAACAAGCATTATGGTTTTTGGTCGGCGGTAGCATGCCCCTAAATTGAAAAAACTCTCTTACGGCTAAACCACTGCATCAATTTTCATGAAATTCAGTATAGAGGTAGGGTTAGCATTAACCCGAATCCTCCTGGATTTTTGTTACTAATTTTTGAAATAAAAACTTTAATTAATATAATTTCTAGGATAATTAAGCACTTATTTTTTGATTTTCGATATTATCCTTCGCCACGGCTCATCAGGATATGTCCGTTATCATATGATCTCACTAGGAGCTACGGGGTACTGGTTTTTTTTCTTACTAAATTTTAGTTTAAACACGAAGTTGGTGTGTTCATATGATCACGCTAGAAGGATTCGGGTTAAGGAACGATAGCACGAGCATTATTACAGCATTGTTTTTATGAATTTTGGTTTGTCGATAAAACGAACAGGACGAAAAACTTTTTTCTTTTTAGTAGGAAAGTACTCTATTACAACTAAGCTGCTGCACCGATTTTTATGCATAACCTGATGCCTAAGGAAGAATACTAAAAGCATTTTTGTTTTATCGATCAAAGAAGGGTATAAAATCTTTTTGCTTTACAGTCTTATCGGAATGGTCGTGTTTCGGCCATAAGGTGGACTCTAGTATATATAAAAATATCATGGCAGCAGGGTGTCTCATTTGCAAAAGTTAATTTACAAATTTTCTTCAATGTTCATTATGTCTCCTTTTCAGTGGAATATGGGGTATTTTTGTATAAAAAACAAAGCGTTAAAGACAAAAGAAAACAGTTTGCGCTAGTTGATTTCATATGTGTAAAAGCGTTAATTAGAAATTCTTCTGTTGTGTTTTATCTTTTTTTTTTTTTCATTTAAGTAAAAGTACAAGTACTTTTTAATGACAGATAAAAACAACAAAGAAAATTAGTTGTTTTCATTATTCCAGCAGTTTTCGACATACAAAAGACTTGAGGCTGCCCCACCCACTTAGGCACTAATGAATGAGACTATTGAATTAAAAATATTGAAATGAACCAAACCTTTGATGTTCATAAAATGTACACAAATACATGCATATGTACCATTTGCATATGTATGTATGAATTTTGATATGCATATTATTTGTCTTTACAATTTAATTTAAAATTTTTATTTTATTATTAAATTTTTGACAAATTTTGTGGATTTATATTTTATTATTCATTGTGAATTTATTTGAATTGAAAGAAAACAATGCAAACTGAAACGACAGCAGCACTAACATGAATAAAATTCCACAATTTATATACCCAAAGGGAAAAAAACATTTCAAGCGCTTCTGAGGAAAGCACGAGAAGCACTGTCTCCATAGGATTTTGCAAGCGTTCACATAGTGATTTTTTGAAATCAAACAAATTCTGTTTAGAGAGACATTATTGGTTTTTTTTTTATTTCAATATTCGGGATTTTTTTATGTCAATTTTTTTTAAACATTTTGTTTTTAAATTTTTAATTTTAAATTTATGTATTCATTTTGAATATTTTTCCAATTATTATTTTTTTTTTCATGGTACATATGTAGCCTGATGCCCTTAGAAGTTTGTAATTAATCTCTTAACTAAGTAGCCAGAGTTCGAATCTCAATACGCAGGTGATTTTTTTTTTTTTTTTTTTTTTTTGTTTTCAAGCTTCAGAATGCTTACATTCTCTGACATGAAATGCCAAAAAGAAATAATCGTTCGAAAAAGGGATGCATCAGAAAACATTTTGAAGCCCTTTTTTCCTCATGGGCATATGCTAATGCATTGCATACTCTGTCGTACGTGTTTGAATGTATACATATATAATGTACTGTCAATAGCAACATTGTCAGTTACCATTATGGTCCGTCAAAATTCACCTGAAATGTGCACATGATATACAAACGTACGTATACATATGGGAATATGTATGTTTGCTTGTATTTACGTCCATCCGTTGTAAATTTCATTTACGAAGGACACATATTTGCACAGTGATTTTTATTTAAATATTTATTATTTGTTTATTTTATTTACTAATTATATCTTTATTTACATATGAAATAATTGAAAAATTGTGGTCATAAAAATATTTAATTATTTCAAATAAATAATGCCATAAATATTGCGAATGTTATTTACTTTTATTTGAGTACATTAAAGGTGGATGTTATCATTCCTTTCGAAATATTTTAACTTTTTTAATCGGATGTTCTGCAAATAATCCATTCATTGTATGCATTTTTATTGGATTTTGGCTTAAATTTGTTTTCAAAGTACTACTAAGTACGTCACAAATAGTTTAAATGACTTAAATTTAAGTATTTTACTTTATTCAAGATATAATAAATTTAAAACTAGTAAGGGTGGTATCTTTGGCCTGGCCAAAAAATAAATAACCTACACTGCATTTCAAGTATATTATGAGGAGAGTATAAGAACAAATTGCTTGTATGGGAAGTGCCACGCCCTCGCCTCCGAGCTTACCTTGATTTTGCGTAGAGCTTGCATTTACTGTTCTGAGTGTTTGAGTAAAATTCGGTTAGGTTTTCTCAAAAAATCTTTCAGTATAGCATTTCAAAACTTTCGCTTACATGGGAGGTGCCACGCTCTCTAATCCTACTTCGCCTACTTTAAGCTTAGAGTTTACAATTAATATTCTTTGCGTTTGAGTGAAATTTGGTTGGATTATCGCAAAAAACACTTTCTTTATATAATTTTGAAACTTTTGCTTACATGGTAGGTGCCACGCCCTCTTGTCCGAGTTTACCCAGATCTTGCATATAGCTTGCATTTATAAATCTGAGTGTTTGAGTGTTATTTGGTTGGGTTATCTCAAAAAACGCTTTCCGTAAAACATTTTGAAACTTTCGTTTATATGGGAGGTGCCACGCCCTCTAGTCCGAATTCACCTAGTTTTTGCTCAGAGCTTAAACTTACTTTCTCTAGTATTGATGTATATTTTGCTTCTGTTATTGCAAATAATGCTCTTATTATTGCATTTTGAATATATTTTTTGTATGGGCGATAGGCGTGTCCGTTGACCGATTTCGTTAATTTTCAACCCCCCAGTTAACTTTTACGACGAAGGCAGAATACCAAATTTCATTGAATTATGTTGCTCAGTTTTCCCAAAAAATTAATTTCCACACACACCCAGCCAGCCACCCAGCCAGCCAGACAGACGGACATAGCTATATCGACTCAGGAGGTGACGCTGATCACCTGCCACGCCTCCTTCTCTGCGTTACAAACGGAAGGACAAAGTGAATATACCCTGGGTGTAGGGTATAAATATGACATGCAAAGTTATTAATTATAAAAAAAAAAATTATTATTGGGTGTACAACTTAAAAACCGGAATTTTTTAGCGAAATTTGATGCTTTATTGTGGAAAAATGTTACAATATATTTTATTCAAAGTATTGTCCATTGGAAGCTACAACATTTCCCCATCTTTCAGGCAATTTATGAATTCCATCCCAAAAAAATTGCGCCGGCTTGGCGGCCAAAAATAATCGAGCCAATTTTCGATATCTTGAACTTAAGTGAAGCGTATTCCTGATAGGGCATTCTGCATCGATCGGAACAAATGGTAGTCTGATGGTGCAAGGTCTAGGCTATAAAGCGGGTGAGGCAAAATTTCCCATCCGTTGTTTTCCGTTGTTTTCCAGGTAATTTTTGACTGGGGCAGCAATATGTGGCCGAGCGTTATCGTGGTGGAAAATGATTGAATCATGTCTGGTCGCATACGTTGGCCGCTCTGCCTGGATTTTCTATTTCAATTGGATCAATTGTTGACGATAGAATTGAGCATTAATGGTTTGGCCACCTGGCAACAGCTCATAATGGATCACACCTAGCTGGTCCTGACCAGGACGTTCTTTGTCTTCGACATCAAAATAACCACTTTTAAACCACTCACGACAGCTTGATTCAGCTGGAGCATAGTCCCCATAAACTTATACAAGAATGCGATGACTTTCGGCAGCTGTTTTCTTTGCAAAAAAATGGCCCACTAGAACCCCCCCGCAAATGCTGTCATTTTCTCCATTTTTCGAAGTTATTCATCGTGAAAAATAATAATGATGCACACAAGATAAAATTGTTTTGTTGACTGATTTTGACAGCTGTCAAATGTACCTTCAAAATGACATATATATAAAGTTCGAGCTTTCACGATATTTGTATAATTGCTCGAATGAGAATTGAACCCATGACTTAACGAGCATTATACAGTTGCCATTCCACTAAGATACAGCATTAAATTTATACCTATTAATACGAAAGTTGTAACTTAAAGTGTAAAATTGATGACATTAAGTTAGAAATTTGATATTGGCCATATGATCATATCATGAATTGATACACATTTGTGCTCATTTGACATCATTCTAATAACTGTAATGCATCTATGGGTTCGTTGTTTAACTTAATCAACGTACAACTTTTTTGCTTTTTTTGTAATTTCACAAAGAATATTTCAGAATCCTTGAGAAAAAAAAAAAATGTTTGTAAGGCGAAGTCATTTCATCCATAAACATAAATACATTCAGAAACTTAAATTCCTGTTATCCTTCCAAATACATAAATATGCTTACCAAACTGCCAAATGTAAATCCAAATGTACACAAAACAACGCTAACAGTACCTACAGTACTACAACATATTAGACTGATGCAAACAATTTTTTTGTTTTGAATTTCCATGATTACGTCCAAAAACTGAAAGAATAAGTCAACGACATATTGGTTATAGCTATTATACCCTCAAAAACGTTTTATCGAAATTTCACCCCACTGGAAATCTCAAAATCTTAATTTTGGATAAGACTTTTTGTTCCAAGGTCACCATGAAATTTCATTTCATTGAAATTTCATCTCATGAAATTACACCATAAGCAACTTTTTAATGCATCTTTTTGACACAAAAACTGGGTTATAATGGGTTAAAGTGTTCTACAGAAATATTCTACGAAGAGTTTCACTAGCGGTCACAAAAGACGATAAATGCTTAAAACTTAAGAATAATGCGTAAAAAATGAAATAAGGTAGGTAAGTGTACCGAATTACGGCATGTTAAGGTACTCTCTACTTTCTAGAACGATTCCAAGTCTTACAACTCAATTTTGAGATTGGATATGTGATTTTCCATAAGGATTGATTTATCCATGATTGATTTATTTATGACAAGTGCTAAATTTGTGCATCATAACCCTCATATTATGATAATTCTTAATACTTTTAGAAACAATGTAGTTGTCCCTAATTCCGGACTAAAATTTTGCGCAGAACTTAACTCCGTAAGCGCGTGCACCTAACTCCGTGCTAACCTACAATTTGATTTATTTTCTTTAAACAACCATCTAAAATATCAAGTTCCTTAATTTTATACATTTAAAAATTTATTTATCTGTAATTCTGCAAACATAATGTTTTCTTTTCTTAAAGAAATATTACAAATTAAGGAGTAAACTTTATAAAAATAGTCACGTAATTAGGTTGACTTGCACAAATTTATGTACGTTATTTCGGCAAAAAGAAAAATTTATTTTGCTTCAAAACTATGAGAAAACGATTTTTAAGTTAATATAAATTGTTAATTTAACAACATACGCCTTCGAAATCAAGATTATTGGAAACAGTTTGTTTGAAACATCTGAAAAAAGTTATTAACTAATAAAAAAATTTAATTTTAATTTCTTGGCACTGACTAAAAGTATAGTATAGAGTATGTTTTGGTTCAAAAATATTTGAAACAACGTTTAGTTTTCTTATTTTTCAACAAAAAGGAAAAACTGACGAAATTAGGTACTAGCCCATAATTCGGTACACTTACCTTAAAGGGCAATATATGAGTAGCAAAAAAAAAAAAAAATTCTTTATTTCTTCATATCTATAGCATTATTATCACTTTTTAAGTTTGAAGCATTGCTCGTCTTTCGTGACCCCTAGTGAAACTTTTCGTACCCATTATAACCCACTTTTTGGGTCAAAAAGACCCATTAGAACATGATGTAATAGGTTAAGATAGTTGTTCATTGTATAGTTTTCCTTAGGGTATTTTATATTGTACCTTAATTCAAGAAGAAAAATTTGATATATCGCACCACTAATTCGGATCATTTTTGAGATCGTAATAAAATAAAAACCTAATCAAGCCGAGATTTTGCTTGAATCGCCGTTGCGCCACCTCTAAATGACTTTTAAAAAAATTTAAAAAAATCTCAGTTCACTTTCTTGACACCCTCTTCCAGATTTTTGTACGTAATTGTGAAAATTCCAAAAAAGTTTTTTTTTTTTTTTGAATCAATCTAATATATATATTTATCACATATTCCACACATGACTAGGTACTCACATAATCGAATAAAGAAGAACCAAATGAAAAAAAGTAACTTCACTCCTGATGCCAAACATTGATATCGATTAGTTTATGTATCATATTTTTATTTATGGACAAACAGACAGACAGACAACTTTGCTGTCAAAAATTGAAATTGCAAATGTCAGTTCGATTGAAAGTTTAGAATGTCATTCAGAGTGGATCAATTTACTTTTGAAATGAAATCTCACCCTTCTCATCAGTACACGTATCCCTTATAAATGTCTGCCAACAAAAATGTTGCTACCAATGGTAGTGGCAGTGATAGTGCTAGTGTTACTATGCTTTGACATTTGACGTAAATTGAAATTGACATTTGGTCATTAAGTTCAGTGGAAACGTTTAAAACGAGCAATTAAAATTGGAAGTGAAATGCTTTCAAATTATAAATGTTACCTTCATGATTGTATATTTAAATAAGTGCTAACATTCCTTTGGGAAACAAAGTGAACACTGAAAGGTACAAATTATGTTGATTGAGAATGAGCAATACTCATACTGTAAAGCATTGTATTTACCTACAACTCCTTGGTTTAGTTCAGAGTCAAGACGAATGTTACCGCTTGATTTCTTTCCATTGCTTTCCTGTTCCTTGCACACTTTCCGTATGAATTTTGGTCTATGATGTCTTCTATTGCCTTGGAGATTCCACTTAAAGGCTTGACGGCTTAGTTCGTCTAGCTCGAGCTAATAGAGTTTACCTAAACCATACCCATTTACGAATGTTGATCTCATTTGCTATAGGCAGTAAACGTCCAAAGCATTTTTTTTTTTTGCCTTGTATATTAGACTGATGCAAAAAAAAACTCTTGTCAAAATTCACCCAGTTTTTCTCAGAGTTTGAATTTATAGTTCTTAGCATTTGAGTGAAATTTGGTTGGATTATCTCAAAAAATGTTTTCAGTATAGCGTTTTGAACCTTTTGCTTAAATAGGAGGTGCCACGCTCTTTTGTCCGAATTCACCCAGTTTTTTCTCAGAGTTTGAATTTATAGTTCTTAGCATTCAAGTAAAATTTAGTTTGATTATCTCAAAAAACGCTTTCAGTATAGCGTTTTGAAGTTTTTGCTTATATGGGAGGTGCCACACCCTCTTGTCCGAATTCTCCTGGTTTTTGTTCAGAGCTTGCGCTTACAGTTCGTAGTATTTATGTGTATTTTGGTTGCATTATCGTGAAAAAAACTCAAAAAGTTGCATTTTGAATATATTTTTTGTATGGGCGGTAGGCGTGTCCGTTGACCGATTTCGCTTATTTTCAATCCCCCGAGCTAACTTTGACGCCGAAGGCTCTACACCAAATTTTATTGAATTATCTTGCTTAGTTTTCCGAAAAAGTGTATTTCCACACACAGCCAGCCAGCCAGCCAGCCAGACAGACGGACATAGCTATATCGACTCAGGAGGTGACGCTGATCAAGAATATATATACTTTTCTATATCTGCCACGCCTCCTTCTCTGCGTTACAAACGGAAGGACAAAGTGAATATACCCTGGGTGTAGGGTATAAAAACAATTTTTTGTAAATTCCACGATTAGAGGGTATCCAAAAAGTGAGCTGAGATTTTTTTTAAATTTTTTAAGGTCATTTAGAGGTCGCCCAACGTCTTTTTATGCAAATTATCGGGCCGATGTGGTTTTTATTTTATTACGATCTCAAAAATTTTCGGAATGAGTTGAACGATGTACAAACTTTTTGTTTTGAATCAAGATGTATAAAAAAAAACATTGGAAAAAATCTCAGCCCACTTTTTTAGCACTACTTTTTTTGCATCAGTCTATTGTACATAGGTACTTGATGATTTCAATATTGGAATACTCCTGACAACTCCTTTAATTTCTATACTAGGTTTTCAGTTACTTTTGATTTTTATGCAATACAAAACCGTGCGTATTCACCATTGACAAAGAATTTTCGCCATGATACTAGTACATATTTAGAAGCTATTTCACCACATGTGAACTCACCACATTCTTTTCGGTTTGTGTAAAAGCTTCGGAGTTATTCGAAAAGTGGTACGAGGGTGGAGTGAAATTTATTTGGCAGAAATTTTTGCATACTATCGGATAGTCGTGATATTCCTTTAAACTGTGTCTCTAAACTTTAGCAATAGGACCTTTAATTTCTGATCGAATTAAAAAAATTTCACACAGATGGGGTCTTGCTACCGTCGAATTTTATTGCTTCGGATTTTCCCCTGACCCATAGTAACACATCTCATATTATACAGTAGACCGGGTCGAAATTTAGATTTATTCCGAAACCGCCTCAAAAGTTAGAGGCCCTCTTAGAAACAATATCTCCATAATTTTCTTTTTATCCTGTGACCCAAAAAAACATGTTTTTTTAGCCAAAATGGGCCTTCAGTCGAATCGAAAGTCCTCCATTGGTTTTTTTCGGAATCGTTTTTAAGAGTCCCTCTAACTTTTGAGTCGGTTTCGAATGATTTTATTTTGCTTCATACAAAATCGACCCGATCTATTATACAGTGAACTCATTTAATGTGTAATTGGGCATAAATCAGTTTTCTTATATAAATATAACTTAGTCCTTCATATAAGAGTTGAGATGCCCTTAATTAAAGAGTGAGTACTTAGAAAGTAAGGATCCAATTGGAAAAATTCAAAGGTATACTTTGGTAAATAAGTTTATGGCTATCCGATGCCATTAAAAAAAATTGAATAATACCTTTTCCTGAAACTGCACTATCATATCCCCGGAAACAGTATTTTTTGTAAATTCAGGGAAAGATATCTCGAAATTCTGGGCAATTCTGTTAATTAAGCCAAAAGTTTATTTCATCTTCACGTTATTTTCGAAATTTAAAGATACCTTCAACTAGAATTTGCTAATCATACCATAATCTGTAAAATTCTATAAATAAACTTCCAAAAAGGTATATGTTTTCAGGTATGTGTTAAACAAACTTTACCCCAGCCACAGTTATTAATAACCAAAAACATATTTCATTTCAGATTTCACAAATCCAAGACGAAAACAATAAAATCGCCAAAGGACAACAATATTACAGGACGTTATATGTATGTACAACAAAAGCAACTCATTCAAAAAGAAATTCCGTAAAGTAAAAATAAACCAGAAAACTAAAATACTGCCATTTTCATCAAGTTGAAAACATGCAATAAAAGGATAAGAGTTCATATGACAAGGCAATAAACTTGAACTTCCGGAAGCACAAGAAGTGAAAGGAACACAAAAAAAAAAAAAACGGGGAGAGAAAAAACAACAAAAAAAAAAGCACAAATGAACTTGAACCACAGACAAACAAAACAAAAATATGAAGACTTGAAAATGACCAGAAAATAGAAGAAGACGAATCCATTAAAATGTTGGCTAAAATAGCATGAAGTGAAGTGGAACGAATGAAAGAATAAAAAAAGGACATGCATACATATCAAAACTAATAAACACGAGCGAAATCCTTGAGGCATGTTAGCAAAGTTACAAAGCTTTTGAGAACCAACAGAGCAAATAGAAAGAAAAAAAAAACGAAGCACAAAAGATACAAAACGAAAAAAAACTTCCTGAAAAAAAAAACCCCGAGAGAACCCATTCATATCCTAATTGAGTAAAGTCGGACGCAAAAGCAAACAAAGCAATCGGTCACAAATAGAAGCCGCCGCTAGTCATGGTAGAAGCCAAAACAAATTTGCCAACTTTAATGACAACGACAACGACGACGACGATGATTATGATGATGATGACGATCCCAATGACAATGATGATTGAACGTCAGCAGCAACAGTCGGAATAAATTATGCAAATCGGATTAAAGAGAAAATAAACGGATTTGCAACATTTGAAGTGGAAATAAACCGGACACTTTACAGTCAGTCAACCGGAGAGAGTGTGCAGATAAAGACACAAAGTGTAACAGAGAGAGAGAGAGAGCGAAAGCAAAGTGAGCAACTACAGTACGTTGGAAACGAAGGCTTAAATGCTGCGGATATGCCCACAATCGACGTTCAAAAATTAATTGCACGCAATAAATCACTGTGACCGCTGGCCATAAATTAAACTAATCCGTTACCAGAGAATCCCCACTTATCAACGTTAAACGAACGCACAAAATTCTCACACATACATACACATACACACAAATATAGACTGTCACACTAGCACATATACATACGCATGTGTTTGTATACATTTAAATCAATTGCCAATAAACGTAAATAGCTCAAACATTGGACAGCGGACAGGCCAATAAATAGTTACTACAACAATAACAACAAAAACAACAACATTGCCAACTTGTTTTATAAGTAGTTTGCCATTAACACATACACATCCATATACATAGATACATAACGTAACGTCACAAAATCCTTCAGCCATACATCCTCTTAATAATCATCATTACAAAAGTTCGCAGTCTGACGTCGAGCGAACGAACGGTCTGATTCATAGGACATTCAATTGGTATTCGCATTAAATTGCACCAGTGTTGCCGTTATTTGAATTGTGGGAGAGCTACGAAAATCATAGGTAAATATATTTTCCGAGATATTACCAAATTTATTGCCCTCTTTCATAAACCAACCTATATTAAGGAACAAAGCCTATAAATCCTATTTTCAAATGTCTGTCAATAAGATATAGATTATACCCAGCGGTGGGCACCAACACGCACGCTAAACTTCGTTGCTATGGCTGCTGAAGTAGAACTGTTTTGTTGTTTTGCGTTCACATTTGTATACGTGCACACTCTCACGTTACTCTCAAAAGCGCTCCTTTTAGAACTTGCGCCCATCATGATAGCCCATCACAACTTAAGAGATCCCGTTGAGATCTTGTTTCGTGAGCAAGCCATAAGAGTATCAATATCAACAGACCAACTGACTGTCCGCACCTAGGAAACAAGCTATTAGAAATACATTTCAGGCCTTCACAGGCTGTTGTGTAGGCAGATTTTCCATACAAAAACCCTATAGATCGAACTTGTTTATCAGGGTAGAATCCACCTAGTGGGAAAGTTATTGCAGTCCCAATTTACTGGAGAATTTTCGATGGAACATCCACGAAATAAAAAGCTAATGGACCTTAAAAGCTGCTAACAGCGTGTAAAAGTGATCTTTAGCTGAAGGGGCTCATGAACTGTAGCATTTTTCAAGATAGGGCACAGGATACTTTCTCTGGCGGGTTAGAGTAGATAGATTTTGCACTCAGTAACGGAATGACTGATGGATTATAGATCTCTTGAGAATAGGAACGTATACTACTGCGTACCGGTGACGTTGAATGTTCCCGGTGAGAAGACCTCCTGAGTATAAGCTCCTGCAAGGAGGTACCGAGCTAGAAGCCTACTTTTGAGGAGATGATCGACTGGAAGGAGTTAGGCACTATACCGACTAACGTCCCAGAGGACATGTATTTCTCTGAGCAAAGTGGTGAGGTGTAAATGAAATTTTGGCGCCTGGGTTGGTCCAATATAATCGCACTCTGTTGGATGAAGTTTGAAAATTGGCTTGTGAAGCATTAAATGTCTGGACGATGAAACTATAGATTCTCTAGAGGAGTCAGTGCCAGCGCTGAAGCTCTGAAAGGAAACTGGATTCAAGGTGGCGCATGTTGCAGCAGTGCCAGAACCCCAAGAGTTCATCGACTATTTTCCGGGCGGTTTAGGAGATTACTGAATCCTAAGCCAAGTTGAGGCTCTGCACTTGGGCACTCGACACTCATTCTTGAGTTCATACATAAGTTTTATTAAAAATACTCAAAGGGTCCTTCTAGTTGCTGTTCTACCAAAGCGTACCTGCTTTGCTGATAGGTAAAGGTATGAAAATCCCGACTTTAGCTGCTTTTATGTTCCATACAATCAACTAGCAGTCCATTTTGATCTGTCTTAGACTTTTGAGTCTTACTATTGTATCAACAGAATATTCTTTTAATGGCCGGAGTGCTTTCTAATTAGCCTTCCTCGAGGTTGTTTTACTGACAAGGCTGCTGAAAGTGAATTAACTTCTGACCTAACATTGTTTGCTAATCAGATATACTCCACCTTTCATGGGCTTAAGCAAAACTTACAACTAAGTATTCCCTCTCTCCTTCAAATTAGAATCTGATTCAGAACATACTCTTTTCTTCATATTGCTTTTGATCCATTCTTTCCACATGTCCCAGAAATACATGCCCAAGACTGTGGTTATTTTATACATTAAAAGAAATGATTTAACTTACAATTATCTTCTCATTGCAGCAATTGCCGAGACATAAAGTTTCCGAACGAAGAAATTCCACTACGGCATCACTGTTTCGAATACACCAACTTCAAAAATGGCATTCATCTGGAGGCGTCGATCAGCGTCAATTGTCAAAATTGTCGCCATTTTAACAGCAATTTGGTTTACAGTTGCCTTCCTCATCTACACCGATGACACACGTGGCAGTGGCAGCGGTTCGAAATGGAACGGATTATCAATGGCACTCAAAAGTGGTAATAGTATTGGTAACGATAACAGCAACTTAGCTGTTGGTGATGATTCCGAACATAATCCTGCTGGTTTTGAGGGTGGCGGTAGATTTGGTGTTGGCAATAATGTTGTCGAAACGGTTATCGATGCAAACAGACGAGAGAACGAAGTAGCACCAATTGATGAACCTGAAGAGGTTAACAGAAACGATGGTGGTGGAGGTGGTAATGACATAAATGAAGGCGATGAATCAAAGCGAAATAATGTTGTGGTTCGTCTGGATGAAAGGATACATGGTGGCAAATTGATTGCTGGACCCAAAAAGCGACCAGAAGCACCCGCTGAAGATGGTAAGTATAATTTATGTATGTAGAGAGAAAGAGTTGTGATATTCTGCCTAAGAGTTGACTATTATTTTGCAGTTTACAGCTTAATATTTAAAAGAAATTACTATCTGTATCAGACTGATGTCTTAAAATTAACATTGCTGTAGATTTATTGCTTTATTTACAGTTTAACCTAAATAAATAAGAAAGTTTAAATATTTTCTCCTCACCGCGGGTTGTCAGCAGAAATTGTCTATTAATGGAGCGTTAATATTTTTCATTATGCCTTTTATATCCCAAAAATCGCTCAAATCTCGTAAATCTTTGTTTTTCTCCTGTCAATCAAAAGATTTACCATTGAGCTATTAAAGATAACACAGAGAAACTTCCACAAACACAGTTAATATATGCACGATGGCTTTCAAATTATTCCAATTTAGCAGTCAAGGTAGATCAATCGCACAGAAAAGGCAAAAACATTAGATGATTGTCGTCGGACCGTATCGTAGCGTTGCACATGTGGCTGAATAGAAAAAGGAAATATGAAAACACAACCAACCATTGTATGAATTTCAATGTCAAGTTTAACATTTTCACATGAAACAAAAGGAAATACTATTTCCTCTGTTGGGGTGAACTGAAAAGTTAAATTGCGTTGAGATGAATTGTTCGCAAAACCAAACTTTCGTAAGTTCGCTATATTGTGAGAGTAGTCTGCATACGAAAAATATCGATATTTCTTGAAAAGCGCAAGGAAGTGCAACTTGAAATTGATAATATACACTCAAAATTATTTACTTTACATGATTCTGATAATCTTAACAGCCGACCTTTGAAAAGCTTTAATGATAATCGTTTTAAATAAAAAAAAAAAAAAAAAAACGAAAATGGATGCAGTCAGTCACCTAGTCTAGTGATGAGCAAACCAAGACCATAGCAGTCTTGGTCTTGTTCTTGTTTTGATATTGAGTCTTGTCCTTGGTCTTGATCTTGCTCACTAAGTCTTGGTCCCGGTCTTGGTTTTGGTCTTGAAAAAAATTTTAGACATATTGAGTATTCAAAATTTCAAAGCTTTATTTTTTCAAAGCAATTGGGTTTCTAAGAGCCTTGGTCTTGATCTTGCAAAGTCTCGAAAAATTACCAAGACCAAGAAAAAGGTCTTGAGCTAGACTAATTTTGCTAATCACTACTTTTAACCGCAGAAATGGAGTTGTATAGAACATCCTCCCTGAAAACTACCCTGCGAAGCTTACAGCAAAGCCCTAAAGTGGAGCTTCCAAGGCTGTAAAGGACGTAAATAACTTGAAGTCACTTGAATAAGGTTGTTAGAGAATTTCAGGAATTCGGAAAGTCGCGAACAGAGGTTAAACTCACCACAAAGGATTGTGTTCGATGGAAATGGTTCATTTCACTCTATACTCTCAATTTAAAGTTGGACCCCCTAAATGGGCTGGTCTTAGTACTTTTTCGAGACCAAAACCAAGACTAAGTGTCCAACGTCTTGGTCAAGTTGATAATTCAGACCAAGACTGCTATTCGGTTTAGGCCATTTAAAGTAAATAGGGGTTTTTACTTCCCTGAGGAACTTGGCATATTAAATATTCAACTGCTATGAAAAGGTGTGCATCGAGATCGCGTCTGCGAAACTTAGCAATAACAAAATTTGATCTTCATAAGTTTTTTGACTAATTCATAGTCGCTGATTCTGAATCTGGTAACCAATTTTTCTTATTACGTCTGAGGTCTGAGTTATCCTTAATTTAAAGTATAGAAAATGCTACTTTCATATGGCGTACAACCACACCTCTTCCTGGATCTCAGACGTAATAGAAAAAATTGGTTACCAGATTCAGAATCAGTTACCATGAATTAGTCATGTTTGTTAGAGGCATTCCATAGCCCTGATCTCTGTCTTAAAACCATATTTTCAACTTTTCCATTTAGACCATTAGTTTCCGAGATATTCATAGAAGTAATTCTGTACAAATTTAATATAGTTCTTTTGTAGAGATTTGCGATACCTTAACTTCAATGGGCAATATCTCAGAAAATAATAATCGGCTCAGAAAAATAAAGTTATAGTTTAAAGAAGAAGATCAGGGATATTCAATGAATTCAGATTGGGTTTCCCTCAATTTGTTGCACTGCGAGAGCAAAACTGAATGCCCAAGACCAATATCAAGACTCAATATAAATATAAGCACCAAACCCAAGATCTAATGTCAAAGACCAAATCCATAGCAGTCTTGGAGTTTTGGCCTTGGTTTAATTATCATTACATAGACGCGAAAGACAAAATGTTTGGAAAAAACCGGAAAAGATCAGCTAAGAAGAAAATTCAAGAGTTGGAAAACTCGTAGAGAGAAGTCAATATCAAAACTCATAACATCTTTTGAATTGATCGAATTAATTTTTCCGTACACCTTTCGCTTCTGTTACCATTTTACAACTTCAACAATGAACTGATCAGTCAGTCAAGTTATGCTGCTAACCCAGATAACTGCATTGATGTGATATTTTTTCCTTAAACTTCATGTACCTTGCATGGACTGACTGTCCAGCGGCAGCTAAGACAGACAGACATTCACACTCATTTGCAATGCAACTTGCCAGCTCACTCATATCCATTTCATAAACCATCAATGGTTGCATAAAATCAATGAAGCTGACACAAATTGACCACATTTGGTACCACAACTCTTGTCAGCCTATCGTTGCGCTAGATGGACGAACTATGCGTCCGAACAAACCGTCCCATGAGTGGAGTAGTAAGTGTGTGTTGTGCTAAAATCCGCACGCTGCTAGTTGATTTCTTTGATAGAAAGCGTTCGCTGTTTTTGAAAGCCATCATTATCATCATTGCCAACGCGTCCAGCCGACCAGGCCGGTTTGCAAGCAATGCCACCTTAATTGGATGGCATTTGCTCAAATAGCACTAACACGACAATTTAAGCAGCCTAGGCCTGATCTTCTGCTGCTTCTTCTTCAGTGCAGTGCTGGTGCAGGCAATAGCACATGGTCTACCCGTATGTTTACTGTGCAAAAAATCGTTAAAGATCTTATCTCGGTTGACTCGGTTTCCCTCCACCAAACAAGTTGTAAATCGTGTTTGCATCTCTGGTGTGGCATGAAACAATCGCTTAAGTGCACAGCTTGTGCTTTGTTTTGGATTTTGATGCCGGGTTTTGCATTCGATGCGAATTTCTATAGGTTTTCCATATGTACGTTATATCGTAGGAATCAATTACGTTGCGATATATCTGCTGTGCCATCTTACAATTAGTTGGTTTTGTCTTAGCACAGCAACAGTGATGTTTGACGCGTCTTCCATTGTGTGATATTTTGAGTTGGACGCGTGATTTGCTGCTAAGAAGTTTGTAATGAGGCAAACGTGAGACGCCACATTGGAATAGACAGATATTTTTGATATGAAAATTGCTGACAGTAGTTACGAGTTGTTATAATTCACTTAGAGTTTTCGGCAAATTTTCAAGACTCCTGAGGCTTTTTTCGACTAAAAGAGGGTTTTATCCGAAGTGGATATTTAACTCAAAACACATCACATCTTGAAACGTGCTGATTATCTAGTATTCGTGACGAACCTATTTTACTAGCTATTGTTTCTGGTATCAATCTCGGATAATTCCTTCTAGACTTTCTTGTACGTTTTCGTCCCTTATCTCACTTCACAACATAAAAAATCAAAAAACCCGGACCCAGCTAGAACATTTACTCATAATTTTCTCCAGCAATTCTTCGATTCACATATTTCTTATTCCAGCGATCTATTCCACAATGTCTTGGCAACTTTTCGGCATCTGATTTGTACAGATATTTATATAATCTCTTCGGCATTTGGTTAGCTCTTCGATGTCAGAGATGGTTCTGGACTACTAAATTATCAGAATGAACAAGGAATCATCTCGACTATTCAATACGTGCCAATTGTAATTTCAATGAATAGTATCAGAAGTGGCACCGTAGTCAACGAATATTAAGAGTATGTTCGACTACTCGTATGTTGCGTATTGGGTATTGACCAAAACATTATCTGTTGAGGCTGAAGCTTGGCTGTTGTTACCGAATAAAAGGACTCTGTAGAGAAGTAATATTGTCAGATCTCCGAATGGGCCAACAGCTTCAGTCTGGCTCCTTAATTCTGGTATAATGCGAATTTTCAGTGTTTTTGTTTTTCGTCAAGATTCTTATGAGCCAGTTGTCTCGTATATTACCCTCTACCAATGTTGGAGTGAAGATCAATTTTGCACTTGGTTCCGGAGAAACTTTCGATCAGCAAATTTCCCTGGGAAACAATGTATGACTCCAAAAAATTTTCTAATACATTTGGTTGCATTTTCTTTGAATATATTACTTTTGTCTCTCTTGTAGAAGAGTTATACTGTCTGTTGGAGGTAACTCTAAGTCAGTGTAGCGTTTTTGCTGATCTCTTGTTCGCATGTCATTTAAAGCGCTACTTCCAGCTTCATTCAGGGCTTTTTCCGCTTGGCATAATGCCAAGTAAGGTCTTTCTTGCTATTAGTCAGTCAATAACACAAGTCGGACAAAAGTTGGTCTTGATAAATTTTCGAGACCAAGACCAAAATGATGATCAAGAACAAGACTTCTTTTCAGTTTTGGTACTTTAAAGTTAATAAGTGTGCCGGGCCCTTTTTAAGCATGAAATCATTTCTAAATTCGAAATTTGGCATCTTAAAAATAAGGTAAAAACTAGTAAGGGTGTTACCTTTGGCCTGGCCAAAAATTAATATAACCTACACTGCAGTTTTGAAAATTTTGCTTGTACGGAAGGTGCCACGCCTTTTTGACTGAATTCACTGAGTTTTTGCTTAGATTTTGCACTAACTATTCCAAGTTCTGCACACAATTTGGTTTCATTATCTTAAAAAACGCTTTCAGTACTTTTTGGAACTTTTGCTCATATGGAAGGTGCCACGCCCTCTTGTTCGAGTTTGCCTAGTTTTTGCTCAGGGCTTCTGATTAATGTTCTTAGTGTTCGAGTGAAACTTGGTTAGGGTATCTCGAAAACCGCCATCAGCACAATACTTTTGAATCTTTTGCTTATATGGAGGCGCCACGCCTTCTAATCTCAACTCGTTAAATTTTTGTTCAGAGCTTGCAATTAATGTTTTTAATGTTTTGGGTGAAATTTGTTTGGGTTATCTCAAAATACGCTTTCAGTACAACTTTTTAAAAGTTTTGCTTGTATAGGTGGTGCCACGCCCTCTTGTCGGAGTTCACCTAGTTTTTGTTTAGGGCATGCAATTAATGTGCTTAGTGTTTGAGTGAAATTTTATTTTGTTATCTTTAAAAACATTTGCAGTATAACATTTTGAAACTTTTGCTTATATGGGAGGTGCCACGCCCTCTAGTCCTAGTTTGCCTAGTTTCTGCTCAGAGCTTGTATTTGCTTTAGTTAGTATTTATGTGTATTTTGCGTGCGTTATTACCAACAATGCTTTTTTATTGCGTTTTGAGTATATTTTTATATGGGCGGTAGGCGTGTCCACGAGCTAACTTTTACGACAAAACCAACGAACCAATTTTCATTGAAGTAACTTGGTTCGTTTTCCCGAAAAAAAAATATTTCCACACACAGCCAGAAAGACGGATGGCTATATCAGGAGGTGACGTTGATCAAGAATATATATACTTTGCTATACCTGCCACGCCTCCTTCTTTGCATTACAAACGGATGGACAAAGTGAATATACTCGGGTGTAGGGTATAATAAGGTTTGGAAATTTTGAATACTCAACAATCTTTAGAAATTTTTACCAATCACAAGATCGACACTAAAAATTAATGCCTAAGGTTCAAGACCAGGACTCAATATCAACACCAAGACCAATACTCAATGTCCAAGATCAAGACCAAGACTGATATGGTTTTAGTTTTGGTTTGCTTATCTCAAGTCCTGAACTTTATTTAGATGATTAAGAAGCGAAATATCGGTCAACAAAGGGTAACTTTTTACCTTTGACCTTGTGTACCATTAAAACGATTAAACTTAGGTCAAAAGTGTACTTATTCTTTTTTATGCAAAATGTTCTTACCTTTAACTTTTATTTCGTACAAATTACCATCCGGTCTATAAAAAACGAGATAATTTCGAAAAACTATTTTCATGACCTTTGACCTTAAATGTCTTTATTAGTGAAATTCAGCGCCCGTTTGTCAATTTTTATATAAATCTTATAATATTATATATATATGAAAATTTCATGCTAGTACTCCCCTCTCCCCCTTTCTATAACCATCTGCCACTACAACAGGATGCTTTTTGTTCCACTGTATTTGCTGACTTCGCTTGTCTGTTCTTGGCTAACATTGCATTTAACATGGCGTTTAAATTGCATGCGTATAATATCCGTCCCTCTTTGCCCCCCACCCCCTCCTGCACTACAATTTGACTATGAGGATGATGGGCAGCAGCAACAGCACCAAGGCACATTCGATTCGATATTGCAGTTTACATGAAGTGGTGGATTTTGCTGTTGCTTTTGCGGTCGGTGCCAGAAAGGATGCCTTGATTGATTATATGTTTGCGAAAGGAAACACTGCTCACTTGCTGGTAATTAGTGGTGTTGTTAGTGCTTCGATTGTTGTTGGTTGTTGCTGTTGTTGCAATTATTGCTTTCCTGCTTGTTGTAGTAGCTTTAACGAAGCATGTAAACTCACCGTAGTGTAATCCTGCACTTTTTTTTCATTCGTTTTGTTTAGAATTGAATACTCCCATGAAGTAGGTACACAATGCATGAGATCTCGTTCATCTCGTTCGGTTTTTGACTTGAGAAGTTAAGCCTTCTGTACCACCTCTCTTTGTATTTTTCTACTTCTACTTAAGATGCTCTGTCAGTTTTATGTCCAGCGCTGAGATGAACGAGTTCATGTACATCCTCATTTACATTAATGTTGTGGCTATCATTGCCGTTGTTGTTGTTGCTG
Source organism: Calliopum simillimum (assembly GCA_951812925.1). Classification (NCBI taxonomy): domain Eukaryota; kingdom Metazoa; phylum Arthropoda; class Insecta; order Diptera; family Lauxaniidae; genus Calliopum; species Calliopum simillimum. The sequence goes on from OX638370.1 coordinate 34,627,332, forward strand.
TTGATAATTTAAGCAATTTTTTACAATTTATCGGTGATAATGATTTTATATGTAGCTTACAGACATCATTAAACAGATTTTGACTAGGATGTAGATTGATTTTTTTTTTTTTTTTTGCTTTTAACCATTAGCCTCCACTTTGCTGTTGCATCTGCACGATTCTCTACAGTTCGATCCTGCAACAGGATAAGACATTGTGGTTGTTCGCCATTATTTGTTGTTGTTATTGCCGGGACTTCGTGATGTTTGTAATTTTTTCTCTTATCGATTGAAAATAAATTAAATTTTATGATTTCCCACTTTATAACTTCAACTCCATTGAGTTGTTTAAGGAACCAAAAAAAAAGTGAAGAAAAAAGAAACGACTCTACAGGGCAGTGGGTAAATCTTAAGAGAACAAAAGCAACAACACAGCAAGAAGCACAGCACTTTATTGAAACGGAAAGTAAAGGAGGCGGTACATTATACTGAGCGGCACAATCACAGCTGAACGAATATAAAAATCGTTAAAAGTTCAGTCTCAAGGTTTAAAGTTAGTTTTGGTAAACTTGAATTTTCATAACCATAGTGTTGCTAAAAATTGTAGAAATATTGTCTTGAAGAGACTTTATGAAACCAAGCAAATATATGATATCTCAAAATAGAACAAAACTTGGCGACCCCGCGACACCGTTTTTTCAAATAATATACAACCTGGTTTTAAACCAGAATTCTACCCATCTCCTTACTTCACTCAACGTAGCATTGGTGTTTTTAGGAAAATGGGCCTCTTTTTCTAAAATACCCCTTTGATCACTTCACCGGTCCACTTAATGTTTTGGTGATTTTAAGGAGATGGCCTTTTTTTTCCAAAATACCGTTTTGTTTCACTAAAACCAGTCTTATATAGGGTCTATCTTACAGACACTGCGGTCTCTATTACACATTTTATCAACCCCTCTTTCAAAGGCATTGTCACCACCAATGTCCTTGGACGAGTATCTTCATATCCATTATCGTAAAACAGGCACAGAAAAACGGTCAAATTTTTGATCTCCATTAGGTTTCTTTGTCAGTATTAGATAATCTCCCAACTCTTCGAGTTGCGGGATTCACGCCCCATACACAATCTTTTTCAAATGCATTTTTGCAGTTTTGCTTCAGACATAGGGGCGAAGATACCTATGTATTGAGGGAAACCCCTTTAACCTTCTAACGCCATGTTACAAGGCAGAACTAGGAGTCTCAGACTGAGTCTCTTTTCTCAGTCTTTTGACTTGTAAATTTCCCCCTTCTACTGTATTTTTGTTAGGTCTTCACTTTCGGACCAGCTAGCTTAGCGCGTAAATTACAATTTGTTTACTAAAGTATATAAATTAAATACTAGATTCAACGAGAAATTTCTTTCTCAAAATTCTGCAAATGCGATATCAACCGAAACATCATAAGAGTATGATCTTCATTTAGTGAAGATAGTTATTGAGAAGAATTGTCGTGAAGCTATCTCGCCTTTGATCTCTCTTCGGCAAAATGCTATTTGCCATTTAGAGTATGCGAGAACTATCGCCACCTCAAGTGTTTCCATCACATGAAGCTTTTTCGAACAGCGCTGCATTACGAGAGACTTCAAGAAAATTTCACCGGAATTATGATGAATGTCTTGTTTTTGAAAATCGCTATTGTGTAGCTACATGACAGCACCTATCCATTAACAACGACTCCCGCCAAGTTTTCAATTTGGTTTAAGATTTATTATCCATAAAAATTCAAATGTTCACTGATTAATTAGCAATTGCTCAAAAGTCGAAGGTCCATAAAATCTTAAATCCTCAGACTTTAGCGAAACCTTCCACTAATTTTCTATAACACGAAAGGTTTTCCACTCCAAGTTAAACCTTTTCCACATCGAAATTATCTTTTTCTTAATCAAATTTTCCAAAATATATCTTAAAATAAATCTTTTCCCTCCTAGTGCTTCATATTCTAAAAGATCAAATTAAGAACATCTGCTGAGAATACTCTGATTTGAAAAAGTTTTACTTTGATTAGAAAAAGTTTTACTTTGATTTGAAAAAGGTTTACTTAGATTTGAAAAAGGTTTGCTTTGATTTGGAAAATGTTTGCTTTGATTTGAAAAAGGTTTACTTTGGTTTGAAAAACATTTACTTTGATTTGGAAAAGATTTACTTTGATTTGAAAAAGGTACACTTTGATTTGAAAAAAGTTTAATTTGATTTGAAAAAGGTTTACTTTGATTTGAAAAACATTTCCTTTGATTTGAAAAAGGTTTACTTAGATTTGAAAAAGGTTTACTTTGTTTGAAAAAGGTTTAATTTGATTTGAAAAAGGTTTACTTTGATTTGTAAAAGGCATAATTTGATTTGAAAAATGTTTACTTTGATTTGAAAAAGGTTTACTTAGATTTGAAAAAGGTTTGCTTTGATTTGAAAAAGGTTTACTTTGAAGTGAAAGAGGTTTACTTTAATTTGAAAAAGGTACACTTTGATTTGAAAAAAGTTTAATTTGATTTGAAAAAGATTTACTTTGATTTGAAAAACATTTACTTTTATTTGAAAAAGGTTTACTTTGATATGAAAAATGTTTATTTTGATTTGAAAAAGGTTTACTTTGAAGTGAAAGAAGTTTACTTTAATTTGAAAAAAAGGTTTACTTTGAGTTGAAAAAAGGTTTACTTTAATTTGAAAAAGGTTTACTTTGAAGTGAAAGAGGTTTACTTTAATTTGAAAAAAAGGTTTACTTCGATTTGAAAAAGGTTTGCTTTGATTTGAAAAATGTTAACTTTGATTTGAAAAAAGTTTGCTTTGATTTGAAAAAAGGTTTACTTTTATTTGAATTAGGTTTACTTTGATTTGAAAAAAGATTAATACGATTTAGAAAAGTTTAGTTTGGAATAGAAAATTTGCCAATTTTGCCAAAGAAGATACTTAAAATTATCACGGACTTGAATAAAAAGGATTTTCATCAGCACTTTCGTTAGATCTAGGGCAATGTATTTGTGCCTCTAAAGTTTTGCTTTTCAAAATAAACTTATCTTTTCTAAACGCAGTACTCATCTTGAAACTACCGTCAAGTACTAAATCAGAAAGGCGTCTGGAGCATTACCACTCAAATATCTTTTAGTTGGTTGATTTAGTCCGTATCAGTTATCCCTGAAGTAACGAGATCGCTTATGCTTGTGGCAGGTTGGTTTTTCGCACATAGTGGGTACGAGGTTTGTCTCCGAAGACTTCTTATACTCCAGGCAATTGTTTGAAAGGTGGCAATTGCAAAAAACGTGTTAAACATCGTTCTCGTCTCCAGAACAGTCAGAACAGATAGGGTCTGTTTCATCCTCAAGCGATAGAGGTGTGGATGCCAGAGGGTCTGAATTCATCTGAATTGTCAAGATTTTAGTCTGATGTCCAATGTCCGGATAAGTCGAAATATGTTTAGATAAAATTCGGATTGAAAAAATAAAATTAGAAAATCAAATAAAAATATTTAGGATATAAAAATCTACTGCCTCATGTGCAACGCAAGGGATTTCATTATTTTCTGCTTCGGATTTGAATTATTTATAGCTGACTAACAGTATAAAGCCTACATTTAAAAAGTGAAAAAAATTATGGTAAAAAATCTGTTGCGAAAAATGAAACCATTAAAATTTTCAATGAAGATGAAGTGTTTATACTTTCAACAGAGAATATAAAGGGCTTATTTATGTTTCGTAACTTTACTATGGTGAACCAGACTTTCATTCAGCGGCGGTTTTGTTTAAATAAAACACTGAAATATGTCTTTCTTTTTCAAAAAATTTAAATTTCTTTGTTCAGAGAAATCCACATTTTATTCTAAAAAACCAAGATTTTTTTTGGTCCAAAATTCCAGACGAAGCCCATTTTATATCTAGCAAACCTAGACGGAAGTATTTTTTTTTTTCCACTAAGCCTCTCCTCTTTTCCGAGGTTTTCGTATTTTGTTGCTACTCTTGGAATCATTCAGATAATGTCATTCTGGTATATGGTAGTGATGATGATTTGATAACTATTACCAAATATACAGGGTGTATTACATAAAGTTACGAAGCTTCTGGGAGGTGATAGAGTAGGCCTAGACTAATAAAAAATTGCACCTAGAGGGGGGGTCTAAAATGTACCCCTGAGGAGTTATAGGATTAAAACTGATTTTCTGACTTGTTTCAGAAAAAAAAAATTTTTTGGATCACCCTAACGTTTTAGAGAAAACATTTCTATGGCAAAGTTTTAGCTAATTGTAAGAGCTTTCAGACAGTGCATACGGTTTATAGGGTTTAAAAGAATTTCGCAAACTGCTGGACCTTTAATGATAATATTTTAATTTTTTTTCCCAATTTTTTGACCTTGTCGCCATTTTAGTATGAAAAAGATCCTATTAACATACACCTTAATATTTTTTTTGTAAACCTCGTTCAATTTTTACAAGTTTGTTAGTTTAATGTCCGAAAAAATACTTTTCAAGAACAATTCGTTTGAAGGCTCCAGTAGATAAAAGACAGCGCTGCACATCATATGCAGCGCAACGCTTGCGGGTGGCCCTTGTGTTATGTAGAAAAGTGTTTTTTTCTGACCTCAAACTAACAAATTGGTAAGACATATGCACCACAAAATTAAAGAAAATTGAGCGAATTTTTCAAAAAAAATATAAAAATTTTGTTAATAGGATCTTTTTCATACTAAAAAGGCCACTTAAGTCAAAAAATGGGGAAAAAAATTAAAATATCAACTTTAAAGCTCCAGAACTTTGCAAAATCGTTTTAAGCTCTATAAATAGTATACACTATCTGAAAGCTTTTACAGTTAGCTAAAACTTTGCCATAGAAATGTTTTCTCTAAAACGTTAGGGTGATTCAAGTAAATTTGTTTTCTAAAACAAGTCAGAAAATGAGTTTTAATCCTATAACTCCTGAGGGGTACATTTTAGACCCCCCTCAAGGTGCAATTTTTTATTAGTCTAGGCCTATTCTATCACCTCCCAGAAGCTTCTTAACCTTATGCAATACACCCTGTTTATTACAACTTTTCTCGACTCAGCTCATTCTTCCTCACTAACTCAAAGTATTTAAATGAATAAAGCTGTTATAACTCCACATCAATGTGTCATAAATCTCAGAGCATTGCTTGTTAGAGTAACTTTTTTTATTACAACTCATAAATTATACAGCAGTGATGCGCAAATCTTAATTTTATCTCGTTATAATCAAATTATTACATAAGAAATAATACATCTTCCTTAGCCATCTTTTGTAGTCACATTTACTCGTATTTTGCTTTTTATCTGCTGTCGCTTCTCTTGCCAGTCAGTCCCTTGTTCGAGTTGATTTTACTGCTACTTTGCATGTTCACACGCCACATTTCAAATGCTGCCAAAACTCATACTACAACAGAGATCTCTTTGCACTGCACCGCCTTGCCCACCCTGTTTGTGGTAGTCAACCCCGACTCTCGTTTGCACATTTATTGATTTCTGCCCTTTTTTGTATTCAGTAGCCAATGCTTTGTCTCGTTTTGTTTTGTTTTTTCCGTCGGGAAACTGTACTAACCCAATGTGCACAAAAACGGATGAGGATCCGTTTCGAATCCATTACGAGTTCATAAAGGTATAAAAAACGTAATCCGCGGTAACGGATCCATTTCGAACCCGTAACGTACATCAAAAACGAATTCAAAACGCTTTGTTTGGACAAAAAAAAAAAAAACATTTTGAAGCGCTTATTAGCGAATAAAAAAAAATTAAATTCCGCAGTGCGGGCCCGTTTCGAATCCGAAACTTATGTAAAAACGAATTCAAAACGGATTTGCTTTTAAATATGTTAATGCTGTATATTTACAGAAAAAAACCGTTTTGATGCGCCTATTAGCAATTAAAAAATAATAAAAAGAAAAAAAGGAAGAAAAATAATGGGTAAAAATCCACCTCTGGCAGGATTCGAACCTGGGCAAATCCGTTTCGATTCCGTAAATACTTCAAATACGAACTCAAAACGGATTTGCTTTATTTAATTTTTATGATAAAAAAAAATATTTTTGATTTGTTTTTATTTTTTTCTTTTTATTTTATTGTGTATGATTTTTTGTAAACTTTTCTAACTCTGTTTGAAAAATGTTTTTGATTCCAAATTTGAGTATATAACATTTTTTATCAAAAGAAGGGAAGAAAAACAACACAGAATACTTATAAAAAAACAACAGAAATTTGTTTAATATACAAACTTTAAATCTCAACATCAAATAAGTCTACATCAGTTAAGTAAATATCGTATCGACCAATAGCCTAGTTGTCTAACGTCTCGTGTATGAAAGAGTAATACCCCGGGAGCATGAGTTCGACTCCCGGCCGGGCTAGTAATTTTTTTTTTTTAATTAAAAATAAGCGCTTCACCCTGTTTTCTTTTTTTTTTATAAGCAGCATTAACATTATTAAAAGCGAATCCGTTTTGAATTCGTTTTTGATGTACGTTACAGGTTCGAAACGGATCCATAAAAGAAGAAAAAACGATTCGTTTTTTTTTTAGGAATCCTTCCCGCAAACGGATCACTAACGGATACGTAACGGATTCCGTAACGGATAAAAAGAACGAAAATATGAACCCGTTACGGATCCGAAACGAGTCCGTTTGGCACACTGGGAAGGGCCATAGACGGGGGCGCTGTGCGAGCCATGTTGTATTTTACTCCTCCAAATAAATAAAACATTTTAATACGTTCGTAAATCTACATTTGAAATGTGCAAATTTTTGTTATTCAATAGCCAGCGTGCGATACAAATCGCTGTGAAGTTATTCATAGGGTCCACAGGCGCAACTAAGGAGTCCATGCAGCAGCGCGGCACAGACAGGCAGCCAATATTTGAATCCTTTTTTAATGACATTTTCATATTGCCAGCCAGCCAGTCAGCCAAATACAGTGCAAAATAAAAGGGACACAAACCGAAAAAGTAAATAATAAATTACGCACGTTTTCCGTCGGTACCAAAAAATATGAGTATGATATTTTACACTTAAAATTTCAAATGATATTGTCGGCGCTTTTAATTAATTCATAGATATTAAAAAATAAAATGGAAAAATGTGGGAAGTATGCAAAACAAACGTGTCGTTAGGGACATTAAATTGCAAGTCGTATTTCATCTAAACTTTATGCTATTGCCATTAATTTTAAAAAGCTTTTTTCGTATTTATTTGCCATAAAATTTTGCATTCAGGTTGTAAAAAGATAAAACTCAAAATAATGATATGGAAAAATAAAAGATAGAAAGGTAGTTAATGGTTGATTATGTCGAAACATGCGGAATGCTCAGAAATATATGTATTGTGACATAAGTGCAAAATAGTGTTGCATAAATTTAGAAATAAAAATAAACAACAAAAGTGTATGTTCAGTACACCCTGTTAGACAGGCGCCATCTAACGTAAATTGGGTTAAGCTTATCATATCACGAAAATTTGCCTTATCCACCATTCAGTCAATTTGGCGCCAAAGAAATATTGAGAACAATTGAGAATGCTGTACTGCCAAGTTACATGTAAAGCGAAGAGTGGAAAGAACAAAACAACTAACAGAAACAAAGTGGTAACAATTAGAGTAAAATGTTGCAACATCTCAACGTAGACAACAGAATTACGAGCACATTTCTATTACTTATATTAAGCTGTATAGAGATTTACAGGAACCATCGAGAAAAGTTTCAAGTAGCGCCTTATAACGCCGCAAATGGAAAATGCAACGAGTTTAGTATTTTTTCAACTGGACCTTGACAAAAATTAAATATTGTAAACCATGTAAGCAACAGAATCTAGTCTATAACTGTACTTCTGCTAAATGGAACTTTCAAAAACTATCTTTCTATGGAAAATAATAACCTGTCTAATGCAATTATGCACACAAAACCACTGCCAAGACGAAAGTCCCCGAAGGAGCCTTTTGACTTGAATGATTCTATTTGGTTACTGACTTTCATGACAGAAATTCTTTTACAGTGTGTTTAGCTCCATACAATTTGTAACTGATGGTCCAAAGGGAACGTTTTCCTTTATGCTTCCCAAGATGATAAGACTTCCTAAAAAACGCTTAGCCACTTTGCCTCTTATGTCCATGTTGAGTTCGGTTTCACATTCGGAAGTATATGATAGGTGTATGTTATTGCCAAAAAAATGGCACTTGGAGGCTGTGAGCTGATTCAATTGCACTTACAGAGATATAGCTAGCCTTTCCCAATAAAATATATCAGAAAAAATACCTGGGGTTGCAGTTACCACATTCCATACCGAAGGTTCAAGCGAAAGCATTTAAATCCGAATTTATTCGGGGAGCTAGATGGGCTTGAGCATGCAAAACTAAAGGCAATTAAAAAGAATAGTTAGATCAGAGTAGAATAAATAGAAAGAATAGATAGATCAGAATAAGTGGAATAAAATACTATCGAACAGATGGAACAGAATCGATAGAAAAGAATAGATAGAATAGATGAATTAAAAGAATAGATAGAATAGATAGAAGAGATAGAATAGATAGAATAGATAGAATAGATAGAATAGATAGAATAGATAGAATAGATAGAATAGATAGAATAGATAGAATAGATAGAATAGATAGAATAGATAGAATAGATAGAATAGATAGAATAGATGGAATAGATAGAATAGATAGAATAGATAGAATAGATAGAATAGATAGAATAGATAGCATAGATAGAATAGATAGAATAGATAGAATAGATAGAATAGATAGAATAGATAGAATAGATAGAATAGATAGAATAGATAGAATGGATAGAATAGATAGAATAGATAGAATAGATAGAATAGATGGAATAGGTAGAATAGATAGAATAGATAGAAAAGATAGAATAGATAGAACAGATAGAATAGATAAAATAGATAGAATAGATAGAATGTATAGAATAGATAGAATGGATAGAATAAATAAAATAGTATAAAGAATAGATAGAATGGATAGAATAGAATAGAAAAAGAAAAAGAAAAAGAAAAGAAAGGACTAGAATAGAATTGGCAACTCAATTGATTGTACCTTAAACCCCAAATAACGTAAAACTGGATATTGCCACAAGCTGTGTTGATCAATTCTATTCATCATCCTCGCGCTTAAAACCCGTTATTGGTTTTTATAACCGATTATGAAGGCATCTTTTTACGAATCTAAGTTTTTTTTCTTTTTCATCTCTTCGGGATTTTGAGCTGTTCTTTCTTCAAAGTGCAAAAATCGCTTTCTATTCTATTATTTATTTTTGTCGGGTATTTTTCGTTGCCAGTATTAAAAGTGACGTACTTTCCTATCCAGCTAAAAGCGAAAACGTATTATCGCAGTGGATTAAAAATCCCATCCTAGACTGAAAAAAAACCGAACCAATCTGCGATGGATTTATTGATATAATGATTTTAAAGAATACCCTTGACGATCCTGAGATAAAAATTTGTAGTTTATTTTGCATATCTAAATGTCTGGGCAATTTTGTCAGCATAAGCGAGATTTTCCAATTTTTCATTAATTTTTCATCGGATTTATCTATCGGCCTTAACCAGAATTTTATTTAAATTGCCATAAAGAATGTTAAGAAAGACTGTAGGTAAGATTAAGCAATCTGCCAGACAATTCATTGAGAACTTGTTTCATCGAAGATAATGCTGAAGTATTGAAATTTGGCACTGTTGATTTGGTACCGAATAAGCCAAAAGATCTGCAAACTCTAAAAAACAGTAAAGAAGTGCAATATTCTAAAAGAAATTGACAATTTCATCTTCACGTTGCGATTCTCCGGATTGACCTAATTCTAAAGCTTTGAAAACATTCCATCAACTGCTCACTAAATCCTTCAAACACCCTGTTTTAAAAAATTTTGTACAAAATTAAGTTGACAGCAGTAATATCACGTTCGTTGTTCATTCTTCCTCGCAAAAAAAGTGAAAAAAAAAAACAGAAATAATTTGATACATTTTACGAGTGCCGGTTTAATGCTGAAGCACATGACAAACATTTCGAAATTTCAGCACGGTTGATTTCATATTTAATGGGATTTTCCATGTACCTGAATCTGAAACTTTATTTTGGCAGTTCTTCAGAATGCTGATTATTGAATTCAGAAATTCAATACATCATAGCACTCACTGTGCAGTGTGTGCTTCCGACATCCTGCCGCCTTCAAAAAAAAAAAAAGCAGCGAGCGCACAATGATGACGATGGCTCAACGAACGGCTTTTTATGTCAACTCTGTATTGGCAAAGCCAAAGAGATCAACTTCGATTTTATGAGTGCATTTTAGAAAAGATGCGATAAGACACGCACATGAAGCTGCTACATACAAACGTTGAGTTTTTGGAATGGAAGGAATGGCACACCCATCGTGACATTTTATGTAGATGACGAAAGATTTACCAAAAAGTGGGTGGCAATCTTCATACACATGCATGTATTATATACATAGTACGAAGAAGAAATGGAATTCCGCAAACATTCAATTGAGATGTAACGCTCAAGGGTGCTTACGAAATTTTGCCTTTTAAATTTGCATATATGCAAAATCTCATAAACGACACAAAGGCAAGGTAGGATGAAGTAATGGTGGAAAGGTAGTAGATAGTCTATGGTTAGATACGTTAAACTGAAAATTTTGTTGCATCTAAAGTGCAATCATTTGAAAATTTGAATATCACTGGATAAATATTTGCTTTGAAATGAACAGCTCTCGGGTTATTTCACAGCTCTGTGCATCGAGTATTAGCTTTATTATTTTGTGATAGTTCCTTTTCATTAATTCTAATGTTGTCTTTTTCTTTTTTAGATAAAAATGTTTTAGATGCTCCACTACCCGGTGAAGGTTCACCCGGCGAGATGGGCAAACCCGTAGTACTGCCAACAAATTTAACTGCAGAAGTGAAAAAGGCCGTTGATGATGGTTGGACGAATAATGCCTTCAATCAATATGTCTCAGATATGATATCGGTGCATCGCTCTTTGCCTGATCCACGTGATGCTTGGTAAGTTTATCATCAAAGTTAATTGTATTACATAGTAATCAGAAATATCATAATATAAGCATTTATTGAAATACGATTTTTAAGAGGGTACATCAACTAAATTCATCATGCCTCCTTGTATTACTAAACCTTGAAAATCTCCTCTTTGGAAATTCTTTTTTGACGTTTATACTTTCTTTTGAAAAACCTATTTTTGGCTCAAAAAAAGATTTGAATTTGAAATTCACATTTGACAAACCGAAGAACTTTTTATCATTCGTAAAATTTCCTGTCAAATAACATGTCTTTTTGAATATAAGCACCTAACAAATCGTTCAAATTGGTCACATTAGGAATACATATCAGCCCAGAAATTAATTAATAAAACAAAAAACTGTCCAGTAAAAATTCCTTTTTTCATATTCGAAATTCACATTTGACAAACCGAACAAGTGTTTATTATTCGAAAAATATCCTGTCAGAAAACCTGTTTTTTTACAATACAAAAACCTGTCAAATGATTATTTTTGTAAAATATTGCCCTGTTTTTCTTTCAAAAAGCGATGGTAACATTAGAAATACTTTTTAGCCTAGAAATCAGTGGCCTCCACCTTACCATCTAATTAAAATAAAATAAAAAAAAATCTTTCCTGTCAAAATTCCTGTTTTTTTTTTTTTTATTTTTTTATTTTTTTTTTTCAGTATGAAGTGGTTTATTTTGCTAAATATTTCTTTTTTTCACTCAAAAAGAGATGGCGGCATTAGGAATACTTAATATATTCATGTATTGTGTACATCCATGTATTTTGATGCTAAAACCTACCACCTGCCTTTTATTATGAAAAACCTGTTTTTTGGGTTATAAAAAGATTTGCATCAGAAATCCACATTTGAAAAGTCGAAAAAGTGTTTTTTTTTTCTTTCAAAAAATTTCCTGTCAAAAAACCAGTTTTTTTCTTTATACATATAAAAACATTTCAAATGTTTATTTTTGTTAAATTTTTCCAGGTTATCGTTCAAAAAACGATGGTCACATTATCAGCCCAGAAATCAATGGTTTTCAATTTCCTGCCAGAATACTTGTTTTTTCTTCTTAACAGGAATACCTGTCAAATGGTTCATTTTGGATAATTTTTTAAAAACAGATGACCAGTATACTTTTAAGGCTGTTTTCACTTCACAGTGATCGTCTGAATAGTTTATAATGGAATAACCGCTTTGAAATGGTTTTAAGTCTTCCGTTAAAATAACAAATTCTTTTTTTTTATTTAAAAATTTTCCTGTTAAAAATCCCAATTTTTTTAAACATGAAAACCTGTTAAACCCTGCCTAATGCCTGGTTTTGTTTTTAAACTTTGCCTATTTTTCTCCCAAAACGTTGGGTTACTTCTCAGTCTCAGTTTCTAAAGAAATAACAGCTGTGTGCCTTTGTGAAGCTTCATTACATTCGAAGAAGTTTTTTTTTTTTTTTTTTTTATTATATTTAAAGTCTTATTAATTCATGTACAAAGTTATAAATAATTAAAAATAATTTAACTAATATAAATAATTATTAAATGACTAGTTCAACCAAAAGGTCTAAGGAACTAAAAGAGACCGACAACTTAAAAGCTAGAAGTGATTTTTAAAATCATTAAAATGAAACAATTCAAGGAAAAGAAATATAACCCTTAACAATTGAAAATTTACAAATTTATACAATTTTACAGGTTAAGTAGAAAAATACAAAATTTACAATATAGCTAGCAGCGTAGTTCTATTTAAGAGGAATTCTTTTAACTTCTTTTTGAATAACTCCATATTCGATAGGTTCTTGATCGAACTGTTCAACTCATTATACCACCTAAGTCCATTATGCGATATACTCTGCGACGACATAGCATTTACTGCTCGAGAAATGACCAGAAGATTTCTATGCCTTGTATCATACGAGTGTTGAAGCGTCAAAATCTGAACATTATTAGGACTTAGGTTATTTTGGACTTTATGAACGTGCCATAACAACTGTAACCTATGAATGGCCTTAACAGGCAAAATACGATAATTGGAGTAAAGATCAACTGAATGATATCGAGAATGCAGATTGAAAACATTTTTTAACATTTTATTTTGCATTACTTGAACACTATTAGAGTTCGAGAAAGCAGCCCAGATACCGGTGGCATAAGAGATATGGCAGTGAGCAAGCCCAAAGTAAATCAATTTTTTTGTAGGGATTGAAAGTTTATACTTTATTTTATAGAGTAACCCATTAACTACAGCTAATTTATTCTCTAACCAGTCAATGTGATCTTGCCAACTTAAAAAACAATCAATTTTAACCCCAAGAAATTTGATGCAATTGACTTGCGTTAGCAACTCTCCGTTATGAATGATTTCTAAATTATCAATTACTTTACGTTTACCACGAAAACAAATTACATTAGTTTTCTTAACATTCAACATCAGCTTATTCAGCCTAAAGAATTCATCCAAAACTATTAGGTCTTCTTTTATATCGTGCCTAATATCATCAACGCAATTACCAGGATAAAAAATAGAACAGTCATCCGCAAACAAAAATATTTTCCCTTTTAGAGGAAGTCGAGAGACATCATTGATAAATATTAGGAAAAGCAAGGGCCCTAAAACTGAGCCCTGTGGGACACCAGTACTAATGTCGTTAAGCTCACTAGACAATCCATTTACAATAACATATTGCTTTCTTTCCGACAAATAACTTTTGATCAGACTAATTGCATTCATAGAGAATCCATAAAAGCTCAATTTTTCAAGTAGAATACAGTGATCAATTGAGTCAAAGGCCTTACTAAGATCAAGAAATAAACCCCCAACCAACTTACTCGACGAAATATGTTTGCAGATAAGGTCAATTATTTCAATAAGAGCAGTTTGCGTACCTAAACCACGAAGGAAGCCATATTGGTGACTGTACAACAAACCATTATTTGTAATAAAAGAATACATTTGATCATACAAAAGTCTTTCGAAAATTTTACTAAGCGTTGGCGGGATTGAAATCGGTCGATAGTTATCCACATTACCTTTTTCACCTTTCTTGAAAATTGGAGAAACCGTTTGGATTTTTAAGCAATTTGGGAAGGTGTTGGTGTCAATAACCAAATTAAACAAATTGCAAATAATATCAACTAATTATTCAAGAGAATTTTTGAATATTACACTCGAAACGCCATCCCAACCAGCAGAGGTCTTATTATTTAAAGACGATATAATTTTTTTAACTTGGGAGGAGAAAGTTCTCTCAAAATTAAAGACAAAGTTTGAAGAAGGAGGAATTAGAAACTGGAAGAAATTAATATCATCCCAAGGAAAACTTATAAGCGAGTTAGTGATGTTTTCACCAATTGAACAGAAAAAATTGTTAAATTTATTTGCGATAGCTAAATCGTCTAACAAAACATTATTTTCGTAGATAGGAAAAGATTTCCTAGGAATTTCTTTGACCAAACCATTAATTTTCCTCCAAATTTTTTTCGGATCACCTTGACATTTCTCAATTTCTCTATTTAAATAATTAGAACGCTTTTCTTTTAAGATCGGCTTGATGATTGAATTTAGCCTTTTAAAATTTTCAAGAAGACTGAGATTACTCCTGTTTTTCTTAAACTTAGACCAGTATTCATTCTTGATATTAATAAGCTTTTCGAGATTCCCATCAATCCACGGAGCCATTTTTTTCCTTTTATTGACGCGAGTTCGATTTGAAAAAGTGTTGCTTTTAACAATTGATGAAAGCGAGTTTATAAGAATATCACAATTATCAAACGATATATCAGTTCTCGATACTAACGATTGGATCTGCTGCTGTATCAAAGAATAATTGATTTTCCTCATAGCTATTTCACTGCATCTATCAGCATTAGTAGCACAATGGAAGGTAGCCAAAATTAGTGAATGGTCACTAATATCACAATTAATCACGCAGACTTTAGTTAGATCTCTTATGCCGTTGTAAAAAACATGGTCAATGCAACTATTACTGTAAGGCCTAGTGACAGTCGAATGAAGGAAAGTATAGTTATAACTTAAGCAAAGGTTTTTGAAATGATTTGTAATGGATGAAGCTTCAAGGATATTAATATTTGAATCTCCAAAGAAAATAGTTTCAGCATTACCAAAGAAATCAAATTTTCTACTTAAAAATTCGAAATAATTTTCGATACTACATTTATGGGACCTATAAAATCCAACTACATTTAAATTGAGAGACGTTAGCTTTAACCCAATCGCCTCGACGAACTGAGACGATTCACTAAAAATCACAGAGTATTCCACACTATCATCCAAATAAATGCTTACACCACCATAACCATCAAATCTACAACAGTGAACAACTGAGTAGCCGGGGAGCTGATATAGATCAATCAAGTGACCATCGAACCATGTTTCTTGAACAATAACAATTTTTGGTAAATTTTTAAAAGACGAAATGATTTCTTTGAAATGACTAAATTTATCAAGGGAACTGATGCTGCGAGCATTTAGCGAAACTATAGTTATGTTATTAGAACTACTATAAGATAAGTTAAAATCAATTATGCTGTTGTAATTCATAAAAAAATACTTATTTTTAAAAGGATTCAATATATACATATGGGTCCCGATGACAAAACTTAGTTTGCAGCTTCTTCAGCACTTGTTGCATTTGCGCTTTTTTTTAACAAACGATCAATTTCAATTTTATTCTTTAGCAGCACCGGCTTATCATCAACTTTATACTTAGTGAAGATACGCCCATAAGACGAAAAGACAGACGCGTATCCTACTTGGCGGAGGCTATTGGCATAGTTCAACAATTCCAGTGAATTTTTTGGCAAGGCCTCACGTATGGAAACACGTTTGAACGTTGCAGAATCTTTTAGTTGTTTTTTATTTTTCAAGATCTCATCTCTTCTCGAAGCATTCCGTAAAAAATACTTCAAAACAACTTTATCATGCAGGGTCCCAGCTTTGTCAGTGACACTGTAACTTTTCAAAACCGAGACAGCCGTAATATCAGCAACAGACAAACTCACTTTAACATCAGATGCAATATCCAACATAGACGCAACTGGATCATTGCCAATCACCTCTTTCTCAGACAAAACAACAATGTCATTCCGAACGCGGTCCTTATCAGCAGAAAGAAAATCATTTTCTAATTTATTAATTCTAGATTTAAGCACTTCCTTTTCCCTTTGCAAACTAGAGACTTCAACTTTATACTTTTCAACAGTAGTCAAGAAGTCATCATACTGTTTACTTAAAAATGAGACCGAATCCTTGAGGCTTTTAACTTCATCCAGTAATGTTTTCTCCAAATTTTTTATCAGTTTCGATAAGCTTGATAAGCTGTTGACATCGCTGGTTGAGGTTAAGTTCGGCAATGTAGTAGTGTCTCCGCCCATACCACACAAAAACACCGGATCGCACTTCTCACACTTGAAATCACCGTCCGAATTCTCCAGTAGCTGAAATTGGTCGGCGGTGAGTTTGGAACATGTCATGTGAACCCACTTGTTGCAAGAATCACAGCATATGCAGTCCTGCGAGTCCAAACACTCCTTCTTGCAGCTAACGCACGGATATTTCTTAGTGGATGCTTTGCGACGCTTCACCATAGTTGACATCACGACACTTTTCAATTGATTTCAATTAATTTGTAATAAATAGATTAAATTTAATTTTTTTCTATTCAGACTAATTTTATTTTCCGCCTTTTTGAAAACAGCGTTGCCAGACTTCCATAATCATAACAACAAAGTTTGTCCATGTTTCTTTTTTCATTTCCATTTTTTCCCCATTCAAAAACTTTACTGTCGAATACAGAAACCTGTCATATCTGTCAAATGGTTACTTTTGTTAAATTTTTCCTATTTTTCTTTCAAAAAGCTATAGCCACGAAAAAAACCCTTTACACTATACCATCTGAACAGTTTCTAATGGAATAACCGCTTCAAGTGTGGCTTTGTGGAGTTTCACTATACTTCAAAAAGTTTTATAAAAATAAGGATAAATGTCCATTTTTCTTTTTGCATTCCGATTTTTTACTTTTCAAAAGCTTTCTATCTAAACCTGTTTTATTAAACACCAATACCTGCCAAACCTGTTAAATGGTGTTTTTTGTTTAATTTTTCTTGTTTTTTGTTCAAAAAAATACGTCTTAGCCTGTTCCCTTTTGACAGTTATTCAAAAATGTTCTTGTAAAATATCCTGTTTTTTTTTTTTAATATGGAAACCTGTCAAGCCTGTCAAATATTACTTATGTTGAATTTTTCTGTTTTCCTTGAAAATGAGATGAGTACTTAATGGATAGTTTTCAGCTTAGAAATCAAAGGGCCTAAGTACCATTTCGAGGCAAAAGTAGTGTCATTGTATGAAACGGGTGATATTTTGTTAGAAGTTAATAAAATTGTTTTATGTTTTCACTAAAATTTTACTTGATAGTGTGAAATTTATGTCATTATTTTGAAAAAATTATAACAGTGAAATAACCGACTATAAAGCACATAAAAAGTATGACACTACTTTTGCCTCGAAATGGTACTCAGGCCCTTTGGTACGGCCACTCCTCAATTGTTTCCCATTCTATCGTCTAAACAGTTTCTAGTGGAACAATAGCCAAGAGTGTGGCTTTGTAAAGTTTCACTACACTTTAAAAAGTTTCATTAAAATAAGGAAATCTGTCCATTTTTCTTTTTACATTTCAAGTATTTATTATTCAAAAGCTTTCTGTCTGAACCTGTTTTATTAAACACCAATACCTGCCAAACCTGTTAAATGGTGCTTTTTGTTAAATTTTCCTCGTTTTTTGTTCAAGAAGATGCTTCTTAGCCTGTTTCCTTTTGACAGTTATTCAAAAACGTTCCTGTAAAAAAATCCTGTTTATTTTTTAATATGGAAACCTGTCAAACTTGTAAAATATTTATTATGTTGAATTTTCCTATTTTTCGTTCAAAATTACCACATTAAGGATAGTTTTCAGCCTAGAAATCAATTGTTTTCCTCTTTACCGTCTGAACAGTTTTTAGTGGAACAAGTGTGACTTTGCGAAGTTTCATTGACAGTTTAAAAAGTTTCATTGTAATAACAAAGTCAGTGTGCAATTTCCCTACACTTTGCTGCAACCTGCTGCAAAATATATCACTTCACTACTTAAGCGTCAATTGACACTGTTATGTACACTCGGCGACATAGTCTTCCTTGTACATGACATGATTTTTATCACATCCATCATTTGTCGAGAAACATGACTTGATTGTCACCATTTTTTTTTCTTTTTCTACGCTCCTTTTTTAATTCATTTGGTTTTTTTTTTTCTTCTCCACTCATTTAACAAAAAAAAAAAACAGGTGCAAAGAGCCCGGACGTTATCAGGATGATCTACCAGCCACCGATGTAATTGTCTGTTTTCACAATGAAGCCTGGTCCGTACTGATACGTACCGTGCATTCTATACTTGATCGTTCACCGGCACATCTGATTGGTAGCATTATACTGGTTGATGACTTCTCCGATATGCGTAAGTACACTTGTATACATACAATGTGAATTTGCCCCTCAGGGGGCATATGCATGATGCATGTGTGCGCGAGTTCTATCAAGAAAACTTGATTGATTCATTGCACATGCGCGTGTTTTGCATTTTAATTTTTGCAATTTATTTATTTTAATTTTATCGTTTTTCTTCTTTACCGTCTACTTCTTCATTTATTACACACACACACACACGCAGCTCATACCAAGAAACAATTGGAAGAATACTTTGAGAAATATCCTAAGGTTAAAATCTTGCGTGCTCCGAAGCGTGAAGGTTTGATCCGCGCTAGACTGCTTGGTGCAACTATTGCAACCTCACCGGTGATAACGTATTTGGATTCGCATTGTGAATGCACCGAAGGTAAGTTTCCATTAACATTAAATTAAAGTTCCATAAATAGGCAGGTACTTCTCATGGTTGGTGTGCATGGGGCATGTTGCAGACAGACAACATATAAAAAAGTTGGTACTCTCTCTCTGCGGGTTGGAATATGTGCTTAATATATGTACGCCTTTAAAACAATTGCACCTTGAGCAGCGTTTTTATTATTTGTGAGCAGCAGAGTATCCATACATAATCATTTGCCAAGTTTAATGGGCATATCTAATTAATTGCCAATTACATACAACTTTTCCAAGTTGAAAACATGACTACGCTGCAGGGTTGAGTGGAGAAGAACTCTTCTTGGCGATAGAAGTTTTATAGCATAGTCAGAATGAATTGAAATAACTAAAGATAAAGTTATTCTAGGGAAATGGTGAATAGAAAATTTGCTCTTTTAGTTTTATTTGTATTTCTGGAAAATTATCAGATAGATATTTAGTATCATTCAGAGCGTAGTTAGAATTCTTTTGGCAGTAGGAAATAACGCCAAATAAAATAACTTCCAAAAGGAAATAACGCCCCTAATAAAATACAAAATATCGCCCAAAAACTTAAAAAACGAAAAACCGCCCAGTTCTTGAAATGAAATATCGTCCAAAAAATAAACTTCAGGAAATAATGCTCAAAATTTGGATTTTATTCCATTTTCTTGGGCGTTATTTTGTTTCATTTGATTTTAAATGAAATAACGCCCAAAATCAAAAAGAAATAAAGGTTGAATTTTTAACGAAATAATGCCAGCGGTAGGAAATAACGCATAATGAAAAAACCCCCACAAAACAAACGAAAAAAAGCCCAATTATTGAAACCACAATGTATTAAATAATTTCAATACTTTTTGGACAGTTTTAGTACTTTTTTGCTATTTGGTACAAAATAGAAAAGCCCATTTATCATCCCTGGTACAATGACAAATGTGAAATGAAAAGAAAACAAAGAACATGGAGTCAGTGTCAGTCAGCTTTTTGTCTTTCCCTTTGTACTGTACCCTCTTTTCAGTTCTGTGTGACTGCGTATTTTGTCGTTGTTAATATTGACGAATTTGCATTTAATTTTACCTGGCTAAATGGCAAAATATTAAAATAATTTTTACTTTGTGCACATTTACACACAAATACCTTTCTAATGGTGTATAACTCAAAGCAGTGCTCCATTTCTAACTTCGTTAAAAAGGTAGGACAAACTTTTGAATTCCGTATTAATATATACAGGGTGTGCCATCTTTTATGATGGTATGTAAACATCGAATAAATTGACATTTCTCAACCGATTGATTTGGTTGTACGTATCTTGGAAACGTCAATTCAGTACAATTTTAACCATGAATCGGTTTACACCTAAATAGCGTGCCGAAATAGTGACAATGTGCATAGAAACTAGTCGTGTTAACTCAACGGAAGAAAAGGAAGGAAATGACCGCCGAGGCCCATTTTACACTTTCTGGCGGCATTAATAAACAAAATTGCCGCATTTAGGGAACAGAAAATCCATATGAGATCCATGAAACGCCATTAAATGAACGAAAAGTGACAGTTTGGGCCGACGTTTGCGCCAAAACCATCATTGGGCCCTACTTTTTCAAAGAAAATGAAACAGTCGATTGAAATCGATATCGGTGGATGTTGGCGAAATGGATGTTGACGAAAATCCCCTGAACGTCTGATATCAAAAAGAGGCGACATTGACTGGCCACCCAGATCTCCGGGCTTGACCTCTCCGGACATCTTCTCGTGTGGATATTTGAAGAGTCTACGCCAGCAAGCCCCAGACTATTGACGAGCTTAAGGAAAACATTCGTGCCGAAATCGCCGCTATACCGCCCGAGATGCTCGAAAAAATAATGGAAAAGGCAGCAAAAAGGACACATTTTGTTTTGGCCAATAAAGGCGGTCATTTGAATGATGTTGTATTCAAAAACTAGTCTCATTAAATTATAAAGGTCGAAATTGAATACAAATTATTCATGTACGAAAATCAATTGTTTTTTCAAAGTTATTCAATGTTTACATACCGTCATAAAAGATGGCGCACCCTGTCTGTAGATGAAATATCGCCAAAGCCGCAGAATATCTGCAGTTTCCTTAAAGAATCTTCAAAAGGGCGTACCAAAGTGTGGACTTGTAACCTTCATTCGCGGGCCAAGTGTAGGGGCCAAAATATGATTCTAAATTTGCGTAGTACTTTCATGCGAGAGTGATCCTATAGTGATGAGTTTATCAATGGCAACAGCTTGTTGAAACCGATAACTGAAAAAAAGTATCTCCAATTTCCTTAAATAACCTCCAGAAGGAATCTATTTCAACTGCTTTTACGCTATATCTTTTAAACATAAATACTCTTATGTTGCAAACGCTTCAAACCATACCCAACATTGCGGGCCAAACATGCGGGCCTGGATTTGAAAATCACTGAATAGACGGGACAATGCAAGCAATCAAAATAAATGAAAGTAACTAGTATAGGTATTACCTTTGGCCGGGCCTAAAAATAATATACCCTACACTGCAGTGTTTTGAACATTTTGCTGGTATTCACTGAATTCACTTAGTTTTTGCTCAGATCTTGCACTAACTATTCCAAGTACATATCTGTGCGGAATTTACTTTTATTATCTTCAAAAACGCTTTCAGTACAGCATTTAAACACTTCTGCTTATATGGGTGGTGCCGCGCCCTATTCTCCGAGTTTATCTAGTTTTTGTAGTTCTTGCATAGAGCTTGAATTTACTATTCTTAGTATCTGAGTGAAATTTGTTTGAGTAATCTCAAAAAATGCTTTCAGTACAGCATTTCGAAACTTTTGTTTATATGAGAGGCGCCACGCTCTCTAGTTCGAATTTGCCTTGTTTTTGGCTTAGAGCTTGTAACATACTTCTATTCATAGTATTAATGTATTTGTATGATAGGTAAGCGTTACCGTCGACCGATTTCGCTCATTTTCAATCCCACGAGCGTACTTTTACAACGAAACCAATGCACGAAATTTCATCGAAATATCTTGGTTAGTTTTCCCATGAAAAATATTTCCACTAACAGCCAGCCAGACAGACGGAAATGGTTATATCGACGCAGGAGGTGACGCTGAACAAGAATATACTTACTTTTTCATAACTGTCACAATGGCGGGCCAGCACACTTCATGTGCGGGCATATGAAATTTTTTCTCCAGAAGAGCAGGCCTGCTTTTAACTGTTAATCGCTTTAAAAATCTAAATCCAACAAACAATTTCATAACAAATGATACGAAAATAGAAAAACATGTCATTGCTTTTACAACTTCCGTATGGATGACCATCCCCCCCAACAAATTTGTGCAAAAGTTTTGTTCCACCTTCTCCTACTACTTTCTGAAAACTTTACGTAAGTACGTGTCAGTTATACGTAAACACGTAAACAACATAATCGTACTTTGACAGTGTTTGTGGTCTAAAAATTTTATGTTGTTTCCAAAGAAATTAAGAATAAAATTTTTGATCCAAGTTTTGCTAAACTTCCCACAACGCACACACACACACATTATAAATTGTAAATATTATTGGGGGAAACCAAAAGCTCTTTAAGACTTTAAGAGATTGTAAAACTTTTTTGCAAAGTTTACATTAAAATAAAATCGAAAATAATCTTACATTGAATTTTATTACATTTCTTGGATTAGAAAAGACTTAAAGCTGCGTAAACACCGAAAATGTCGAAGTAAGGAAAAAGGGTGATCTTCATACGAAAATAGGCTTTAGTGTAGTGTACAATATGTATCCTTACCAAAAAAAAAAAAAAAGGACACCAATAAAAAGCGCTTCGTTAGATACGAAAACGTCATAAAATGATTTATATGGGTTCGGTTACACTTGAAAGCAATGGAAAAAAGAATCAAATAATAAATAAATAAACCAACGGTCACTGTTTCGCTCTGTCTTCTAAATACATCCCTCTGACACACCCACATTTTACTGCCTTTACTGTAATATTTATTCGAAGGATCTGAAAAACACTTTGCTTGTGGCGAAATTAAAGCAGTTACCATGGTTATCAAATAAACGAATTTCCTGGGAAATAAAATGAAATAAACCCTCAAACTAAAGCGATTACAATAAAAATGAAATGCTGAGAAGAACAAAGGAGAAACACAAAAAATAAATAGGCAGAAAACTTAAATAGCACAGCCTATTTCGTAGATTTGTAGATTTCCGCTGTTATTTCCTTTTTCGCAATTTAATTTCTACACTTTCGTAACTTTTTGTTTCGAATTAACCCCTACACACGGTTTAGATTCATCATTACATTTTCATTTCGTTTGTAACGTAGCACACTGGTTCAAAATACTTTAAAGTTGGCCAAAAAAGGAAAAAAGTTTTTATTAATTTATTTTTTACCGACTGTTTTGTCAAACTGATATTCATAGACCTCAAAAAATCGATAACAAAGATCCAGGTATTTCTACAAAGCCCTTGGGATCTCTTCAACAGTACGCTTCACAGACGAAAAGTTTTATTGAAAGTAAAAATTTAGTGTTCACTGTAAAAGTTGTGTGATTACTGTAAAACTGAACCGATTCGAACGTTTGAACATGAAATCTCTTTGTAAAAGTGAGTACTGTCAAATCCCTTAACTCAAAACTCGCAACAAGGTGTACATTTTTAACAATTTTAATTAACTTAAAATCAAATTATTTCACAAAATCAGTTAGCTGTGGTTATGAAAGAAGTCCAGAACTTATTTGTACCGCGAAGTATCGTCAACATTTTTTTGTTTTAAGAAGACTAAAACCTTTACTAGCACATGTTATAAAATTGAGTTGCCATTTTAAGCACTTTTTGTTTGACGTGAACTTTTCTGAGGCGCCCATGAGAAAATTCAACTCATATTGCTTGCCAAGTGTCAACATGTGTTGGTCACCCGAAATGATACAATTTTTATATTACTAGAATTGCGCAATGGTCAAAATATGACCACAAATGTAAAAAAAAAAATTTTGGTACTTTTTGGACAGTTGTAGCAAGTACTTTTTTTGCTATTTGGTACAAAATAGAAAAGCTCATTTATCAATGACAAATGAGAAACGAAAAGAAAGCAAAAAACATGAAGTCAGTGTCAGTCAACTTTTTGTCTTTCTCTTTGTGCTCTATCCTCTTTTCAGCGCTATATGACCGCCAATTTTGTCGTTGTTAATATTGAAAAATTTGCATTTAAATTTAACTGGCTGAATGGTAAAATACAATATTAAAATAATTTTAGCTTTATGCACATTTACACACAAATACATTTCTAATGGTGTATAATTTAAAGTCGTAGTCCATATCTAACATAGTAAAAGAGGTAGGACAAATTTTTGTTTTGCATATTAATATATAAATTATACATCTGATACCCCAAAATTAAGGCCCGTTTTTATGTAGATCAAGTTGCACACAGCTCTGTCAATTTTGAAATTTTGAAAAACGTTTTTAAATACTTAAGATATTATAATTGTGGAAGTGTCTTTTTTGACATTCCGAGTCCGCCATTTTGTTTTTTTAAAAACTCTTAGAAGTTTTATAATCAGCGAACCCAATAAGTCCCCGAGTACTTTTTGTTTGTCAGATTTGGCTGAATATTTATGCATTTTCAATGCATCATTTTCTTTTATAAAAATCTAGCATCAAACTCGTAATCAGCGACCCCCGAGTAATAAATTTCGTTTCGAAAATATAACGATTTTGAGCTTTTGGCCAGCTTTAAAGGTGAAGAGTGTGCCAGGTATGAAAAGGTGTATATCGCTTATTTGCTGTTAGACTGTCCTAAGTCACAAAATCAGTTATTCGAGAAAGGCCAGAAATTTACCTTTTTTCGAGTTATGACAAACCTAACCCTTCCTAACAAAAGAGAGTTTGTGGTAACGCTATAGACCTAGTCGGTCTATGTGAGGTTTTTGCTCTACGCAATTACCGCTTCCCTAACCTTACCTAACCTTACGTTTTACATGAGTCATATAGGGACCTGCGTTTTGTAAAATTCATTGATCCGACCTAACTATTATTTTAATAAGAAAATGTTTTTCATATTCATCCTATTAAATTAATTGGCTTACTATTAAAATTTTCATGACACAATTATTCTGAACTTGAAACTTTGCTGTCCTCGTACCATATCCAGTGGCTACGCAACTTGGGATGAATAGGGAATACTTTCCGAAAACTATTGTATATAGTGAAATTTATCCGAAATCTTTTAGTGGAATAAATCCAAAAGGTAGTTGAGAACGTGGTCGATCAAAAAGCAGTTGAAAATGGACCCAATAATCTTGAAAGCCATCGAGAGAATTCAAAGTTGAATCCCTTTTGTTGAAGGTTAACATGCCTTCTTTATCTTGCTTCATTATATCCTACACCCAAGGCATATTCACTTTGTCCTACCGTTTGTAACGCAAAGAAGGAGGCGTGGCAGGTATAGAAAAGTATACCTATATATTCTTGATCAGCGTCACCTCCTGAGCCGATATAGCCGTCTGTCTGTGCGTGGAAATATTTTTTACGAGAAAACTTAGCAAAATAAATGGATAAAACTTGGTACGCTGCCTTTGTCGTAAAAGTAAGGTCGTGGGATTGAAAACAAACGAAATCGGTCAATGGACACGCCTACCGCCCATACAAAAAATAGATACAAAGCGCAATTTTAAGAGCATTATTCACGATAACGCAACCAAAATAGACTTAAATACTATGGATAGTAACTACAAGCTCTAGGCAAAAACTAGGTAAACTCTAACAAGAGGGCGTGACACCTCCCATATAAGTAAAAGTTTCAAAATGCTATTCTGAAAGCGTTTTTTTGCTATAATCCAACAAATTTTTACACAGTTACTAAGAATAGTAGATGCAAACTCTAATCAAGAACTTGGTTGATTCGAATGAGAGGGTGTGGCACCGCCCATATACTCAAAATTTTCAAAATGCTGTAATGCAAGTGTTATTTGTGGTAAGTCGACCAAATTTCGCTCAGATACTAGAAATAATAAGTAGAAGCTCTGAGCAAAAAGTAGGTGACCTCAGATAAGAGGGCGTGGCACTTCCCATACAAGCAACATTTTCAAGATGCAGTGCAAGTGTTATTTGTAGTAATTCAACCAAATTTCGCATATATACTTGGAATGTTCAACGCAAGCACTGAGCAAAAAACTAATCTAATCCGAACCTTATATGTAGTTGATTAATGAATAGACTCAATCTGTTCGAGATGAGTACACAATAATTACAGCCAAATTATAAAGATATCTTATAAACTCATATCGAACACTGGTTCGAAATACTTTAAAGCTGACCAAAAGTCGACATTATTATATTTTCGTGACGAAATTTTTTTCTCGAGGGTTTTCGGGATCGCGGATTACGATATGATATTAAAATTAAAAAAAAAAAAAAACAAAATGGCGGATTATTCGCATAAATATCCAGCCAAATCCGACAAAAAAGTTATTCGTGGGTTTTTGGAGTCATTTTTTACGAATCTGGTATTAGATTTTTAAAACGCGCTTATCTGTCAATAATTCCATTAAATGCTCGAATACATTTTGTGATTCGCAATGAACTTTTTCGCTTTGTATTTACTTGTTAATACAGTGCAATCATTTTGAACAAAATTTCTTCGGTTTGCTATAGGATTCATTACATTCAGTCACTATTACACTTAATACAGTGTAGGGCATGTAATTTTTTGGCCAGGCCAAAGATAATACACTGACTAGTTTTATCTCAAATTATAATTTTTTATCTTTTTTTTCCTTAACTAAGCATTCGTGCCATGCAATGTAGCAGAAGTTTTGCATTTGGTTGAGTTACAAAATTTTATTTATTACGTGTTGGATTTGTTTCAAAAGTAGCGAAATAGTAGAAAATGTGGCTCATGAATGAAATCGACAAACACGAAATCGAAATCGTTCAATTTTTATGATTGATTATCCTGTAAGGATGAGGGAAAAATATTTTTGGGTAAAATAAGATAAATACTATATAAAAAATCTATAGAAATTTTTGTGCGGATGCTTATGTTTATTGCATTGTCTTTCATTTATCATTCAACTGGAATGAAATTTAAATTTATGGTTTCGTATTTTCAATTTCAACATTTACAACATATACGAGTACATACATATGTACACACGTACATTCATACAAAAATATCTTGTGCATAAAATGTCATATTATTTGGGAACACAATGTTAATGTCAAAAGTTAAAAAAAAAAAAAAAAATGTTCTATCATGTGGCACTTTCCCATGAGATCTGGCAAGAAACAAATTATTAGGTAAATGTTGAAATTTAAATGAGAAATATCCCTTTAATATACAAAATAAGTATATGAATCATATTGTATTAGAAGAATTACTTAACAAATATTCGACATATATGATTTTTTACTAAAATTTCCGGATTTTTTTAAAAGCATTTTTATGGAGCTCTTCAAGACGTGTTTTTAACCCTCTAGTTCCCAAATTTCTTTTATTTAAAAAAGTTACAGGAGGTAGTTTTGGGATGTAGAAAAAATTTTTGTTCCAGAAAATCATATTTGGATGGGTTGAAGTCGTGTTTGCGGGCGTAGAAGGTAGCTCCAATTTAAGAGCAAAAGGGTACTTTTATGATGCTCTTTAAGAAGTGCTCCCAGAGCTGGTATATCTGTCATTATGCTCTACTTAAGCCACATTAATTATTACAATGAATCCATAAACTTGAATATTTTGAAGGAATTTGAAACAAAATACAATTTTTTAATCAGTTTAGGTCCTTTAATACTTCGGGACCAATTTAAGATATCACTACAAGATAAGGTCTTTTGCACGACTCTCCGGATATCTTGAACATCCAGTTACAATAAATTTAAACAGGTGACTTTTGATCTACCACCTCCAGTACTGCCTTGTGAATTACAAACAAGTCGCTGATAACATGTAAGACATTCACAATACGTTTTCACTGGAGATTTATGAGATGATTTACGGCAGTTTGCAGACTTATCTCTAAATTTTAGCGTAAATCACGTGATTTACCATACAAAAATAAATCTATTTCTGACGTAATCTATTTTAAATCTGCGTATAAATCTCAGCCGGGACTTCGACCATGGCTATTTTTGACCAAGTGGCACCCCTTACCTTTGACAATTGGCATTAAATATCATTAAAAATATAGCAAATAGATGATAAATATTAAAAAAAAAAAAATGGAAAAACAACTTAAATTTTCCCGCTTATGACATTAACTATCAAAAACAAATCTCTTTCGGCCGGAAAAAACGGCTTGGATTTAACGGCGAGATTTATAGATCACATCACAGTAAAGTCTCTGGTAGAAGCGTAGTTTCATACATACCTTTTCTTCTTAGTGTTTATCTTCCATTTGCTTTTTTCGAAATAGCCATACTTGGCAGCACTGTTGAGATTCATACGAAGATTTAAAATAAATCTCGTCAGAAATAAATCATAAATCTCCGGAGGAAAAGTTTCATACTTTTCATTCACCATTGAAAATGCAAGTGTATATTGTCGCTCACGTTTAAGATCCCTGCAGGACCACGAACTGTTCCAAAACTAGTTTGCGAATTCGGGTCCCATCACATATAAATTTCTATTTACGTTTTACATAGCTTGTCATTGTGCGTAACCAATTGTCTCCTTCTTTATAACATTCAGGCCAGAGAAAGGTCAATTTTCTCCTTATGCATTACATTCGGACCAGTAACAGCCTAGTTTTTTTATACCCTACACACAGGGTATATTCACTTTGTCCTTTCGTTTGTAACACAGAGAAGGAGGCGTTTCAGATATAGAAAAGTATACATATTCTTGATCAGCGTCATCTCCTGAGTCGATATAGCCATGTCCGTCAGCCTGGCTGGCTGTGTGCAGAGCAAGATATTTCAATGAAATTTGATTCACTGATTCCGTCGTCAACGTTAGCTCGTGGGATTGAAAATGAGCAAAATCAGTCGATGGACACGCCTACCGCCTATACAATGCAACCAAAATACACATTAATACTACGAATTGTAAGCGCAAGTTCTGAGAAAAACTGGGCGTGGCACCTCCCATATAAGCAAAAGCTTCAAAACGCTATACTGAAAGCGTTTTTTGAGATAAACGAACTAAATTTGAGTCAGACACTAAGAATTATATGCGCAAGCTCTCAACAAAAAATTGAGTGAAGTCGGACAAGGGGGCGTGGCACCTCCCATATTAGCAAAAGTTTCAAAATGCTATACTGAAAGAGTTTTTTGAGAAAGTCCAACTAAATTTCACTCAGACACTAAGAGCAATAAATGCAAGCTCTGATCAAAAACTGGGCGAAATCAGACAAGAGGACGTGGCACCTCCCATATAACCAACATTTTCAAAATACTGCAGTGTAGGTTATTTATTTTTTGGCCAGGCCAAAGGTTCCACCCTTACTAGTTTTTTTTTATTTATAAATTTCAAAGAATTAAATTTAATACACAAATTTTACACAAAAATGTCATAAGGTTTCATAGATGAATGTAGTAAAAGGTTGTTAAAAATTTCTGAGCAATGTGTTCCGGGTTCGAATCTCGGTGTGGATGAATTTTTTTTTTACAAATTTTTTTATTATTTTATATTTCGGCTATAATGGACACATTTTTTCATTTTCCGCTCCGAAAAGTCTTCAGACCGATTGTGTACAAATTTTAAAATTTGAATTGAAAATCACCGAGTGGAGGGTTTGAACCTGGGCCTCTCCACGCATCGCAAGTCATTACTCCGATATACAGTCGACATACTGCCAAACACTGCGTAGTCAGTAACGATGTAATTTCACTGACACAATTGATATACAAATTGGACCACTTTTGGTACTAATGACCGACCTCGCAATACATTTGGAGCATTTTTGGTACATTTGATGATTTAAGTGAATTTATTCAAGTTTTATGTGTTGTCCGTTTTGGTCTACTTACAAAATAACTAGACCAAAGATGGGACTTTTCAGACAATTGTCTCCGACGAAAAGTTTTCTCAAATTTCGGTTGATTTATATACTTACGTGTAATACTTGCATATGTAAAACATTTAAAATATCCTTCTGCACTACTTAATAAAACCACTTTATTCGCTTTTCCTTTTTCATTAATCCAATAGGTTGGTTGGAGCCTCTACTTGATCGCATTGCAAAGAATTCCACAACGGTTGTGTGTCCTGTCATCGATGTCATTGACGATACAACGATGGAATATCATTATCGCGATTCAGGCGGTGTTAATGTCGGCGGCTTCGATTGGAATCTGCAATTCAATTGGCACGGAGTGCCAGAACGTGAGAAGAAGAGACACAAGGTAAGTTGTGCGATTTCTTTTTTCACTGTTTTTTTTTTGACTCGTTATCCTTCAATTGCATATTAATAAGAGACTTAATGCAAAAGACAAATAAACCACACGAAGTGGGGGGAGGGATGTTGTTTGTAGTTTCAGAAAGGGAGAGGGAGGTTGTGTTAAAAACGGCAACTGCTGTATGTTGCTGATAAAAACGGTTTTATTTTCGCAAATTTATGTGGCGATTTTCTGAATATTACTTTTACAGTTGTACAAAAATCTCATACACGCATGTTAAATAATTTGGCCCACAAAATGTACCACATTTGCACAACATGCCATTCATAATCCTCGGCTTGCATCCTTTAGCGTGGCGGCGAGGCAAACAAGGATAATACGCTTGAGTAAAAAGTTTTTCTTTTATTCCTCTATTAAAGTGAAAAGTTTCAACAAACTGGCACATTGCGGCGCTGTGTTGATTTTCTCTTTATTTTTAAAGCAAATTTTTGTGCTGACCCAGTTGGACTTTTCTCTAATTGTAGGCATTGCTTGCATGCAAGGACTATTGTGTGTATGTGTCCTTTGAAATACGCAATTTTAGCGTGTGTTGCTACTTAATTGATAACCGTTGCGAGCGAGGAAATATTTCCGACCAGGATATCATAAACGTGATTACTTTTGTACAACAGTGGGGGTGAGCTTAATACAGTCGCACACACACAGTGAAAGAGAATCATCATCCTTACAGGAAATACGTAAATTCAGAAATTCTACGCAAGTGTTAAAACGTGACAGTTTTACGTAAACGTAAAATCTCTGGGCGAACTTTATACAGGGTGCATACACAGTGTGTTGGGACAATGTAACTACTAGTAACTAAATGCTTATTGCATAATATAAATTTATGTACCTATACATATACAAATGTATATGTGTTGGTATGAGTCGCTCTAATACCATTACTGTAAACGAATATCTATGGTGGGGGTGCCTGAATGTACGTTGTACTTTATATCCAAAGCTTTGAATCCTTTAAACCTCACGCACATTGATAAAGCCCGCTGTCGCAGTTCACATACAAACATTTATGTTTCTGTGTGTGTGTGTAGCATCATTTTATTAGAAAACTTTTGTGTGACTTATATCCTTAGATGTATTCGTATTTTAGTTTGTGCCAATGTTTGCGTATGTGTGTATGTTTTATGTTTTTTGGCGGATGTGCGCTTCTTAGTTTCTAAATAATTGGATAAACGAGGTTTTTCCTTTTGCTCGTTTTACTTCATTTTTCTTGTACAATACAGGAAAATCCTTATTTACTTATGTTGGCGCACGATAAAGGAAACGGAAATGCATTACATAATTTAAAAGGAAAACATAATTTCTTTTAGAAATTTTTAAATTGATATTAAACGTTTAATGTCATAAAATGTTACAAGTTTTCTTAAACGAAATGTAAGGCAGAAAGAAGTACCAACGTGGGATAAATACCAACTAGACATCTTGAAATAAAGTGTACTTTCATTTTACACTGAATTGAAGTATATGAGCCAAAAAATTAAAGATTCAAATCTTTACTGTACACTGATTTTATTATTTACACTGAAATATAATGTCTTGTTTCATCAGTGTCAAAAATTAGAAACCTCATTCTAACAAATACTTCAGTGTAACACTTCAGTGCAATTTATGTATGATATGGTAACACTTGCATTGGAAACCCAGGCTTGTAGTAGCTTTCATACACTTTCGTTTGAGAGAGAGAGAGACAGCGTAAGCTAAGAAAAGACACACGAAGAGAGAGAAAAACTATTTTTGTCACTAAAGTAGTATTTTTTAGTGTACACTGCAACTACATAAAAAAAGTATTTTGGGATTTTCCGGGAAAGTTTGTGGTTTTCCGGAAAACACTTTTCGTTTCTGATGAGCTCGAAACTATCTCGAAATTCGTGTGTCAAATGATATAATCGCCAAATATTCTCATGGGTTGGTCTGTCTGAAAAAATAAAGCAAGCCCTTTAAAATTTTTTTGGGATTTTCCGGGGATATTTAAGGTTTTCCAGAAAACACTTCATTTGAGGTCAGCTCAAAACTCGCTCGAAATTCCTGCGTTAAAGATTTCATTGCTTCCTCTTCCCGCGGATACGTCTAGCTGAAAAAAAATAAAGTTAGCCATAAAAAAAGTTTTTTTTTTTTGATTTTTCGGGAAAATTGAGAGTTTTCCGGAAACTTCTTTTAGCTCGAAATTCCTGCGTTAAAAGATTTCATCGCTAATTCTTCCCGCGAATACGTCTGGCTGAAAAAAAAAAAACTAAGCTATGGAAAACAATTTTTCCGCTTTTCCGGAACATAGCAAATTTCCCAGACAGCTCGAAATTACGGGTGAAAAGCTCAAAATTAGCTCGAAATTCCCTACCAAAAAATGTCGAAATTCATCACACCTGTATGGCTCGCTTAATGGACCTAATATTTTTCCTTTGCCTTATACTGTTATTGTTAATGTCCAATGTCAAATGTTCAATTTGCAATGTTCAGTGCTCAGTTTTCAATGTTTAATGCTCCATGCTCAGTGTTCAATGCTCAACGTTTAATGGTTAATGTTCAATATTCAATGTTCAATGTTCATTGTTCAAAATTCAATGCTCAATGCTCAATTTTCAATGTCCAACATCCAATGTCCAATGTTCAATGTTCAGTGCTCAGTGTTCAATGTTCACTGCTCAATGTTCAATTTCCAATGTTCAATGCTCAACGTTTAATGGTTAATGTTCAATATTCAATGTTCACTGTTCAAAGTTCAATGCTCAATTTTTAATGTCCAATATCCAATGTTCTGTGCTCAGTGTTCAATGTTCAATGCTCAGTATTTAATAACCAATGTGCAATTTTCAATTTACAATGCTCAACGTTTTATGGTTAGTGTTCAATATTCAATGTTCATTGTTCAAAGTTCACTGCTCAATTTTCAATGTCCAATACCCAATGTCCAATGTTCAGTACTTAATGTTCAATGTTTAATGTTCAATGCTCAATGTTCATTGTTCATTGTTCATTGTTCATTGTTCATTGTTCATTGTTCATTGTTCATTGTTCATTGTTCATTGTTCATTGTTCATTGTTCACTGTTCATTGTTCATTGTTCATTGTTCATTGTTCATTGTTCATTGTTCATTGTTTATTGTTCATTATTCATTGTTCATTGTTCATTATTCATTGTTCATTGTTCATTGTTCATTATGCATTGTTCATTGTTCATTGTTCATTGTTCATTGTTCATTGTTCATTATGCATTGTTCATTGTTCATTATGCATTGTTCGTTGTTCATTGTTCATTGTTCATTGTTCATTGTTCATTGTTCATTGTTCATTGCTAATTGCTCATTGTTCAGTGTTCAACTTGTAATGTTCAATGTTCAAAGTTCAATTTTCAATGTTCAATGCTCAATGTTTAATGGTTAATGTTCAATTTGCAATTTTCAATGTTCAATGTTTGATTTTCAATGTTCATTGTTCAATGTTAAATTTTCAATGTTTCAGTTTCAATGTTCAGTGTTCAATGTTCAATGTTCAATGTTTAATTTTCAATGTTCGATATTCAATGTTCATTGCTCAATATTCAATGTTCAATGTGAAATGTTTAACATTCAATATAAACTTAATGCCACAAACATAAACTTATGCAAAATTCTCGCTGTATTATCAAAATATACCATAAATTAACATACATATGTATGTTGTCGGCTATTAAGCCAAATAACACTCCCATAATCTTAAAAAAAAAGAATCACAATCCTGCAGCATCTCTCCATTTACGAGTATTTGATGTCAAAGGAACTTTTATACATCGTGCCATAAATAAATGTTTTGTCTTTTATTCTGCAAAATTTTCTTTTGGCAAGTGTAAAAACACAAGTACATAATATAAAAGGGAAGGAAAACAAAACTTTTCTTTGTCTCTTTTTATCGCTTTAGCAATTTTTCATGCAACATTTGTTGCTTTGTTGTTGCTGCTCCTGTTGGTTGCTAAATAAAATATTTTTACATTCAGCCTAAAAACTTTTTCATACCGGAATAATAAAATAACGTTAGAGGCAATGTTGTTTTTGTGCTCTTTTGTTGCTGTGCTTTTTTTTAAAGGACAAACAAAAAAAAAATTATTAAAACTCCTACAGTTGCAAAAATTTTTCATTCACATTATTTTTCCTTTCTCATTGCAGTACAAAAAGGAAGCGAAAAATAGTACAATACATTTATTGCAAATTTGTTTTGTTCCTTTTTTTGTTGATTTCTTTTATCACATCACATGCCTACACAATCCTTTTTTACATAACCTAGCAACCTATACATGTGCATACACACATATGCATGTGCGAGTATGTGTCGCGTGCAAACATACCAACACTCGCATTTAACATTAAATTTTTTGCAACTCTGTGAACATTGTCGAGTGTACCGTTTAACATTCCCTGTAGGAATGTCATGACCTACTTTTTCGACCTTCTAAAATATATTTTAGAAAAAAAATATAAATCTTTCTTTTATTTGAATATAAAATCAGGTTGGTATTTTCTACGGTTTAGAAGTTATGAGAGACTAAATATCTATACATAAATAGGCAAACGAAATCGATTCAGTCCCTGTTTCTGTACTCAAATCAAGCAAATCGTTTCAGATTTGTTTTTTTTTTTTTGTTGGAAAGGCTGTGAGGAGTACATGGACTATAGTTCTTTTAAAAGTGGGCGGAGCCACGCCTCTAAATGGAAAAAACGCTCTCACGGTTAAACCACTGCATTGATTTTTAAGAAATTTAGTATGCAGATAGAGTTAGCACTAAGGAACGATAAAGTGGCCATTATATTTTTCAGTGGGCGGTCCCACGCCCCTTAGTGGAAAAAAGCTGTTATTTTCAAAAATTATAGATCCATAGTCTTTTTAAAGTCAAATTAAAATGGTCGAATTTCGGCCGTAAGGCAAACTCTAATATTTTGAAATCTTCAAAATTTCATAACTTCTAATCTGTTAAATATTGCATCTTTGTTGTAACTTCATATGAAAAATATTTTCCTACAAAAATATTTCTGAAGGCTTCGAAAGTAGGTAAGGCGTTTTTATTTATCTAAGTTCAAAAAACGATAGAAATAGTATTTTTTGTCCAATAGCAGAAAACTTATTTTCCAATTATAGCCTGATTCACTTCGAAAACCTCATATACTCGTAAAACTGTCAAACTTCGTATTTTTTTTTTTTGACAAGTATTACGAGTTTACGAGGTTTTCGAGTCAATGACACGTTTTAAGGAATACCCACGAAAAGAGATCAGAACATGAACATCGGTTAAATGACATAATTATGAATGTTGTTTTCAATAGTCTTCATTAAAAGTCATATTACATGATAACAGTTGTTCCACAAAATGTCTCTTAAAACATTAATAATATAAAAAAAGGAAAAGAGAACAATGCAACCCCGATAAACTGTGAATTTTTTATTTTCTACTGTCCGGTTCATCACTGAAAAAGATAATTTGTCATTATTGCTTCACAAATCAAGTGCAAACCAAGCAGCATGTGTTTTAAAAATTAAGTGATATTATAATTTAATACAAATAATTAAAAACAGAATAAATCTATTTCAAAAATAGGACTTAAAGCTATTTAAAGTTGGTCACGTTCGTCACTTTTGGCTCAAAAGTAACGTATTTTTGAAATTTCATTCTACTGTAAAATTCTAAAACTACATTATTGATAATTCTTGTTATCCCAATGTTATAATAAAATGATACGCGGAACATTTTCCTTGAACAGAATAACCCATCAAATCCTATTTATAATGGGTTTAAGTGTTCTGCAACAATATTCTACGTAAAACTTTACTAGTGGTCATAATGGAAAAAATGTCAGGTTCATATTGTCACGTATCTATCCAAATTATGATCAAAACAAAGAAAAGAACACAAGATATTTGAATCAAACAAAAAACATTATAAAGTAACATTATTGCATAAGATTCTTAAATTAGTCGCAATAAAAAATTCTTACTTGTTTCGCTGGATTCTGACTTTCTTTGAATAGGCACTAAAACTACTTCTATTTTTGTCACGTTCGTTTTGTGTCTTTTCTTGCGTGCATCTTGGAACCAGGACTTCGCCTGCTTTACGTTGGCACTAATTGAAGTGTTATCTAAGTGCTATAAATCTAAAATAAAAATATGTTTTGATTTCACTTTTTTTGCTTTTTAAATGTGTGCGACGGTCACGTTCGTCACTTGAGAAATTCTCGTATATCATTCAGTTACTGTTTTTTTTGTAGTAACTTTTCGAAAAAAATTTATTTACATTGAATTGACATACATAGAGGTTGGTTCCTCATTCTAAGCTACTTCCGCTCAGTTTTTGTTATTCTATGCAAATATTTAAAATTATTGAGTAAAAAGAGAGCAAAAAAAGCTCAGCAAGTTTTGTTTTTTTATTAGTGCGTTTTTTTTTTCTTTTAAAATTTTTATAAAATTTTAAAGAAAACGAGTGAGTGACATTCTCCTGAAAGTTTTTTTATATTACTATACGCATTCCTTTGCTTTTAGACAATTAAATCAATTGACAATTAAAATTCTTATTCACCATTTTCCAGTTTTTTAAGAATTTTTGTTATTGTCATTAAGATATTATTACTTTTGCAAAATTGTAGCATTCTCCTGGCTGACATTCTTCTGTCTAGATTACTCCAATTTTAGAATTTTTTATAAATAATTTATCAAAATATGCTTCAAATTAGCTAAGTCAACCTTTTTCTATTTGTTTAACTTTAACTTATACCAGAAGTTAATGCCGCCATATTGTATAGTGATGCAATGATATCAGCGTTTTGGTCTTGCAAAATTACCAAGACCAAGATGCTGTACAATGCTATACAATATGGCGGCATTAACTTCTGGTATAAGTTAAAGTTAAAGCTTATATCATTGCAAGACCAAGAGCAAGACTGCTATGGTCTTGGTCTTGGTCTTGCTCACGATAATCATCAAGACCAAAACTGCTTTATAGTCTTGCGAATTTATAGTGCCACGCCCCTTTCAAGCATAAAATCTTATCACAGTTCGAAATTTGACATCTTAAAAACCTAACTGTAGATATCTGTAAAAATAAGGTTTTTAAATGTTGAATACTCAACAATCCTTAGAAATTTTTTCGAGACCAAAACTTAATGACCAAGATCAAGACCAAGTCTAAATATCAAAACCAAGACCAAGACTCAATGTGCAAGAATAAGACCATGACCAAGACTGCTATGGTCTTGGTTTTGGTCTTGGTTTGCTCATCACTAATATTGTATAGCTCCAATTAATAAAAAAAACATAAAAAATAAAGGAAGACAAAAAAAGGCATAATTAAGTACATTCTTTGAAGAAATAAGTATCTATATTTTGAAATGTTAAAAAATCATCTTGATTTTGTGTTGTGGAAGGTAATTTTGTTTTCTTTCCATGATTAATATTTTTCATTATTGGTCTGAACGTGAAATTCGCTAAAGAAATGTCTTAATTTCATAAAGCATTATTAAAATATCGAAAGTATTGCCATTTTTATTGATTTTGTCCTGAAACGAAACCATGTACAAAAAATTTCAACGCAAATCTTGTTTCATTAAATATGGAATGACAGAATATGAAAAAAATAAAATTGATAAAATTTTATTGTGTCAAAAGATTTGAAGATTTCGAAAAATTCGGAATACCGAAAAGAAGTCCGTGCAAAGAAACTGATTAACTTCGCTGGCACATACATAAATTTTCGCGTTGGGGTTGGTTGCTACGGGTTGCCACATAACGCGCTTGAAATGCTCATTGCTGCTATCTACTTTTTTATTGCATAGTTTTAGGGAGCTGTGCCAAAAAGTTTCAAGCATAAAAATAATTATTACCTACTGATTGTGAGCGGGTGGGGGGGGTGCGAATTGGTTGCCAATGTGTGTAGGTACTATAAAAGTTTTTACATTATTACAATAGCGAAAAAAAAGTTGCTGTTAAATGTAGCTTGTTGTATTTATGAGATATATCGTGGAATATTGCGCTTCATATATTTTGATTTATTGTAATGCATACACTCTTAAAGTATAAGTTTTTATGATAATTATTTTTTTTATCTTTAGATAATTGGGATTTTCAAAAAAAAAACAAAAATAAAGAAAAGTTATGTTCTCTAACCTATACCGAGCACGATGGAGAAGTTTTGTGAAGACACTATGCTTCGAGAGTAGCTAAAGAACAGTAGAAACTAACGGTCCTTCTTTGTCAAACTCTTACCTTACAATGAAAATTATTTTACAGTGTACTGTACAACTCTTGTTACAATTTGGGTAAAATGACGAAATATCTCGCTTGCCATACTAAAAATTACATGCAATTAAATTCAATTAAATTGAAGTGTCGACGAAGAGACTACGCTGCACGCAATTGTCTCTCAAATTTCAGAACAGAACATAAGAGCGCGGAGGCGCTAAATGGAATGGCTATGTGGTACTTCATAAAAATGGCTTAAATGGTTTTTTTTTTCTTTTTTACTTTTTTGGAAAATTACAACCAATTTAACTGAAAATATTCGCGCAATTGTATAGGAAAATGTTTTAAATCAACAACAACAATATAGTGTTGCAACAACAACAAAATCAAAAACAACAAACAGCACTAAAACCAACTCTCAAGGAAAGCTTTGGCTCTAGCAAGGAAGGAATTGCATGTTAAGGAAGAATTTATCACGCTTCTCCGCCTATTTTGTTGCTATTGTTACACTACTGGTTGTTGCAATTGTATTTTCCAACATTGTTATGGTTGCTACTCGTTGTTGTTGCTGTTGTCTTCTCTTACCAAAATGTAAAGCATCGGAAATGAAGGCAACAACAGCAACAGCGGTAGCGGCTGTAATGATTCCAACATTTGTCGGAATACAAAAAAAAAAAATTTATTATGATGAGGCAAAATGTTTCTTTATGATTCCTTTCTTTCCTTAATGTTTTCTTTGCTTCGTCTTCTGCGTCTCTTCCGTTTCTGTTGATAAATTAAATATCAAAAGTTTTAAGCCACTGCCACTGTTAGGAACATTAATTTGCTGATTTTCCTTGTGATAAGTACTCGTTGATTCCTTTCGATACTGCAAAAGTATTCTGTGAAAATTCATGAATTTCGGTTCAACCTTCCAAATATTTTATTTCGTTGGAAAGATCATCACACAATAAGATAATGTGTGGAAAATTATTTGGCGGATATATCCACCACAACTATTCCGCCGATATCTCACTCTTTCGGCCATATTTTCGATGAAATTTTACAGTATGACCTCCGGAACGGCCCAGCGATCTAATATTGCTTTTCAAGTCTGAAATCGTCTTCGGATCATTCACAAAGACTTTATCATTTGTGTAACCCCACAAAAAAAAGTCGAACGGCATCACATCGCTTGATCTGGGTGGCCGATTCACATCACCGCAACGAGAAATTACATGGTTCGGAATTTGCGACACAAAAAGTCCAAATTGAGGCAAGTTGTGTGTAGTGTAGCGCTGCCCTGTGGAAACCACATATCGTCCGGACCCTGAGCTTCAACCTCCGGCACAAAATAGTCCTCCATTATAGTGTGATACCGCTCAAAGTTGACATTTTTAGTGAATCGATCGTAGCGTTTGCACCATCGACTTAAAAATTAAGATCCAAAATTAGACGATTTCAATGCGTTGTTCTTTCGTGTAGTGATCCAAAACCAAAATCCTATATTGTCACGATGAAAATGACACAAAATATGGCAGACAAGTGTCGATAATGCAGATTTTAATCGATAACAAAATACCACACCTACTGTTGGAACACCCTTTACTATACCGGCTTATCCCTGATGATTATTTTCTATTTCTGATTTTCCCAAAATGTCTGGGTGGAAAATAATTTCGATGGACTACCTGAGCACTGTTCGAGTTCTTCAATATTTTTTTCCATTTATTCAAAATTTTTTGTTTTTATTGTCAAATTTCTTGACATAGTATTTCTCGAGATTTTCAACATTTCCTGCCTTATATCTACGTTTTTAGCTTTTGTCAAAAGTTTTCCACATTTTTCGACTATTTCAAAATTTTTCGAAATTAACAACATATCTTGACTTTTTCAACATTTTTTGATATTGACAGTCGAATGAATTGAAACATTCCCAACATTTTCGAAACATTCTCAACATTTTCGAAACATTCTCAACATTTTCGAAACATTCTCAACATTTTTCGACTTCTTCAATATTCTCCGACATTTGCAATATTTTTCGACTTATTCTACTTTTTAACATTTTCACTATTTTTCGACGTTATTAACTTTTCCAAATTTTTTAAACATTTTCGACTTTTTCAACTTTTTCCGACATGTTTGAAATTTTTTGACTTTTTTCGACATTGGCAACATATATCGACTTTTTCAATATTCTTTGTCACTGGCAATATTTTTCGAATTTTTTTACTTTTCCGACATTCGTCGACTTTTTTCGACATTTCCAATATTCTTCGACATTCGACTTTCTCTACTTTTTCAACATTTTTCGACATTTAGACTATTTCTAAATATTTTGATTTTTCTGATATTTTCGACCCTAGCAACATTTTTCAAAATTTTTCGATATTGACAACATTTCTTGACTTTTCAAAAAATTATGCAACTTTTTCAACATTTTCCGACTTTTTTGACATTTTTCGACGTTTCAACATTTTTCGACCTCTCAAATAGTTTCCTACATAAGCAATATTTTTCGAATTTTTTCGACATTGGCAATATTTTTCGACTTTCTCTACTTTTTCAACATTTTTACACTTTATCAACCATTTTCTGAATTTTTCGTTAATTTTCGACATAAGCAACATTTTTCAATATTAACAATATTTCTTGACTTTTCAAAAAATTTTAACATTATGCGACATTTTCAACATTCTCCGACATTTTTCGACTTCGATTTTTCGACAAATATTTTTCTACATTAGCAACATTTTTTGAATTTTTTAGTAATCTTCGACATTCGAATATTTTTGGCTTTTCCAATATTCTTGGACATTCGAATCTCTCTACTTTTTCAACATTTTCCGGCATTTTTAGACTTTTTCAACCTTAGCAACATTTTTTAAAATTTTTCGATATTGAAATTTCTTACCTTCTTAAAAAACTTACGGCTTTTTCAACATTATGACACTTTTTCAATATATTCGGACATTTTTAGACTTTTCAACATTTTTAGACTTCTTAAATATTTTTCTACTTAGCAACATTTTTCGAATTTTTTAATAATCTTCGACACTGGCAATATTTTTCTAATGTTCAATATTCCTCGATATTCGAATTTCTCTACTCTTTCAACATTTTTCGTCTTTTTCAAGATTTTTCTACTTCTCAAATATTTATCTACGTTAGTAAAATTTTTCGACATTGGCAATATTTTGCGACTTTCTCTACTTTTTCAACATTTTCAGACTTTATCAAAATTTTTTGAATTTTCCGATATTTCTTGATTTTTTAAAAAACTTTTGACTTTTTCAACATTTTCCGATATTTTTCGACTTTTTCAATATTTTTCGACTTCTCAAATATTTATGTACATTAGCAACATTTTTCGAACTTTTTCGACATTGGCAATATTTTTCGACTTTCTCTACTTTTTCAACATTTTTAGACTTTTTCAACATATTTTGAATTTTCCAATATTTTCTAAAACATTTTTCGATATTGACAACATTTTTTAACTTTTTCCAAATTTTTCAACTCTTTCAACATTGCTTATGTGAATTTTCCAATATTTTCTAAAACATTTTTCGATATTGACAACATTTCTTGACATTTTAAAAAACTTTCGACTTTTTCAACATTTTCCGATATTTTTCGACTTTTTCAATATTTTTCGACTTCTCAAATATTTATGTACATTAGCAACATTTTTCGAACTTTTTCGACATTGGCAATATTTTTCGACTTTCTCTACTTTTTCAACATTTTTAGACTTTTTCAACATATTTTGAATTTTCCAATATTTTCTAAAACATTTTTCGATATTGACAACATTTTTTAACTTTTTCCAAATTTTTCAACTCTTTCAACATTGCTTATGTGACTTTTTCAAGATTTTTCGGCTTTTTCAAATTATTTTTAACTTATTCAAAATTTTTTGACTTTTTGAACATTTTTCGGTAGTGTCAGGATTTCTTGGCTTTTTAAAATATTTGACTT
This sequence comes from Calliopum simillimum, assembly GCA_951812925.1. NCBI lineage: Eukaryota > Metazoa > Arthropoda > Insecta > Diptera > Lauxaniidae > Calliopum > Calliopum simillimum. The sequence goes on from OX638370.1 coordinate 34,669,764, forward strand.
TTTGAACATTTTTCAACATTTGGCGGAATCCTTACTTTTCCAACATTTGCGACAATGACCTCTTCTTGACTTTTTCAACGTGTTGTGAATTTTGCAAAATTTTTCGACTTTATAAACTTTTTTTCAAAACTTTTCAAAATATTTGACGCTTTGCTCAAGCATTTTTAATCAAAATTTTTGAACTTTTTTGCACCTATCATCATACAACACGATCTGCAGTTCGTATAAAATCACATGTTTATAAAATTCTTTGAGAATGTAACCCATTTCTATAGATTTTTAGCACGAAATATGTTAGTGCCATATATTGAGCAATTAAATGCTTAAGTACAAGTTTTTTCGTAATCGATACTTAACACCTCGATATAACCACTCAAAATATGACAACACGATGGCGCTGAAAAGGACAACAGTAAACATCCGCAGTTTTCCAACAAGACACAAACAAGCCAGTAAAAAGGGAACATTGTAAACAATTATCGTTTTAAATGGAATTTCCGGAGGCGATTCCTTAATCTATGGGATTGAAAGGCGTTAAACGACGGTGTTTTCTATGGAATACCATTACTTGTATAAAACTATGAGTATTTCAAAGAAAAACAACTTTAAGATAATTATGCTGTATAGAAGGTAGCACATGATACACTGGAATAGTTTTACAACCAATAAAAGGATAATTTCTGATTATTCTCAGTATTTCAAGCAAAATACTTTGCTCTTCTTATGAGTTGTCTTATTAAAGTGAAGAATAAAAGTATAAAAATTTGTGTTGGTTAGGTTTGCTTATCATTGCATCTCACTCTGACATACCCATAGATCTATGTAACGAAATGTGACGCGACCTCGAAATTATATCCGCAGTTTAAAAAAGAGTCTACAATTTTTAGAAAAAATTTCGATTTATTAAAAGCAAACAAAAACTATATGTAGCGTATATTTGGACACTAAATAATCTAAAAAACTTAATTAGATAAACGATATTTAATGGCACGCAATATGGGATATTTATCACCAGTGCAACTGCCACGGAAATCATCAAACGTCAGATCGAACAAAGCAACACCACCCAAATGTAAATTACGCACATAGCCGGCCTTTTCTGCAGCTGTATCGGGATCATCATAACTGACCCATATGCCATTTTCACCCTTTTTATCGGCCGCACGATAGGCATAAATACCGAAACGTTTTGTTGGATCATTAATCTTCGTCAGTGGAGCCTGAGCGCCTTTCTTATAAGCATTATTAGCATTTGGCAATAGAGTACAAATCTCAGACAAGCTGTATAAGCCACGATTCAATGTATATGCGCCTTTTGGTGCTTTATTTTTGGTCTTTGTAACAGGTGGTAAACCAGTTTCACCAGAATCATCGGTTAATTTCCAAACACGTCCATACGTAGCAACGCCAACATTAATTTTAGATTCGGGACAACGATTCGTCAACCAATATTGTACCTGATAGTTGACATTCAATTCGGGATTACGTTTGCTCATCTCATGCAAAGGAGCGGTAATGTCGGCAACTTCAGGATTACGCTCAGGTGTGTAAAAATCAAAAGAACCCAAATTGACAAAGTCCAAATACCAAGCGATTGCGGTCACATCAAAGAATACTGTCAAAAAGAAATATTGTATTACATCGAGTGGAAAATTTTTTAAGAAAAACTGCTTACATGATGAATTAACATTTGGCAACACTGTTGTAGAGAGCAAGAAATTATCGAAATAGAATTTATTCATAATCTCACGCAACAATGCTGTATATTGTTCCTTATGCGTTTCGGAGTGTTCATCAACAATATGATCACCGGAGAAGACTTTCTTGAAACCCTTCCAAATGCTGCCAATGCCGCTGGGTACCCTCTTTGGTTTATTCTTGGGGAATTGCCAGGCCATATCTAGACCATCGAAACCATAGGTCTTAACCAAAGCATAAGCGGTGTCAATAAAACGTAAGCGACCAGCTGGATTTTCCAAAAGCTCTAAATATTTATTGGGCAAATCCTTGGCATCATCACCAGTCTCAATATCCTTATCGCCGCCAATGCTGAGTAGTATCTTCACATTGGGATATTTACGCTTTAGGCGTGTCACTTTGCGATACAGACCCTTGCCGAAATCCAAATCAAGACTAGGATTTAAACTGACAGCCTTGTAGGTGTCACGTTCGATACCCGCATAACCGTAAATGAGGTAATTGCAGAATTGCAATGCTGGCTCCAAATCATCGATGATCACTTTGCCAAGACCTAATCGGTGGGGGGGAGGAGAACGAAAAGAAATATATATAATTTAATATACACAAAATAGCAAGTAAATTTATTTGATACTTAAAGTCCTGTTTTTTCAAGTGTTATCAGCTAAGGTTCGTTATTTTTAGCATTTTTATGAGAGATGTCTCGCATGCATACTTTAGTGCAAATATTATTTATAATTAAATTATAATTACTTAAATATTAAAACAATTAATATTAATAATTCATGCACATATATTTTATATTTTGATTTTACATATAGGGGAGGGGGGGGGCTAGTGTGGACAATTTTTATATAATGACAAAATATATAAGTATGTAAATAATGGGGGTTGGAATTAATTTTAAAGGTTTTTTTCGGTTTTTGAGCATTTATTTAGAAACAACGGTACAATGTATGTTATTCAAAGTATTGTCCATCGTTAGCTACAACATTTTCCCATCTTCCTGGCAGCATATGGATTCCGCGCCGGAAGAACGACTCGTCTTTTGAGGCAATCCACGAATCGACCCATTTTTTGGTATCCTCGTAAAAAGTGAAGCGCTGCTCAGCCAAGCCATGCGTCATCGATCTGAATAGGTGGTAGTCGAAAGAGGCTATGTCTGGGCTATAAGGCGGGTGGGGTAGCACATCCCAATTCAGCGCCTCCAACGTTTCCTTGACGGTTCTTGCAACATGTGGCCGTGCGTTGTCATGTTGAAAAACCACTTTGTCGTGTCTTTTGGCATATTCCGGCCGTTTAACCTTTAATAATCGGCTCAATTGCATCAATTGTTGTTGGTAGCGTTCCCCAGTGATGGTTTCGTTAGGTTTTAGCAGCTCATAGTACACGACACCCTTCTGATCCCACCAAATACACAGCATAAGCTTGGCGCCATGAATATTCGGATTAGGATTATCGTAATGGATCCACTTTTCATCGCCAGTGCTTCATCGTTGTGCTTCAACCGCTTTTTTCTTCAAATGGAAGCACAAAAGTAAACCTTCCCGCAAATTGCGTTTTGTTGGAACGAAAGTCGACATGTTCACAGAGAAAAAAATATATGTTGTTTACACTTCAGTGGAATGACACATACTGACAAATGAAGCTTAGACAATGTGCTTTGAAATGAATATAGTCACAGGTGTGCCCGATGCGATCTATTGATAGTTACGCCATCTCTTAGAAAACCTTTAAAACTAATTCCAACACCCAATATATCATTTTTGTAACAAAGTAATTTTTAGCGATTACTTATACCTCTTGCCTTCATAATTGAATCAATAGTTATGATTTTTTATTTTCATAAATGCACTATTTAATTATTTTAAAAAGTGCTTACATTTGTCCACACTAGCCCCTTATACGGGGCTAGAGTGGACAACCATTGATTTAACTGGGGGCTAATGTGGACACCATAAGAAACTTGATAATTCATACAAAAACGTTAAGAAAGAGTTCAGATACATGTTTATTCAAGAAAATAATGATGTAATACAAATAATAATAAAAATAAAAAATTAACTGCTATCCCATATTTTATTTGGAGAAATTTATATCAAACTTCATATAACTTGCTGATCGAGATGTTTCCGGCAATTGTTGCGCTTGTGGCAGCTTTGCCACTATTTCATTTCGGTGAATTTGGCTGGTATCCGGTATAACGGGATACGTGAATCTGTCGTTCTTTCTTTTTAGTAACGTACTTTCTTGGAACGGCTTTTACAAATGGTCTGACGATTTCTGGAGTCATTTCAGCTGCTGCAGACATGTCCACACTAGCCCCATTGCAGTTGTCCACACTAGCCCCTTCATGTCTTTTTAAACAAAAATATTTTTTTTTTAATCTTACGGTTAAGTTCTTCAAAAATAATTTCAATGGTTTAATAAACACTATTTTAAGTTGTATTATCTATTAACACAACAGCAGAAGAATAATTAGTTTAAAAGTATCACTGAAATTACGAAACAACAAAAAAATTACTTTTTGCTGCGTAAAACACGTTCGGTCACGTTATCATGGAAAGCTGAACTATCAACAAATAAATTTTTTTTTGGTGGTGCAGAGTGCAAATACCAACTTGAAAAATATAAAACAGAAACGAAAAATTCAAAACGGCGCGAGAATTTGAATTTGTCCACACTAGCCCCCAGTCCACACTAGCCCCCCCTTCCCTGCAGTGGCTCACACCTTATTTCGTGCAGTCATTTTTTTTAAACTTTAAAACACTGTATCTTTAAAACTAATACAAATATCATCAAATTTTAAATGCAGGCTTAGACGGGAATGTCTATTGTTCATAATAAGTAAAAAAAAATCCACAAAATTTGATTCCAAGACGCTTAAGGCGGAAAAGACCGATTGAGCAGGTGAAATTGAAGTCTCAGCTTATTTCGTGCAGATGCTTATTTTCCCTTTGGAGCCAGCGTTTCGCGTTATTTAATGAGAATCGCAAAACCAAGTAGACTTTTTTGAATTTTTTTTGCTTATGAAGGGCTACCTAGGCTTAAAAATTGTGGTCTCGGGACATGCAGCTGCCAGTTTTCGCACTGTACGAGTTACTTAGTTCTTGATGTATATCCCAGACAGTTTTTGGAGCCAATAATGTGGGTTAGTATTGATTTTGTGGACCATTAATGAATCGTCAGCGGGATTAAAATTGTTATTTGACGCACTTTTACCCTAATTTTGGACCCGATTTGCATGAACGAAGCTTTCAATTGTGCTTTGCATTGGGGGTGGGACTCAACCTAACATATTAAGAAGATGAGCGCATAGATTGGCCGTTTTTAAAATGGGGTATCACCGATTTTCGTTGCTGGACGACCCATTTCTGCAAAATGCACTTTTTTACCCTCACATGTACATGATCAAACTAAAAATTGGCTGCATCTGGTTGAGAATACCACACAGAGAACATAAAAAAAGAAATTCTCATTAAATAACGCGAAACGCTGGCTCCAAAGGGAAAATAAGCATCTGCACGAAATAAGCTGAGACTTCAATTTCACCTGCTCAATCGGTCTTTTCCGCCTTGAGAGTCTCGGAATCAAATTTTGTGGATTTTTTTTACTTATTATGAATAATAGACATGCCCGTCTAAGCCTGCATTTAAAATTTGATGATATTTGTATTAGTTTTAAAGATACAATGTTTTAAAGTTAAAAAAAAAATTACTGCACGAAATAAGCTGTGAGCCACTGTATATGTTTTACTTTTACGGCCTTACAGGAGAGAGTTATCAAATACTCCCCATATAGCCATATGAACCCTGATGCAATCGAAGAAGTGCAAGCAAAATGATGCTGTTGTTTTAATCAGCGAATTGGCAGGCATTAAGTGAATCTGTGCTGGCTGAAAAATTTTGAAGAACGCAATTTGTCGAAGAAACCATCATAGCAGCAAGAGAAAAATATTGACTTTTTTCTTGCGTACCAATCAAAATTCGAAAATGATTACAAATATGTACATTGACCAATAAATTATTGCACATATCGATAAATATTGTACTGCGCTATATTCTGTAATTTGACAGGCCTTTTTCTTTCCTGATCTCGCTGTGCATTGTATGCACATCTTAATTGTAATTTATATATTAATAAACCTTTGAATTAGTTATTGGCGTTCTTATTACTTTCGCAAGTATTCATATACAGCAGCAACTGTAACAAAAACATTGTGCAAGATGGTAACTTAAATGCTTGTCATGGATCAGGAATCGCTTTTGAATTCCAGGAAACCTTATCAAGTCGTAAATAAAAATTGTCTTTATAATATGGAATTCAAATGAGAGAAATGCAAAATATTATTAAAAATAGAACACAAATGTGGTTATTTATTTTAGCCCAGGAAAATAAGACGAAAAAAGAGCTTCTGTGCGAAAAAATTCCCAGTGGAAATTTTTCACCGGAATTGTTTTTACTTATGCATGATACACAAACTGTGAAAAGTCCATTGCAAAGTCGTGTGCGCATAAAAAGTTATTAAGGCTCAAAGGTCGCTGAAATCAGTTTTTTGCAAATATCTCGCTAATGCTAACTTTTACAGAAAAATGTTGGTCTCCAATTTTGTAGCACAGGAAATTTCCTACAAAAGTACGTTAAAAGTATTTGCGTACGACTTCTAGTTTAGGAGGTCACCCAATTTAAAAAGTTGTTTACAGTTATGATATGAAATACTACCTATGAGTTCATATTAAAATATCTTACTTTTTAAATTGCAATAACTCTTCAATGAGAAGTTGTACAAACAAAACTAAAATGCCGTTTGAAAGATAATTTAATTTTCTATATACTGTACAAAATTTTAATTCGAACGGCTCATGACCTTAAAAATATTCTTGAATAACCGTTAAGGCTTCGAAATTACTGGTTTTTTAAGGATATCTGCGAATTGGTAAGTACTACGATAAAAAGTAATGGGATCAAATTTGTAGAGAATTACAAGATCTACAAAAAATAAGCGATATATGTGCACATAGAAGTAACCGTTTAGAAGATATTTCAAAAAAACCATTAAAATGCAAAAAAAACCGGTTTCTATTGAATATCTTCTATACGGTTACTTCTATGTGTACATATATCCATTAGTTTTTGTAGATCTTGTAATTTTCTACAAATTTGGTTCCATTACTTTTTATCGTAGTACTTACCAATTCGGAGATATCCTTAAAAAACCAGTAATTTCGAAGCCTTAACGGTTATTCAAGAATATTTTTAAGGTCATGAGCCGTTCGAAAAAAAATTTTGTACGGTATATAGAAAATTAAATTATCTTTCAAACGGCATTTTAATTTTGTTTGTACAACTTCTCATTGAAGAGTTATTGCAATTTAAAAAGTAAGATATTTTAATATGAACTCATAGGTAGTATTTCATATCATAACTGTAAACAACTTTTTAAATTGGGTGACCTCCTAAACTAGAAGTCGTACGCAAATACTTTTAACGTACTTTTGTAGGAAATTTCCTGTGCTACAAAATTGGAGACCAACATTTTTCTGTAAAAGTTAGCATTAGCGAGATATTTGCAAAAAACTGATTTCAGCGACCTTTGAGCCTTAATAACTTTTTATGCGCACACGACTTTGCAATGGACTTTTCACAGTTTGTGTATCATGCATAAGTAAAAACAATTCCGGTGAAAAATTTCCACTGGGAATTTTTTCGCAGAAAATGTCTTATTTTCCTGGGCTATTTATTAAGCTCTTATAAAAGTTTTTCGTCATTACACAGAGGATCACTTTTTTAAAAGGTTTCACTATCTATTGTACAATGACAAATGTTGAGCTGGCGTTTTTCTAAAATTAGGACCTATATCTTGCTCTCATTGTCTTTATTATTCTAAAATAAATACCGCACACGGCCACGTCTTCGTTCAAGACCCGAAACAGAGTTCTTTTAACGTGTCTTTGGCCAAAGTCTTGTCATGTGCTTACCGTACCAACCTTCCAGCCGAATACTTCTTCATGGCGATAGCAACGCAGCTGCTTTAGGATTACGTTCTGCAACAATAAAGCATTAAATAAGTTTTGCGAATTTTAAGGCATTTTACCTGATCATGATGCACTTGGTTATCGGTCAGATATTAAATCTAAAGGTCATCCGTTCTATTGGCCAAGTACACGCAAATATGTTCCTAATTTTTTTTTTTTTTTTCGTTTTTCGAAATAAATAATTATTTGTTTTGATTTCCATTGTCAAAAATTAACGTTTGAAAATTGTAATAGAATCAAAGTTGACATAAAGCTGGTTTAGTAAAAATTGTTTATAAATCAGAAGTTACTGTAGCTTAACTTCGATTTAAAATTTTATACCCGGTTCAACTAAACCGAAGAATAGCGACGGTTTAAAAAAATCTAATAAATACTGCTGACAGTGTTTTAAAGTTAAAAAAAAATACTGCACGAAATAAGCTGCGAGCCACTGTATTCAATTGAAAAATCTAATTCATAATAATCGATTCAAATTATTTGAAAAATTCAATATCAATTGTATAAAATTTTAAAATATTTTTGAAATGAATTAAAAACAAAGTATATTAAATTAAGTATTAGGATACTACAATACTAATTAAATTGTGTATGAGGTAATTCAATAGTTCATATAAGTATATAGTAACACTTGATCAAGCACGACACTTCCACATACCTTCCTTGATAAAAGTCGAAGAATCATAGTAGCAGACCATATGGCTTTGAGGTCCCTGTGGTGGTCCAACTTTTCCAGCCACCGTAATGGCGATGAAAAGTGAAAGAACTATGAAAATTTTCATTTTCCTTTCAATCACCCTGATCGCTTTAATTTATAATGAGTATGATGAGTCTCTCTTGTCACCTTAAATTCCCAAAACTTCCAACTTGTGATCCGTTCAACACCACGTTCAAATCGAAACTGAACACAGTCGCTACTTGAGATCACAATTGTAGCAATATTAGTATACAGTGGCTCACAGCTTATTTCGTGCAGTAATATTTTTTAAACTTCAAAACACTATATCTTTAAAACGAATACATTTATCATCAAATTTTGAACGCAGGCTAAGACGGGCATGTCTATTGTTCATAATGAGTAAAAGAAAATCCACAAAAATTGATTCAGATACGCTCAAGGCGGAAAAAATCGATTGAGTAGGAGAAATTTATGTCACAGCTTCTTTCGTGCAGATGCTTCTTTTCCCTTTGGAGTCAGCGTTTTGCGTTATTTAACGGGAATTTCTTTTTCTATGTTCTCTATGTAGTATTCGCAACCAAATGCAGCCTTTTTTTATTTTGATCTTGTACATGTGAGGGTAAAAAGTGCATTTTGCAGAAATGGGTCGTCTAGCAAAGAAAATCGGTGATAAGTCATCTTAAGAACGGCCAATCCCTGCGCAAAGCTGCTCAATATGTTAGTTTGAGTCCCGCCAACAATGCAAAGCACAATTGAAAGCTTCGTGCATGTAAATTGGGTCCAAAATAAGGGTTAAATTTCTTAAAACAAAATTTTTAATCCCGCTGACGATTCATTTATTGTCCACAAAATCAATACAGTCCCATATTATTGGCTCCAGAAACTATCAAGGACATACATCAAGAACTAAGTAACTCGTACCGTGCAAAAACTGGTGGCTGCGTGTCCCGAGACCACAGCTTCAAAGCCCAAGTAGTCCTTCATAAGCAAAAAAAAAACATCCCAAAAACTCTACTTGCTTTTGCGATTCAGCTCAGTATTACGTTTCCACCATACGTATGGCATGTCATCAGGTTCAAATATGTTAAATTTAGACTCATCCATGATTATGATGTTGTTTTAGAAGTCCGAATCTTCGTGGGCGTGCTAATACTGAGCTCGATGTCAATTAGAATGTAAGCTATGTTGGCTTTTTTGCTTATGAAGGGCTACTTAGGCTTTAAAATTGTGGTCTTGGTGCACAAAGTGGACAGTTTTTGCACTTTGCGGATTGCTTAGTTCATGCTGCATGCTTGTGACTATTTTTGGAGCCGATAATGTGAGTTGTCTTAATTTTGTGGATAAAAATCTGATCGTCAGAGGGATTAAAAATTTTGTTTTACGAAATTAACGCCTTATTTTGGACCCGATTTACTTGCATGAAGCTTTCAATTGTGCTTTGCATTGTAGGCGGGACTTAAACTAACATATTGAGCAGCTTTGCACAGGGATTGGCTGTTCTTAAGATGACTTATCACCGATTTTCGCTGCTATACGACCCATTTCTGCAAAATGTACTTTTTTACCCTCACATGTACATGATCAAACTAAAAATTGGCTGCATCTGACTGTGAATACCACACAGAGAACATAGAAATTGAAATTTCTGTTAAATAACGCAAAACGCTGACTCCAAAGGGAAAAGAAGCATCTGCACGAAAGAAGCTGTGACATAAATTTCTCCTACTCAATCGATTTTTTCTGCCTTGAGCGTATCTGAATCAATTTTTGTGGATTTTATTTTACTCATTATGAACAATAGACATGCCCGTCTTAGCCTGCGTTCAAAATTTAATGACATATGTATTTGTTTTAAAGATATAGTGTTTTGAAGTTTAAAAAATATTACTGCACGAAATAAGCTGTTAGCCACTGTATGTAAGGTTATTCACTGTATATAACACTGTATATAGCATTACACTTACAAGATAACCCACTGTTATTATTGGCCTTATCGTTAATAAATATTCGCGAGAATTTATTCGCTAACTCCCTGGTTTGCAATCGGAAAAAAAATGGAAAATTCATTGGAAAAATTATGTAACCGGCAATAAGTTGGGAGCGAGTTTATTCACTTTTATTTGTTAAATTTGCTCCTCAACTTTTTGCTAGGGAGTACTAATGTATAAATGAATAACTAAAAATAACGTTTGACAAATTAAAAACTTTAGTACAACAATTTTAAAGCTTATTGAAATAGCTTTCATATGACACTAAAGTTTTTAATATTCATCCAAGCGTTTCCAACTTATACTGGTTCTGCTAAAACTACTTTTCACTCAAATTTTTTTGGAAACTTTTTAGTGCAAACTTTTTATTTTCCAAATCCACAAAAATTATTAAAGACATTTTTTACTTTAAAAAGTAAAGCATTAACTTCAATTTCACTGCTGTAATTGCATCTTTTTCTTCTTTTACAATTGCTGTTTCTTGTTTATCTTTTTTTTAAGTAAGCTGTCAAAATCCTGTGGAAAATGGAAAAAATGTCAACGATTTATGGAAAAAAGCGTTGCCACATGTTTTTTTTTTTTTGTGCAAAATGTCTACGAAATTGGAAAAAATCAGCGTTCAGACAGGTTGTTTGCGCAAATTGTCAAAGATATGGGAAAGACTCAGCGTTGCCAGATGTTGTTTTTGTGTAAAATGTCAACGCTCTTGGAAAAACACAGCGTTGCAAACTGGTTATTTCTGAAAATGTCAACGATATTAAAATAAAAAAAAGTATCCCTGCAGGAAGGGGAGTTTCCATTCATGAAATATTCACTACTTCCAGTGCTCCTTCCCCGGGAAGGAGAGAATGGAACTCCCTTCAGATTTACGATAAGGCCCAATATGTCTTAAGTTATAATAAGTTCATTATAGTCATTGCATTAGCTCGTTATAGTTCATCAGATAAGTTTATTTAAGTTTCATATGACATTGTGAACTCATCATGTTAATATTGTAAACTGATCATGTTAAAAACTATTGTGACCTTACACGGCATTATATTTAAATAAAACAGTTTTATCTGGAACATTGAACGTGAAACATCAACAAAAGTGTTTGATTTTGCCTACAATATTTCAGAAGTGGGATCAACATCAAATTTGGTTTTTTTTCTATTTCGCTAGATAAAATTATAAAAATATACAAAATGAGTTACGTTTTTAGCATTGTTCGAGTTCTGCAATATTTTTTTCAATTTATTAAAAATTTTTTCTTTTTATTGTCAAATTTCTTGACATAGTCAGTATTTCTCGAGATTTTCAACATTTCCTGCCGTATATCTACGTTTCAACATTTTTCGACATTTCGACATTTAGACTATTTCTACATTTTTTGATTTTTCTGATATTTTCGACCCTAGCAACATTTTTAAAAATTTTTCGATATTGACAACATTTCTTGACTTTTCAAAAAAGTATGCAACTTTTTCAACATTTTCTGACTTTTTTGACATTTTTCGACTTTTTCAACATTTTTCGACCTCTAAAATGTTTTCCTACATAAGCAATATTTTTCAAATTTTTTTCGACATTGGCAATATTTTTCGACTTTCTCTACTTTTTCAACATTTTTAGACTTTATCAACCATTTTCTGAATTTTTCGATAATTTTCGACATTAGCAACATTTTTCAATATTGACAACATTTCTTGACTTTTCAAAAAATTTTCACATTATGCGACATTTTCAACATTCTCCGACATTTTTCGACTTTTTGAACATTTTTGACTACTCAAATATTTTTCTACATTAGCAACATTTTTCGAATATTTTAATAATCTTCGACATTCGAATGTTTTTCGTATCTCTCTACTTTTTCAACATTTTCCGGCATTTTTAGACTTTTTCAACCTTAGCAACATTTTTTTAAATTTTTCGATTTAGAAATTTCTTAACTTCTTAAAAAATTTACGGCTTTTCAACATTATGACACTTTGTCAATATTTTCGGACAATTTTAGACTTTTTCAACATTTTTCGAATTCTCAAATATTTTTCCACTTAGCAACATTTTTCGAATTTTTTAATAATCTTCGACATTGGCATTATTTTTCTAATTTCCAATATTCTTCGATATTCGAATTTCTCTACTTTTTCAACATTTCCGACATTTTTCGTCTTTTTCAACATTTTTCTACTTGAATATTTATCTACATTAGTAAAGTTTTTCGACATTGGCAATATTTTGCGACTTTCTCTACATTTCAGACTTTTTCAATATTTTTCGACTTCTCAAATATTTATGTACATTAGCAACATTTTTCAAAATTTTTCGATATTGACAACATTCCTTGACTTTTCAAAAAACTTTCGACTTTTTCAACATTTTCCAAAATTTTTCGACTTTTTCAATATTTTTCGACTTCTTAAATATTTATGTACATTAGCAACATTTTTCGAACTTTTTCGATATTGGCAATATTTTTCGACTTTCTCTACTTTTTCAACATATTTTGAATTTTCCAATATTTTCTAAAACATTTTTCGATATTGACAACATTTCATAACTTTTTCCAAATTTTTCAACTCTTTCAACATTACTTATGTGACTTTTTCAAGATTTTTCGGCTTTTTCAAATTATTTTTAACTTATTCAAAATTTTTCGACTTTATGAACATTTTTCGGTATTGTCAGGATTTCTTGGCTTTTTAAAATTTTTGACTTTTTGAACATTTTTCAACACATGGCGGAATCCTTACTTTTCCAACATTTGCGACAATGACCTCTTCTTGACTTTTTCAACGTGTTGTGAATTTTGCAAAATTTTTCGACTTTATAACCTTTTTTTCAAAACTTTTCAAAATATTTGACGATTTGCTCCAGCATTTTTAATCAAAATTTTTTGAGCCTATAATCATACAACACGATCCACAGTTCGTATAAAATCACATGTTTATAAAATTCCTTGAGAATATAACCCATTTCTATAGATTTTTAGCACGAAATTGATATAAGTGCTGTATTTTAAGCAATTAAATGCTTAAGTACGAGTTTTTTCGTAATAGATACTTATGTAAAACCTCGATATAATCACTCAAAATATGACAACACGATGGCGCTGAAAAGGACAACAGTAAACATCCGCAGTTTTCCAACAAGACACAAACAAGCCAGCTAAAAAGGAACATTGTAAACAATTATCGTTTTAAATAGAATTTCCGGAGGCGATTCCTTAATCTATGGGATTGAAAGGCGTAAAACGACGATGTTTTCTATAGAATACCAGTACTTATATAAAACTATGAGAATTTCAAAGAAAAACAACTTTGAGATAATTATGCTGTGTAGTGGGTAGCACATGATACACTGGAATAGAAATTTTGCAACAAATAAAAGGATAATTTCTGATTATTCTCAGTATTTCAAGTATTTCAATACTTTTCGTTTCTTATGAAAGTGAAGAATAAAAGTATAAAAATTAGTGTTGGTTAGGTTTGCTGATCATTACATCTCACTCTTACATACACACAGATCTATGTAACGAAAGCTATGTAACGAAATTTGACGTGACCTTGAAATTTTACTACCAGTTAAAAAATATTTCTAGAATTTTTAGAAAAAATTTTGATTTATTAAAAGCAAACAAAAACTATAAGTAGCCTATATTTGGACACAAAATAATTTCTTAATTAGATAAACGATATTTAATGGCACGCAATATGGGATATTTATCACCAGTACAACTGCCACGGAAATCATCGAACGTCAGATCGAACAAAGCAACACCACCCAAATGTAAATTACGCACATAGCCGGCCTTTTCTGCAGCTGTATCGGGATCATCATAACTGACCCATATGCCATTTTCACCCTTTTTATCGGCCGCACGATAGGCATAAATACCGAAACGTTTTGTTGGATCATTAATCTTCGTCAATGGTGCCTGAGCGCCTTTCTTATAAGCATTATTAGCATTTGGCAATAGAGTACAAATCTCAGGCCAGCTATATAAGCCACGATTCAATGTATATGCGCCTTCAGGTGCCTCATTTTCGGTCTTAGTAACAGGTGGTAAACCAGTTTCACCAGAATCATCGGTTAATTTCCAAACACGTCCATACGTAGCAACGCCAACATTAATTTTAGAGGCGGGACAACGATTCGTCAACCAATATTGTACCTGATAGTTGACATTCAATTCGGGATTACGTTCGCTCATCTCATGCAAAGGCGCGGTAATGTCGGCAACTTCCGGATTACGCTCGGGTGTGTAAAAATCAAAAGTACCCAAATTGACAAAGTCCAAATAGTTAACAATGGCGGGCACATCAAAGAATACTGTCAAAAAGAAAAAAATTTTTTACATTGAGTGGAAAATTTTTTAAGAAAAACTGCTTACATGATGAATTAACATTTGGCAACACTGTTGTAGAGAGCAAAAAATTATCGGGACGGAATTCATTTTTAATATCACGCAACAATGCTGTATATTGTTCCTTATGCGTTTCGGAGTGTTCATCAACAATATGATCACCGGAGAAAACTTTCTTGAAGCCCTTCCAAATGCTGCCAATGCCGCTGTGTACCTTCTTTGGTTTATTCTTGGGGAATTGCCAGGCCATATCTAGACCATCGAAACCATAGGTCTTAACCAAAGCATAAGCGGTGTTAATGAAACGTGTGCGACCAGCTGGATTTTCCAAAAGCTCCAAATACTTATTGGGTAAATCTTTGGCATCATCACCAGTCTCAATATCCTTATCGCCGCCAATGCTGAGTAGTATCTTCACATTGGGATATTTACGCTTTAGGCGTGTCACTGTGCGATACAGACCCTTGCCCAAATCCAAATCAAGATTTTGATTTAAACTGACAGCCTTGTAGGTTTCACGTTCGATACCCGCATAACCGTAGATGAGGTAATTGCAGAATTGCAATGCTGGCTCTAAATCATCGATGATCACTTTGCCAAGACCTAATCGGTGGGGGGAGAACGAGAGAAAATATATAATTAAATATACACAAGATAGCAAGTAAATTTATTTGATACTTAAAATCCGGTTTTTTTTAAGTGTTATCAGCTAAGTTTCGTTATTTTTAGCATTTTTATGAGAGATGTCTCGCATGCATACTAATTAAGTTGAGTATGAGGTAATTCAATAGTTTATATATATAGTTACACTTGATCAGTCACAACTTTTCCACATACCTTCCTTGATAAAAGTCGAAGAATCATAGTAGCAGACCATATGGGTTTGTGGTCCCTGTGGTGGTCCAACTTTTCCAGCCACCGTAATGGCGATGAAAAGTGAAAGAACTATGAAAATTTTCATTTTCCTTTCGAATCACTCTGATCGCTTTAATTGATAATGAGTATGATGAGTCTCTCTTGTCACTTTAAATTCCCAAAACTTCCAACTTGTGATCCGTTCAACACCGCGTTCAAATCGAAACTAAACACAGTCGCTACTTGAGATCACAATCGAAGGTTTTTTGCGACCTCACGACAACCACTTTAAATTTTTTAAATCTTTGTCGTTATCACTACTCAAATTTTGTTGTTTTTTCGTGTCTTCTAAGCCCCGATCGCCACTGCTCTATTCCTCGAATTGGGTAGTTTCTGCGTTAATCTCTAGCGGACGACGGCATATACACGTACTTAGCTGGGGTATCTATCTACCTACACATATGTATGTATGTATTGTGCTTACTTGACCTATTGCTGATTACCATTACCACCATATGTACTTTTATAGATACCAGTGTTGTGTGTAGTCTGTCTGGCATCGTTTGGGTTATGGGTTTTTTCTGTTCGGTCTCTCGTATTTGCATAGACGTTGATTATCGCTTCGCCGGTGCTGTGTAAACTTTAAATGACTGAAATTTGTTTGTTTTGGTGATTTTGTTTATTTCATTTTACATTTGCATTATTTGGATTTATTGCGCGATTATCGCAATTTTTCGATTAAACACATCGTTGATATACTTTGTATCTGTTTGCATGGGTTTTTGTTTTTGTTTGACGGCGCTTGGTGTTGTTATGATACTAATGGATATTTGTTTTGATAGGCATGGATTTAAGTTTGCTTGAAGTTTGTGAGTTAATATAATTTTTTACTTAAAAAGTTTCTTGAGCTGCAGTTGCCATATCAATCAACAATGTAGGTGGAATTTTCTGCTCTAATTAAGCTCTGATGATCCGTCAAATCGAAAGCGATGTATATCAAGTTGATGTTGCACCGAAACATTAGAAACAAAATTTTAGTTTTTTGAAAAAATATACAACTAAAATAATACTAAGATCAATTTATATTGAACTAATAAAACAATAATTTTGCAATTTTTCAAACAACAGACGCAAGCATGTGCTCACATGAAAATTGATTACATATATTTCGGCTTTTTCACATGGTTACATATTTATATATTTTCATATATAAACATGTATATAGCCTCATCAGATCAGTTTAAGTTAAATCTTGCCAGAAACCGTACACGTGACTCCAGTTTTCTAATGAAAGAAAACGCGGTGCTTTAACCATTAGGCTATTGACACGGATAAACTTCACTGTACAAGATCGCCATATGTATAGATCATAGGGCTCTCTAGCGCCGTCTGTTGTGAAAAATTGCCAAACGCTACCTACTATTAAAGCATGTCTGAAAACCAGAGTGTGTTACCAACTTAAAACCGAAAAACCGTCTTACCGAACTTCTACCCTGTAAAAATTGATAATTGACAAACTTTGATCTTCGATATCTACAAACATGAGTTTTTCATTTAACGATTTCAAAATGCCATAACTCAGTCAGTTTTCTAGTGATCGAGCTGTCATTTTATTCATGCATTTTTAGAAAATGCAAGAAAATGGTTTATTATTTTGTGAAGATAAGGTACCTTTTCCACTGGACGGTCACATATGAAGAACTGGTTGGAAAGGCAAATAAGTTGCCTTTCTAACAATGATCTATTTGTTGAGATCAAATATAAAATATGTACACGCAAAAAGTGTTTTAAGTTGGTTGAATTATCTTTAGTCCAATATCAAGTGCGACCAAATCAGATGCTTATGGCTTGAGATATGACTTAGAAAGTGAGCTTGCCTTTGAAAAAATGGCGAAAAAAAATTCTAAAATTTATGTCTCCAAAACCTATTCATAAAAAATTTTTTTTTGTGCTTTTCGAGTTAAGGGAAACAGGATGCATCAGAAAAAAATAGTGGAATTCCATGTTAATTTTTTTTTTTTAAATATTGTGTAAACTAGTATAATTCTTCAGTGAAGCGAAATAATGCATTACAGTACAAAACAAAAGCTAAAAGCGTAACAATTGGAAACTACGAGGAGGTTCATGTACAGCACAAAGTACACGGAGCAAACAAAAAAACTTCGTACCACTTTATTTCTAATAAATTTTACCAGAATTTCGACTTAATATAGTAACAACTCATCAATAAAATAAAATTATAGGGGAGGGGGGGGCTAGTGTGGACTGGGGGCTAGTGTGGACAAGTTCAAATTCTCGCACCGTTTTGAATTTTTTGTTTCTGTTTTATATTTTTCAAGTTGGTATTTGCACTCTGCATCACCAAAAAAAAATTCATTTGTTGACAGTTCAGCTTTCCATGATAACGTGATCGAACGTGTTTTACGCAGCAAAAAGTAATTTTTTTGATGTTTCGTAATTTCAGTGATACTTTTAAACTAGGTATTCTTCTGCTGTAGTGTTAATGGATAATACAACTTAAAATAGTGTTTATTTAAGCCATTGAAATTATTTTTGAAGAACTTTACCGTAAGATTAAAAAAAAATATTTTTGTTTAAAAAGACATGAAGGGGCTAGTGTGGACAACTGAAATGGGGCTAGTGTGGACATGTCCGCAGCAGCTGAAATGACTCCAGAAATCGTCAGACCTTTTCTAAAAGCCGTTCCAAGAAAGTACGTTACTAAAAAGAAAGAACGACAGATTCACGTATCCCGATTTACCGGATACCAGCGAAATTTACCGAAATGAAATAGTGGCAAAGCTGCCACAAGCACAACAACTGTCGGAAACATCGCGATCAGCAAGTTATATGAAGTTTGAAACAACATGGACAAAAAGTATTTTATATTGGCCAAATTGTCACGGTCCACGGTTCTCAAGATTTCAACATTACGTTTCTAAAAAGAAAGAACGATAGATTCAAGTATCTCGATATACCGGATACCAGCCAAATTCACCGAAATGAAATAGTGGCTAAGCTGCCACAAGCACAACAACTGCCGGGAACATCTCGATCAGCAAGTTATATGAAGTTTGATATAAATTTCTCCAAATACAACATGGGATAGCAGTTAATCTTTTATTTGTAGTATTATTTGTATTACATCATTATTTTCTTGAATAAACATGTATCTGAACTCTTTTTTAACGTTTTTGTATGAATTAGCAAGGTTCCTATGGTGTCCACATTAGCCCCCAGTTAAATCAATGGTTGTCCACACTAGCCCCGTATAAGGGGCTAGTGTGGACAAATGTAAGCTTTTTTTAAAATGCATTAATAAAGCATTTATGAAGATAAAAAATCATAACTATTGATGCAATTATGAAGGCAAGAGGTATAAGTAATCGCTAAAAATTACTTTATTTCAAAAATGATATATTTACATATATAATTTTGTAATTATATAAAAATTGTCCACACTAGCCCCCCCCTCCCCTACCTTACTGTTTAGTAAGAATTTTCAAGTAATCATACAGTATAGTATTTTTTTGTAAAAATTAAAGTGATATTTACCTTACTGTAAAGTTAAAACATAAATATTTTTACTAGAATTATAAAGTGACAATGGTTATACTTATGTAAATACATTTTTTTGGCGGAAAGTATAATTTACTCTACGTATAGGATAATATAGGCAATTTAGAGTAAATATTACAATATTATTTCACTTATTTTTCTCCGTGTACTTTCTAAGTAAATGTTTATTTTAGCTAGTTTTTGTAAGAGGATTGATCAATAAGAAAAAGAAGAAGTAGAAATTAAGGCAACTTTTATTATGTATTATTTTCCAGCGTTATCTCCTTTTTGGTCAAAATAATTTTTACAGCGCCTCTACCATTCCATTTACCACTCTGGAGAATGCAATTTATCGATCTCTTCAAAATAAGCTTCTGCCTTATCGTTAATTTGATAATTTAAGTCTTTCCCCCGAGTCATATTTTGACATAAAAATATGGGGCTATCGTGCATCAAGTTTCCAGGAAATTTTCTTAAACTGCTATAGAGAATGCACGGCAGTCTGAGAAAATTCCCCGGGAATATTTATTCACGATAATACATAGTGTCGTGACAAAAAAAAGTACAGTACGGAACAAGAGCTTGATACATAGCAGACGAATGTAACTAATGGAAACTATTGTAAGAAGAGGTGTGTGTGTATAGCCTAAGGTACGTGCTAAGTAAATGCTAGAAAATCAAGACGGTTTGTGTATGAGATTTGATCAATAAGCACCTGTGAAGAAGAAGAAATGAAAATGCAAAGCTTCTGACAATTTTTATTGTAACTTCCCTATAAAGTTTTTTTGTTGGTTGAAACACTTTTGCCAGTGTTTCTGTATTTTCGATATCCCCCAGCCAAACTCATCAAAATAATCTTTCCGTATCAGCGGCAACCTTCCCAATTGAGATAAATTCTTAAGCCTTCGTGCTATTTTTTTTTTTTTTTATACATTTATTGAGGAGCAGAAAAATGTCGCAGGGAGCCGTCCGTTGGATCAATTCGTAGCATGGTTAATATAATTTCGCCGAAATAATTCCGGACAATTGCGGCATCCAACGGACCGACACCTATTTCGCACGTAACTTTTCATAAAACTAGAGTTTGCCTTGTGGTCGGAATCTGACCATTGCGATTTAGCTTTAAAAAGACCAGCCAACTGTTAACTCCATCAAAGAAATTCTTATCAGTATCCATGACTGTGCATATTCTCTCCATTAAGGCACATGGCACCGCTCACTTAACAATATAATGGTCATGTTGTCGTTCCTTAGTGCTCACCCCATCTCCACGCCAAATTTCTTAAAAACCGATGCAGTGGCTTAGCCGTGACGGCGTTTTTTCCATTTAGCGGCGTGGTATCGCCTACTTTAAAAAAAAAAACAATGCACTGCTTCTCATCCAAACCTTTCCAACGAAAAAAAAAAATCAAGCGAATATGACGAGATTTAGGCATGGAAACAGAGATTTCGTTTGGCTTTTTATGTACAGATATTGATTGTGATCCGTATGAAAACGGCCTCTGATATTTCGCGTACTTCAGTGCGATCTACTTTCAGGCCCGTAACAACGGAGGATTTCGGGAATTTAAATCCCACGCAATTCTTTCTGGCAGATTGTATACAAGCACACTCGTAAGATTGTATTTTAGTTACGGTTTGATTGCAGTGCAGCAAAGTTAAATTATTGATTATTGAATAAAACTTGCTTGTCTTCTAAAGTAAAAATAAGACAATATTTTGGAACGAAAAGTGATATATTGTGAAGTGAAATAAGGACATTTCTTAAACTATTTCAATAAAGTGCAAGAAAAATGTTCTTTATGCACAAGTGAAAGTTTCTTTCCTCCCCTAAATCTTTCTGATACTTAAAATCGCATAAATTACAGGACACACGAAAACACTCCACATTCACTACTTAAAATGTGAAATATTGACTCCTTAAAAGTGGATATACATTGAAAAGAGAATAAAATGCCCCATTTTCTATGTGGCATATCATAGAAAATTCATGCTACAAAATTTGAAAAAAGCACCATACAACGAATTTGTCAATAAATTATGTAATAAAAAATTGTTAACTGACAAAAACATTACTTGTTAGTTAGAACATGAAGAAGAACAAGAAATGGGCGAAAAGAAGGAAAAATGGCGCACACAATGTTCCAGAAAGCAAAAAAAATGGCATAGATAGAACATCATTGGAGCGGGAGCAGCGCGCTATTAAAATATCAATCAATTTTGTATGGGGAATTTTATACTAACAATCGAAAAATAAAAAAAAAGAAACAAAATACTATAAAATCCCGCTTAAAAAAAGAGCGTAGGACGACTATCTGCTGTATCCTTAACAGAAAATTAGGAAAAATAAAATGAAACAAAATTAGATGAAAATGTAAAGAATACAAATTTGCTCATACTTTCTTCATTTGATGAGGATTTAAAAATAACGCTGCCACGTAAAGAAAAGTTACAATTTAATTGCCTTCCAATGATCCTTCAAAAACAAACTTTCTTCCTTAATTACCAATAAAATATTTTTCTAGATTATATAGGTACTTATTTACAGTTTGATATTTTGTGCAGTTTCATAACTTTATAAGACAAAAAATATTTGATTAGGTCCGCTCACAATGAATTTAAAATGTTATTTTGTATGAGCGTTATACCATGCCTCATCATCCAAATTTGTTCTGCTTCAAAACTTTTCCTTGTTTGAGTCCAATATGGTTGGATTACTATAAGTACTATACAGGGTGTATCGCATAAGGTTACGAAGCTTCTGGGAAGTGATACAGGAGGAGGGGTTAGTTATAGGGTTGAAACTAATTATCTGACTTATTTTAGAAAAAAAAATTTCTTGGATAACCCTAGTGTTTCAGAGAAAAATTTTTTTCTAGGAAACTTTAAGCTAATTGTATGAGCTTTTTAAAAATATATTTAGTTTATAAGGTTTTAAAGGATTTCGCAAAGTTTTGGACCTTTAAATATGATATTTTTAATTTTTTTTCCTAACTTTTGACTTTGGCGACCATTTTATTATGGAAAAGATGTAATTAACGTATCTTTTTATAAATTTTTTTGAAATTCCCGTTAAATTTTCCTTAATTCGGTAGTACATTTGTCATACCAACTTTTTAGTTTGAGGTCAAAAAAAAAAAAAAATAATTTTCTATGTAGCACTCGGATTACTCGCATGCCTTTCGCTGCATATGATGTGCGCGCTTCATGCGCTGCCCTTTATCTACTAGAGACTTCAAACGGATTGTTCTTGAAAAGTATTTTTTTCTAACCTTAATTTAAAAAGTTGGTATGACAAATGCACCACTGAATTTAAGGAAATTTAACGTGGATTCCGGAAAAAATTATAAAAGAATATGTTAATAGGACCTTTTTCATACTAAAATGGCCGCCAAAGTCAAAAATTTGGTAAAAAAATTTAAAATCAACTTTAAAGGTCCAGAACTTTCCTAAATCTTTTTAAACCCTCTTCCTAAATCTTTTTAAACCCTCTTCCAGAAGCTTTGTAAGCTTATGTGACATACTCTATATAAAGTAATCGATTTAAAAATTATATCCTGGTAAAACTATTACTTTTGATATGATAACATATGTGGGCAGAAGTTTCCTTTACAATAAATTGTTTTTTATGTGGAGAAAAGTTTTCCTTTTCAAACATTTCCTAATGATGTCACGCCTTATATTACGTTTCCCCGCTGGAGATTAAGCTGTGACGAGATTCATAAATCACATTGTTAAATCCTTCCCGTTTCTACCGGCCGTAATAGATTTATTTTTGACAGTAAATTTCATAAGCGAGAATACTTCCTTCAATTAACTTTTTTTAAATGACATTTAATACCAAATATCAAGTAACGAAAATAGCCAAAATCGGTAGCCCTGTTGAGATTTATACGAAGATTTAAAATAAATCTCGTCAGAAGTAATAGAATTATGGTAAATCATGAGGGTTACAACGAGATTTAGATTGATTATTCGCAAATGTGGACAAAAGCTTAGCTGTATTTGTATTTGCCGATTTCTCTTATGTATAATTTTTTTCTATTTATCCATTCGAGTTCCTTTTATACAACTGTGTAGTGTAAATTTTCAATGAAAAGTTATAAAAAAATTGCCAAGTTGTATTTTCTTGAGATAAAGGAAAACGGATATGAAAATGTTCTCCTCGCACATGTACACAGAACAACGAAAAATTGCAGATGAAATAAATTTGTTCATGCGAAATGAAATTTAATGAAAAATCGCCAATGTGAGTTGCGTCAGTTTGACTTGAAAAGGTTTCGTTGCAGCACAGTCGGTCGCCACATGGTTGATTTATCATTCTTTCCGTATTAAAAATGAAATGGACTTGGCGGTGGAGGGAGGGGGTGAGAATGAGAAACTTGAAAGCATGAAATGCGCCAATTTGCAAGCTGACAGAAACAGTAGATTGACCTGGCATGACAAAGGTTCACTTGGGTTAAGTTTGAGATCTAGTGTAGCTAAGGGGATGAAGTATATATGCAAGAAGTTGAGCAAACTTCTATCATTTCTACTTTTTCTTCTTTATTTAAAAAAGCTAACATTTTTGATTTTTCATAAATTTTGCATGTGAAGAGATTCCCTAAGCATTTCGTCGTTTTTTACAATACCCTTAAAAATTTGCTTTGGACTAAGATGATCAAGGAGTCATTGAAAATCTCAATATATACAAAGCATCTGAGCCTCAGGAGTTTTTAGTTCCTGTGTTATTATTTTATTCACTCTACTTGACCATCTCTGTTCGGTATCTTTTCTGATGTGATAATATCGGGCATATACAATTCATCCATCCTCGGTGTCTAGCAAGTACCTCCAACTCTCCATCAAACATTTCCCGAGTTCACGTTTTTCTTGTTCTACCGCAATAAATTCATACGCCTTTCTTCTTTGTTTCTTCTCGGAGCTTAGAGCCTACTCGAAACTCTTTCATCTTGCACGGAGACTAATTTGTACCTTCAGTTCTGTCTTGGAAATTTTTCTGATTCACTTACTTCTCGTTCAGTTACTACAACAGTGACATTTTTCCATAATGCTGGATGGTTTCCGATGTTCAGAAAGTGCCCAAAAAAGACGAGACCATCAATATTTAGTGAAAGTATTTAAGATTACGATGGGCTTTCTATCTGTATTGCGAAAGACGGTTTAGTAAACCATGAATATTGGAGTTCTTCAGGGTACTTCTATTCAATCCTCAAGTATGCTTTACTTAATTGATCGCTTCTTCTTATCCTGAAACTCTTAAGAAAAAGATAAAGGCAAATCACGTTGGTTTCAATTAAATGAGAATTATTCTCAACTTTGCATATTTCCTGGAATGACTGCGTATAGTGATAAGCGATATAGGGTACCATTTAAAGCGTTGATTTTCTTTATTTTTGGATTCATACTTAATAAGGAGTTTGCTCTGTGTAACGCGGCATATAATTTTTCAGAGTAGATCTGAGGACAATGCATTTAAATTATCAGATCTGCCTTCAATTGAGATCACTCCTAATATGGGAGTTAAACGCCTCAAAAATCACAGATGCTACAGCATACTTCAACCGCTACTAAATAGGTTTAGCTTTATACTTGAAATAAGGAATGTACTGATTACTAAGCCGTCCTTTTCGAATTCCAGGACGAGGCCTTTATCTAAGATATTGTAAAGAGCAATAAGAAAGAGTATTTGTAGAATTTTTTCTCGATGATTCAGTGTTACTTACCCTTAACTGGCTAGTTATTTTAAAGTTCATTGCCTGAAAGTCTGCGGATATTTTTGTAAAAGTGTCTGATGTCTTTTAATTTTGTTCTTCTTCGATCATTCAGTATTTCTTGTTTGCGAGGTAGTTCCCTTCTTACCCTTAATTGGTTAGTTCTTTTAGAGTTTCTTGCCTGAAAGTCTGCGGATAGTTCCGTGAAAGATGCCCTTCTTATCTTACCCTTAACTGGCCAGTTCTTTAAGAGTTTCTTGCCTAAAAGTCTGCGAATAGTTTCGTAAGCTCTCTGATATCTTATAACTCGGTTTTTCTTATGATATTATTGCACCTTTTTCTTGACCATTCAGTGTTTCTTGCTTGCGAGGAGTACCCTTTCCTTCTTACCCTCAACTGGACAGTTCTTTCAGAGTTTTTTGTCAGAAAGTCTGCGGAAAGCTCCGTGAAAAATGTCCTTCTTATCTTACCCTTAACTGGCCTGTTCTTTAAGAGTTTCTTGCCTAAAAGTTGGCAAATAGTTTCGTAAACTGTCTGATATATTATAGTTTGGTTTTTCTTATGATATCATTGCACCTTTTTCTTGACCATTCACTGTTTCTTGTTTGCGAGAAGTAACCTTTCCTTCTTATCCTTATCTGGACAGTTCTTTCAGAGTTTCTTGTCAGAAAGTCTGCGGATAGTTTTGTGAAAGATGTCCTTCTTATCTAACTCTTAACTGGCCAGTTCTTTAAAAATTTCTAGCTTGAAAGTCTGCGGATAGTTTCGCAAACTGTCTGATATCTTATAATTCGGTTTTTCTTACGATATTATTGCATCTTTTTCTCAACCATTCAGTGTTTTTTGTTTGCGAGGCAGTACCTTTTTCTTCTTACCCTCAACCGGACAGTTCTTTCAGAGTTTCTTGCCAGAAAGTCTGCGGATAGTTCCGTGAAAGTGTCTGATGTCTTACCTTTTTTGCTTATGAGGTCATTAAACTTTTCTTTTATATTGTATTTGATATGGTCGCATGACTAGTGATGAACAAACCAAGACCAAGACCATTGAAGTCTTAGACTTTCACCTTGGACACTGATTCCCGTTCTTTGTCTTGAAAAAATTTCAAAAGAGTGTTGATTCTGCAAACTTTTAGAACCTTTTTTTTTCAAAGCAATTTACTTTATAAAATGCCAAATTCCGTATTTAGAGATGGTTTTGTGTTCAAAAGGGGTCGTGACACCCCAATTAATTGTGAATGACTAAGACCAAATAAGAGTCTTGGTCGTGATAATCATCGTTACCAAGACCGAGACCATAGCAGTCGTATTTTTGAAATTATATCAGCGTTTTGGACTTGGTTTTGGTTCCAAAATATTACCAAGACCAAAACCAAGGCTCTAGACCCTGACTAATGTAGCTTATTACTATGCATGATTTCCTTACTGAGAAATTTGTTTCTTCTTCGCGGTGTGATACACAAATGATTGGTTTTTAACTGCTGTAGGGCTTCTAAAGGTCCGGTCAAATATTGGTTACTCGGAGTAGCCTGCTTTGCGTTTGGTAGACGTTCTTAGTCCTTGAACTTAGCTGATGTCGTTGAAAAAAATGGAGTAATGATTTTTTTCAAGTCGAGTGAGAAACGAAGTCGTTGCCACCCTAATGTTGCGGTAGCTACTTTCAAACGAAGCATCCTTTTTTTCCAGTTGCTACATAATAAAATGTGGTAATTTTCATTATTTCAACACAAAGAATGTGAATTTGATGGCCTTTGCACTGGCACGTAAACGGTACCCTTTGAATAATGCCAGATTTTTTTAAATTTTCTTCTTGTTGGGGTTGCCACAAAATGACAACAAGCTGACAGGTAGTTTACGCTGATTCGCGAAAGTGAAATGCGTGCGGGGTCGGTCGTTGCTTCCTTATGCTGTGGAGGAAGGATGTTGGCGGTTGTTTGTTTGGTTTCACAAGGTTTTATATTTTTGGGTGGTCCCAGACCAGTGCTACCTTTGCTTGCATATTTTTTTCTTTTTTCAATTCTCATTCTCATATAAGTATGCAAATTAGCTAAAAAAGTTGAAAGTGCGGAAAGCAAAATGCGCTCTCAAGTTTGCGAGCATGATTTATGAGTTGTCAGTGGAAAATGTTGCCAGCAGCACTATATCTTTTTTTACGTATATTGTTCCTTGTTGTTGTTTTGCACTTTGTATGGAATACGTGATATTTTGGTTGAAATCACGCTGTGCTGAATTGTGAATGTTGTGACTATGGTTGCCTACAGACCATGGACTATGGACCATTCTTGGTAATTATGACATCCGGCGCGCAATCTTGCAAAATTTATGTCTAAAAAATAGGAAGCCATAAGGACATAAAAAATACATAAAAGCGAAAAAAGTTTCTTTTTTGTTACGGCGAAAAAGAAAATTTTCAAGTCAACTGCGTATGGTAGGCAGAAATTAAATTTCTTTTAACAGTTTTGGTTAAAAACTTTCCAAAAAGACAGACAAGCAAAGTTTTTTTTACCGTACACAATTAGTTTTTAGCAAAAGTTCTTCGACACAATGCAGGCGAAAAGCGCAAAGCAAACAAACAAATACAACACAACATGAAAGCAATAGGAAAGAAAACAAATTTTCACAACAAAAAAAGAAAGAAAAAGAGTAAACAAAGAGCGTTTTTGTTGGCAAAGAGTCTACAAATAGCACAGGAGTTGAGAATACGTAATTGAACCGTACAATAAACAGTGAAAAATAAAAGTTTCGAATGCGTTGGCTGACTGTCTGGCTGGCAGGCATCTTCTTATGCGTGTTGCCGTTGCAATTTAAAGCTTTCAATTGCTTTGTAGACTTTTAAAGTGTACAAAGCTTTGGTTACAGTGCGAGTAGTTGAACTTTAAGCGGTTTCCTTAATGTTGGACACTTGATAGCACAATTTATTTGTTCCAAGACTGATGCTGCTGTTTGGTAAGTGTTCGAGCGCAAAATATTTAGAAAAGCCTTTAGCCATGCCCGCGTTGATGAAGACTACCGCTTACGGTGGCATTACAAGTCATATTCTACATATGTTGACCCAGTTAAGAGTCTCAATGTTCAGCAACTATGATGGTTTGAATATACATAGAGTACGGGCAAAAAAGATCCAGCGCGAAGGAAAAGAAGAAAGTTTGGCCTTCACTTTGATAGAGGGACTAGATGGAAAACATTTTGGCTATACTTGTGATGTCCAGAAGATTGACATAGGATAAAAGCGCTTGAAGAGGAATATTGTGAAAGAGCATTATACGGTAATAGAGTGGTGATGACCAATTTTTAAATAAGTCAGTCCTTTATCTTCATAATTCCGCCACCTTTTTCTTCTTGTAACTCGTTGGAAAAGCTTATGAATAAAATAAAACGTTTCCATCGAATGCGATCTGCCACCATGACTTTCCAGTTTTTTGGATTTCATTCTCCAACGGCTATTTTCTGGTGACTTTTGACCTACGACGTCATCTAGTTTCTATAGGATGCCAATCAAGTGTTCTTCGATATATTTTTTGAAGCTTAATCTGGTTTGCTATGGGTGTCAAATTGCATTCTGGAAGCGAACGTCGCACTGTGGCGAAATCCAAAAATTTTAGTTTAGTGTGGATTTAAAAAAATGGTTTTCAATTAATGCATTTTTACATATAATTTCATGAATACTTTAAAGTTCTAGATGTGCAAATAGCTATTTTTGCGCCTCTATATTGTTTTTCAAGTCCTTGATTCGTAAGATTTGAGGCAAAAACCAGAAAAATAAGTTAAATTTAAAAATTTCTTTTTAAAACTTGAGTTAAGGGGCTTCCATAATTTTGCCGATTTAAAAAAATTCTAGCCCACTGTGCGCCGATCTGCTGACAGCACAAATTCAAGCTGCAAATCTGATAAGATCGAGCCAATATGAATGAATCTTCAAAGAAATTCCAAAGAAGGTGACTTCTCGCTATACCAGAAGCACAATGCAATGGTTTTATGAACCCGATTCAAAGAACTGACAAATATCTTTCTTGGTGTATTCAACTCGAAATTGAATCCTCTTTATCAGTAGTAACAGGGAGATTTTTCCAAACGGTTCGTGTAGTGATTTCATACGTACCCTATGCAACCCAACCTGAAACGGATAAATGAGTGAAATGGAAGACTTTGCTTCGCTAAACTTTATCTTGACCGACAACAGTACCTACCAGTTTTGCTAAATTACATCTGAAATCCAATGAATGCCTTACCAAAGAATATTAAACTCCACCAAATCATTGTAAAAGTTTGTTCAAAGGTTACGGAGGTTTATTGTCACCAATCCTGATTTTGATACGAGCTACTGGAAGATCTTTTCAGCAAAGATCTTGACTTTACTTATCGTATTATTGAATGAATTTTCACTGAATGCTGGAAAGATCTTACGTTTGAATATGATTATGCCTGATAATATACGCTACCTCACCACCATGCTCTCTGGAATGGCGGCAAAACTTTGCGATGTCAGTACTATTTTGGTATAGGTAGGCCGTTTAACCGATTTTCACATTAGTTATGACTATCAAGCATATAAGCGGTTAACAAACTTTGCTGAATTGGACAGTGCAATGTTACTTAGTGGTAGTACTTATGAAGACATTGACGTCCTTCAACGCATTATTAAAATTTGATGGTCTTCAATGTCAATCAATTAATTAGATGAATGAAAATGCGAATATTTATTATCAAAAATGGTTTTATTGTTTTTCAAAGTATTCTTCAGCATGATTTATACACATTTGCATGCACTCAAACCAAAACGTAGTTTTTGATCGCTTCAACAGCATCTTCTGACGACGAAAATCGTTGACCACGCATTTTTTCTTGATGTGCGGGAATAAAAAGAAGTCATTGGGTGCCAAGTCAGGGCTGTACGTCGGATGACCCATCAATTCGAAGTTTTGGCCGGTCAGTAAGGCGCTGGTTTGAGCCGATGTGTGAGAGCTCGCATTGTAATGGTGAACAATGATTCGTCTTCTATTGTTCGTTTTCGAATTTCTCCAAAGACTTCAGGCAAACAAATTGTGGTGTACAACTCAGAATTAACCATCCTACGTTGCTCAAGCAGAATAGTCGCCACATGAGCAGTTTTGCCGAAGAAACAGGCGACCATTTGCTTCGAAGTGCTTCTTGCACGAACAACTTTCGTTGGATTTGGTTCTCTTTGAAGACCCACACGGTCGATTGCTGTTTTATTTCGGGCTCATACGCATAGATCCATGATTCGTCATCTGTAGCAATCTTATAAACGTCTTTTGAAGCACCGCGATCGCATTTTTTCAACATTTCTTTGTACCAATCTACACGAGCCTTTTTTGAATGATTGTCAAATTGTGCGGGATCCAACAAGAACAAACCTTTTTTACGGCCTGGTGTTCATGCAATATCGAATGTATGCTGGTGGGAGAAATGCGCAAGGATGCTTCTATCTCACAGTATATCACATGACGATCTTGCATTATCAGTTCACGCACGGCATCAATGTCCTCTGGCACAAGGGCCGTTTTTGGACGACCTTCACGGAAATCGTCTTTGAGCGAGCGTTGGCCACGATTGAATTCATTAAACCAGTTTTTCACAGTGCTATAGGATAATGTTTCATCGCCATACAAAGATTTAAGTTAATCGATGCACTCTTGTCGTGATAATCCACGTCGAAAGTTGTGAAAAATGATCGCACGAAAATGTTCACGAATTAATTCCATTTTTTTGGCCAAATTAATTTTTTCAAGTCACTGTAAACAACACAAATGATGGTCGTACGTCAAAACGTTCTGAGTACGTTTATGCTAAAAATGTCAAACTTTCCAATGGAAATGTCAGATTGCACCTGGCAACACTTAGTGTTGCCTAGGCCAGAAATATATATAGCAGCCTACGTAATCAATATATATTTGGTCAAACGAAATCGGTTCTGTCCCTGTTTATATATAGAAAATTTTTAAATTTTTTTTAAAAGTGGGCAGTGCCACGCCCTTACATGGAAAATACTCTCTCAAAGCCAAGCTGCGGGATATTACTAAGAAACGATAATATGACCTTTATATTTTTAAGTGGACGGTGCAACGCCGCTAAATGAAAACTAGGCTTATCCCTAAAAAAGGAAAATAAAACCTCTTGGAAGGATAACAAAACTTTTGATTTCATAGTGGCAGTAACACTCACCTATATACAAGATGTAAACTAAGAGGTGAAGAGGGCGCCTTGACTAAGAAAAAATTGCACCCGGGGGGTTACTTAAATGTGGAGTTTTACGGAAAAATTGATATTCTGACTTTTGTATGAGACAGGTTCCATTAACATAATATACATATTATAATTTTTTTCTTTTTTTCCAAATTCTCGTTAAATTTTCTTTAAATTGATAGTACATTTTTAATATCAATTTTTTGATTTGAGACCAAAAAAAAAAAAAATACTCAAGTTTCGGCCACAAGCTAAACTCTAGTATAGTATAAAAAAAAAAAAAGTGGTTGTAGCAGGATGAAGCAGAGAGAGTTCGTTTCCTACATTTCTTGATGTCCAATGTTGAAAAAAGAATCAGTCAAACATAGCATTTAAGTGGCTAGATTCACTATCAAGCCAGGCAGGTGGTTGAGGTGAAAACTTTATCAAACCAAAAAAGAAGTAACAGTTAGCACTCCAATGAAACTTGCAAAATCTTTCAACCCATTTATTGCCTTTGCATTTCCCTTAACTTTCGCCAAATAAAACATCAAAGGACCGGATCCTTTAAGTTAACTGTAGCTCGTAACTTACTTTAACGTTTAAAAAGAAGTAAAACTTAAACGCTGCGTTTTCTTTCTTCAAAATGCTTTTATGCGCTTAATTAAACTTAAAAGGAAAAAAGCACTAGACTTCTTTCTTTGAGATTTTTGTGTAAAGTTTTACAATTTTTTTCCAAGTTTTTTTTCTTTTGCAACTCGCTTCCTGTGCGGTGCATGGTGCAGCTTCAAGAGCAACTTTTCAGGTGTAAAAAACGTGTTAAGAAGCAGCAGCCGACGACGACGACGTCACCAAGAGGCAGCAAGGTTCACAATAAATGCAAAGTGTTTGTGTACGACGACGACGACGACAATGACAACGCACCGCTGCACAACAAGCAACCCATTCATTCCCAAACAACCTACAGTCGATGTCTCTCCCTCCTCCCCCCTTCGAACCTAATAGAACCGTAAGGTTGCGTTGCGCTGTGTTTCTTCGCTGCTTGTGTGATGTGAATGACATTTTGAATGTTTTGTGGCATATTTTTTGGCGCAACGACGAAGGGGTTTTTTTCTTTCGTTTTTTTTTTTTTTATTAGCGTAGCCACAGCAGCACTAGCGCGCTGGCAACAACTGACAACGTCAACTCTCCTGTACCGAGAGCAGCTTTTTCTGCTACTAAATAAATGTTGTTGTGTACGTGACGTGGTTGGCAAATAGTTGCGGTGCCTTTATTACCATGGTGTCATATGTTATGCCATGCAGCAGCGTCGCAAGAGGGGGTGGTTGCAAAAAACAAAAATTAAAAATAAAAATAAAAAAACAGGGAAAATATACGAGGTGAATATTTAAAACCATTAAGAAAGCTCTTAAGTTTTATGGCCTCATTTTTTAGATATTTAAGACGAATTTTCTCAAGTGGTGCTTTTTGCCACCTAGAAAATTGAACGTTAGGGTTGGCGCGCTGTTTTATGTGTATTATTTCTGAATGCAAAATAATAGGGGAAAAATCATGCTGTGAATGAAACCTTAATAACTTAACGTCAGCGGGTGGCATTTCTTACGGGTAGTCTATAAATTTCTTGAATATTTTGCTTAAATTACTGCATAAATTTGAATAGAAGTAAATGTCTGACATCAATCTTAGTGATGGCTTGTTTATTCATGATTTGCGAATGGTGGAATGAGAGGGCGTACTTATAATTTAGGTAAAATTAGTAAACATTGTTACGTCAGGACATAAATAAACTAGGGCAATATGTTATGCTAAAGAGATCACAGTATTCGAATGTGGAGCATTCATACAGTACTACACAATTTTAAAAAAGATAAAGCTGCAAACTTTGAACTATCGTCAGTAACCGATAGTCAATCAGTGGAATTTCTCAAAGCCTCTGTACGTTTTAACAGCTAATAAATGCTCACTAGCAATTGACGTAGACAATTTGTGAGGATTTGGCGGCCCAGGACCATCTCAAATAATTTTTTCGGTTTCCGAAAATTGCGGTGGCGAATTCATATGAGTGCCATAGCCCAGTGTGCCAGACGGATCAAATCTCCGCATTTTTTTCCGTTACTGATCCGGTGGCGGGAGAGATTCCCAAAAAAAAGCGAATCGTTTTTTTTTTTTTGGAATTTCTCCCGCAAACGGATCAGTAACGGATCCGTAACGGGTAAAAAAGCGAAGATATGAACCGTCTGGCACACTGGGATAAGCGCTTCAAAATTTTTATTTAAACACAGCATTAACATTATTAAAAGCAAATCCGTTCTGAATTTGTTTTTGATGTACTTTACAGGTTCAAAATGGATCCGTTACCGCGGACTACGTTTTTTACCCCTTTATGAACTCGTAACGGGTTCGAAACGGATCCTCATCCGTTTTTGTGCACATTGGGAAGGCTGATCGACAGCAATACTCATTCCACATTTGGAATAAAAGTTTTTTCAGAAAAGTGATTTACTATCTCAGGCAAGTCATCTCCGGGCACAAATATTTTCAAAAATGGTCAAGAAAGAGAAGCAAATACGGTGATAGCCCGTAAAATATCATGTGAGAAGCCTTTTTAGTCACGGAGTGATCTGGAGAGGCAATTTGGGGCCTTTTAATGTCAACACGCTGTTAAGCAGCAAAAGAAATTTTAACTATTTGTGATGATTGTGCTGCTTCAAAAAAGAACAACCTGGTTGCAGAAGCTCAATAATGAAGAAATGAGATTCCACCTCGAAGCAAAGCAATAAAGACAGATTCAGGGGAGGTAAATTCGTCAGTTGGGTGTGAAGTTTCTTAGTGAAAATATCACCCCACAACAATGGGGGCTTAAAGCCTCCCCATAAGCTCTAAATTGTGACTGGATATAAAACAAAAATGATCAATTAGGTCTCAAAATCGTCCTATCCTTTGAGTTTAGCTCCACCCATAGTCGAATCCTGGATTCACCACTTTTTATGTACGTCTTTTTTTGAACTGCGAAAATTTATGAAAAATAAATAATGCACAAATAGATATTAAAGCAATACCTACCCATAAATAAAAACCAAATTTTTACACAGAATTGTTCTCTAAAATCTGCATGACATTTCTATGAAAAAAAAAATAGGAGGAACTTTCAAAAACAAAAAAGTTACGCGTACTTAAATGCCGCTACATAGGTGCCTTGCCTAACGTTCTAACGCGTATTCTCAATTTCTGCATAAATTATGATTTGCTGTTTTGAAATGGATAGTTTGATGATGATGCAAACATTTCTTAAGAGATACGAGGATCGCCCAACTGCCGACTCAAATTAATTAATGACGAACAAGTTGATTTTGAAGGCCTCTAACAAATAAGCGTGCTTATTATAACTCCACAGGACAAATCCAAAATGTTGGCAAATTTATTGTATAATCAAAATATGAACACAACGGAGTTGAATTTCGCAAAAACAGCAGACAAATAATCTGGCATTTTTTATCACGCCCAGTGGTCATCAAGAAAGAAAAAAATTTTAAATGATATTTGTCACGCGCATGAAAATTGCTATTTTACAACAACAACAAGAGAATGGTGTCAGCAAAATTATACATGCAAAAATGCCCGAATAAAACACACTACAAGCTGTTACATTCATTTAAGTGTCCTTTTCGCATTAAATTAAAATCAGCAGCTACAGTTGTTTTTGCTTTCATTTTTGTTTAATTTTTGTCAAAAAGAAAAAAAAAAACATGTGAAAAATCTCGAAATTGGGTTATTGCTGTGGGGAGTTGGAGTAGCTGCAAATGTATTTTTTAACCCAACGAACAATAAAATGCTTTATAGCAAATCCTTTGAGCATCTGAAATGTATATTTAAGGCTTAGAACAGAGTGAGTGCTATAAGCGCAGTTGTGTTGTAACGTCAAATTCATTGTTTCACATTCGATTTTTTCTTTTACTCACCTGACTACGGTGAAAACACGAATAAACTAGGCGAATTTGTTCATTAATATGTTCCAACTTTAAGCGCGCGAAAAACTAAGGTAAGCGCTTCGCGAAAAACTTGAGTAAGCGCGACGCAAAAAAGTTCATCCAAGTTCAAACGCAGCAAGCGTATTATTGCGCCAAAACTTTTATCGCTTATATGTTGAATGGCTTTTTATAAATAAAAGCATGCGCCCATTAAGATCAAAAGCTTCGCTTGAAGCACATCTTCGCTCAATGCACCTACTCTGATCACAGCCTAATACACAAGAAGTACTTACTTACCTACCAGTTGAAAAAGTAAAGGTCGTCACAGACATTCATTCGTTCATGTAACAGTGTTGTATTTTTAATGGTGTTGCATGCATACTACTTTTTGCTCTTCTACAAAACCAGATTTCTATTTGGTAGTCAACCGGAAGAAGCAAAAAATCATCTTTGCTCCGAATTGCATTTTGACGTTTGGGAAACGAACAGTCGTAAAATCACTATAACATGTGTCAACAAGTGTCTAAAGGAAAGACGTGGAAATTATTTTATATGTTATTTCAGAAAAAAAAGTACATTTTGTACATTGTAGTGGATTGAGATTTAGAGAGTAAAAATTGCTTGCAAAAATTCCCACCTACACAGATGACTGCTCATAAAGATAATTCAATTTTAAAAGAAAAGTTTGAACTTTTGAAATCTGGAGAAAATAAAAATTTTTAAAAAATATAACAAAAGAAAAATACTAGTTGAGTCATTCTTCTTATATTTTTTACCTCCACTCAAAGCATAACACCTCGACAAAAGCTACCCATCTTTTCGAACATCCGGGCTGCCATTAAAGCGTTGAACGAGAAGCGAAAAGTTTGCAGAAGAAACCACACGATTTTGAGACCGGATTCGGAATCAGCACCGACAAATACATCGGAAATGGTTATTTTAGTCTTTGTTTGACTTACTTATTTTTTAATTTCCTTAGAAGATCTATGAAAATTATCTATTAACCCATTTTGCCCATAAAAAAAGAAGAAGTGCGAAGGTTTCAATTTTAAAAAGCATATAATTTTACTCAGAAGATTTAATACTATTGATTTCAGAAACAAAAAAAAAGTGTACCCTACGTCGTTCTATTAAGATATCTTAATGAACACCGTGAAGTGGTACACTACGACTGCGAAAAATAGTTTAGAATGTGCTAAACAACTACTTAGAGTAATTTAGGGTAATGTGGTTACCTTTTTCTTTTTTACCAATTTCTACCAAAGTAATGGTAGTAGGTAAGCTTGGTCAATTTATTTGTATTAGTTATTCTATTGTTTTTACTATTTGATAATTTATGTACTAAAATATTAACATTTTCAAGCATGAGGCCAGTTAAATTGAAAGTACCTAAAAATAGCTGAAAAAGAAAAGTGTCGGGTAATGTGGCTCACCCTGCCCATTTCCTAAAGAAGTACCGTTATTTTGTTGACTAAAAGTCGAGTAGTAATTTTTAAGATTATATTTGCTATGGAATAGCTTTATATTCTTATTAAATAATATTTTCTGGTAAGATAAACCAAATTCATACTAACATGTGAATAAGTAAGAAGGGTTATCGAATCATACGTAAAATAGTACTCCACATTACTCAAACTCGGGTATCCTACACATGCAATTAGATTTTTAAGGTGTAATAGTAGTCAAAGTTGATATACGGTATATAATATGGGGTAGTCCACATTACCCGAATACATCACGTTTTTGAAATAATCATTGATTATATAAAAGAAATGTAAAATCAGACTTGCTAATGCATTTTTTCGTTTAATAATAGATCCTTAATTGCATTAGAGTTATTTGAATTTTAGAAAACTGAGTTCTGAGGTAGTAACTTAGTTATTCACCAAGTACTACAAATAAGTCAACTTGACCTCACAGCATATGCTAAGAATTTCAAACGAATAATTAGCATTAGAGAAAAGCCAAAGAGCGTAAAGAATATGTTTTTCGCTTTTTATTGTGCACAAATAACCAGAATTGTTGTGCAGTCTTTAATATGAGAAATAAAAGGGTGCACCACATTACCCGCATAGTCCACATTACCCTAAATTACTCTACCTAGAAGTTTGCAGGACCATTAAGATGAAAACCATGAAATTAGTAGGTACAGTAATAAACAAAAGCAACTACCGTTAATGGCGGGTAATGTTATGCATGTATACTACAATGCGAATCATACGAAATTGTTGCTACCCAAGGGGAAAAGAAGTGCTTCAAAAACATTTCTGAAATGTTTCTTTTTCACCAATAAGCGCTTCTGCTCCGTAAGAACTATTTTTTCTTTTTAACATTGCATGTCATAGGATGTAGGCGCTCTTAAGCTTACCGCTGCCTTACTTCAGAAGGTAAGCGTTTTTTCAATAAAATGAAAAAAAAAAAAAAAAATTGGCAGCACCAGGATTTGAATCCGTGTGATAGATAGAAAGATATTGAGGGTATTCCTTAAAACATGTGAATGCCTCGAAACCTCGTAAGCTCGTAATAGTTGTCAAAATTATTATTTTTACTTACATTTATCATAGCCCAGGAAAATAAGACGAAAAAATAGCTTCTGTGCGAAAAAATTCCCAGTGGAAATTTTTCACCGGAATTGTGTTTATTTATGCATGGTCGCTAAAATCAGTTTTTTGCAAATATCTCGCTAATGCTAACTTTTACAGAAAAATGTTGGTCTCCAATTTTGTAGCACAGCAAATTTCCAACAAAAGTACGTTAAAAGTATTTACGTACGACTTCTAGTTTAGGAGATCACCCAATTTAAAAAGTTGCTTACAGTTATGATATGAAATACTACCTATGAGTTCATATTAAAATATCTTACTTTTTAAATTGCAATAACTCTTCAATGAGAAGTTGTACAAACAAAATTAAAATGCCGTTTGAAAGATAATTTAATTTTCTATATACCGTACAAAATTTTTTTTTTCCAATGGCTCATGACCCTAAAAATATTCTTGAATAACCGTTAAGGCTTCGAAATTACTGGTTTTTTAAGGATATCTGCGAATTGGTAAGTACTACGATAAAAAGTAATGGGATCAAATTTGTAGAAAATTACAAGATCTACAAAAAATAAGCGAAATATTTACACATAGAAGTAACCGTATAGAAGATAATCAATAGAAACCGGTTTTTTGGCATTTTAAGGGTTTTTTTGGAATATCTTCTTAACGGTTACTTCTTTGTGTACACATATTGCTTTTTTTTTGTAGATCTTGTAATTCTCTACAAATTTGATCCCATTACTTTTTATCGTAGTACTTACCAATTCGCAGATATCCTTAAAAAACCAGTAATTTCGAAGCCTTAACGGTTATTCAAGAATATTTTTAGGGTCATGAGCCATTGGAAAAAAAAAATTGTGTACGGTATATAGAAAATTAAATTATCTTTCAAACGGCATTTTAATTTTGTTTGTACAACTTCTCATTGAAGAGATATTGCAATTTAAAAAGTAAGATATTTTAATATGAACTCATAGGTAGTATTTCATATCATAACTGTAAGCAACTTTTTAAATTGGGTGATCTCCTAAACTAGAAGTCGTACGCAAATACTTTTAACGTACTTTTGTAGGAAATTTGCTGTGCTACAAAATTGGAGACCAACATTTTTCTGTAAAAGTTACCATTAGCGAGATATTTGCAAAAAACTGATTTTAGCGACCTTTGAGCCCGAATAACTTTTTATGCGCACACGACTTTGCAATGGACTTTTCACAGTTTGTGTACCATGCATAAATAAAGACAATTCCGGTGAAAAATTTCCACTGGGAATTTTTTCGCAGAAAATGTCTTATTTTCCTGGGCTATCTTTAATTAAGTCAATCAATTCTAACGTCAAATTTAATTAAGTTTTAAATTATTTTAAATTAGTTGTTTTACATTGTTAAATCAAATTTATTTATTCCACATGCTATTGTAAAGTATTAAAGTGACTTATGCTGTCATTATAAGGTTCTTTGTAATCTTTAGCATAAGGATTTATATCAATTAATAATAATAAATAAATAAAATACTTAAAATACTTAAATACTCGTTAGACACGCTACACCATAGCCCTATACGATGAAGAGGTATTAAATTTTTACATATATTAAGCAAATGTTGTCTAAACGGAATTTGACATTCGAATGCTTCCTACAGCCTTAGATAGAATCATTGTGTAATCTGTTTCAATTCAATTAAACAAAAGTAAATAAATAACAGAAAGGATAATGTAAAAGTGAAAAAAAAATATTAAAAAATTTTTGAATATAAAATATTTTAATAAGAAAAACAATAAAACAAAAAAACTAAATAAAAAAATCAACCGCGCTGGTTTCGAACCGATGTTGTTCTAACTGCAGCCTTACGTGGAATTATTGTGTAATCAATTTCAATTCATTTAAACAAAAGTAAATAAATAAGAGAAAGGAAAATAGGGAAGTGAAATAAAAAAATGTTGTATAAAAATTATTTATATAAAAAATAAATAAGGCCGAAGCATTCAGGGTATATTCAATTTGTAGCACTATAGGCTGTTTTGTTTTGTTCAGGCCAAAGATAACACTTTTAGAGCTGATACATTAACAAATTTAAATTACGCTATTTACGGTTTTTGTTACATAACTTTAGGTAGATTTCAAAACTATGATTTTTACACTTTTGAGCAAGGATAACTCAGGATTCTGACATAATAGAAAAAAACAAAATTCAGATTCGTAATTAGAAAGTCCCAATCCACTATAAACGGCTATCATTTTGTTTAAACATTTTTTTTTTTTTAATCAACGAGTTGCTTTATGCTTTAAGTTACAAACATTTGACTTCGGCCAAACCTTCGGCTTATTTTGGCCGACGGTGTTTTTTTGGCCGAAACCGATTAATCGGTCGGACACTAGTCAAGACCTTTATTAGATAACACTATGCAACAAATGAGTAAAAATTTTTTCCCCAG
The DNA here is from genome assembly GCA_951812925.1 of Calliopum simillimum. NCBI lineage: Eukaryota > Metazoa > Arthropoda > Insecta > Diptera > Lauxaniidae > Calliopum > Calliopum simillimum. The sequence goes on from OX638370.1 coordinate 34,709,766, forward strand.
GGAATGCCATTATTCATTTTATATGTAAAATGGGCTGCTGATTCCGAAAATCGCATTATTATTTTTTTTTTTTCGTGTCGTTTTCGATATATCGGTCATTTTCGGTTTTCGGACCAAAAAAAAAAGATAGGTCCATTTAAATACAAATATCTCAAGAACCAATGTTTGTGTTCAAATATATTATATGTCATATTAAAGGTAATTAAATTACCTACAAATAAAATTCACATCACTTTTTGGTTGGTTTGTTAGTTTCGGCGAAATAAATTGATTTCTAAAAAAAACATTTTTTTTTTTTTCGAAAAAATTAACAAAAAATCAAAATCAACTGCAGATTTATACACGAAGAAATAACTTTTTTATAATTTATTTTGTTTTTGTATCATAGACTATATATTTGTGAAAAAAATAAGATACCACTTAAAAAAATCGATGGGAAAATGCAAAAGTTGTATACAATTCATTGATAAATTACTAAAATGCGTTCTTGCCTATTTTTTTCGGTTTTTTTTTAGTAAACTGTCGATAATTTGAAACTTTTTGTAAAACACATGAGAAAATCCAAAAAATTCTTAAAGTTAGCGTTAAAACAAAATACCCGTGTCTCGTCGTTTTTCTCCAGCACGTCAGATTTTTTTTTAATCGAATTTTGAAGTTTTTTAATCCACTGTACTTGAAAAAAACAAAAATAACGCATTCTTGCGTTAAATCGATGCAAATAACTATATGATCCTTACATTTGAGGTGTATCATGTGTTCAGTAAACTTATGCAGGATATTACGAGGAATATTTTTGTAGACAATTTTAACCCTCTAAGACCCTTACATGTGGGTCATTTTGACCCCCCCACATTTAGGTTATTTAATTACCTTTAATATGACATATAATAAATTTGAATACAAAAACATCAGTTCTTGAGATATTTGTATTTAAATGGAACTATTTTTTTTTTTTGGTCCGAAAACCGAAAATGACCGATATCTCGAAAACGACACGAAATAAAAAATAATGTGATTTTCGGTATCAGCAGCCCATTTTACATATGAAATGGATAGTGGCATTCACTGGGAGATTTGGCTGTTGCATAGTGTAATTATAATTTACAAACACCAAAGCCATTGCTTACGGAAACCCAAAGTCAATGCAATAATTTGATTACAAGATCCCTTAATTTGATTTGAGGATTAATACAAAATAAACAAATCAAAATAATTGCATTTTCTCGGTATAATTATGTATGAAATTTTGAATTTAAAATATCAAATATTCTCAAGTTATTCAATTTATACGCGCTTTTAAGCAACAAAATCCTTGGCGGTTTTTCTTTACTCCTTTCAATGTTTCTGCGTGAGCTACACCGAAAGAAAATAAAAATTATGCAGAACCATGTCACTAGTATGTACGCAAAAAAAATACACAAAAAAAAAAAAAAACACCACTTGCCAAGTTTCCGTAATTTTTGGCTTCCCATATGTAAAGCACTTTCTATTTGTGTAACGCAAATGAGGCTATACATAGCAAAACATATGTATAAAAGGGGGGGTGAGGTGTATGGGGTTTATGTAATTGTCGTCATATGAGTTCTCATACAGAGCAGAGTTTACAAGGCTGTATAACTCGTTAAGTTTGGATGCTTTAAAAATTCTTTTGAAGGCGAAAAGAAAAACAACTACACTGCCACCATCCCAAAAAAATAGGATTTGTGCAGCTTTTCGTTGGAATTTTCTAATTAAGTTTTAATTCTGTTAACGAATTCTTGGGGCAAAATCTTTTTATCATCATTTTCAAGCACAAAGGATTTATATATGAGTACATAGTTATATTTTTTTTTTTAATTTCATTTTTTAATTTCATTTTAATTGAAATGTTTTTTTTTTTCTTATTTTTCTTTACAGAATTCCGCAGAACCTGTTTATTCACCTACAATGGCTGGTGGTCTATTCTCTATCGATCGTAAATTCTTTGAGCTGCTGGGCACTTATGATTCAGGCTTTGATATTTGGGGTGGTGAGAATTTGGAACTGTCCTTTAAGACATGGATGTGTGGCGGTACATTGGAGATTGTGCCATGTTCGCATGTGGGGCATATCTTTAGAAAACGTTCGCCATATAAGGTGAGTAAACATAAATTTGATCATATATCTAAAAAAAACTAAGCAGTCTATTAGGTCATTTTAAAAAGGAAGTAGCACGTTCACGTGTTTTTATTACAGAAATCGGTCAATTGGTCATTAGAGATGAAAAACCGTGGAGTGCTATTAAATAAGAAGGTGAAAATCGGAGAGGGGAAATATACCCTTTACAGTTTTTTGCTCAAAATTTGACCACAAATGTATTAATAATTTTGGTACTTTTTGGACAGTTTAAGTACTTTTTTTGGTATTAGGTACAATATAGAAAAGCTCATTTATCATCCTTGGTACAATGGCAAATGTGACACGAAAAGAAAACAAAAAACATGAAGGCGGTCATCTTTTTATCTTTCTTTTTGTCTTGTGTATTAATATATAGATATCTAGCGAACGAAGCACAATTTCGATATTTTTTTTAGAAAACTTTTTGTAGAGAATAAAATTTGCCATCGAAAAAGCTTATTAAAAAAATTAAAAAAAAATTCTTATTTTTAACATTTTGAAACAAAAAAGGAAAAAATAAGCAAAAAAAACGAATTCTTGTGTTTTTTTTACACTTTTGCCTATAACTTTATTTGGGTTAGAGATAGGCATAAGCATTGCCGCATATAAAAAAAAGTAAATAAAATTTCCTTTAAAACGCTTTAATAAAAAATTTCTTATGTCAAATATTGACCGAAATATGGCCACTTAAACTTGGAAATTTTGATTATGAGGTCGGAAACACGGTTTTTATTCAAAACCAAGGCGTCTTACGAAAAGAGTGCTTTTGGCAAAATATGCTTGGAATTATTTAATTATTCAATTAATACATGGTTTTTGTGTAATTTTTGGGAACATTTTATGATTTTTCAGAATTCATAAAAAAAAAAAATTAAAAAAGTTCCAAAAAATTCTGAAAAAAATTCTCGAAATTTTGCTTCGTTCGCTAGATATTTTGAAAAAACTGTTAACGTTGCATTTCCGCCCTCCTCTCCGATTTCCACCCTCTAATTTAATAGCACTCCGCGGTTTTTTTATCTTTAATAACCAATTGACGGATTTCTGTAATAATAACCTGTGAACGTCTTGCTTCCATTTTAACATGTTTCTTATGACCTAATCAATAAACTATGTCCTTAAGCTCCTATGCTCCCCATGAGGCGAAAAAGAAAAGTTTTCTTCCAATATGTTTTTTTTTTTTGATATCTCACATGATTTCTCTCAACAATTTTCCCAATTTTCGGACTTTTTACTTCAAAGACCCTTTTGCTTTCTTATTCTTTGTGAAATCCATTCTATATGACTAAGAACCGTTACAAATGTTCGTCAAAGACTGACATCTTATTCTAAATAATCTATGCTTGTTGCTTTCGGAAAGTCGAATCGCGAACAGAGCAAATAGCGACAGCAACAACAACACATCAAGCCATCTAGCACAAAAGCCGAATACATCCTCATCTGCGACAAACACTTCGTAACGCATTCTTTCGTTTAACTTAAGGCTCAACTTCGTAAAACAAACGAATTGCTGAAACGACTTCAGTGCGTACAACTATAAAAGCAAGAAATAAAAGCGACAAGCAGACTGTTGCAACATAGCGTTTGACATGGAAACACACGAGTTTTTCATGAAATAAACAAGAAAAGCACACTTGGCCCTGCTAGGAAAGTGAGGAAGTCATGAATAGAAACATGTTTTATTATGCTTTCATAGTGATATTTGCAATCACCAGCTACTGAATAGTATTAATTGCCATTTTTTTGAAACTAAAGAAAAATATTGTACCAGCAGTGCCGAATTTCTACTTCAAATTCAACTTTAGTGCCACAAAATGCATAGGTTACACAGTTATGCTAAAGCAGCACTTAACAAAATTACTCATTAGAACGTATCCCCGTGGCGTAATATAATAATTACTGGAGAATAAAGCACATCTCCCATAGTATATTACCTACATTTGTCTTGCAAAAGCAATTGCACACACCATCACTCCTTATCCATATTAATGAAATTCAATGTACATATTCCCATTTAAATCAACTCATTTTGGGGACTACCAAATGGAAAAAAAAAACATACAATCCCATATCACAGAGTACCATGCACATACCAGCACGACGCCGCCTTTGACGCATCATTTGCGCTTGGACTCTTCCGTATGGCGCGCCGCTTTACTCTGTGTCTGTCTGTGTTGTGTTTTACCCTGAGGGCATTTTAAATGTTGTTGTTATTTAAGTGTTTCACAAAGCACGAAATACGCTCTGGTCCACATACTGTGGTTTTTGGAAGGAATATTTACCATTCTACATCATACTTTAGTGGCACTTTCGCCCACTAGCCCCGTCTCCACTCCCCTACCATTTGTATGTCTGAACAATTAGTTTGGCGCTGTTGTGGTTTCATGCCTCAGTTGCACATGATTCACACGATACAGCGCTTTGTAGCGTAAAGAATGTAGAGAGGGGCGATTGGAGGGCGGGGGATTGTGTTAGGGGATGAAACAGCGGCGACAACTCACTGGGGTATACCTGATTACACAGGTAGTTAAAAATGTAATTAGTGTCTCTTCTTCTGCTCGATGGCGTTCCAAACGTTGGATGCTGTGTTGGTCAGTCGGTTTATCGTATCCTGTCCTTTACTGTTTCGTGCTTCTTTTCCTGTCGTATTTTACTCCTTTTTGCTCTGTCTGTCTGTCTCTGTGTGTCTCCAGGATACCACCGGCATCTGTAGATTGTTTATTTTGGTGATGCTTTTTTTTTCCCTTTGCTTTATTTACTTACTCGGTTTGTTTGTTTTTGTTTTATTTGTTGTTGTTGTTTTTTTCAGTGGCGGTCAGGCGTGAACGTGCTCAAAAAGAATTCTGTACGCTTGGCCGAAGTTTGGCTGGACGATTACGCGAAGTATTACTACCAACGCATTGGAAATGACAAGGGTGACTTTGGTGACATCAGCTCCAGAAGGGAATTAAGGTAAGTAGCCATGTTTGGCAATGTTTTTGAAAGTTTTTCTTTCGGATGGTCAAATGTGAGTGCAAAAATTAAGGCTTGGTTTAATCTCTTGGATTGCGAAGCAAAATAACAAAGGGAAAAATAACTTTTATGATATTATTTAAAATAAAATGGGTCTAAATAACAAGTCTCTAGAAAAAATTCTAAAAATCAGCAATTATTTGAAAAAATATACCATTCAATGTCCCGGGGCTCAAAACCATGTTAAAATTTAAAATATGATATTTTAACTATTTAATATAGGTACTTAACAAAGAACTTCTATACGAATTGCAAAAAAAACAAAAAATAATTCTTAATATTTTGCTATGAGATTATGACACAAAGTGTTAAAAAGTCATTCTCCGTCCTGACCTAACCGCTTTTTAGTGTACCTAATTTACCCGTTTCTCCTTATATTATTTTCTAAAAAAAAACTTATTCGACATTAGCCACACTAATGTCAATAGCTAAAATCTGGCAGCACCTTAATAAAGTTTGACATTTTTTAGCATAAACGTACTCACAACGTTTTGATGAACGAGTGCTATTTGCTTTGTTTACAGTGAGTTAAGAAAATCAATTTGGCGAGCCATTTTTTGAGCGATTGGTAAATTATGGGGTGTCCAACGAGAACAAATTTTTTTTAAAACTAAGAGTTCATGCAAAATCGAATGTATTGAAGCGAAACTAATGTGCAAGGATGCCCTCTATCTCACAATATGTCACATGACGATCTTGTATTATCAGTTCATCAATGTTTTGTGGCCCCACAACCGATTTTGGACGACCTTCACGGAATTAATCGGTGACCGAATTACGACCACGATTGAATTTACTATACCAGCCATGGTTTTTGATAGTGCTTTATCGCCATACAAAGAACTGAGTTCATCGACACATTCTTGTTGAGATAATCCACGTCGAAAGTTGTGAAAAATAATCCAACGAAAACCTTCTCTTGAAATTTCCATTTTTTGGCCAAATTGATTTTTTTAACTCACTGCAAACAAAACAAATAGCACTTGTACATCAAAACGTTGTGAGTACGTTTATGCTAAAAAATGTAAAATTTTATTATGGTGTTGCCAGATTTTAGCTATTGACACTCAGTGTATTTTCAGCTCAGTCAGTTTTGGTTTTTCGATAGTGAGTGACTTAGTTGTTTTTTTTTTTTTAAAAAAAAAGTTTAAAATTTTTGTAAAGAATGCAAGTGTGCATCATTCTCCGCTTAAGTTTTTTTATACTACTAAACATATTATTTTACTTTTATATGATTAAATCAATAAACAACTATCCACCAGTTTCAACCTTTTTAAAAAAAATTGCTATTTTCATTGTGGTATTAATGTTTTTGCAACATTTCGTCATTCTCCGTTTCATCATTCTCCGTCGTAAATCTCCAACTGGTTTTTTTTTTTTTTGTTAGTTTTGCTTAAACTATTTATTTAAGAAATAAAAATTTAGTCTTAAAACAATTAAATAAACTTATTAAAAATCCGACATAAATTTTAATAGTTGCCACCAGGTTATTTTTGAAAACTTTATATAATTCTTACCTTTTTTGACTAAATTGCGATTTTTGGTTTCAGAAACGCTCAGATAAACTTTCTTAGAATTTTACAAGACTTTCAGTGGTGCCACCCGTTTTTTATAAAAAAATTAAAATTTAGTCTTAAAACACTTAAAAAAATAGGTGGCTACACCGAAAGTTTTTGCTCTGTCTTTAAAAAGTTTAACTAAGTGTGATAAGACAAAATTTTTTTTTCTTCTTATAAATATATGATTTAAGTAAAACTTTAAAAACACGCATATGGCAACGCTGAACTTTTTTTTACAATTTGAAAAAAGTTTATCGGTGCATTTCTGAAACCATAAATTTAAATTTAGTCAAAAAAAGTAAGATTTAAAAAAAAATTTTCGAAAACAACCATGTGGCAGCCCTAAAAATTTATGTTAGATTTTTCAAATGTTTATTTAAGCGTTTTGAGAGTAAAATTTTATTTAAATTGCTTAAGCGAAACATTCAAAAAAAAAAAATATACGGCAACCCTGAAAGTTAATGTTCATTTTTTAAAAATGTTCCAGAAGTTAGTCATCATATTCTATACGTTCAAGTAATAAAAAAATAAGAAAAATAGATGGGTACAAAAACAGGCATGTTTGATACATTTTTCGGAGATTTACCTAAGGATACATATACACATACATGTCCACATATGTGGACACTTAACCCGAACATGGTAAACTATAAAATTTCCAACAGAGAATGATTTCTCGTTCAATTCTGCTAATATTTGAGAGCAATAACGAAAAATCAGTAAATATTTAAAAAGGAAAACTTATGTTCACATATGTGGACACTTACGTCAAAGAGGGTAAATAATAAATTTTCTGACAGAGAATGTTTTCCCTTTCAATTCTCCCAATATTTGAGACAAATTATAAGAAAACACCAATTATTTGAATAGAAAAACTTATGTCCACATACGTGGACATTAACCTTTTACAGTTTAAAAGTCGGAAAGAACATTTTATTTAATTTTTTTTTCATACCTTTTTTTGCAGAAATAACCTTGGCTGCAAAAGTTTCAAATGGTATCTGGACAATATATATCCTGAACTTTTTATACCTGGCGAGTCAGTGGCATTCGGCGAGGTAAGTACACATGTTTTGAGTAACACAAGTGCACGCACATACCTTCATATATGCAGCCTATTAACTTTAATGATTAAGCATGAAATGAAATAAAACAAAATTTTAACCAAATTTCAATTTTGTAAAACCCTCAAAAAAAAAAACCCACTTTTTCCACAATTTAGATAAGAAATCTAGGTGCTGGCGGTCGCACATGTTTGGATTCACCAGCGCGTAAAAAGGATCTGAAGAAACCAGTTGGGCTATATCCATGCCACAATCAAGGAGGAAATCAGGTATTAATTTTAGTTCCAGCTGCTGCTCTCAAGTGCGACCGCCACAAACTCCGTTAACAACGTCACAAAGCTGAATTTTTTTTTGAATTATAAAAGGTTTTGGGATTTATTTTCTATATGTTTGTCTCACACTTTGTTCCACTAGACATTTGTATATTTACGGCCCAATTCATAATTCTTTGTTTGCAAAGCTTCACAAATACATTCACAATTTCAGATAGCTAATGTTTTCACAAACATGTGTCTTGATTCGGCCGGATTGGCTGAGGACACGCAAGTGGCTGTTAGTCCTTATGTGTGTCACGGCGATGGAGGTAATCAGGTACTGTTTTGATTTTTTTTTTTTTTAGTTTGACCATTTATTTTTATTTCCGCTTGATTTACATGTCCAAATGTAGTGGTTTTATTTTTTTGACGCAAGAAATGTCTATGTTATTTTGGTAAAATGGGTTAACAGCATTTTATACATAAAAACTTAACTGAATTCCATTTAGTAATTGCAACTCTGCTTTTAGCCAGTAGTGCAAAATTGTTTTTTTGAAAACTCAACAAAACCCATCTTTCGTAAATCCACATCCGGCTTCCATATTGAAATTTGATAAATTTAGTTGCTCACCTCCTGCGCTTTTACACAGAGTTTTATTAAAAAAAAAAATTAAAATTAAAAACGGCAATAATATAAATTAAAGCACAAAATTTTGGTTAATGGTTTTTTTAGGTCATTTACATAACTGCAATAAATGGGTTAATGTTTATACTAAGTTTTTATTCACAAAACAAAAAAAAAAAAAAAAATAATTCATAAAAAAACCTCATATTTGAAATTACATACAATGCTTTAATTCAGTGTCGGCCAATTACTTATACAATATAAACACAGTTTTGTCACTGCATTGAAGTACAAAAAGCTACCTTTCTGGAAGGAAAGCGCTACGTAAAGAAGCACTACAGGAGCTTTTCAAAACAACACGTTATTTACTTAATTGCTTTGCCTCTTGCCTAACGAATCAACACAATCACTCACGAACGTCTGAGCAGCTTTCGCTTTCCATTCGTTAAGAAGGCACTACATGAAGAAGCGCTCCAGGAGCTCTTCAAAGCAGCAAGAAATTTCATTGCTATCCTCTGGAATAACATTTTAAAGATGTCGCTTGCAATCAAGTGCTTTACTCTCGAAAAGAAAGCCACAACATTAAGTAGCTCTCTGGGATTTCTTCAAAGTAGCACAAAATAATATCGTTCTTGCTGTGAAAAGTGCTTCATTTAACACTTCTAGAATCGCTCAGTGGTCAAAATTTGACAACAAACGTATTAAATAATTTTGGTACTTTTTGGACAGTTTTAGTACTTTATTTGCTATTTGGTACAAAATAGAAAAGCTCATTTGTCATCCCTGGAACAATGACAAATTTGAAATGAAAAGAAAACAAAAAACATGAAGTCAGCCAGCTTTTTGTCTTTCTCTTTGTGCTGTATCCTGTTTTCAGCTCTGTGCCCCCTAGTATTTTGTCGTTGTTAATATCGAAAAATTTTCATTAAATTTAACCTGGCTTAAGGGCAAAATATTGAAATAATTTTAACTTTGTGCACATTTACACACAAATACCTTTCTAATGGTGTATAATTCAAAGTCGTAATCCATCTAGCATAGTAAAAAAGGTAGGACAAATTTTTGTCTTGCGTATTAATATATAGATTAAGCGCTTAATTCTCACTGCAGTAGACGGATGTCAAACAAATTATGACAATCCTTCAATAAAGCCATTTTTGCTACAGAAGTATTTTGCCTATTATACATTTGAGAAGTATTAGCTTCATTTGCTGAAAGAAGGAATTTCATAAAAAAGTGCTCCTGGAGAACTTTCCAAAATTTTAAGACTTTAAAATCATTTACAATCAAGTTCGTTAAAAAGATGGTGTCATATGTCATTTAGCACAAGAAATAAATATATTATTGTATGGGTCATGTCTTTCGGATGATTGAAATTGGCCGCACAGATCATGCGATTTAACACCGTTGGCTTTTTTATGTCCTGCCACTAGAAGGAAATTGAGCTCGGTATCAATAAAGTTCAGGCAGTTTGTCATGGAAAATTTTTACAAACTATGTGCCTGGTAAGTCGAGGACTTCATTTATTCGATGTG